>RCIC01000005.1:7535000-8192500 GCA_018883505.1 Ceratosolen fusciceps
AATTATCTCGGTAACAGTAATGATGCTTCTATTTTTACCGAAAATAAGTTTCAATATACGGGACACGCCATTTACGAAATTGCATTATAGGCCTCTGGCCACGTACAAGCGTTTCTCAGACTCAGATTTTTAGTTCCCGTTCGTCAGCTATAACGGATCATCACGATTTCTTCTAACAAAACGATATTTTTATTTCCTTTCGATATCACCGTCATTCGGTTATAAAAAAGGTTTCCTTACCTGACATCGTACATGGTACGATCCGCCCAAGCATTAATTTCTGGAGCTTCCTCGAGGTTCATCCTTATCGGGTTCACGCGGACGCGAAAGCACGAGCCCTTATCTCATTCATATTTTCCTACGTCATATTTTTTTTATAAATAAATAGCCTATCAAGTCCATTCCAAGTCCATCTTACTCGCGCTTGCAAGTCTTTATCGAACGGGCCGACAGTCACCCGTATTCTGAATCTTTTCATCATTTCCGTCTCCTAACGATTATTAATATTGTTGAACACTCGAGTGCTCACTCTTCAACATACACCCGTACTGCATCCGTAAATTTAAAATAATTTCCAATAACCGAACGTACACGTTACTTTTTATTTATAGCTCTTGTGCATTTAAAAGGAAATTTTTAGTATTGTTATCAATACGTAAATACGATATAAAAATAAATATAATCTGGCTTTGGTTCGTTATTTAATTTTCCATCGGAATGATTTCGTTAGATGATTTATTTCCTATGAATTCGTTTCCCACCTTTTACGAGCAAGATTTTTTCCAGTCAAAATTCCTTAATCAATAATTTTGATAAAGGCACGAAAAAGCTGTAACCTACTACGTGCTAATAATGTCTACGAATCCTCGCGTTTAACAATTTATAATAATAATAATATAATATAAGATGAAAACAAAATCAATAAGATTAACTTCAGATCTAAATAATATATTTTATCAACTCTTTTGAATTTATTTTTAAAGTATTGAAACGTTGGATTGTCTCAAACCATTACATAACGTACTTTATATAAATAATCTCAATCAATTTCCAGAACAATCTATTCCATTATAATACCCTCACACTATATATCACTTTATTTTAAATAATACGTTCTCATTTATAAGTCATTAGTTAATAATTTCTTCTCAATATCTATATAATATACGTGTAATCCTTACTTGGACTTCGTTTATTTTTGTTTTTTTTTTTTTTTAAATATTTAACTTGATTTTTTTACGAAAATGAAATAATTAAAAATAATATTACTTTTCATGAAATGTATAATTTATTTGTGTCTATAATATGGCCTTTAAATACGATTGGATCAACGAGTATTTTAACATTGCCTTGCTGTAATAAATTTCATTTTATGTAAATGTATATTGATAATATAATGTATCTAGGTAATGTTATATAAATAATATTAAGTCAGGATGACTATTTATTGGGAAAATTAATAAATTAAAAATAATAAAACATTCCAATTGACAAATAGTCAATTTCATACGGGATAATTCTAATTTAAAGGACTGTTTATTATTGAAGGAAAAAAAACGATTTCCTATTTATGATTTTTATTTTTCACGTAATGAAATTGTGAACATAAGTTTTATTATATAACAAGTTTTCATAAAATATAATAAAAATAAAGTTTTATGAAATATATTTTTATTGTACCTACTTTCTATGGTTTGTAAAAGTTCATTGTTTAAAACAACAATTGAATGCCAGACTTTAAAATATTATTATAATTCCATAACAAAATAATAAATAATAAAACAATATATTTTTCCAGTATACATAACTCAAGTGTACAATAAAATTACATAATTCTTGAGACTATTTATTTAATTTTGTCTGTAAAATAGAAATAAATTACAAAATTATACTTTTTGTCTTTTTATATAATCCACAACCTTCACACTTCGTTTTCCACTTCAATTAATAATTACGAATAACATTATTGGAGTGGATTTAAACGTAAAAAAGAAACAATGTTCCAAAACACCTGCCTTTACGAGAAAAAAAATAATATTTTACAGATGCGTTGACAAATCAATTGGATGCCATTTTTATTTTATGGTAAAAACTGGAATGGATTGATATGATAGCAAACGCTAATAATATAATGGCTAAAATAAAATGTAGTAATGGGAATATAGTAATGGGAGAAAATAATCATTATTCTTAAATAATTATACAACAGAGCAAGGGGTGTAATAGATTTTAGTTTCTCCCGGGGTTGCGAAAGTTTCGAAATTTCATTGTTCCTGGCAACGCATAACGTGCTTAAGTAACGCGAGGGACGCAAAAGTAGCCTGGAAAGCGTGTAATACCGGGTCGCGAAGGTAAAGGACGTCTGAGCGAGAGGAGAGTGAGGGTAGACGGGAGGACCGGCTGGACAGGAGGGAAAATGGGGTTCTGGAGGGGCTGGTGTCGCGGCACTCACGCGCGCCGCCGCATGAGAAGGCCGCGGTTGGCAGATACGCGCCTCTATGGGAAGCCGGAGGGCGCGAACCCTGATCGGTTCACTCGTGCCGCGCATCATCCCCGACGAGGAAGCCACAGCCAACATGGAGGAGACTTCCACGGAGAATGCTAAGATATCCGACTCCGGATACTCCAATACCGGGAGCAACAGCCAGTCCCATTCGAGGTAAGGGTCTCCTTATCATCCCTTATATCTATCTATCTATTTATTTATTTATTTACTTATTTATTTATTTATGTATTTATTTATTTATATTCGTCATCCCATAGTCAACCCTTTTCCTTTTTTTTTTTTTTTTTGAGATCCGTACCCTTAAGTACTGCTCGGAATTACCTTCTCTCTCATGTCCGCGACTTTTAATACGACAGTGGATTGGCACCCTTCGCCTTCATTATAATGGCAGCATACGTTCACGTGAAAAA
This sequence comes from Ceratosolen fusciceps, assembly GCA_018883505.1. Lineage (NCBI taxonomy): Eukaryota > Metazoa > Arthropoda > Insecta > Hymenoptera > Agaonidae > Ceratosolen > Ceratosolen fusciceps. The sequence continues at coordinate 7,537,917 of RCIC01000005.1, forward strand.
TAACAATATAATAAAACTAACGTTCAATAAATATTTGTCTCGGAGATCAGTGTCATAGAGACCCTTTGTTGGCAGCCGGTCACCCCTCATTGCCATTTAGTGCACGTATGCTTCTTTAATTCGGTGTACTTTTCATTGTGAAGAAAACGGTAAAATTAATTAGACGTTCAACGCATTGATCGATATCGATCACCGTTAAAGAAAAAAACAAAAAAAAAAAACAAAAAAAAAACAAAAACCTTTAACCAAGACAATCAATTAATTTTATTTATTTTAATATTAAGAACTTTGGGTATAAATTGAGCTAATAATTCCAATGATTCAGGGGCGCCATTGCATAGATTGAAGGATTGTAATGAAAGAAAGCCGTAATTATAACCTACGGTCTCGTTTATTAATAAATTGTCATTAATTGATATTATTTGAGCCTCTTGTACCAGTTTGGAATACAAAGAGAGACAATGATTTAGCGTTAATAGAACCGTCAATCAAAAATAACTCTTTTGTTTTTCACTAACAATAGGAGCCACAATTACCTTGTCCAGGCTTAGAATTACGATTACGTTAAGACGTTATTACGAGAACATTAGAATTTATTCTATTTAAAGACGTTAAATTTATTCCATATAAAAGGCTTGCGCTCTATACATTCCTGGATATAACTAATTCGTAATATTTCGAGCTTAAGCAAGCTTCAAAAGTCATTAGTCGCAGTTATTTTTTGGCAACGACTTTCGAAAGATAAAGATTCTTTACAAATATTTGAAAAGAGCACAAGTATTTGTCTCAGTCGAGCCCCTTACCCTTCGCACTGGCTCGCTTAACTTTTCTCAATTTCGCCTCATTACTCGTTTAACGTTGTAACGAGATCTGTAAACTCGTCCTATTGTACCTTTGCCACATTCAAGTAAATATATATATATGTATATATATATATATATAAGCGAGGGATTGCTTTCACCGGCCCTTCTAAATATACTAACGAGAACAAAGCAACGATTGCACGCACAGCTATTTATATTATTAATGGCAAATAAAAAAAAAGAAATTGTCTACCGATAGCTTTTAATGACTGTTAACGGCAAGGGGCATACGAGTAATTTGTAATTATCGATCGTTCGTCAATAAGGTCCGCGTCGAAGTCATCCAGTATGCAATTGATTTCAATGCGCTAATCAAATATTTCGTGCAATTAGCTCTTTGTGGCTTTCAAAGCCTTCATTACGGCGGGCCCAATACGCTCTTATCATACCTACAAGCCTAATCTCAAATTATTAGGACGACAGCAGCGGTAAGTTTTAAAATAATCGCCATTTTTCGATAGGATATACATTCGCGTTAGTAATTGAGACAAATACTCTCGATACGGGGTACTTTATATAATCGAAAATCGACCAATTAACTACGGCCAGTTAAAAATACGAGCATCTCCGTTGCTGTTGATGCTGTTGCTGTTGCTGCTGCTGCTGCTGCTGCTGCTGTTGTTGTTGTTTTCGTTGTTGTCGTATTCAAACAACAGTATTGTATGAGTATTTAGGCTGATGCGAAACAATGCATCCGAGCATGACTTAAATAACTTTCACGGGGGTTTAAATACACGAAGTGCGGCTCGAAATATTTTATACTTTGACAATGGCCTGATAATAATGGCATTTTTAATTGCGAAACGTCTATTCACCTGTAGAGCATAGCAGCCAATGGCCCTATCGATCGCGTGAATATGTATTTTAAAACGACGAGTCTCAATCCGGACGTTACTCACAACAACAAATCCATGGAAATCGTTGATCTTCGTTAATCTTTCATTCGATCCGCCAGTCGCCTAGGATCCTCTTATCAGCTCCTTTCGCAAATTTGCCTGCGCTAAAGCGATTAATATAGGCCATCATTGCATTTCATGGCCGTTTGCCGTGCACGTTACTTTGTATGTCAATTTCATTTGCAATTATGAATTATGTTGAACGAGGGTCTTTTTATAGCCAAGACTTCAGCGGCACGTTGAAGCGCCGCTAATCCCTTGAAAAGCCCTCGATCCGACAAATATAACGTGCACAGTTAGCAGCCATTTTATATGTAAAAGGACCGTCGTTGTAATTACGGCCCGTTGCAATATTGCCATTTATATGACAAATAATGATTGAGGAACTATTGCGGAATCAGTATCGAACTATTGATCTCGAATTCAAACATCTGTCGTTACATAAAGCATTCAAGCCGGCTAAAAGTAGATCTAATTATAAGTAAGTGAATACAATTGTGCCGAATGCTTGTCAGTAATGAGCAGCATCGGTCAATTAATAAAATCGTCCTTGTAAACTCATTACTTTCCCTCGCGTCACGCGTTCAAAAAAAAAAAAAAAAAAAAAAAAAAAAAAAATGTATTTTCGAGCGCTCCGAGCTTACAATGAGCAAGAATAAGGATCAAGTAACCGCTCACGTGTCCGAGTGCACGTATTCGGCTTTAAAGACGGCGAAGCTGCAACCGCTTCACGTGGCATTAACGAGTTTTACATTGTCTGGAGACTAAGGCGGTAAATATTTACCGACTCCTTCGCAATGCGCATCCCGTCCGACTCCATATCCGTTCTCCCGTTTTAATCTATCTATCACCGAACCACCTTATTGGCATCCAGCCCATAAAAACATCTATTTTTCTTTTATTTCTAATCGCTTATGCTTATGCTTGACTTGTTCTCCAAGGTGGCCGAATATGTTTAGTGGCGCGTACGGCCAGGCTCGACCAATCCTACGTCCATTTATTAATAAGCGATGGAAACCTTTACGGCATTACGGTGCCCCGCAATACTTAATTACGTAACATTACAAGGATTGGCGAGGGAATTTCTCTTACCACGGCAAACTATTATATTACCTAATTCCTTCTATTTTCTTTCTTTCTTTCTTTCTTTCTTTCTTTCTTTCTTTTCTTATTGTTTTTTTTTTATTGTCTTCGTGAATTGGTTCGGAGAAGCTATCGTCGCTGTACTCGAGTCCTAAGATACGGCCATTGATAATTTTAGATTTAGGGAACATTGCGAAATAACGAGGAATATCGCCGAGAATTAGTGATCGATCGGTTGCAAGGGCACGAGAACGTAACTGCATACGCATGCACGGGATGAACGTGCATCGGAAGGAGTCGCGTACAAGGTGCGCCCGCGTTTTGCGCACGTGTACGAATACGTGTCGGCGAGGGATCGCGTTATTTATAAAAAGAGAGATGTTGACACTTGTCGATCGTCGAGGTATTTTTCTTTGCTGGGGTTGTATAATGTGCCGACGGGGGCGGAAAGTCTCGTATGCACGCACTCTAGTACAAAGGATCGAAGGGGCGCACGTGGCAGCCATAAGTTAAATCGATGCTTCACTCGCCACCATACGATTTAGCGGCGGTTGCATAAAAAATTCCGGGCACATATTCACAAATGTCGTGATTTTATCTAGCTAGGGAGATTCTTTGCAATCGATAGGGTAGATTCCTGCCCTCTTACGATAATATCTTTCTTTCTTTTTTTTTTTTTTTTTTTTTTTTTAACGCTTCACGACCATCTCCTGGCCTTTTCTTCTTTACCTTCATACTTTTGAACGATCTACCCGTGAATTTTCAGTGTAAAATTACATGCATAGATACATTATTGCATGTACTAATCAACGATTAAGGTACAATGCAAGTAATTTGTTTACTCTGATAGAAGTTCTTTTGATCCTAAAGGCAAATTACAGGTACAAATGAAATTGTATGAAAATATTTACTACTTATTGAACTACGTGGTAATACCTTATTGTGCACGTCGTAAATTCCGCTGGATCCCGCTACCCTATTATTATTATCCTTAATTAAAAATATAGAATTAATGTAATGATTGGACTGCTGAATCGTACTTCATTTTCTTTTTCTTTTTCTTTTTTGTAAAATACTCGACGTTAAATGTGAAATAACTCCGGATGACTGGGAAATATGTGTGGAAATACTTTTTCTACCGTTTTCTGATGAAGACGTTGACCCGAATTTAGATTAATTACCGACTTTTAGTTTAATTACGCATATTTAGGCCAATGCCATCCATTACCAAGCATCTCAGTTACTCATTTTATATTATTTTTTCGCGACAATTCACTGTACTCAATCAAAGGGTTGGAGGGGGGGAGGGGATGCGCTCGTAAGAACACGTGGGAATATTAAAAATAAAAAGCATTATGTATGATATTACCCAAATTAAGATTGACGCAGATACTAGGAGCGTGATATTATTTCTATACTAATACGTATTATACAATGCTTGATTAAATGAAGACAGTTTTGGAGTGGAGGCACCGGGCAAGCTTAGGAACAGGGGCACGAGATTATTATGTAGCGGCAAACCCTGATAAATTGATAAATTTGCGATATCCATTGTAATGTAGGTCACTCCCGAGCCCAAATACGAGCAAGCGTTACGCGATAATATAAATACGTAGGGAAGGACGACTATTGACATGTTAATTATTCCAACGTTCTCGGTACTATTATTGTAACGTTGTTTATACAACAACTCGACGAGGCAGTCTCGTCGCACGCGTATACGTAATTGCAGGTCTCCAAATATAAAATTATTCTATTATCCATGCCGTGGAAATTCTATGGGGGATCCAATAACGTGTATTGTATTTAATAACGAACGCATAACCCAAGTCTTAAATAAGACACCTTAATGTCCTTAGTATCGTAATATCTTCCTCTTGCGCTAATTTTGTTTCCCAATGCATTATCCGAAGGGCTTTTTAAAAGATTCGGGTAAGGCTTCACACAATGGCTATGATGTGCTTTCAGCTCGGATACGTTACCCAAGCCGATCTCCAAGAGAAAGGACAAGGCATACAAGAAGAAGCTCAACGATGCCCCGACGAGCTTCTCGACTATCCCGACCTTGGGCCACGACCCCCTACTAATCGCCGAGCCTTCCAAGCCACTACTCGAGCGAGCGCCAGGTTCGACCCGAATCGATACCCTAAATCGTACCCCCTACCTCCCTACCTCCCTACCTCCTCCCTACACCCCTTGATTTTTATCGGAATTTCATCGTCTTCATCTTTTTCTTGTTCTTCTTGTTCTTCTTTGTTTTAATAATATCTTGAGACAGCGCCTATTGTCCTGTCGACCCAAAGTGTTTCACACAATGAACTTTAATAACGTTCACATTCATGCAAATAAATACATTCGTGGATATAAGGTTCTACGTAATTTGCATTTTCAGTTGGACGCTTTTCCACTAGAGGAGGAACTGCTTCGAAACCCGTAACTGGTAAAGCATATTTTACTAATTTCCCTTCGCCCTTCGCTCGTTACCCCATATAAGACCGTATAATAAAAATTCCCGCGATTCTTTTATGTATTTTTTCTCATCGTACTACATATATATATAAAACAATGTAGGCTCATGAAAATGATCGAAGACGATGAAATTCATTGATTAAAATCTCCGAGCCATCGTGTCCGAATTACCCCCTCCCCCTCTGTCGCCGCTATTATTACGTATCGCTTATTATAATTTAGTTAACTTAAGGTCCGCTAAACTGCGCCGCGTAACGCCGGTTCACTCGTAAGCTGGTTCGTAGAAAATTTCGAAATTAATTTATAAAAGAAAAAAAAACAAAAAAAAAAAAACTCTACACGCGCGATCGTCGCAAAAGTATTTACGTCCATTAATTAATTAATTAGGCCTTCGAGGGCTTATCTTATTTTATGCAATTATTCACTGACTGTAATTGCGTAAGTATTTATATAATTCTTTTAGCCGCGGTTCGTAACGCTTGGCTAAAAATCCTAACGAAACATTAACGAAGGAGTGATCGGGCTAAACATAGCATGCCCTTTCGGGTTATGGGATAATCGGGAAGGGCCAATTATTTAATATCGCCTAACGATATTGCCGCGATTACATGAAACTGCCCGGGATTAAAGAAGCTTAAAGGCGTCAGAGGGGAGGGGGAGACGAATGTCGTTACAAATTTCCGTGCGAAGGAGTAATTTTTAAATTCGTTAATTGCGTAATGGCCGAAGGGATGGTGGGAGGGAGGGAGGAGAGGTTTCGACGTTACCGAGCCTTATACGCTGAATAAGGAGCTTCACTGTATCAGCACACACAATGGCCATTGACTGTAATAATAATGTAATATCGTAATATCGCGTAAGCTCGAGAGGACAGTCCGGTTAAATATAAATCCGGGACGCCGCACTTACGTCCGCGTCTTCGTAGCGTTCAATGGCTCCTTGGCTGCCCTTTGTTCTTACGGATACCTTGATGATTATAAGGGCAGGTAGGATACCGAGGATACCGTGGCTGGATAATAAGGCGAATCATTTGAAAAAAAAAAAGGACTTTGTGAAGGGAAACGTTATTTATACGTTCATACGTTAGGATTAGCTTAAGGAGCGAGTATCAAAGGTTATTGGGGTACACCTGCCGGAAGCAAGTTAAGACGTAACGAGTTTTTATTTGTTGTCGAACCCGAAGAAGAAGTAACGGTTGCGGAGCCGGTGGACCAGAACGAGCCCGGGGTTCACGGCATCAATGCTCATCTCGTAAGCGCCACCTCAGAGCCAGAACTTTCTTCCAAAAGCAGACCGATAGACGACTTGCCCTCGCACCTCACCGTTAGTATTCCACCATGTATCTCACAGATACAAATACGACATCGATACTTGAGCATTGAGCATTTATTTTGCATGAAGTAGATCCCACTCCCCCCCCCTCCATCCATCCCTCCTTGTTATCATTTTCTCTTGAGGGTGATTGATTGAGCCCAGGCTCGAGCTCTAGTCTAGAGCCGCTAATGCCGCTTATCGATGTTACGTGTAAACTGTACGATACTTTTCGTAGCCAAGTACCGGTATCATAAGAATCGTGCCGATTATTGTGTGTGTTAGGATCAGTTTTACGCAGTGATATCGATGCACGACGGCCTCGTACTGCACGCGTCGAGCTTACTCTACGACACCCTGGGCTACCCGACAGACTCCTGGAACGGCAAGCTGTTTATCGATTTTCTCGATCCGCGGGACAAGCACCTCTTCACCGATCGGATCGCCAGCGAGATCGCCATATCCCGGGACTTCCACCCGTCAGGTAAAGGACGAGCTCCTTGAAGTTCATTGGCAGAGTTATTACGGGCGGGAACGCGAGTGACCCCGAGGATGAACATTTTTTCAGGGGTCAGTGGCCGGAAGGCGAGCATCTTCTGCCGATTGCGGAGATTCGACATTTGCGTATCGAGCAACGAGCGATACGTGCCCTATCGCATCGACCTCTTGGTAAAGAGCTTCCTCGGGGACAAGATAACGACGGTCTCCCAGAGCAACATGATGCTGCTCGTCGCGTCCTTTCAATCAGTACGGTCTGCTTACACAGGTACAATAAGGCTTTAGCGATGCTTCTGCCCTGCAATATTATAATTCAATTCAATTGAAGATTTTCAATTCAAGACTTGCGAATCGACTCTTGGATCTCGTACTTGACCTCGAGCTAACGATAATAAATTCCGCCATTGTCGAGGGAACTCCCCCCCTCCCCCCCGGTAAACTACTACCTTACGGAGCAACGGGCTCCCGTAGTCTCGGAGATGCGAAATACCTTCGGTGGCTCTTTTGGTCCTGGCCGATTACGCGCCCGAAGCCAATATATATATATATATGACTGTCTATAGTCCAAAACTTGTCGACCATTCGTGGTTTAAAGAACGGTATGTCTTAGGATCGAAAATAAAATACCGTAAAACGTTGCTGCTGCTACTGCTACTGCTACTGCTACTGCTACTGCTACTGATGATGATGATGATGATGATGATGATGATGATGATGATGATGATGCTGTCCCTGCTCCCGCCTCCTGACGCTTCGTTTATTCCAATATTAAAACACGAGTTTATGAGATTGCTGTCTCTGTAAAAAAAAAAAAAAGTACTCGCTATCGGAAACGTTGGATCGGTAGCGCGCGGAGAATATCTTTCTCGATGCTTTAATCATAGGAATTAAGGATATTCAGGATTTTATGTGCGACGATGATATTTTAATTAATACTGTTTTTATGCTATTATCTGTAGTGCCAGAAGAAACGTTTATGTCTGCGGTATTTACCACACGACACACAGCTACGTGTCGACTATCCTACGTCGATCCCGAAGTCGTTCAGTACTTGGGTTACCTGCCACAGGATATGATCGGTCGATCGCTATTTGACTTCTACTATCCCGAGGATCTTTTGCTCATCAAAGAAATATATAAGATTGTGAGCGTGAGGCCTTATCTGATCGAGTGTGATTCAGCTGCGACTAAGCTTTTACTTTATCTTTACGTTCCAGGGGATATTTTAACGGCTTCCTCCCCTCCCCCCCCACCCTCACACCCCCGCCCCTCCATCGATCGCGTCTTTTAATAACGAAAGTAACGAATTATATCACAATCGGGTCTTTGTATCCGTAACGCTGCTCCCGACGATTGAGAGTCGAGAAACCAAGGCTAAAGATAAAGTAACGGGCTCAGCTAGCACATTCTATCTCTAATTTCCCTCCTCCTCCTCCTCCTCCTCCTCCTCCTCCTCCTCGTCCTTCTACTCCTCGATAACCTTTAAGCGTACCCAGTCCCCCCCCGCAACCCAAAGTACCTTTACAAGGGTAAAATTCAAATAAATCGCTTCCGAGCCCGTAACCAATGTGCATAGGGGATAGATTGCGCTCGAGTCAAGCAAAACACGGCGTATCATCTGCTAAAGAGCAAGAGGGCTAACCATTATAATCATCTACTGTTCTCTAAAAAATGCCCACGCAGGTTATCAACCTGGAAAGCAAATCCTTCAAATCGAAGCCTTACAGATTCATGATCCAGAACGGGAGCTTGGTTGTTCTCGAGACCGAATGGTCCTCGTTCATCAATCCCTGGACGAAAAGCGTCGAGTTTGTCATAGGTCAGCATAGAGTGCGAAGGGGACCCGTCGATCCCGACGTCTTCCGCCCGCCCAGTAATCGAAAGATCGAGTTATTGGCGAGGGTAAGCGAGGAGGTGATGAAAGAGGCCAAAGCCATTGAGAAAGAAATTGTCTCGCTACTTGTCGAGGTAAATGTCCGCCGGAATCATTCACCATTAATAAATTGGGGTATCACAGCGGGAGAGGCAAACAATTAACGCATTATTAGTCATTATTAACCGATTATATGACGATAATTACGATAATTACGACAATTACGATTTTCATAATTTATGAATTAATTATTTATTGTAAATACCGCGAGAAGACGCATCTTTCATCATGTTTGCCCTTTCGTCGGCTTGTTTATCCAGGATGTTCAGAAGAAGCCGCCAGCCGTGGCTTCCGATTTCGATTTATTATCAAAGAAGAAAGAACTCACGACCTTCGCGCAGTACATACTCCAGGAAATAAAAAGCCCAGCGACTTCGAGCTACATGAAGGATCAGTGCGGCATGGCCGTACAGGACAGGAGCTTTTCGGTGACTATACGCGAGATCTTCCCTCTGCCCTTTTTTTTTTATACGCCTCAAAATTAGATAATTAGATACTGGAAATAAAAATATTTATCTCTTAAACTTGTATTGCATCATCGTTTTCTCTCTGTAATTATTTTTACACGTTAATCTACGTGATTTACAGGCGAGTGGGTTCTTTTATTCGCGCACATAACATATAATTGACAATTTTCTGTATCTTCATTACGCTTATGTAAATATTATAATTTTCAATATAATAATCAAGGGCATACTTATAATTATAAGGGATAATAAGGATGTAAATGCTAATCGACATTGAATGGTACAGCGTCATAAATCATTATCAGAAATCATTATCAGCGGATTGATATTTTCGGCTCGCTTCCCGTTAATTATGTGTTCTTTCTTTGTCAACAAAATCTAACAATACGAATTTAAGTAGAATAACTCGCTAACAGAGTACGTAGAGAGAGAGAGAGAGAGAGAGAAAAAAAAACAAAGAAATTAGCGTGGCTCTTAGAAATTAAGCGACGATCTCCGGCGATGCGGCATTGAATGCCGTTTAATAATACGAAAAACAAAGCAAAAGAAAAAGAAAAAGAAAAAATTGGACAATGTCTTGTGACAGGGCCACATGAGTGTGATGCTGGGCGAGCTCTCACCGCATCATGAGTACTTTGACAGCAAATCCTCGACAGAGACGCCCCCGAATTACAATCAGCTGAATTACCAGGACAACATCGAGAGGTTCTTCAAGAGAAGCATCGGGATCGCCGTGGACAAGAGACCGTACGCGAGCGACGAGGACAATCTCCAATCGAGCGAGAACAGCAGCGATTTGCTGGATAAGAACAATGCCTCGAGACCAGGTGAGCCGGCACAGGACGGTCATAAGTATTGCATTAGCGGTGGCGATAGATCTTATTATAATCCAAGAGATATGAAATGCACGTTAACAGGGAAGGGGAGCGGGAAGAGCGGAAGCGCCGAAAACCTGAGCAGCGAGTCGACGAACCAGCAGAGCTTCGGCAGCCGGGGCGACACGTCGAACGCGACCGGCAACGACGAGTCGGTCGTCCTCACCGAGTCCCTACTCTACAAGCACAACGAGGACATGGAGAAGCTCATGCTGCAGAAGCATCGGGAGCAGAAGAAGGGCGACAAGGCCAAGGCCGAGCGACTCACCACCACCACCACCGCCACCGCCACCGCCATCGCCACCGCCACCGGCCCCGATCCCACCAACAACCCGCCCAACAAGCTCAAGCGCACCGCCAGTCCCACACGAGAGACTGATAACGTCAATGTCAAGGTCAGACCTTACTTTCGGGCCCAATACTGAAACACGCTCCTCGTGATATTTACAAGCGATCGCGAGCTCACCCGTCCTCCTCCCGCTCAGGTCCTCAAGTACGACGAGTCGGCGGCGAAGGGCTCGCGGAACGTCGGCCAGGTACCCGGGTTCCCCAATGCGGAGCCGCCCTCGAATCTCAATCTCATCCAGAGAAGCTCGAAACCGATGCTATGGCCCCCGAATTCCGTAATAATGCCCCCGGCCACAACGATGCTCACGCCCCAGTGCTTCACAACGACAAAGTAATTTCTTATCCTACACATTTACATTTGCATTTGCATTTATATCCTCTTCTTCCGGTCACTACATGTATCTTCTGACGTTTCAGCGCATACTCTCAAGGCCTGAGCCGCTTGCCAGCTCTACCTCAAATGCTTCCTGTCTATTATTTGCCTCTGCCGCAGATACGCGACAGCGGTTCAGCCCCCACGAACCTTACTCCCCAGGAGTACTCCGGAGCAGCCAACGTCACGAATCACTTCGTCCCTTACTGTATGTAAAGCACATTTACTTTCAACCGTTCTATTGCTCGTATCGACATTATTAGACACATAAATCATAATCGATTGACATTTTTATACCGATAATGAAGTAAAAGAGCTCGAGGCCGCTATGACTCTGTTGCGAAGCCTTATGGGAATTCCGCAATTCACGGCCAGCGGTCGCTAGGGGCTCGCTCAGGATCCTCGCTTTAATCGGAACGATCGGAATAACGGGATTTTTATATAATAAAAAAAAAAAAAGATTATGAAATTTCAAATAGAGTATGCTATAGAGAGATAGAGAGATAGAGAGAGATAGAGAGAGAGAGAGAGAGAGAGAGAGAGGTTTTTTGAAAAAGATGACAGTTAAGCAAGAGTATGAATATGTGGCGGGAGGGCCGGTGGTACCTCGTGGATGTGCGAGATCGCGCATAATAACTAGGAGAGTTAATACAGAGTGGATCGTCGAGTAGACTCGCGGATGCTGACGAAATTGCTTAAGATTTCGTTCCAGTCCCGTACGCGATGCCGAGCCTCGTATATTCCCCGCCGATCGTCGGCTCTCACCCGGCCGTCGCCGTCGCCGCCTCCACCGGCACCGCCACTGCCACCACCGCCATGATGTACCAGCCGTTCGTGCTGGCAGCAGAGGCCGGCTCGGCGCCCTTACCGAGCATGCAGCCTGTCGGGGCGGCTCCGACCTCCTGCCCCGCCGACAACCCGGCCGAGCTTAAGCGCCCGGCTGCGATTCCCGAGACGAGCGTCAAGGTCGAGCCCGGGAGCGTCGCCACCATGACCGAGTCTTACAAGAAGGTAAGCCAGCGTCAATAGTCGTCCAACGACGCAAGCCTATCTCGATCCGACAACCAGCCGTTTTCACAGATATTTTCACCCTCTGGAATCGTCTCGTCCTGCTTGAGCAACGGGGGTGAGTCTTTCAGCATTTTAGACGAAAGTATCAGCAAGGATAACTACATAAGCGGCGATAAGGTCAACGATTCCAGCAACTCGCTTAACAAAAACTTTGACAGCAGCAGCAACAATACCGAGCGATCGCAGACAATGTCGTCCTTCGAGGTACGTCGAGGAAACCCCTTTCCCGATCCCCTTTCGGGGAATAAAACAATGTTATTAAATAGCGCAAAATCGTCATCGTTATCAGCAGCAGCAGCAGCAGCAGCAGCAGCAGCAGCAACAGCAGCAACAGCAACAGCAGCAGGAAAAGCATCAGCATCACAAAAACCAGCAACAAGAAGAGAAGATGATCGGGCAAGAGCAGCTAGAGAAAAACGAGATAAACCAAGCGAGTAAGCAGAGCTTCAAGGGATTCAGAAGGATGCGAAAGGAGCCCCCGTGGATCGAGGAGGAGCTGACCTCGAAGCTCATTTATCAGTACCAGATAAGTCCGAAGCCGCTGCACGACGTGCTCAAGACCGACCTGGAGTTCCTCAGCCACTCGAAGCAGTCGAGCTTGGTGAACGACCAGCTGGGCCAGCTTTTCCTCGACATCGATCTCAAGGGCTTCAGCTCGAACATGCTGCTCGAGGATCCCGGGACGAGCAGTGCCAACGACGACAGCAGTGACAGCTCGCACAGGTAACACATTGCAACAGCTGAAGACCTGAGCTCACGACTGAGGAGCTCGTCGTCTGTTAGCTAATGGCTTCACGAGACTTTCTTGCATTTTCTCATCCACAGCCTCGGGACTCTGAACTCTTGTCTCGTGATCACCGGGTCGCTTTCGACTACCCTCTGGGCCGCGCGTCACGGCAACAACGCTACCTGCGACTTATAACTCGAGCTCGATCGCTCTAGTCGCGCCTATCATCCCAGTTGAGAAGGACAGAAAAATCGATATTTTAGCCTTCGAGCTTTCACAATGAAAGTATTATCGTTATAAACAATCTGTACTCGATGTCAGTCTCGGTATTTCTACTTAGAAGCCTGTGCTCATTGCGATAGATAGATCCGCCGGAATCAGCTGAATTCGACATGCGCATCACCACTTCCTTAATCGAACTAGCGATCGTTCAACTGCACGAAGTAACATGAACGAGGAGGAGAATAATGAGATAGAGAGAGAGAGAGAGAGAGAGAGAGAGAGAGAGAGAGAGAGAGAGAGAGAGAGAGAGTAAGGCGATCGCTGTGGAAAAATTAAATTGGCGAAACGAAAGCTCGATGCCCTGATGAAAAGTATTAATCTACTTATATTTGTGTTAAATGTATCTCTGTTCTCGATGGGAATGAGAAAAAGGGAAGGGGGGGGGAGAAAATAGCCGATTATATCGTTAACGAATCGATCTTCCTTTAACCATTCGATCGTTTAAGGTATCTTCTTTAATAGGAACGTGACACCATCGCTACCGCCACCACCACCACCAACACCACCGTCACCGCCACCAAGCCGCGTCAGCTTATTTTAATCATTAAGCGGGTCAAAGAGCCGCTAATTAGTTGAGCCAATTATGTATATATATATATCTTAGACTGTATATTGTATTATTGGATGTGCAGTATAACGTAATCGACGTATTTTTTATAATAATCCACGAGAGAACATTAAATCGGCACGTTATGATATATTTGAAAGGAATTCAGAAACACAAGCCTCACATTTGCTGCCTTGATGAAACCGGAACCACTACTAGTCAATCAATCATTTTTCTTCAAAATATAGGATTCTTAATTACCGACAGAGCTACAACCTCGGCCATCCCGATCTTTATACATGCGAAATAAGCGTTTCTTTTCATTACAGGAAATCCTAAAATAACGAGCCAGCAGTTTAATCAATTTTATATTATAACTTGACGTGCATTAAGCGTATACATACCAATCAACGTTTTACTTGCATTAGAGCGCGCGAAACGCCACTTGCATTCGCCATGGAATCCACGAAATGCGTATTGATATTTAAAAGTAGGTTATTGTACCGATTATGCATAGGAAATCCAGCCTAAAGACTTACAAGGAATTATAATTTTTTTTTTTTTGACAAACTCCGCCATGCAAAAGCTGTAATTGCGTTTCATTTTTATTGTAAGATTACGATGATCGAGCTGCGCTAGCGCGTGAATCTCAAGTTTATTTACCTCCAATGAGAACGCAATCCATAACGTATGTCGCATATTGTTTGCTAATCTCCTTGAATAAATGTTAAGCGATATATATTCTATAATTATTCCCAATTATATTGCTTAGACATTGGGAGTTTATTATTGAATTATTCTTTGTGTATCAATGTTTTATATAATTTTTTTTTTATTTTTTTTCTTACTTATTATTATATATAAAATAAATTTTTCCATATTTTTCTCAACTGCATACAATTTATACGTAACTGAAAAATAATTCTTGTATATAAACTGCAACTGAATCTGTCAAATATATTAATGATTTATGTGTTTGAAAAGCGACGTGCCTTTTCTTCTTGAAAGCTTTTCTCGAATTCCAACGATTCATATCCCGAGCGCACTTCTTTACTTCCCGTCCCATTCGTAATTTTAAGCCTTCTATGGGATTGCCATTAGCAGCACCACGTCATTCGTTATCAACGAACTGTTGGGTCGCTGGCAAATTTTATTATTATTTCCCATTGATTTCGAACGAGCTCTAGCTGACAAGGTAAATACTTTTTAACTTGTACACGAATCAGGCAACGGAGTATTTTATCCTCAAATTAATACTTCTTATACTCCCTTATACATTCCTACATATATATATATATATATATATACACACACACACACGATATTTAGGATAATAAATAATACATCATTCTAAGTCGACGTCTTACTCGATACGATAATAGTTTTAATGGGCCAATTTAGTCCGTTCCGCATCTACTTTAATATGTTTCCATAAATTTCTTCATAATAATTTATTATACGTGGCATAAATCTTATTTCTTTTATTTTGGAGCCATTTTCAAAGTAAAAACAAGCCGGTATTTCTATTCAACATGTTGATTTCATTCGTGGAAAATAATAATAATGTATATACAAAATCTCTGCTACTGTATGTTTTATATAAAATTTAAGGCGTGGATCTCTAACGTCTAACGAAGATCTAGGATTGTAATTATTGCATGTCAAGTTGTGCTTAAAGCTTCGATTGTGCGAGTACAGGTACAGCTTGAGATGGTAATTTTATGTGTAAAGTGCCCCTACATATGGGAACGAAACACGTGCTTCACCGGTGCTTTATTCCATAATGATGTACTAGCAAGCAAGTATGGACTCGCACTAGCGTTATTCGTACATCGAAAGGCCGAGTCATGAGCTAACGTACTGTTTGTGCTGGCAGATGAATTTAATTCTTAGATTGTTTAAGTTACATTTGATTAGTCATCGGGTCCTTGGATTAATAAGTAAAGCGTAACGATATACAGTCATTGGATGGTCTGAATTTTCTGTGTTGAATACGTTCTTAGCTTGCAGTTGCCCTGAGATTTTAACTCGAGATTGCGTTTTTATCATATCTTTTTCTTCTTTTCCTTCTTTTCCACCGACTCTGGCGCTACCGTTTTCGTATAATCTTGCTCGTAAAAAGCATACTTTACGATGATAACTCGCCCGAGTCCTTCATCGATCAAGTACATATTGTTTTATAAAACTTTATGTCTAAATTCTTTTTTCTTCCTTTATAATTAATAAAATTACTCTGTTGATGTTTTTCTAGTAAAAAAATTTCTTATTTCTAAGTGCTCGGTAAAGCTTATAATAACGAGAAAATTAGTATGGAAAATACTTGATGTTATTTTTAACGTGAATAATGCTCTACGTGTAACACAAATACGAAATTTCAAGTACATCTCAGTGGGCGTCATTGGCCATTCAAAATTTTAATATTTCATTAAAAAAAAATTCTAATCCGCCTTATCTTGTAATTCAAATATATACATAATATACGTAAGGTGTTATCATCTTCTATTACGGGACCAACGGTTTGATTTAATTACTCTCTTCTTATCACGATCATTTTTGTCAATTAAAACTTCGTATCCCAGGGCTATAAATATAGGCAAATTTACTTTATTACTAACCATTCATTTTCATTATTTCTTTCTTTCTTTCTTTCTTTCTTTCTTTTCTACTTCATTGTGCGCTATCTATATCGAAATGAATTACATAACATTAAATGAAAAAGATATTTAATATTCCTTATGTAATGCAATATTCGTTTTATAACATCTGTTATATATTCCGATTAAAAACTCTGTATCATTCGTTCAGACAAATTATAGTAAAAGTATTAATTTTATTCATTTAAAAATGCCTTACGTAATAATAATAATAATAATAATAATAATAATAATAATATCCGTAACTGAATAATTTTGTTGGTTAATCTATAAAAATGCATTAGAAAAATATTATCGATTCTTATAAATAAATAAGTCAGGGAGCGTGAGTTATTTTTATTTTCAGTGGGTCAACATAATGAAGAAAAAAAAGTAAAGTAAAGGCCAGAATTGATTATCCATAGACACTATAAACATTTAATTACGTCATTCGAATACAATTGAACACCAAAGGGTCGCTAAAATTATTGTTGTTGTTGAAGTCGATAAAATTCTTTTGGTATCGTCATGCTTACTTAATAATATTCACTTTCTCGCAACAATTTATCATTGACGACAGCCCGTCGATGGTTTTCGGTACAATCGACGCAGGTTCCTTACAAATACGCTTTAACAAAAATAAAGTAAAGTAAGATGAAAAAAAAAAAAACAAAAAAAAAACAACAGAGAGGGAAGAGGTAAATCGTAAACCACAAGTAATGCGATCGCAATTCGTGACTGAACATGACGATGACGCAACCTAACCAACTGTCATAAATACTTTAAAATAAATTACATAAGTGTTCCTTTGTTTAAAATTTATCGTCTATTTTAGTACATTAATGGCAAGCTCGTATCGACTATAAACTAAATGCTCAATTTCCACCTTCGTTAAATAAAATTAATAAGAGATTCGCATAACAATTGTACATAAGCTTCAACAGTGCGTTCCGCATTATATAAATAAAAAGCTCTTTACGATCTCTTCTTATAAAAATATTGATATATGTATACACATACTAATATAGACAATATAACAGCTTATAAAAGAAAAGAATTATTTAAATAATAGTAAGAATAATAATTATAATTACAATTATTATTATTATTCTTATTACTATTCAAAAATAAAAGAAAAAAAAAAAGAAAAAAAATCTATTACGATTCGTAGATAAACGTTGTCTCTGTTCAAAACAATTGTTTGTAAATAATAATAGTTATAATAATAATGACAATAATAACAACAAGAAGAATCGAATTCTATCCTTAGAGAGGATTGTATGGTATGGTATGGTATGGTATGGTATGGTATGGTATGGTATGGTATAGTACAGTATAGTATAGTATCGCGGCAACGTATTATAAAAATCTGAATTAATGTACAAAATAAGGAAGATTGGCGGCCGCCGTTCGCGGGCAACGTCAATAAAAACAATAATGTACAATGTGGTGCGGGTGTAGGTGGCATAGGAGCGACGGAGGAGTGACTCGATAGGGACGACAGATGCGAGGAGCCGGAAGTAGGAAGGGAAGGGTCGTCGTAGGCGGCTGTGAGCTTCCGCATTTATTCGGTATTTATACACGTACGATTTCACCCGGCAGCTCGTGAGAAATGTGCGAATTTCTCACGGACACCAATACGAAGCAATGGAGAAAACGGAAAGAACCCGCGCTCTTGTCCCCCGCTTCCCGTACATTATCGTACACAGTACGACGTAAAGACCACGTAATGTACACAGGCCGGTCCGCGGCGCACACGTACGCCATTGAGTAATTGCCATCTCGAAAGCGCTACGTTCGTTTCCCTGCTCACGCACACAAGTGCGCCGAGGCGATAACGACGCAGGCGCGTATTATCACTTCTTCGTCACGTAAAAATCAAGAAGGTTTTCGGTTTTAGTTACAATCTCGAAGGTTCACGCGAACCGCGAGATACGACGGTCTTTCTCTACGGCTGTTTTCGTATGGACAAGAAGACACAAGCTAGATTAATAGACAAATAAAATAAAATAAAATAAAATAAAATAAAATAAAATGAAATAAAATGAAATAAAAAAAGAAAGATTACGCTATTAACGCTCACTTCATTCTGAACAATTCGTCCGATTCGTAATTCCTACGGTCCGTATGAAAATATATAGCCTCTCGTATAAAAACGCATTAGATATTAGAGGATAATTACGGCGCAATGTATTGTAATATTTGATTGTTTATGGATCGGGTTCGGGTTCGGGTTCGGGTTCGGGTTCGGGTTCGGGATCGGGAAGACAGCCGGCCGGGTCCATTCCCGCCGTTTAATCTAATTTACAAGGACAAAGCAACTCGAATATAGAAAAATATTTATACATCGTTATTGTTATTGTTATTATAACCATTATTATTTATGTACGTATGCACGTGTGTGTACGGGTGTGTACGGGTGTGTACGGGTGTGCGTGGTCGTGCGCAGATATATTTGTGTGTGTCCGGAGTAGAATTAATTACGGAAAGAGTTGACTAGGTGCGATGCACGTCGTATTTCCCTAGGGCTACCATCGACAAGGAAACGGGAACGAAATAAAGGTCGGCGCAGACGGGCGACCGAGGCGATGCTCCTCCGCGCGAAGTTCGAGCGGGCGCACGATGACGACTCGACGACGAGTCGTATCGATGAGAGGGAGCGCACTGCGTGGGCAGGGAAGAAAAATCCCTCCCTCAGCCCCTCTTACGCTCTCAAACTCCCGATCTTCCTCCCTCGGCTGTCGGTCCGGTGATCTCATTTTCCCTTCTCCGTCGTCCATCCACGGTTATCCACGGGACTGATGCGAGGGCTGGCGAGCTCTTCGCTTGGGCGGGCAAACAAGATGGCACGGGGGAGGAGGAGAGGCAAGTACGCGCACCGTGATCTTTGATTATACTCGCCGACGCTCGTAAATAATTACCCGAGATCGATCGCTCCCTTTATACATCTTTCACTCTTTTTTTAGGCACATGGGGATCGCGCGTACGTGTCGCCTCCCTCCCACACCCCCACCCCCGTGCCGCCGCTCACCCTCGACGCGTCCACTATATCACCCTCTCCCGCCACCCTCTCCCGCGCGAGTGGTCGTATCGCTTTGGGGTATCGAGCGATCCTTTCACGATTATCCGCAGAGAGAATAACGACGGATGATCGAGGGCTTAAATAGTAGTCAGTCAGTCGTGGGCCGGGCCGGGCCGCCGACTTGCGTCACCTCGGGTCGGCGCGCTCGAGATCCAAACTCGATGGGATCGCTACGCCAGTGGCGCCGCACAAGCACTTCGAACCATTAAAGCGCCGAGGAATAAGACGAGGGTTGCCCGTCGACGGAGGCAGCGGGTGCGTCGAGGCTCCATTATGCCCGTTAAGGAGGATCCCATGGGCTAATCGTTAATCCCGAGCTCGGCGATGAGAAAGGGATAGACAGACGAGGGCCTCCGGAAGTGGGTATTAGTAGATCTTCTGAATGCCAGAGGCTCGACGAGGGACCGAGATTTTATCTGGGCTCTGACCGACCAACGGCACTTCCTTCCTCTTAACGAGCCCCGCCGCACAATAATGCGGTTTACTTCCGGTGAATCGCATTCACATCATCTTCACATCGGGCTCCGCCTCGGGACGGAGCGGAAGCTGGCGCCGAGCGGAAAGCTCTCCGAACTTTCAAAAACCAGTGACTACTTGTTTGTCCAGAGGGTGGTACAATGGATGTGGTATAGCGGATAGCTGGGCACAGACGGGGATGTCGTTCTTTTTTCTTTTTCTTTTCTTTTTCCTTTCTTTTTCCTTTCTTTTTCCACAGACTTCATCTCGACGTGCTCGGAGCGTTAAGAACGTGTTCCCGCGGAGAGAGAGAGAGTGAGAGTGAGAGGGAGAGAGAGAGAGAGAGAGAGAGAGAGAGAGTGGGTCGGTGCCGGTCGATGCTAAGAATCGAACGAGAATGCCCGAGACGCTGTTGGATCGTCCCCTCTCAATGTCCCTGATGACGAGGCTCGAGAAGCGCCGTCTCATGCCTCCTACTCTCCGACCGGCGAGTTTTTAAGGAAAGCGTAATGGGCAAGCGTGTCGTTGACGAGCCTCTCGAGCCAAGGAAGGCCCCATCCTTGGCCGGGGTCAAGCACTCGCCTCATCAAACGATCAAGAAATCGAGTCGGTCTTTAGACTCGGTGGGAGTGGGAGGGAGGAGAAAGCACGCCTCTTTGCGTACGACAAAATTCACTGCGCAATTACAATGGTACGATCCCCGGGGAGGAGCCCCCCCCCACCCACCCGCCAGTCAACAAATACATGTACAATCGAGAGTGAGGAGTGGGCTCGGTATCGGCAGTTCGGAGTCCTATAAGGATGTGCGGTAAATCGTACCTGTTCCTACTCCTACTCCTACTCCTACTCCTACTCCTACTCCTACTCATCCTCCTCTACCTTCACCTACACCGCCAAAGGATCCGAGCACGTGCTACGGGCGATCCGGTCGATTTGGCCTCGAAGATACGTCATGGCAGTATTTACAACGGCAGCGGCGTCAGCGATCGCCAGAACAAGTGTAGCAGCGGTTGTCGGGTCGACGTTTGCGTGGGAGTTCCAAGAGGCGAGAGGGGCATCGGGGCCATTCCTTTCCTGTCCCAATCTCGGCCTTACGTGTCCAGTCGTAGAGGTTTACCTGCTTACTTAGCTGGAGTCGGTGCTTATTTCGACTTGTCCCTGGCGTCGTTGTCCTTGACCGGTTTCCGCTCCAGCGTCTCCTCGAACAGGCAAAGGGCCTTGTGCACGAATTCGTATTGCTCGGCCGTCTGGACCATACCGCCCCGGTCGTACCTGTAAAGGGATCGATAAATTCGACGCGTTATAGAGCGCTCCCGTAGTGGTGGAGGAGGAGGAGGAGGAGGAGGAGGAGAAGAAGGAGTAGGTAGAGAAACGCGAGCAGTTAACGAGAATAATCCTTACCTCATTTGGCAGAGTATCCTGAGCAGATCGACGCTGCCCTCGCGTATGAGCTGCGTCATCCCCGAGGCGAGGGCGATGAAGCATCCGGTCCTGCCGATCCCGGCGCTGCAGTGGACGATTATCGGCCCCGGCAACGTATTGATCTCGGCGGCGAGCCCGACGAGGGCGTCGGCCGTCTTTGGTACCGCGTGATCCGGCCAGGAGTCATACCTGTCCAGGACAATTACGTAAATGCCGACAGGTCCTCGTTAGGTATATTGGCATGTTGGGCCGAAACACCGACACTCACCAGTAGTGCTGTATGACGCGCCTCTCGTTCTCGTACCTGACCTCGAGGTCGCGCACCGTGTATCCGCCCCGGGTGTCCATCGAACCGAGGATGATGGTGAAGGGCCCGGTCTGGAGCCGGGAGTTTACCTCAAGTGGGAAGTAGGCCTCGCACTTGGTCTTGGCCGCCTCGTAAAGCCTCGTTATCATGACGATGATGGGGGTGCGCTCCGCCCAGACCATGCTCCAAAAGTCCTGTATCGTGTGCGAGAGCGGGCCCTGGGTGGCGATGTACCGCGCGTCGTCGTCGTAGCCCTGGAATCGGCACGAGTCGAACGGTTAAGAGATCCGAAGCGCCGCGCTCCCTCGCAGTCGGCTCTGGCTTACTTACCCTCACGTAATTGGCATTGATGTAGGTGGTGAGGGGATCGTCGCTGCCCGGTAGCAAGACCCGAGACTTGGGATTGGGCAGAACGGAGCTGTAGCGATTCTTGACATTGGATCCGCATACGTCGAGGTCCTCCGGGTAGTTGAGTGGGACCTGCCAAAATTCCTTGTGCAGGGATAGCGGCTCGTTCACGACTTTTCTCAGTTGATTCCTGGTGAGGGGATTCCCGGTGCCGAGTAGAAACTCCTCGGCGGTGCATTCACGGGTCGGGGTGACGGTGTGAGGCGGGCTCCCGGGTATGACGGGAGCCAGGTCGATGGTGAGGCTCGCGCTCGAGCCGCGGCGCTCGAGGAGGCCCTTGGGTGCCCGACGTAGACCCTCGAGTCTCCGCTCCGGGGTGACGAGTGCGGGCCCGTGGGCCGAGTACATGGATCGCGTGCGCCTGTTCCCCTCCCGACGGGGAGAGGGCTTCGATGCCCGGCAGGGTACCGCTCCGATCGTCACTGTCGCCGGCTCCTGGCACGGGCTCTTCCCGTCGCCTTCCTGACAGCTCGTCGACGTATGGGGCACCGAGTCCTCGTGCCAGCGCATCTCCGTCTCGAGTTTCGGCTGCTCGACCTGAAACACCACCGGATTTTCCTTTATTTGCCCAACTTGACACTCGTGCTTATTCTCACGTGCGCTACAAGGACTCTACTACTCTCCTCGGTCTCCTCGTGAGTACGTTCCTCGTGAAACTCGGACGACAAAGAGACTCGGAAGGGATTATTAATATTGTCTAAGGCACGAGACTTACTCGCTTTCTAATCGCGATGACTCATTCTAATATTTGCATTTGTCTTAAGCCTCTTTGTCAAAAAATATTTTTCAAGCCTTTAGCCAAGATTCACTTTTATTAACTCAATAAAACCTGTGTGTGTATACGCTTTAACACTTTATTCGTATGCTATAAATGGGATTTACAATGTTGGTATTGCGACATGAAATCAGAGAAGCCAATATCAAACAAAGCTAAAGTTGGGCCACTCGAGCGAGTTCATTGAAGAAATAACACTGTTTGTTTTCCTTAAGATCTTATTAACATTACCACTTCCAACGTATCTATTGCACGTTACATAGATTACAAGATAAGTAAATTAAAAAGAAAAAAAAAAAAAAAAGGAGAAGAAAATGTGAAACGTGTGATAAAAGCTGTATAAAAGTTAAAATGAATATTTCTGATCAAATGCTTTTGATTATTAAAAGACTTTTTTTGGTCAAGAGTTTTTGTTTTGACAAGACGAACTTTTTGGACGGCAGCTAATCATTACAGTTTTGAATTAATGTAATAATTCAATAGAGCGAGCAACGAAGTAAGTACCTTAATGCTGATATTGTCTGTAGCAGCTGCTACCACTGTGGCTGTTATGAGAACAGTTGCAGATGTCGTGGTTGAAATTTCGGGCACAGATTCGGCTACCCATTTAATTTCAGGCAGGATTTTAGATTTTGATGCCTTATTGGTATCCGCCGTTGGACAGACCGTACCTTCCTCCACCAAGCCTCGTCTATCACCGTCTTCTGTGTCCTTTTCACGCGACATTTGCTGTCGCAGCCATAACAGAATCTAGATTTTTAAGGATAGAATTAGTGTCGAGCGCAGCTAAAGGCTGCTTGAGGGAAGGGAAGGATCAAGCTCTTTTAATTATATTAAAAGCTGGGCATTGGGGTCTTGGAGACTTACTAAGAAAGCAAAGAGAATGGCACCAGCAATGGCACAGAGAGCTACGACGAGAGGCAATTGCCTTTCCAGGTCTGCCTGTATGGAGGCTGAGTCGAGCTCCCGACTGGTGTGGGCACTGAACTGAGCCACTCGTAGATCCATCCCAGCATCGTCCAGTCCCGTTGTGGACCGCCAGACTCTGAAATTCCATACAGAGGCCAATGAGAATTTAAAAAACGACACGGAACCCCGGGGGTGAGCGGGTGGTCATTGAAGAGAATAAGGGCCAATAAATGGACATTACGTACGTGTTAATCGAACCGGCTGACATTCCCTCACTACCGAATAAGCCTTTGTCCTAGTGTCAGGCGAGGCTCGTTAATTAAGCGAGAGACGTCCGACGACGCTGCTGAGCCACCAACTCGAAGGCGACGTTGCGCATACTGGGAGGAGGTGCGAACAGCGGCGAGTCCCAGGGCCCCTCTGCAATCGAGCAAAAGGTGATGTGATGAGCTGCGGCAGTTGAGCGGCAATTTAAGTGACATCACGGCACACTCGACTCGCTCGCTCCTCGCTGTGAGGGGAGCGAGAGACGAAGCTGCCAGTGCTCGGCTCGGCACGTGCTAACGTCGAAAAGAAGCCCCTCCCCCCCACCCTCGAAGTCGTTACGGGCGCACCCACGAGGCCACTGACTCGCGCGCTTCAAGGGGCTGCAGCAACCCTCTTGCCGCTTGCCCCTCTCCCCGCGAGCTTACGAGCCCCCATTGGCCTGTATTTATTACGCACCCTCGTACGAAGCTATGACTCGCGCTCGCACCCCACCACTTTTTCATTACTTCATTAGGATTCCCGTATCTCATAAAAATCTCTTAAATTTAAATTGCGCCTCTACGACCACGGAGGGACAATGCTGCCATCGGCCGACTGAGCGTATCACGGGCCTCTCCATTGACCTACGGATTAGAGTCCCCCTGTGCACCACGAAGTGGAGGCGACGGGAGAAGCCGAGCTTAACCTATAAATAAGTCCTCGACGTATCTCTCCACTCGCTTGCATAAGCATATAAAGCTCTGCTGACTCGAGGATTCCGATGGGACAAGAGGTGAATAAGCGTTTGCTCCCCCCCCCCTTCTCTCTTTCTCCCTCACTCACTCTCTCTCTCTCTCTCTTTCTCTTCACACCCTTTCCCCCGCCACTCAAGCCGATGGAAAACTTCTTAGCGATACGTACGCGTACGTCGTACGTCTTCGTCGTCGTCGTCTTAGACTGTCTGCATGTGAATGAGTGAGCGAGTGAGCGAGTGAGAGAGAGAGAGAGAGAGAGAGAGAGAGAGCAGGGAGAAGGAAGCGACATTGGTAAGGTGTACGTCATCGGGGACGAAGGATCCTCGGCTTACGAGAATTTCGCTAATCCGAGTGACCGAACGGCGGATGATGATTCGTGGCAGCGCCTTCATCCACTGCTCCCCCGTCACCATACTATCCCGTCTCACTACTCGCCCGTTCATGAAAAATAATAACCGCGTGTGTCAGCTGGTCCGAGTACTAGCTGTTACGCGGAGGGGGTACGGAGCGAGCGGCGAGTAGTAGTGCGATAGGTGGGGCGGGAGGAAGGGGAAGGGCAGTAGCGGCGGCAGCGGCGGCGGACGAGTGTCTCCCGCGGGAAAATGGCGATGCCGGTGGCGTGGCCGGAAGGTCGCGGACGGGCGGAGTGACGGTCGTCTGGGAGATGCTCGTCACCGGCAGATGGCGAGGTCGCGGCCCCCGTGTTTGGCGCACTTTCCCGCGCCGGCATCCCCCCCAACCCCCCTACCGTCATTCTCTCTCACCATCTCTCACTCGATGTGTATAGCCGCATTCCGAACCCTCGTAACCTGCAAGTCGATCGCTTACTTCAGCCGATTCATCCTGACCGAGCCACCGACGGCGGCGGAGGGCCTCGACACAGCAATGGGCTCGGTAAGTAAAAAAATCCCATCCGACTTCCTCGAGATCGCTGAGCTACGTCATCCAGTACGATAATTCGCCCGCCCGTCGTCCCTAAGCTATTTATACTCCTCGGGTGGTACGTTGGTTAAGCAGCGCTCGACCTTAACGATACGCCCATCGACGTTTAACTGACCGACCGCCTATCCCCTCCCTATCTCGCCCCCCCCCTCACTCCCTGCCGCTAATTGGAGGATACTTTTTTTCTCTATTCTTTTCGTCCCTTTAACCGCGGCTCCTCGTCTACTCCTCGTCTACTCCTCGACGGCTCCTGGGCCCCATGCCGCGATAAGCTCGCCTCTCTCTCTCTCTCTCTCTCTCTCTCTCTCTCTCTCTCTCCCTCTCCCTCTCACTCTCACTCACTCCCTCTCACACACACACGCTGCAATGATTTAGCAACAATTATCGCGTGACTAAA
This sequence comes from Ceratosolen fusciceps, assembly GCA_018883505.1. NCBI lineage: Eukaryota > Metazoa > Arthropoda > Insecta > Hymenoptera > Agaonidae > Ceratosolen > Ceratosolen fusciceps. Next base: position 7,563,992 of record RCIC01000005.1, read on the forward strand.
GCTCGACGAGCACACTGGGACTAGCCGTCGGTCGGTTCATTGTGTCTTGGCTCTAATTTACCGTAAAACGGACGGCATACGCGCTACGAGCATCAATTAAATCATTTGTAAATTTTCATGCCTCCGCTATTTCAATGCAGGGCGAATAATAATAATAATAATAATAATAATAATAATAATAATAATAATAATAATAATAATAATAATGTCACGACAACCGGTGACTAACGTGTCGTCGATAAAAGCTAATCTGACCTACTAAGTAGCGCTATTAATCTAACCGTTACATCTCTCGTCCTGATCAAGGATGCCGAAATATTATCTAACGTTTTATTTACATTTTTAGATCCCTCCCCCCTCCCCTCTGTCTCTGTCTCTCTATCTCTCGCCCTCGCAAACGTAAGCCGTGCAAGTGCAAAACAGATATACATGTATAATGTAACCCACGAGCAAGACGTGTACCGTACTCCAAAGCCAATAGTTGAGCAGAATGGTAATATTCAAATGACTCGGGCGGCTTGTTTATTTGATCTATTGTAAATACTTTGTGATATAAAATCAGTGATTTACCCAATGTCCGCAGAATGACAATTATTAAGTTCGTGAACCGAATCCAAGTAGTTGAAGTAAACAGACGATTGATCTGCATAGGTTTCCCGCATGGTTTACCAACAAAACTCTCGGCAAGCCTCCTTATTATTATTATTATTATTATTATTATTATTATTATTATTATTATTATTATTATTACGAATTCCGAAGTTTAAAGTTAGCCTCCCTATATTAATAATAACAACAACAACAACAACAACAATAATAATAATAAATAACAATAATAATAACAATAATAGTACCAAGTGCTGATCCGTTTCATTTCTTCCCGTTCCCCCAGATTAGATTTACAAATACCAAATTTATTTGAAGAACGTTGTTAACTCGTAAGTGAAATATTATGCGAAACGAATCGATATATCATATTGAAATTCGGATGTTTTATGTTTGCGCGATTTTACCGAATGACCCCATTAAAAGATAAATATTTGTCGAGCAATAAATTTGAAAAAGTCTATTATGCGCAGGTATGATAGAGACTGCACGAGCTATTGCTAAAACGATGATTTATATGTATTATATGTATTATACACGTAGCCTATACGAAAATAAGGAGCTCCGGCCCTCCCTACAATGCAAGATCAAACAATCCTATTAATTGTCAATAATGAAACGAAGAAAGGATGCCCTCGGGAGTTCGTAAAAAATGAAAAATCATGACCGGGCGTATAATATTATATATTATGCATTATATATTATATATTATGCATTATATATTATGTATTATGTATTATGTATTATGTATTATGTATTATGTATTATATGTAAATAAAATACAGCGTCTCGTGGCAATAAATATCAAACAAATATTCGTGCAAAGTTCGCGTAAGCTTTCCTAGGCACGAGTGATATAAATAAAATTGTTAAACGATCGTTTTATTGCTGAAACGCTGAATATGGATTAAGGTATAAAAATACATGAGATTATTATATTGAAGAAAGCCGTTTTGCTTTAACAGCCAGACGGATGATACGCTTCGTGCATTTAAGTGCCACACAAGCGATTCTCTTTGCTAATATTGCTTGGAGTGGCGCGTCAATTAGCGGGGAAAAATTGAGAAAAATAAGCTGAGTTTTATGCAGTTTTAAAGTAGCCGTCAGTTGTCCCACTTGAATCTCCCGTTTCACTTGATTGTATGAAATTCGAGTACATAAAGGCTACGAGAGTATTTTTAAAGAGCGCCAAATGAAAAATGTACGCAATCGTTTGATTTTCGTCACTTTGGCAATTGTTAAATATTTTGGAGAGCGAGAGACGCAATCGTCAAATATTATAATAATAACAATAATAACAATAATAACAACAATAATAACAACAACAACAACAACAATAATAATAATAATAAACCAAAGGCTCGAGGGTTATTGGGGTTATTAGCGGGCACGATAAGGATTGCACGGCTCCGTTTGCGCTTAGCGCGACATCAGCTGCACATAAACGAGGGCATAAAATACCTTTAATTGTCTTGTATATCGTTATGCGTTTGTTTTTTTTTTTTTTTTTTTTTTTGTTTTTGGAATCGAGCAAAGAAGTGTATCGGCGGAGCGGGAGGGTCAGCGCTCGAGGATGAGGCCCGAGTGGGAATTCCCGAGCTGGAGGAGGGAGGAGGAGGGATCGACGAGGGCTCGAGAGCTGTACACTCGGTCCCGGTTTCAGTACGGATAGCCAAGTATATATAGCCTTGATTAATTAAAAGCCCAAGCGTATCTGGGCGTATCGGGTTGCTTTGAAATTAAATTGCCGACTAAAGAGCCCGATGTTGACGCGTTGTGCAGGGAATCGGAGAACTGGTGGGACAAATTAATGGAAGACGTCCCTCACGAGAAACAATGTAAAATCGACGACTGCAGTCTCGCACCGTCCGGCCACGCCACTCACCCTGTATTCCAGTGAGTACGAGTTTATTTGGTTGGCGGCTGAGGAGGTGCAATTGGGAGCGGTGGCAGAGGCAGTGGCAGGGGCAGGGACAGGGGCAGGGGCGGCTCCCCTTCCTATCGATGCCATTCGAAGGGCCGAACGGCTGACAAGAAGGCCGCGTCCGTCGCGTGGTGGTGCTTGCGATCCGGAGGCTTTCCTAAAGAGCCCCTTTAACAGACCCCTCTTCTAACACAAATGATTCTCCTTGCAGAAGAAAGTACTCCGGTCTCGAGATGAAGCTCATAATACAGTATCTCAACTACTACGACGTTATAAGTCACGGGAAAGGGCTTTCCGTCTGGGAAGACATGCATTCGAGAGGCGTAAGTAGACGATAACGAGAGCACGCGTAAATCTGGTTATGTACGCCTTTTTCACATTCGGGAAGGGCCGGGGCTATAACGTTTTTCTAGTACATGAGGCATCGGAGTACCCAGTCGCTCAACAATAACTTTAAGAAGACGCTCTTGAGGGACATAGAGCTTTTCCGGCTGCCCGGGCCACTGGAGGACAAATTTTTGGACCTCAGGGCGGACTAGCGAGCTCCGACGCGACCATGGTAATAAAGAATCATTCAGACCCCCCCGCCGCCGCCCACTAACTATCGCGAAGCCCGCTAGCGCACCTCGAGACAAAAGCTGAGGTGACCTCGTCACGGGAATAAGAGCGTCATCGGGAGGGAGGTCGAGCTCTTCATTCGGGGCATCCGTACAAGCCTCGATGATTCTTGAATTTCCGATTAGCCATCAACGTCGCGCACCTTCTCGTACGCGCTCTTATTACATCATTAGAGGACGCGTGTAGGCCTTTTACTACGGCTCTCGGTCCGGCTGCCACACATACCCCCCCACCCTCTCTCACCCACCCGTAGTTCCCAGCCATACATTCTACGTCGGCGAAGGCGCTTGTCTACGCGCTACGAGATTTCCTCAAGCTTACGTGAGCTCGGTCGCCGCCGTCCTTCCTCCCGAACAGCCGCCCATTAAGCGCATTGCTCACGCTACGAAAATACTTCCGTGAGATAAGCCGGCGGCTCCTCAGGAGCGTTGACTACGCGAGAAAAATACAGAGAGTGAGAGAGTGAGAGAGAGAGAGAGAGAGAGAGGGGGGGGGAGCGGCTGCCGACGGTACGCGGAGGAGGAAAGCAGAAAGTCCGAGCGAGACAATAGCGGCCGCGTGTAGGATGTAAAGGTCCCGGGACCGGGGCCGGGGCTGGGACTGTGGAGGGATGTGGAGGGGAGGGGTGTGGCATTGCGGGGACACGGCCGAGTTAATTTCGTTCGGCCGGTTTGATCGATCGGCCTAATGAAGACGTGACGGGGGCCCGCGGGAAACGCGCCGACAGGAACGAATTAGGCGGGCGGGCTTCCGGTCGCATGCGGAAGCGACTTCCCGGAATCGGTGCCCCAATTGCCGTTCCTTATTCCGCGTATAAATACGAAACGTGAGTGGGGAGTGGGAATCTTGCGTGCGAACCAAGGCGCCCGTTACGAAGCTCCATTCATCGACGAGTAGTGGGTCGTTCCTCGTCGTCGTCGTCGTCGTCGTCGTCGTCGTCGTCGTCGTTGCCGTTGACGGTAACGATAGTGAGTACGGGGCGGAGGCGATGGCGAGGTTCGAGGTCGAGGGGTTGAGCCTAATGGTCGCCCTCCTCGTTTATTTTCGGCTACTATCGCGTGCCATCGATTGGTTCCTTGTCGGCAGCGGGGAGGGAGTGCGGAAATGATCGCCGCGGTCGACGCTCTCACGGGAGTGTCGTTCCTCTACTTCCGGGAACGATTGATAAGCCCCGGTTAATTGATAGAGAGTAGCTAATTGAGGCGGCGGAGGCTAGGCGAAGGTTTAACTCGGCTCGGAAGGGCGTGAAAGTTGAAAAGCGCGAAAGCCGCGTCTATTTTTACGCCTCGTGCTCCTCTCTCTCTCTCTCTCTCTCTCTCTCTCTCTCTCTCTCTCACTTACTCCCGACATCTGATAAGCTTGGACCGATCTCGCGGGCCATATCCATGGCGTTGTTGTATTTTTATTTAAGCTCTGGCTGGTGGCTGGATCGGGGAGATCGCCGCCTTGCTCTCGGAACCGCTTTAAAAATAAACGAACTCCATGGCTTTATGGCTCCGGCTCTTGGGTCGCGACGATGTTTTACATGCTCCCTCGGTGGGGCTCGCGGGAAAGCGAGCTTATCCTACGGACGAGAAGCTCCTCTTATCGCAAAAGGAGTCGGTTCGCCCTTGATCGGCTTCGGCTAAGTAATAATAGTCCCAAACAAGTACTAGACACGCGCGCGCGTATATATATATATATATATATAATAATGGGACGTAAATGATGGGGCCACCGACAGCAGCAGGAGTAGCAGCAGCGGTAATACTTGTTGCCGCTGTTTACCTTATAATAATACTACGTTTTTGTTTTTCTCCTTCGTTTTGTCTGCTTTGTTTGTTTTCAGATGAGTGGGCGATCGATCGTACGGCAATACATTTGACGAGGGCAGAGATTGAGATAATATTGTGCGAGGAGGCTGACTCACCTATTGCGGACGAACTATTGCTTAGGAATCGGCGTCGGTGCGTAAAGAAGACGATCGGAAGTGGAGGACGAAGACGAAGAAGGGGGAAGGTCGTATCCTTCCGGTGCGCATAGCGCCGTTCATTGCTTCCCCGCTCGCTCTCTATCTCTGTCTCTGTCCGGTGGTCTCCCGTAGTCCAACACTTGGTACGGCGACTGAAACGCAACTGGGAGCCCGAGCAGTCCGTGCGGCTCGCTCGCGTATCCACGCCGAACTGCTGCAGCTACGCCGGCGTAGTAGGGGTAGAGAGTCGGGGTAGGAGGGTCGTGGTCGTCGTGGTCGTGGTCGTCGTCGTCGTCGTCTTCGTCGTCGCCGTAGTCGTAGTCGGTATCCCTCCCGCTAGTAAACGAGGGGCGAATGAAAAGTCGCCGATGAAAATTATGGCGCTTGAGAAAAAGCCCCGGCTCTCTCGTATTGTTGTATGACTGGCCCCGTTGAAGAGGCATAAGTGGGGGGGGGGCGATGCACTTCCTCGTACGAGGAGGTGCATTTTGCATCGTCTGCCTTACACGAAAATCGGATGGGCGCGCTGCGTAATCGTAGCCGTGCCTCGTTTACAAAACCTCTCCTTCTCGATTGATGAATCATTAGACGATGATGCATCCAAGAGTCGCCCCCCCCCCGACTAACCAACCAGTGCGCGCGCACGTGTAATCGAGGAATCCCCATAAGAAACTCGATATTATCATCTCGGACGGGCGATAAGAAGCGGCTCGACGATCGTCGGAGCAGTACAACTGCCAATTTACGGAGCTTCCCTGTATTCCGCGGGCTCTGACGTTCGATTAACGTTCCTCTTTAACGTCATCCCGCCTTCAATTCGTCAATTAACCGGCCTCCTCGGGACTCCCGCATTTACCGAGAAAGCGTAAAAAATGCGTTAAAAATGCTCAATTCCCCGTTTCCTCGGAACGGCTCTCCTCTTTGGATAAGGGAGCACGGGAGTGGGGGGGAGGCAGAAAGAGGAGGAGGAGGAGGAGGAGGAGGAGGAGGGACGACTGGTGGTGGTGGTGGTGGTGGTGGATCTCGTTGCTGGTCAGATATAATATGGATCGCGCCGCGATTGACAATAATTTCTCAATCGGGAGTGAGAGCGGCCGGCCGTTAAAGTGTCGCCGAAGCGCAGCTCCGACGGGCAAAATTTTTGCGACGTCGTGTGCTTTCGCACGACCTCGAAACTCGAAATGGCTCGAGCGGCTGGGGGCCGCGAGGGTGGGAGAATATGCTCGCTTACCCCCGCCATCGTTTGGGGCGCTTCAATCCTCAATGTGTACTCGATTCTTTAATAAAAGTCCCCCACCCCACCCCCGTTTGGCCTACTCTCCCATTGATGATGCGCGAGGCCGGGAGCGGTGAGGGAGGGAAGGGCGGGGGAGGGGGTGGCGTGCTTTTTTATTAATCGACGTACGTGGTAGGGGCAGACTCGTGAGAGCAGGAGCGCGAGCTTCGTCAGGATAGAGAGGGAGGGGGAGATAGAGATAGAGATAGAGATAGAGATAGATAGAGATAGAGATAGAGAGAGAGAGAGAGAGAGAGAGAGAGAGAGAGAGTGCGCGCGCGCAAAGTGAGTGAGAGCGTGAGCGAGAGGGACGTACGTAGAATAGCATATTACGTACCTGACCCGAGCACCTACATCGGCATGCAATTCCGTAACCGTGTACTTGATGAGACCTTCCACGATTCAACAAAGGCAGCGTCAGCAGCAGCAGCAGCAGCACCAGCGGCCGTTCACTACACACCGACGGCAATTCATTCAAGTGCACCGCCCCGATCCTACTTTATAATGGCATTTCTTACATTAACGAAGGATGTAAGCCGTAAAAACGGATACTATAAAAATAAACTGAATCATGCACAATAAAGATCTTTTATTATATTTTATTAACTAATTAATGAAGCTTATTATTATTTTATTTGTCAATTGTCCGGCAATAGATAAACGTAAATAATTGTAAAACGTCGCTTTTCTCGCTCGATTTAATGCCTGCATGGTTCCTACGGGTATGGGAAAGCGATAAGTGAGAGTGAGAGTGAGAGCGAGAGAGAGCGAGAGAGAGAGAGAGAGAGAGAGAGGGAGTAATGGGCAAGCAGAGGGACGGACGGACGGACAGACGGACGGTAAGTACTGGGGGCGCGCATCCGTGGCTCGGAGCCCGCAGTCGAATTGACAGCCAATCGAGTTATATTTACATTATTCGCCAGCCCGAGCGCCAAAGCGTCCATTATCGCGAGTCACGGTCATCGTCGACGAGAGTCCGCTCTCTGGCGTCGACCTAGTGTCGTCCGAGGCTGGACCGATGGCTCGGCCCGGCCCGGCGCACCTGGAGCGACCACCGCCGACACGACGTAAAGAGCGCGTTGGGCAGAAATAGACGGGGAGTATACTCGTTTTTAGAACGAGAGCAGGAGGCAGGAGGCTCGCCCGCTCGGTCGGCTCCTTCCTCCGTCAGCGCCAGGGAGGAGCCTCGCACGAAGAAATATGAAAAATTACGCCTACGATGATGGGGCGAGCGTAATGAGCGGGTGACGCGGCTCGTGCAATCCCCCCTCTACCCTTCAACTTCGCTCCACGCAATCCCGCCTCTGACACCGTCACCGTCGCCGCCACCGCCACCGCCACCGCCACCGCCACCGTCACCGTCACCGCAAGCGCGTCATTAGCCGGCCGATCGAAAATAGCCGGGCGACGATCGGCAGCGATCGGACCGTCGCCGGTTAACCCTGAAACCGCTCCCGAAATACATACATCCCCGGAGCCTCGGATGCACGTTACGTGCGCGCCGACGCTTTTCCTCCTTCGGGCCGACCTCGCTTGCCAACATGGCCGCCCCCTTACAAGCGAGCGAATAAATCGTTCGACGTGTTGCATCGCGCGACCTTCCCCGTGCCGGGAACCTGCAGCCCCCCAGGATCTCCCTCTCCTCTCGCGATTCCCGGAAGTTGCGCGTCGAAGGGGGCGAGGGGCGGATCGGAAGGGAGGGAGCCCTTAACTCGGCTTTACGAGCGTTCGATAGCGTCGGTCGTTAGCGTCTCCCTCGCCCCCTCGTACACCATTACTCCCTTCTCCTCCTCCCCAGCTCCCAGCCCCCAGCCCCGGTATATCCAGTCGGACTGGACACATTTTTCGAATGGCAACGGATGAGGGTGAGCCAGCCGAACCAAGTAAGAGATTCGCCGACGATGGGGAACGGGACTTATCAGCTGTAAGGGCGAGGCTCCCCTTCGGGAGTATCGGGCGAGCGGATAGAAATCGGGGGGCCGTTCGCGAGCGGAACATCGGAAGGACGACGCGCGGAAGAGGGTACGCGTACTCCCATTGGCGGACTGGGATCGATCGCCCTAACCGATAAGGACGGCTGAGGGGGGCGGCGGGGAAGAGCGAGGCCTTCGCAGCGAGAATTAATAGAGTCGATCGAGGGAAAGAGGAGGGTCGGTCGCGCCGGCCGTCCGCGATCCTCTATTCGCCGATGGTCGATGGGTGGCGGGGCTGGAACGAACCGGTGGTCATGGGTATCGGCCGCAGCCGAGCATGAATGAAGAAAGTAGGTGGAAGAGAGCGGGTCGACTGGTGGTGGGAGGCCCGCACCCTCGTAGCTCTGCGCAGCTGGCAGTTTCATTGATTCGAAGCGTCGCGCGATTTCGAATGACTTATTGGCGGGTGGGCGCCGAGGGGTTGGAGGGGAAGGCGGCAGCGCGACTCGGCTCTCTGTCCTGGTGAATGAAAAGGGGGTCGCAGCCCTGCGAGGCTGGCCTCGGCCGCGAACGAGCCTCGTCCGGGTCGGCGCCGTTGTTGTTGGCCCTCGTGCTGGTGGTGGAGGTGGTAATGGTAGTAGTCGTGGTGGTGGTAGCGTCGGCGGCGGCGGCGGCGGCGGCGGCTCGGGTGTCGGGGCTATTCATTGAAAATGACGAGGACCCTCGGAGTAAGGAGAAAAGCCGCGGTTAAAGTAATCGTTAAAAATAGCCGGCGTGGGAGTCGGCCGACGTGGCGCATGCGTCCCGACGGACTTGAATCCATTGAGGGGTGACTGGCCGTTCGGTGCTTGTGCCAAGGCTATACGTCCTTGTCGTCGCCGTCGCCGTCGCCGTCGTTGCCGTTGCCGTTGCCGTTGCCGTCGTTCTCTCTCTCTCTCTCTCTCTCTCTCCCTCTCCCTCTCGCCGTCCCCCATTGAGCGCATCCGTTTTCCGTTCATCTGGCCTCGTTCCGCCCCCCACCTCCGCACTTCCTTCCTTCCTTCCTTCCTTCCGTCCTACCTTCCTTCCTTCCTGCCTTACTTGCCTTACTTGCCTGCTTCCGTCCTTCCGTTGTCCCTCGTACGAATGGGAGAAATTCTTTTGTGCGTCTCGCAGCGGAAACTCCGGAAGCGAGACGCAGGTTCACGACGACCTTCCCTTCACCGCGCCTCTGAATTTCCAATGAGACCGTTGCCGGGCTTCGAGTTACGGTCGGCGGGCCAGGGCCCAAGAATCAGGGAACCGTGATCAGGGGCCGGGGGCACGAGGCAGGGTCGTCGGTAGGGGCTGGCTTGCCATAGTCCGATAGCGGCGATGTGGTGTAGCGAGGTGGTTCGTACGAGAGGGTAGGAAAGTATTGGGTGGGTGGGGGGGAGGTGAGGGAGAGGAGCGAAGCTTTATTTGCCTATCAACGCGGATTTGAACGGGATCCGAGGATGAATGGAGCCGATAGAGGAAGTAAGGATTTCCTGAAGCTCAGCTCCCGGGAGTTTTCCGGCTTTATTCGCATTGTCCTGGGGTTTGCGCAAGCGGCGGTTTCACCGTGTCAACGGGAAGTAGTGATCCTTTACGTGCGACGAATCGAGGAGCTCGCATAAAGGCCAAAAAAAAAAGAAGAAAAAAAAGAAAACGGTCGCACGATTCCCTTGGTCGGAGGAAATTCTCAAAGCATCGCTCGAGTGTGTATATTCTTGAGGGGGAAATAGAGGAAGAGCTGGAGAGAGACAGTGTGAGACAGAGAGAGAGAGAGAGAGAGAGAGAGAGCGGGATGAATGGGCCGGGGGGAGGGTCGACCCTCTTCTTCTTCCGACATCCGCTTTTCGTCCTGTGGAGCGAGACTATAGTACACTATAGAAGATAACTGGCTACGTGTGCAAACATGCATCCCTCCTATTTCTAGACTGTTTGCCTGTGTGAGGCGGCCCCGGTCTTTTGTCCCTCCCCGACAGGGCTTCCTGACTAAGCCCGCCGACTCGCCCCGAAGATAGACTGCAGCGGCCTACCGAGGACGAAGGAGGGGGACCACGAGAGACAGACAGACAGACAGAGAGAGAGATAGATAGATAGATAGATATATATATATATATATATATAGAGAGAGAGAGAGAGAGAGAGAGAGAGAGAGGGAGAAATGGCGGGGGGTGGGGTGCGGGAGGAGAGCGCGGCCTCGCCTTCATTCACAACTAGAACACGTTTTTCTATACCATTTTCGGTGACTCGGGGAGCGAATGCGCTCGCACGGCCCTACACAAAAACCCGAAAGCTTTCCCCCACCACCGTAGGTCTGAACGAAGCCCTTCCGGGCTCCCAGGTGAGTCGGCCCACGCAGATGATAAGCGCCCGGCTTTTCTCCATAATCGTCGCGCGGACATCCGGGGGAGCTCTTAAGCGTCGAGGAGCAGCCCCGGGGAGCTTATCTGGGCCCGGCTCGGATCTCCGGCCGTAAATTAAGAATGCCGCGCGTATCGGCGAGCGGGCCACCTCTCCTCTCCCTGCAAAGGAGTCTCCATTAATAATATCAATTCGTCCGGGGACCGGAGGCTCGAGGGGGCAGGCATCGCATGGCATAGCCGTGGAAGGTAATTCTCGTGGGTCCGTCCGTCCGTTCGTCCGTCCGACGGTTGAGCTACGTGGGAGTAGGGCACGGCAGGTGGAGCGGGGTCACGGGGAAATTTTCCGTGAAACGAGGCTGAGGGGACGAGGTACGGCCTTCGCCTGGAGGGCTGCCGATGGAGCCGAGCAGCCGTTGACCCAGTTCCAGTGGGTGACGTCGTTGGGTCACGGAGCTGCGGAGTTACGCGAGCTAGGGTTGGGTGAGATAGTGGGACATGGGGGGGGGGCAGATTGCGACTTCAATCCTTGGAATATTTTTTACCCCCACCCGGCAGCCATCATGCACCGTCGTGAATTTTTCTGGAGCCGTGATTGATCGTGTCCCCTGGCTGACTCCGGCACCAAGGTGTCATCCTTCTTGTGAATGAGCTTCGAAAATTCGTTGGACCTAAGGTTTCTTAGGGAGATTTGGAAGGTGCCGCAGGTGCCGAGTCACGCTTAATTCAAAAACCAATATTGATCCAGTCTTGATCTTGACGGCCTAGAAGGCTTATGAGAAAGCTTCTCTCTCTCTCTCTCTCTCTCTCTCTCTCTGACACTCACACACACACTCACTGGATTCCTCGAAAATCACCGGAGAATACGGAACTCGGGCCACGTATTTTTCCCTTATCCTTCGGATTAACGTATTCGACGCCGTCCTTGACCCATGTCAGTCAATTTTCCTTAAAATCTCATACGTTTATGAATTACATGCAAATCAACGAGCAATAACAACGGCAATGACAGCCGAAACGACGACCGTGACGAGATTTCACGTTTCCTCATTTTTTTCTCCTCCAGGTCGCAGGCTTACGACTCGACCAGCGACTCGTATTTCTCGTGATTTCTCGTCATAATTGGCCGAGCGCTATCGATGATCATTAGCTTTAAAAACCTATTTAAATTTAGTCAAATTAATGGAAATGCACGCAAAGGTCGCGCAAGAGCCCAATAGCCTAAGCAGCGCACTGCGCTCCTCGTAAATGCCATGTAATTTTCAGTCAACTTTAAGTGAGCTTTCATTAAAAGGATTATGTCCTCAGCGTTACCGTGATATTAATTTAAATGCTAATTCGAGGCTGTAATAGCCCATCTCGTTTACGTGGGTGCATACATTAGAATGTGTAATGCTAGAAACTCAATTTGTGAAAGATCTCGCGGGGCAGGGAGAAAAAAAATTACCATTCCGAGGGCATTCTGCTCCTTTGTGCGTAAAACGAGAGCGGGGGGGGGAGAGAGAGAGAGAGAGAGAGAGAGAGAGAGAGAGAGAGAGAGAGAGATAGAGACGACGACGACGACGATTATAGTCGGGTTGTCGTAGTCGTAGTCGTAGTCGTAGTCCTCGTCGTCGTCCTCGTCGTCGTCGTTGTTGTTGTTGTTGTCGTATAGAAAGCCATTGGAGGAGTTAAGATTTGAAAAACAAAGAGGTCGAAGAATGCGAAAAGTTTCCAGTCATTTTCTCGACAATGACCTCGTCCCGAGCCGAGGATCCATCATTCACGAGCCGCCGAAGCGCCGAATGCGTTCGCGTTCACGTGTACACGGACCTCGGAAGTTAGTATTTACCTTGGGAAATATGTTAATGCGAGGAGGGGGCCGGGGAGATGATCCCAAGCGGAATGGAGTCGAGGGGGTTGAGGCGTCAGTGGTGGTTCCGAGTCGCGGAGGAGGCTAAGAAAAGAGACCGGAGGAACCATTGTGTCCAGAAAGGCTCGGGTTCTCGAGTCAATGGGAATGCGCGTCCCGGAGGAAGTTATTTTCCGTTGCCGGAGCCCACGCGCGGATTAGCATAAACGAGCGATAGCTACACGGCATCCGGTCGTCCTGGAAGGAGCTCCGAGCCACCGAGACGATCGACGCGAACGTCGACGCGAAGTCCTCTCTCATGCGGGAGGAAACCCCGCAATTTTACAATGGCGTTCGGGCCAACGCGACTCGGGGTTGGCCTCCCCCAATCCCGTCCCAATAGCCCCTTCCAATCCCGTCCAATCATTCATCTCCAGGGTGAAGGACGGACGGCTTCGGCCCCGCTAGCCCCGGGGAAAGTGGGTCGTCCATCGCCGTCGCTTCCGTCTCTGTCGCTTAAATCGCTCGGGGTGGGTTTGCCGTAGCAGGCCTCCCGGTGCACCGTCCTCGGTTGCTCAAGTCCACTCCCTCGGGGATTCAATCTCAAGACCGAGCAGCTACGGCCCTATTTTTTTTGTTTAAACGTTAAAACGGAGCTTTCCCTACTCCGTCGGTGCTCTCCGTCGGCCTTCGGCAGCCGCGAATCAATACATAACCAGTGATGCCGGGACTCGTATCCGGTAATGGAACGATCCGTTGAATCGGACATCCGGTGAGCGGCGATATTCCCAGATTAGAAATGTAGAGCTCGCGATCGTGTAAAAGCTCTTCTTAAAACTTAAGTAATTGCCTACCCGGAGCTCCGTATAACTTGTTTTCATATTCGGCGAGCCAACTCACGCGGCGCCTCCATTCGCGTAGCAACAACAATAGCGCCGAGCGAATCTCTTGAATTCGTAAGCTTTAAGCGACTTCGCTTAAATCGCATCACGATTTCCCGTCCCTCTACGTCTCTCTACGTCTCTCTACGTGTCTCTACGTCTCTCTACGTGTCTCTACGTGTCTCTACGTGTGCGCCCCTGTACTTTTTGCCTGGTGCATTTTTTATCAGAAACTGATTCCTTGACCGAGTTGTCGGTGAGGCTGCTTGTCGGATAAATGTCAAGAGATGAAGAAAGTACTCGCTACGGATCCCGTTTCTCGTATTCGATCGATCGATTACAATACGGGATACGTACGTATAGGCAGCCCTACGCACTTTGACGCCCTCGTGTCACGGTTGCGGAGCTGTCGCTTGAAAGCGCGCGCGCGCGAGAGAGAGAGAGAGAGAGAGAGTGAGAGAGTGAGTGAGAGAGTGAGTGAGAGAGAGTGAGAGAGTGAGTGAGAGAGAGAGAGCGAGAGAAATTACTTTACGAAGCATCGTTGGTAGAAGCTCGGCCGACCCTACGCTAAAATCTCTTTCGCACTAGTAATTCAATTAGAGGCGGAGATTTTTTTGAGAATCATGCGCGGAGATGCCGCATCTCTGGTTAACCCCTGTTTCGTTAGCGAGCCATTGGATAAGATTGGATAAGGCTACACATTTATATGTAATACGATTCGAATATCAGCGCCGATACTGAATAAGTGCATTCATAATTTATGATGCGCCCGACAAATGCATTGAAGAGTCCGAACGGCTCCGAGTCCCAGCCATTATTAATAACATTCCGGAGGATGATTCCGTAGCTAAGTAGGGCCATTACTACACACGCAAAAGCTGCGTACGGGGTCGGAGCTTCCGAAAACAAACGATTCTTAACCAATTCATGGAAGCGCTTTGACGGAATATCAGTATTACGTTTCGGGTGGCGAAGTAGGGGAGGAAGGAGGCTGACTGCGGACAAAGAACCTAAAAATGGGAAGCTGCGCGAGGAAATGCGCATCCCTCCAACTCGTGCACTTGCAAGGGTAAATAAAGAAACTGTGATTGTTGGGGTAGTTGGGGGGTGGTTGGGATGGAGAGCGGGAGAGAGAGAGAGAGAGGGAGAGGGAGAAAGAGTAATGCCGGTAAGAGTTGTAGGACTATTCCGAGCCATTCGGCTAGCGGGGGATAAAAGACTATGTAGGGCAGCGCTCGGTGGCTCGTCCTCATTCCTCCAGAGACAAAGGGCGTTGGTTACCCAGGCTTAGTCAGCGTGGGGGCGGACTCGGTGACACTGGATTTGCCCCATTATCGCCAGCTCTCTCTCTCTCTCTCTCTCTCTCTCTCTCTCACTTTCTCCCTCTCTCATTTTCCTTAGGGGAAGTTTCGTAATAACGCGAGCCCGGGGCGTACAGGGGACTCCCAGCTAGTCAAATGCGTATAAGCATCGGCAAGGGGCAATCAATCCCCTCGGCTTTTGTACTCTAACGACGTCGATAATCGCCTTTAAATGCATCCACCCCACAACGTAAATGTAAAAAATTCCCGAGCCCACGTCCCTTCGAAGCCGCCCTAGCTCGTTGCCAATTATATTCCCGTGGGATGCCTTTGATCGTGGACATGCGAGGCGGATTCGGGCCCCGAGGACGGGACGTATCGCTGAAGGCGGGACCCCGTTATTAAAAAGCTTCTCGTAACACGCCTCTCAACTGAAAATGAAAGGATACGGCGCTCGCAGCGCCACCCACCCTTGGCGCAAATTTAATTTAAAGACGAGCCTTGTTAGCGCGAGTCGCGCAGAGTCGCACACGCCCTCCTTTCCACCACCACATCTAGACCGCATCGGCAGCTATCGGGGCTGCTTTAATAGCCCTCGGCTCCACGAATACACGGAACTCGGAAATTGGTAATCTTGGACGCGTCCTGACGCTAACCGCCACCCCACCAGTTCGTAGGTAAGGCATTGGAAGTAGGGATGGAGGACCGGGGTGGCGGGTGGCGGGCTGCGTGAGTGTGTGCGCGCGCGCGCGCGTGTGTGGATAGTCGGCCCCGTGACCCGATTACGGTTAAGCGCGACCCGGTGGAAGGGTGGGGCGGGGGGGGCTGCGGGGTAGTAGGAGGATTGAACGGACCAACGTCCGCACGACGTCAATGGTGTCCCCGTTTCCGGTTAGCGGAGTCTCAATGGACAGGCCGAGGCGGTGTGCCGCGGCGGGGTAGAGGACGGGCGAGCGCGCGCGCGCGCGCGCGCGAACGGGGGCGGCAGGGTCGCGCCCCCTTGACCTAAAAGCGAAACGTGAATCGAATCGGGCGTTCGTTCATGCAGCGGCTCCTCCTTGTTCGTGGGAGGGAGGCGTCGATGGGCGGGGGTGGGCGGCCGGGGCTAATTGGATCGAGTAGTTAATTTTCGCCACGCTCGCCTCCGCTTCGTTATTACATTACGGCTTTTCTCCGGAAATGTGCGAGCCCGCGAAAAGCACCACCTCGATCCCGACTCTATTATACAGGATCTTACGCGATTCCGGCAAACTACGCAGTCTTGAAGGACTTTGCCTGCGTGCGTGCTTGCGTGCGTGCGTGCTTGCGTGCGTGCTTGCGTGCGTAGGTGCGTAGGTGCGTAGGTGCGTAGGTGCGTAGGTGCGTCGCTCGGGCTTACGTAAGGCGGCGGTGAGTCGCGCGTAATCGAATCGCCTTAGCTCGAAATGAATGGAGAGCCTCGACTAAAAGCTTTTCCGTTAACGTGATTTATGAATTGCGAGCGAGCCCAAGACAAAGTCAGCCAACGTATTTATAATTAGCCGTTGGCCGGATCAATTTATCGGATAAGAGCCGACGAAATGCATTTCCCGTCCTCGAGAGCTAACTAACCTTCCGTTCAATTTTTTTTTTGTTTTTTTCCGCCCTCCCCCCCACTTTTACTCGGCTTTAATTAACTTTTCAGCCGAAACCCTCGGTCATCCGTTAATGAATTTAACGGAATAATAACCCGTCAATGATAGGTTATCGAGGCGAGGCAAAGGAAGGGAATAAATATCGCGTCCATCCGCTTGATGTGCATGATTCCTTTTTGAAAATCAAGGCCATTTGAACCCTTAACGATATCCTCTCGCTCTACTTGTTAGTAACACAAATGCAAAAGACGATCGCGCATTTCATGAAAATAGAACAGCATTTAATTCCGAGCATCACGTTAAATAAATATGTATCGGACTTGCATTGTCTTCTAAAAAAAGCCCCTCCCCCATTTAATGCAGCGTGTGGTCTGTATTGCGTTGAGCGGCGGCTGCGGCTCTGACACAGATTTTCATTTGTCGGAAAAATTTATAACAATGCTTCTGTAATGGCCAGGACATGCGTGATCCGATAGTAAGTAAGGACGCTACGGCTGAGATTGTAAATAACGAGGGACGAAGATGTAGTTGGGAGTAACCGAGGAGCTCCTCGGATGGGCGGTGCACGGCTCCGTCGGGGAGTTGGACGGAGATCGGAAACGCCGTTGCGAAGGTCGTCGGGGCCGAGGAGCAGTAGTAGCGGGTCGTGCGCTCGACGTCGAGCCACTGCCGCGGCAGTTAATTTTGTTAATAAAGTTTTTCTTTTTCACGCTTAGGCTTGGATGCCCCTCCCTCTCACCCTGCCCCTACCCCCCGGCCGCCGTAACCCCGGCGGGGCAGTGGCAACCGACGCGGGACGCCAGGGCCGGGCCGAGGCCTCGACTCTGCATACAAGCCACGGCTCCTCGTTCGAGAGCCTTTCCTTTTTTGCTTTCTCCGCTCGCCCCAAAAGGAAATGAAATTAGCAGCCGTCCTCGATGAAATGTAGACTGCGGCCTATCGTCAAATGTACTCTTGCAAAACGACTTCTTTACTTGCGCAACGGCTCTTACTCTCGAGACTCCTCCTCCTCCTCCTCCTCCTCCTCGGCGGCGAGCTCGCCATTTCATCGAATACCGTCAAAGACAAACAAACGTATCTCTATTAAATTTAGATTCCATTCGCCTCCGAGCCTCCGCTTATTTCCATTCGCCCGGTACTCGGTACCCTTACCCTCGCCACTACTCGCCACTACTCTCCACTACTCGCCACTACTCGCCACTACGGTCGATTCCAATCGCGCGGACGCCCTTCTCACGATCGGCAATTATTATAGGAAACGCAGCTTCGAAATCCCGATACATTTACGTTTCACCTAATCAATACACAAAGCTCAAGCCTTTAAGTTTTTTACGCGCAACAACTATTATTTACCTGCGCTCGCGGCCTGCTCATGTAATCCATGTCATTGCTTTAGAATGTTATTACTTAAGGGAAGGGTTCGTGCTTCTCTTAATTGAGAAACGTAGAGAAAAGCATAACAAGTATGACGATTAATTAAACATAGAGTCCCCAATAACCTTTCGAATGAGAATTTCATAGAGAAAAGGTCGGCTTGTATATTACTCTTCTGTGTTCTCGTTGTCGAATATTCACGTGAATGAGGAATAAATTATACTTACGTGCTGAAACGCTTCGGAAAATCAATAATTAAATGCCGGACTAGTAATATCGTATGTTCGCAGCTTACTTGAAAAGCAAAAATAAATTCGATACTATTCATGCACGAATATTATTGAAACTGCATAGGCTTAAGCCGTGAAAAAAATCCGATTAACATTGACGGCCGTTTTGTATAAAAATCTGAATAATGTTAATCCTTCGAGGCGTTTAATGAAAGTCAATTGAAAGGCCTTTTATCTGACAACTGTCCCCTTAATAGACAATATTTAGACAATATTCCACGAATGCAATTAATTATTCGATTGTCAAGCTAACTCGTGCGATTCATGTGAAAAAGTATCGGTTAGACTTGCGTTTGTCTATCGTTGTCGAAGTTTTTGTTGTTATTGTTGTTGTTGAAATTGGTCGTAAGTTATATTTCCGTATGAGATATCATTCTGCTTAATATACTTGATAAAAGGCTCGACCAAATGCAGTCGAAGCCAAATTAAATCCAAGCCGCCAAGTTCACTGCTGAATCTGCAATACCGACTGCGCATCGACGAGCGGCGTTAATTAGCAAGGTATTTTCTATTAAATACACTGGTGGGCTCGACTCGCACGCAACTCATTGTTATTCTACTTGGCTTATTCGCTTCGTTCGAGACTGGCTGCAGACGCGTTAAGACAATTAAGCGCTTATATGGTAATCGATACGTTTGAATGCGGTTGGTATGTTAGGGCTCGCACATCATGTTGGGCTTGGACTTTCGGTTCGCGTATACGACCACTACGTTTACGTTATAGCGGCCCCAATAACCGAGATACTTATTTGAACGGATTAATCGGCTCCCAAATATTTACCTTCCTTTTTTTTTCGCTTTAGCCTGCTAGTTGCTCACGCGGACTCGCGGAAGCTCAATTTCCTTCTCGAGCACAATTTAGGCGATTAAAGGTTCCCTCGACGCGAAAGAAAGTGCGTATCGAGAATTTCAGTTTTATTATTTAACAGGCGAGATATCATCGGGCGTTAAATGTTTATGTTGGAGAACTCGTTATCGCAGTCGTGCTCGCGGAACGTACGCGCGCGCACACACGCACGCACACCGTCTCTCTCTTTTTTTTTTTTTTTAAATCGAAGCTTTTGAATTACGCGAGGAAGATACGGAAACGTAAAATGCAGCTTTATGGCCGCGGCGGCCTATTTTAGGCTCGGTATATTTAATTTTCAACGCTTAGAGGCTTATCGAGACTGGGCGCGTTAGAATATTAGCTCGTACACTTATAAGCCTTTTAAAAATGAATTATCAGAGAGTTTAAAGTTTATCCAGACGTGGCTGAGCTCGTACGCGCACGCGACTATAAAACGAGTACGTACTCTCGGACAATCAAGATTAGAAAATCCGAGCCCCGCGTGCAGTAGTGGCTCTTCAGGTTCCGAGTCAGAAATATTCAGGTCCAGGTGCTCGGATGATAATAGCGATCGATAGAAAGGAATAGATAAGGAACGAAAAGTAGCGACTAATTACAGATAAATGTACGTAGGTAGGGAAGGACTTTATCCTATGTGGCCGCTTCCCGTGCTTTACATAGCATGAATAATTGTTGGCCGGGACTTCCATGCACGATCTCGGGTCATTATTGATTATTCCGTTGATTTATCCACATACAAACGGACGGAGAGGAAAAAGCCCCCCCCAACCTGCCCCCTACCCCCACGTCCTCCAGTAACTAATGGGGCACCGGTAAAGTGGCAATCGGGCTAATCTCGGTCCTGCGAGTGTCGAAAGAGTGTCGAAGGTCGAAAACACGCGGGAGTCGAGAACGGCAATCAATTGGCTGTCCTCACCGATCGGAAACTGTCTCACCCCTCACCTCCCACCCCCACCACACGCCGCGAGCCTTCCGCGCGCATAAATCACGGGGAAAGCGTCCGAGTCTGTCGGATGCAGGTAAGACGCGCACTTCCCTTTGATCTCTCCGTGTCGGTATGCGGCCTCGGCTCCCTGGCCACCTTTACCGATTGGGTCGGCGACCTTCCGCGCGCCTTTAATACTGGACGCCCGGGTAATCCGTTGCAGCCGGAGCAGCGACGCGATAAACGAATCAATTTACTAATAACCGAAGCGAAACCGTATCCCAAGGAAGTATCGTCATCTTCATTATGTTACATGCCAATGAAAGTCTATACGAGAGATAGATAGAGATAGAGAGAGAGAGAGAGAGAGAGAGAGAGAGAGAGCGATCCGACTTTTCAATTTAGCTTTCCTTTCTTTTTATTCTTCTTCTTCTTCTTCTTTTTTTTTTTTTATTATTTTTTTATTGGCAGCTCCTTTAATATTGCTTAGGTTTTATGCCCCTGGGAGCCTCGAGTTATATTACCTAGGGTCGCCCTTCTATTCTGTACGGGAGCATCATTGCGTTAAAGTCGTAAAAGGCTACGACGACGTGAGCGTGAAGAATATTTCCATTCTGGGTGATCGGGATGGCGGGAGAAAACCCGCACTTACGCAACTTCAATTGCTTTATAAACAATTGATTTTCCAGAGTATCAGAAGCTATTCTCGCTACTCTCGTTCGACCACGGCTTCCTGCTTTCCCTTCTCATGCCGCAACCCCCCCTCCCCACCACCCTCACCCTCGCCCTCGCCCTCGCACTACTCCACCCTCATAGGAAAACTCGCCTTGAAATACTGTTGGGCAGGTAAGCCGCGAGGGAGGTCCGTGAATAATTAGGAAACAGGTTGCATCGTTTGAAAATCTAACGAAAATTAAATAGCCGGACGTCGCTCCTCTTCCCTTTACGAGGGGCCGGGTTCCCGGAAAGGCCCTAAAGAGTCCCCCCCGTTCGAAAAGGGAATGCCGTCTCTGCTCTGGAGATGGACTGCGATGATCGCCGTAAGGCTCAACCGTCTAATACCTGAGGAAAATCCGGATCGCCGGGGAGTCGAAGAAGCACTAAGTGAGATAAGCGACCGCCTGACCGAAATCAGCAGCTGCGTGACCCCTGGCATGAACCCGCCGTCGGCGTATCGTTCAAGTGCATCGCGAGACTCTGGACACACTCGGGCCCCAGACACCCGTTCCGAATCCTCGGCTACGGCTAATCGGCGCGCTGACCAATGGAGTTCCTGAGCTTCGACGTATCCAGCAAACGGCTGAGCCTCGAGCACGGCCCGATCCCCAGCCCCGGGCCTTGCGACCTGCTCATTAAGGTTGCCTTCTCCGGGATATGCGGCACCGACCTGCACATCCTCGAGGTAAACGACGCTTCCGCTTCCCTTCTCTTCTCTTCGAGTAAGTGCCCCTACCCCCCTACCCCCTACCCCCACCTCGACCTACAGTCCCAGAGCATCATCCGCTTTCTAACGTTACGTCCTTACTTTCCCTCGCGCCGACGTCTCCTTACGATTATACTACGGGGTAACATTCCGTGTCCCCCCCCTCCTTTTTTTTACGCTACGACGATTAATGGCCGATTTCCGTTTTACCAATTACTACGCCCAGGCCCTTCCCTGTCTGTCCCTTTAAGAATATGCCTCTGAAACGACTCCCGATCAGATAAGAGCATCGAAAGTCCTACCCACGTTATTCACAATTTAATGCTCCCAACTGCGTACTCGGTAGCTTTAGCCACAACAACCATACTGATAATCAATAGCTTATAATGGGCTATTTTTAAAAAGCGAAATCGCTCCCTCCTCGTTCCAATAATTATCTCATCAACTTGCTTTAAACAATTTACTTCGAAACTCCTCGTCAAGCTTAGCAATTATACAACTGGCTCTCTCTCTCTCTCTCTCTCTCTCTCTCGTTATACACCGTTTTCACATAAATAATATCTTATGCTTTCATAATTATTTAAGACTTGTTTCATTCTTATCCCAGCAGGAGCTCAACATTCGCCACCATTGCCAATGTAATATACAATTACCCTGTGTCTACGTGTATGCGCGCGTTCGTTTTCTTTCAGAGAGAGAGAGAGAGAGAGAGAGAGAGAGAGAGACAAACAAATTCTCTCTCTCTCCCTCTCTCTCTTTCTCTCTCTATCTCCCTCTCTGTCTGTCTATTAAAGATGCTGCTCAGTGAATAGGGAATTTCATTATCGATATGCCGTTATTTTTAAAACTCACGCGCACTTTGCTCGTAATTTCAAAAGGTTTTTATTTACGCGGTGCGTAATTTTTCTTTATCCTTTTTATTCGTTATTATTTAAGCCGGGAAAGCCCGTCCTCGAAGATTGAGATAAATGCATTTAATTGTTAGCCCCAGCCAGTGTCGGAAGACTTTAAAAGTTTGTTTATAAAGCGAAAAGGTTATTTTTAATGGGCATAGATGCTGCGCTACGCTATTATGGTTATATTTATGTCGGGGAGGAATTATGGAAAGAGGAAGTTTCCATTAATTTCGGGGGACTTGGACAAGTAGACGGGGATCCAAAGTTTTATGCTGCGTAATTAAATTTAATTTTAAAAGCCTGTACGACACGTAAGAAGAAAGGAGACGAGAAGAGACGAGACGAGACGATGCGAGGCGAGGCGAGACGAGACGAGAAGGGAAGAGAAAAATGGTTTATGTGCTTTTTTAGTCGGAGCTATTTATGTTGTCGAAGTGAAAAGCGAGCGAGCGCACGGGGATTTGAAGACGCTAAAGCCATAGCTGTCCCCATAAGTTAATCTGAACGTGAAATTAGTGAGATTAAATACGTGAATTGAAAAGGAAGTATTGTTCTCTTTAAACTTATTCTCTGAGCTCGTGCGTTTTGTATTCTATTTACGAATGCCCCCGTTGATGTTGTTGATGATTCAAGCGAGATAAGATCGATGGGCCCCCTGGTCGTGCCAAGGGGGTGTAGGTAAGGTAAGGTAAGGACGGAATGTTTGAGCATTAGGTGTCGAAAGACGGAATTTAAAGCCTTTTATGAAGATCCGGTTCGCGGGGTTATAGGGGGGGGAGGAAAGGAAGAAGGAGCTCGAATTCTAAAAATGTAATATACCATGGGGCGGGGAGGGGGCGTGCGTAGTGGTCGGGGTCGAGAAAAGGGCCGTAAATAAAACGTAGCGCGGATGCGAGCGCGTAAGCTTTACGAGGCTCGTGTTCCCACGTGGGCAAATAGCTTCATCGGTCTTCGAGCCGAAGCTATCGGACTTAAGCCTTTTAACAATCCTTTCTAGAATCGGCGACTCGAGAGGGAGAGAGAGAGAGAGAGAGAGAGAGAGAGAGAGAGAGAGAGAGAGAGAGAGAGAGAGAGAGGGACAGAGAGCATGCTGCACTATCGATTTGGCCAAGAGTCCGGTAAGTGCGATGAGTCGTAGTGAGGTGCAGTAAGGTCCGACGAGCCGTTAATTTCCCGATAAGGAGGTGGCTCGCGAGCAGCCAATGAACGAATCGCTCTGGATTTTCAGGGCACGTTCCCCTGCAAGGAGGACGAGGCTTTCACGTTGGGTCACGAGTTCGCGGGGATGGTCGAGGCCGTGGGCTCGAAGGTGAGGAGCTTCGTTATCGGGGATCGCGTGAGCGTGGACCCTAACAGCGGCTGCAATCACTGCGACTACTGCCACGGGGGTAAATATCACCTCTGTCACGTGGGCGGGATAAACAACACCATCGGCATCTTCAGGAACGGCGGATGGTCGAGTCACGCCCTCGTGCCCGAAGGCCAGGTAAGCCGGCGAAGAGAGGTCGCCGCTGACGCTGTAACGAACGAATAACGAAGGGACGTTACGAATGAATCAGGTGCACCGGCTCCCAGATGAGCTGTCAATGGAACAGGCTGCCCTGAGCGAGCCACTGTCCTGTCTGGCCCATGGGTGGGACAGGCTCGGGCCCATCCACGTTGGCCAACGAGTCCTGGTCATCGGGGCGGGCATAATCGGCCTGCTCTGGGCTTGTCTTCTGCACCTCCACGGCTTGCGCAAGACGGTCGTCGTCTCCGAGACCTTGGAGCGCCGTAGGAAAATGGCCAGAGATCTCGGTAAGGACGCACGAGGGATTTTATTTAATGGCCGTGCCTCTGGCCTTTAACAATTTGTTTTGTGATTTTTTTTTTTTTTTAAAAAAAAAAAACCTTTATTCATGTATAGTTAAAATTCATCATACAACGGTTTCAGTGTACTTTAGCGTTAATTAATTTCAATTCCTTGATTAAAGGGCTCGTTCGGAGCGATGGTTGTTACTGTATTACGTTCTCGTCGTTATTATGTATGTATCAGCATTATTATATATATATATAATTATCGTCGTATTATAATGATACAAGTGAAAGAGCATTTCGGGAGTATTTCGGGAGCATTTCAAGAGCATTTCAAGAGCATTAGAGGAGCATTTCGTACGAGTACCCCCCTCCCCTCCCCCATCTCTTACAATTCTTACAATTTTCACTCAGAGTATAAGTATAAATTAAACGGGTGCAATTATCAATACATAACTGTATTGATAAGAAATGATTGGAGGGGGTGGAGGTGGGTGGGTAAAAAGAATTGCAGAATAAAAGACAAAGGAAAGACACGTTGTTACGATGAGAAGGAACGCATTGTTTGTTGAAGGCTTGGATTACCAAGTGAGCAGTCCGCAGGAACTGGAAGGCAGTGAATTCGATGTGATAGTGGACTGCAGCGGCTCGGGGTCAGCCATCGAGTCGGCCATACACTTGCTCGCCCGGGGCGGTCGCTTTTGCGTATTCGGCGTGGCCAACCCCAACGCGAAGATCACCATCGAGCCCTATCAGGCAAGAGAACGTCGACGTTGTCTTCTCCGAGGCTCATGAGCTTCGCCTTTACATTTTCTTATCTTTTTTTTTTTTTTTTTTTTTTATAATCATACCCACACCACCTTTCAGGTTTACATGAAAGAGCTGACCATCGCCGGGGTAAACATCAACCCGTTCACCTTCCCTAAGGGGATCGGGCTCTTGCATGCCATGGCCGACGCTTACTTGCACTACGACAATTTGGGAATAAAGGTCTTCGAGCTCTCCGACTACGCGGATGCTTTACAAGCTTTGAGAAATGGCAGTATAAGCAAGGCTGTTTTCAAGATGTAAAGAGCGACAGACGTGCGCGTGTGCGGCTAAATGCCCCACCCCGAGCCCGCGCCTTTCCCCGTGTCCTCACGTACTTATATATAAACGTATTATGTACATAGAGAAACGTGCATAAAAATATATCTCAATCGTACACTGAAAATATAGATACAATGAAAGAAAATAACATGATTACTTGTTTTGCTGTTCGTTAACACTAATAAGTGGCCGAGTAAAAATTTCTTTAACCGTCAAACGGATATATTATTATATAAAAAAGCCTAGTCTAAAATCGTAAAAATATCGTCATTAAAAAGTGACGCTGAGCTTATCGAGATTCTACTCGTAATACAATTGCATTAGGATATGTAAATAGAAACGTTGATAGTTAACGTTGATGGGCAAGAGTACAAAAATTGTGGTCCATCAGGTTCGTTGCTTAAATTACTAATTATTGCTCGTTATAGCGACTTGGTACTTAACGCGTATTAGTGTATAAATTTGTCAGCTATGCGATCTTCTTTATTCTAAAATTTTATATCTTGAGATTCTATTAGTATGAAATTGGCGAATCTTACGAGATTCGGCCTTGGAGGGAATGTATAATCGTCGGTTTGACACAACTTTCGTCAATCCGTACTTAACGCCGGTGCTGCTACTGCTGCTACTGCTGCTACTGCTGTTACTACCGCTGCTGCTGCCGCTGCTGCTGCTAATGATGATGATAATGATGATGATGATGATCATAATGATGATTCCTTCTTACTCGTCAAGTCTCTATACAAAGCCACTCGATATTTAAATATTGTACTTTGTGAGAATGGCAGCGCTTACAGAGACTATTAGCAGCCATGCCGAAACAAAGTGACGTTCGCCTGCTCCCCACAATAATCCTGGATAGTTAATGTTTGGTATTGAGACTTCTGCAATAAACATTTAGACGAATTAACGGAGAAAATGGCGTTTCAGCTCGGGCTACTACCAATGCAATACAAGATATAACAATACCATATCAGTCGACCAAACAATCATTTTCCAATAAGAAATTTACCTTAAAATCGAAGCTACTAATAAGGCAATGGCCACCAACGGCCCAGAAGATATCGGAATCGCTCCAGCTGCGTAATATGCTTGGCCACAAGCAGGTGGACATACGGGTATTATAGTTTCTGCACAAAAAAGGAGGAAAACAAACTATGGCATGCCCTCTACTCACACTCAACATAAATATATCATTACTTTCAATGTATTCTCATATCTTTACGGAATCCCATGCATAACAAATGCATAATTCATTTTATCTATAACAATGCTACAAATTTACGATTAAACGCTTACCGAACAGCTCTACTCTAGTTTCAGCTGTACCAAACTTATTGGCAGCTTTGCAAACGTACTCCCCGTATTGCTTCTTTTCAATAGTAATCACTCGAAGAGTGGTATCGGTGTACTCGTCGGCTGTTGCAAAGTGAGATATACTGTAGTGCTGATTGTTGGACAATTGCACCTCATCTTTGTGCCAAGTGATGGCCGGTGGTGGGTAAGCTTCCACGTGACATTCCAAGTCCATGTCGTATTGTAGAGCTTGGCCAAGACGCGGACGGGGAGCAGTGATGACTGGGGCGAATTCAATTTCCAAATTGATGTTTCTACGAGCTCCGCGTCCAACGCCATTTTCAGCAACACAGTAGTACGTTCCTCGATCTTCCTTGCGAACCGATGAAATCTTCAAGGTATTACCCCTACAAAAAGTGTTTTGTTACTTGTTTCTGAATTTTCAAAGACTATTTAGCTTGGAGAAAGGGGCAAAAGCTAACCTATAAATGGATCCGCCAGTTGGCAGAATAGCATTGTTTTCTCTGCGCCAGGAGATTCTAGGAACAGGGAAGCCACCGGCATAACACTCTAATTGTACGGGTTGTCCTTCACTGACAACCAGGGAACGAGTAGAGTTATCACTAATAATGGGTGGTCTACGGACCTGCAGCTCCACTTCGGCAGATATTTTACTGTGCGTAGAGATCAAAATTTGGCAGGCGTAGAAGCCAGCGTCTGTCTCTTGAATATCCTTTATCTAGAAGAATGTAAAATTGGATTTGATATAAATGGTAGAAGTGTTAGGTCAATTAGAATGGAAGGCGAATGGAAAAGGGAGTGACCTACCTGTAGCGTATAGGTAGAGGAGGAAGGGTCAGATCTGAGAGCGAATCTACTGTCTCGAATAATGAGGGCAGTGTTGGTAGATATAGGCAGTTGGTCCTCTCTATTCTTGTTGACTTTGATCCATAACACCGGATAATCTTGACTGTACTGGACGGAGCAGACAAACTCGACGGTGCCGCCAATGTTTTTAATTTGCTCTTGAGATATGTAAGAGATAGTGGGGGTCCTCTGTGAGTGCACTAAAAAAAAAATTTGAAGAGACGACGATGAGATTGACGAGGATGTGGGTGAGGCGAGGGAGGAGGTGGCGGTTCGAATGCGGATGGGATGGGACGGGAGAGGAA
Source organism: Ceratosolen fusciceps (assembly GCA_018883505.1). Lineage (NCBI taxonomy): Eukaryota > Metazoa > Arthropoda > Insecta > Hymenoptera > Agaonidae > Ceratosolen > Ceratosolen fusciceps. The sequence continues at coordinate 7,591,384 of RCIC01000005.1, forward strand.
GGGACGGAGGAGGAGGAGGAGGAGGAGGAGGAAAGAGGTGAAGTCGAGGCGTGAGCTGTGAATCCGGTGGCCGATAACAAGGCGCGAGAGAATAGTGACAAAAACGCGTTCGTTCGGGGAGGGGTGTGGACGGCGTGGATTCGTCCGAGGAGGGGAGGAGGCGGGGGAGGAGAAGAAGGGCGAGCAGGGTAGGCCATGCGGAAAGCCGAGTCTGGTAGAGGAAGTTGGTCCTACGAAGTAGGGCGACTCGGCGAAATAGAACGGGGTGGGGGAGGAGGAGGTCCGAGGATGGGGCAGAGTAGTAAAAATGAGAAAGAGAGAGGGTGGCGAGGGGTGCGGGAGGTGAGAGGGGCAGGGGTGGGGTAGGGAGGGGTGGAGAATCGAAGGGGATCTAGCGGAGGCGAGAGTCGCGGGCAGCGACAGCATCATAACGGTAAGTTTCGGGATGGCCGAGGAAGCTGAGGGAGAATATGTGTGGTGTCCGTGCGCGTATGTGAAACGGGCGGGTGGAACAGGCGGGATGAAGAGGGGGGCGGGCGTGTATGGTGACGAGAGGAGCGAGGCAAGGTACACGCGAGCTCGATAATGAAAACCTGTCTGACCTAGGTGCAGGACGCAGAGGACGAGGATGCCGACGCCCAGGGGCTTCATGCCGCCGCCGCTACCGTCGCCGTGGTCGTCGTTGCTCGAACCTCCGTTGGCCCGGGGACACACCTGCCTCGGTCCGCTGATCCTCGAGTCTCTCGCGACCTCGACGTCCTACCCTGATGCGTGGGACTCACGACTGGCGCGCGGCGCACGGCTCGAGCACCGATTCGCCGCGACGCGCCCAGCGCTGCAGCTGCGGCCGCGGGTGGAGGCGCAGGAGGAGAGGGGGTCGCCGGCGCCTGGGATACACCTACCTGCCTAGTTCCCGGGGGCCCCGTCGTCCGTGGTCGCGCGCCCTCTCACCTTTTCGCCTCCTCCGCTACGGCCTCCGCTACCTTCTCTCGCTCTCCTTGCCGCCGCCGCCGCCACCGCCACCGCCGCCGCCCTCCACTCCCCTTCCCGACCAACGTTCCGGCCACCGCCACTTGTCGGGCGTTCCCTCCCTCTCTTCGCCGCGACGAGCCGCTCTACGAGGCTCGCTCTCGAGGAGACGACCACCACGGGACGATGAGCAACGTCGGCGGTGGCGGTGGCGGTGGTGGCGGCGGTGGCGGTGGCGGTGCTGGCGACGAGACTCGTTCCTTCGCACAATACGCGAGTCAAACGCGTCACGGAGATCCGCCCCAGGATCCAGTCGAGAGGCTCTCCGGGCCACTCGCCACATTAATCGCTCCCTGCAATATAATTAATTATGAGCACTTGTTATTAAATAGTGTCAAAGTCGAGGTCATTATAGAAAATGGGGGGGGGGGTCTGTAGGCGAGGCGCGGCTATATCTTTGCGTATTATTACGTGTAGATTGGGCACGTATAGATACGATTGGATGCGTATAGTGGAGTGGGCACGCATTCCATTCGTACGAATGCGTACACGAAACGAGATAATTAACGCATAAGGATCGTCACGATCGGGCTTGTTGAGCGAGAGGCCTTTATACTTCGGTGGCAATGATTCGGCGGCAATGATTCGGCGGCAATGTCCGATCTGTAAAGGCCAGCGCCGAATGGAACATGGGCGTGGGTGGGCAGCTTCGCTTGGTCCTGGGTTGGGGGGGGGGAGGATAAGCGGGATCCGAGTGGAGGCATCTCGGCTTTTAAGGAGCCGTGGGCTCGCGCGAGTGCGGAGTGCCGCGATTACGGAAAGAAATGGCTATGAGCAGTAGTAGTAGTAGTAGTAGTAGGCGCTTCTCACGCATACGGAAGAGACGTATCTTTTGGTGAGGTAATTATTTGAGGTGCATTGGTTAATGGGTCGATTATTCAAACTAATGGTTATTGGGGCGGTTCGGCGCTTCGGTGACGCGTACCGTTAATGCGCCATCGGCACGGGATTATAAGCGTGACTCGGCTAAGGCGCTTGGCCAGCAGTCTCGTTCCTTAGGAAGGCTTCCTCCTCCCGCTCCCTCTCTCTCTCTCTCTCTCTCTCTCTCTCTCTCTCTCTCTCACTCTCACTCCAGCTCTTCGCTCCCCCTTGGGCCCGAGCGGGGACCGGGTACGGTATCGTGGCCGTAATAATGGATTTCGCTGGGAATGACTCGGGGACCTGGACTCGCAATTACCCAATTACTTAACTCGTTAAGTAATCTTTACGATCGGCCATTTACAAGGCGTAAGCGGGTACGCGACACCTTAAGCTCTTCTCCGTTCTCCAGTTGGCCCCTGCGAGTAAGAGTCACGCCGCTACTTAAACAAATCCTACGTCACTCCGGCACCGCTGACTACTATGCGACGGTACCTACGGTATGAAGGTACCACGAGCAAACGAGCGCGTCTCCTTCAAGCTGCGGCGAGTCCTATTACCAGCTCTCGTACACCGAGACGATATAATTATTTACAACTCGCTCTAACCATTACGGCCAATCAACGTTAATCGCTGCTGCTACTGCTGCTGCTGCTGCTGCTGCTGCTGCTGCTGCTGCTACTACTACTACTACTACTACTACTACTACTACTATTGTTATCATTATCATTATCATTATCATTGTTGTAATAGCTCCCAAGAGGAGATGCTGCTCGAATGTCGAATGTCGTTCGTAAAAGTGGTTATTCGTAATATACGTATAATGATACCGAGGCTGCAGCGCCTACGTCTGCTGATCGATAGGGACGTTAAAAATGTATGCGTTCGAATGGCAGATGCGCAATCGAGCAGCGACAGGAAAACTAAGCTGATTTTCCAGCTGAATGCTGAACCTTGTGTAACACCGTGACGAAGCGAAGGCGACTTGGCACGAGCTTAATCGGGCTTGGGAAAGCTCGCCTTTACAATACAACCCGACTTTGCTATTTTTCCTATATTTGCTATATTCTTATTCGTAGACTTTTGCATTTTCCATTTATTCGCAAACAATGGTAAACTAAAGAGTTTATTTGTAAGTGAAGGAGACCAAAGTGCAAGGGCTCGAGATCGATTTATAATTATTACTCTACTAAACTTTTTCTCTGAACTGCTTCGCGCCTTTACCTTCGTCGACTCGAGTCTCTCTCTCTCTCTCTCTCTCTCTCTCTCTCTCTCTCTCTCTCTTATCGATAATCGCGTATTTAAGAAAAGTAGACTTTTAGACTTCGGGGCCGGTTAACAGCGGTTGGATACTCGTCCGTTACGTCACGTAATCGATGTCGTACGATGTAACGGGCTCAGTTTATATTTGATTTGAGCTTTGCGGGAAAGTACGGACGCTGAATTATTAAAAGCCACGACTACGCCTCGGCTCGGCTCGGCTAGACTCTTTGCGATCGCCGCCCGTGTATCTTGTGCAAATGATACGCGCGCGACAACGTAGGTAACGTCGGTCGGTAAAGTCAAGCGAGTCAAGCGGTTACCTGTTTGCGCAGCGATACAAGGCTCCTCCTTCCCTGGCAATTACGGGCAATTGCGAGTCAGAGAGCCACGTCATTTTTTTTCATTCAGCTCGGATTTTTTTTTTTTTTTTTTTTTTTTTTTTTTTTTTTTTTTTTTTATAGACTCCTTAGCAGCTTTCGGCTTATCGGATAATCTAAATGGCAAAGCCAATAACCGACGACAGGAGCTTCCTCCACTTCCAGTAGATGACACGCTCGCTGCCTAATGATACTCTCTATATCTGTATCTGTATCTGTCTCTGTCTCTATTTATCGGGCTCGCTCAAATTGGCCATTTGCAGTAATACAATTGGCAGCCCTGGACGGTGACTCCCCCGTTTGGCGATCCGCTGTCTCACACCGCGAGGAGGCTAAATTTGAAATGTAGGCTGCAATCCGTCTCCATCACCTTCTCCATCGTCTCGATTGACCATCGGGAGCAACGATTTCCCATTAATTACCTTAATTAAGTACAAGTACCAGCTCGCCCTTCCCCCGCCGAACGCACGACGTTAGCGGCTCCTTTAAAAAAACCGCCGTTTTCACGCTAATTCGCGTGAATTATTAGCTTCCATTTTCTTCCATTTCGCTTGGTTTTTGTGTTGTTTTTTTTTTTTTTTTTTTTTTTTTTTATCCTCGACAACATATTGCACGAGACCTATATCGATTAAAGGAGCCCAAAGTGATCGCAAAAATGTTTATAGAAGCCTTTATTAATAAGCCACGCGTTCGAGAGCTAAATCGAGCCTCTAATAATTATCCACTTAATCGAAAATTAATCCTGGTATTACCATCTTTTTTTAATCGGAACCAATTGCTTATACATTTTGCACAAATCGTCTATAAGCACGGATCATACGCACGCGTATCCGCTTATACTGCCCGGCTAGAACGTTATTCCGCTGAAATTACAAATAATTATTAAGGGAGGCATTTAGGCCTTAACCTTCCACGCAACGGCCATTCAAACTTAATGGTACAGTAAATTTATGAACCGCATGGACGAATTACCGTGAGCAATACGAAATTCTTAGTGCAACTGTCCTTCTGGGATGTTGGGTAATGGGTTTTGAGCTTTTCAGCCTTAAAATTGACCTTACGAATAATATTGTGAAGGAAATCGTCCTCTTTATTACGAGATGCGTAATCTGACTGATTGATAGAAGAAAATTCCTTTATAAATCGGCCAATTCGGCTCGCCAATGCCCTTAAGTATTGATTAAGCGTTGGAAGCGATGGAGGTTTGAAGTTCTAAGTTTTTTAAGTTCAGAGGCCGATGGCAAGTCTGGCTCACGGGATGACCGTTAAAAGTACCGGATCGCCGTAGCCTCGTGGACTACGAGGAAGAATTTGCCGAGGAAGCCGACGCGTGGACGTGAGCCGGCGCTTTGTTTTGCCGGATCGGTAACCTAGACGACGGCGACCGCGCACCCTCGGCGCCTAAAAATAAAAGCCGGCTTTCGACAATCGAGCTGGACTGGATGGGAGGACTGGGCCATTCTCAGGGAGCTTCCCCGGCCTCTTATTTTTCTCTGGCATTATAATTAGCCAGATGGACGAGTAATGAGGATAATGTGCCGCTCTTCACTTGGGAAGCTCGGGCCCGCCAAGCACTCGGGCACTCGTGATTATCCATCTTCCCCGAGGCCTCCAATCCTTATAAATTACAAAATCTCGGCAAGCCGTTGCGTAGGTCGCGAGACTGCAAAGACAATTAATCGCCGTACGGTTTTCAAAATATTTCCATCCTCGTATAAATGCTGATTTATCGAACGGCCATTCCGATCGTTGCCTTCAATATGAGAAGGATAGAAAAAAAAAAAAAAAAAGAAGAAAAACGTGCATCCTCTAACCGTCGGGTAGATAGAGTAAATGACATTAAACGTCACAGAGATCCGTAATATTTTTGTCATTTATTAGCTTCAGCGGCTCACCGAGGCTGAATTAATAAGAAAAAGGTATATAATAACGTAACGCTAACAAATAGTAAATAAATAAATAAATAAATAAATACGTAAAACAAAATATAGTACAGGATTCCTCCTCCGTGCTCGATAACGTAATAAATAATTGTGGCACTTCCTGAAGATGCTGATTACAGCGGCCCGAGTTATTATAGCAATTATTTCAGAGCGGTTCACAGAGATCTAGTTATTTGTCTGCCTGTTGCGACTTTACGAAACCGAAAATATCATAAGCATCCGAAAGTAGAAGAAGAAGAAAATGATGATGATGATGATGACGATTTTTCTCTTCTTTCGAATACCAGTGGAAATCAATATTAAAGCATAAATCTGGGCCTTAATGCATATACACGAACGCAAGAGATTTTTCGTAGGAAAGCAAAGGGTTAAGGCTTGAATTGAATATTTTCGGCTTGCGAAGTTTCATAGATTTTCCTTCGAGTTCCTATTACTCGTCAAGTCGATTGTATTACAAGGACTTTTACAGTACTCGTTGCAGTTTATTATTACCTGCAAATAAGATATGACAAGACTTAATCGTTACAAAATCAATTACATTTATAAATGACATTTACTCAGTAATGCAGCTTCTTCACATACGGACGTGCGCTAATTTTTATAATAATTTATTATAGAAATTCATTCGTTCTTTTCAGACTATTACACGTGACCGAATGTTTAATAATTTATTCCCACTTACTTTAATTACTTTTCTATCGTTGACTAATCGATGATTTTTTATTGGTTATAATCTGTTATCGCTTGTTCTGTAATCGATCGCATTGAAATTATAAAGGAGCTACAGCGGACTTTGAAACTTTTATAATTTTTAAACAACGTTACATGCGTAAAGCGCCCCTTAAGTACTGTGTACTTAACGGCAACAGTGGACTTGCGGAAAATGTGCAGAATTCTCCGCGAGAACGAAATTGTTTAAGAATTCAATAGGTCGAATAAATTTTTTCAACTAAACTCTTATATCTCATGCTCGCGCAATTATTTATTAGGATCCGTTTATTGTAAAATTCTATTGACTTGTTAAGTAGCCTGTGAATTATGTAAAGTATTTCGTAAGCTTATTGATGCTTCTGCGGCTGTCGAAATTATGACGATCCGTAAGAGAGATCGGTAACGGACAAGGAAAGCCTCCCGACAGCTTCTTACGTAATAAATCAGAGGAAGGAAATCATCCTGTTGGATCGACCGAAAATGCCAGCACTTGTTATTACGGCTCAATGATTTAACGTAAGCGACGTAAAGGTGCCTCAATTTATCTGCTTCTTCTTCTTCTTCTTCTTCTCTCCCCCCCGCCGCCACCTAATCCCCCGATCCCCCTCGATCGTAAGGAGGCAGAGTACCGATAAAGGCTCCGTAGCATTACGCTCACTTGGAAACTACAAATTTTGAGTTTAATACGAGTTTCGGCTTTTAGTTTGAATCCGTCATTTCCAGCTCGACGAGACGTTTGATCATTCAAATTCATGTAATCGCCACAAGTTCGGCCCAACATGTAATGCATTACGGACAATTGGTAACTGACTTACTCTGCTACTGGGATATTATTGGGCGGGTAGGTGGGTGCGGGGGGGGGTGTATACGTAATAGCGATTAGGTGGTAAGAATGAACGGTTGCAGCTATTATAACGAGCAATGACAATAACAAATTTACTCGGCGGGGGGGGGGGTAAGCGAGCCAACTGACAAAAAGGATTATTATTATGTCAGTTGGTGGCGATAATTGCGTGGACGGGGTGGGTGTAGGGGGACCGTTGCGGTACCGAGTCATCGCCAAGTGGTTATTGGGGTAAACGACGTAAATCCGGAAGAGCGGTGACGTTTAAAAGCGCGAAAAGCAGCGGTGATAGATAGATAGATAGATAGATAGATAGATAGATAGATAGGTAGATAGATGTAAGGTCCGTAGCCGGCCTCGTCGGTTTTCGTCCGAGTCGCGTGCTCGCGGTCGTCGTGGTCTTCGTGGTCGTGGTCGTCGTTGACGCTGTCAGTCGGCGGCGCGACGCTCGGCCAGCCGGACGGAGGGCGCGAGCGCATAGTGTCGAGGTGAGCGAGTGAAATGCTGTGCGCGAGGAGTAAGTGCCGATCCCGGCTCAAGTCCGGAGCCTGAGCTTCTCCGTAGCTCGGATCCTCTCGGCAAGTTCCTTGGGGCAACGTCTCCGTCAAGTTATCCGGCCGTTATCAATCCCAAGGACGATGGATGAGCCGAAGCCCGAGCAGAGGCAGCTCCAGCGGCTCGAGGAGTCGACGACGCCCGCGTCCGGGACCACCTCCGTCTCGACGGCCGACTCACCGGTCCAGGAGCAGCTGTCGAAGCGGCGCAGCCTCCAGCGGGGCGAGAAGCCGAATCTCGGCGAGAAGGCCGAGCGCCCACCGACACCGGCCGTTCTCGTCAAGCCCCAGTCCCCGGAACTCGCGCGGAAGGTCTCCTCCAAGGCCAGCGTCTACCCCTCGCGGCTCTCCAACGTCTCCAGGGATGCTTTCGGTGATTAATGAGCCCCTCGCCGGCCGACCAGGCCGTGCTACTTACTCACGAGCTACTTACGAGCTACTTACGAGCTACTTACGAGCGAGGCCCACATTTCACTTCTTTTCGTTATAGTTTCTATGAAAACGCACCGAGTACTGCATAAGCAACCTTGCTCCACACAACTTTAATGAAGGGACATTTAACCTCTTTTAATTATTTACGTTCCGCTCCATCCACGCTTAATATTCATAATGTTACTTTCTATTTTTGTATTAAGGTGAAAGCACACTCTCAAACGACCGCTGCAGATGTTACTCGATAGAAACGATAACTCTTTCTTACCCCTCCCCCCACCCCACCCCACCCGCCAACCGTTCGCTTACGCTTTTTTTATTGTTTTATTTTTATCATTATTATTACAACGGCTCCACGCGGGTTATTTATCTACGTGCGTTACTTGGTTCCATTCTCCGGCCAAGATAATCATTAAATTTTAAATTATTCGAACGGACTTTTAGATATTCGCCCGTTTCTTATAATCCTTTCCTCCGTACAATAACGTTACCTGCAATCAAGAAAACTCTTTTTGAATTACGAACGATAATTGTATTCCCGAGGCTCGTTGGTTGAACTTTGTCCACCCCCCCCCACCCCGACTCACAGTCTCTTTATATCATCATTACGTAAAATGCAAAGCTGTTGCCGCGAAAGACTGCGAGCGGAAGTATCGGCTGCCGATAATATCTGCGAGTAAAGCAAGTCATTCGATATTGTCCAGGACCCGTGATTAAGATTCTTACGAATACGTACAGGGCGTCGCTTATGCTGTACATTCGTTTCATTATTCGTAATCGGTGTTGAGATTCGAATCGAGCTTGTTCCATCGCCTGAAATGCCCCCCCTCCGCTCCCTCCACCCCTCCCACCCTTCCACCCTTCAACCCTCCCACCCACTCTCTGTCTGTCTGTCTGTCTCTCTCTCTCTCTCTCTCTCTCTCTCTCTCTCTCTGTATCTCTTGTTTAATCTTGTCAGCGCGGTTTTAGTAACCGAGCTTTATTTTTCTACGTAACGTATGACTGTAACGTTATCGAAGAGTTTAGCGCGCCGCGCCATCCAATGCGATACTCGATCAGCGCTGCCTGAAAAAATATTGTGGCAACAATAGTATTTACAAATAAATCAAAGTGCCAACGGCTTAGCCGATAGGTTCTAATGCTTTTAAAAACTTATCTGCTCGAGCGAAGGCCTTGAGATTTTTCTAAATCTATTTTCAATCGCGTTTTAAATACAAGAAGGAATATTTGCGCCTCGGGTGCGAATCTTCGATTCCCTTTGCAGCATTAAAAAAAAATCCACTGATTATTCACGATCCCAATTAATTTTAAGGAAAAAATCCTGCCTTAGATGACTGGCTTCTTTTGCATTTACTGGGAATCGCGATTCTTATTAATTCTTATTATTATCGGCTCGATCATCGATCTTTTCACGAATTTGTTAAACAATTGTTAATCCCCCAGTTTATAGAACATTGATAGTTTATAGAACAACTTTTCGATAAAACATTACGTTGAGCGCGCCGGAGTTACGATTTTAAATAACACAATTGGTTTTTTAATTATTTCATAAAGCTATGAACGCTTCTGCACAGGCTGGAAAAGTCCGTAGATGCCCTTGACGTCTAATCATAGTCTTGGTTTCTTTAAAACAACGCATAAGCTACTTCCGTATATAATTTTTAGGTATCTAAATTTAATTTACAAAAGATGAAGACATTGTTTGATAAGTTGACGAAAGTTCATAGCTGTCCTTCACGTTTCATTATTATTTTTATTGTTTAGGAGCGTAGCGAAGCGGCTTCACCAAAGTATCCGATAGGGAAAGCCAACGGATAGGAAAATTCTGAAAGGTCTTGCAAGCGCTTTTTATTGAAATCTTGTTGGCGCCTTCGTTCGCGTCGAATCCATTATTTTAAACCTCTTTCGCTCCATTATTCATAAGCAACAGCAGCAGCAACAACAGCAACAGCAGTAGCAGCAGCAGCTTTTTTATTATTTATGCTCTCAACTTTATGTATTTAACTGTATTTATTTTCAACGGCGATACAACTGTTGTCATCATTGTCTTTATATGTTATTAAATACGTAATCGATTCGGACAGTGCAATTAATTATTACTATGCTACTACTACCACCGGCGCCGCCGCCGCCGCCGCCGCCGCCGCCGCCATCACCTCCACCTCCACCACCACCTCCATCACCTCCAACTCCACCACCACCGCCACAACCACCACCACCACCATCGCTACCACTATCCTGGTATCATTATTATTACTACCCATTTTCACAACATGTATAAAAAGCTTAAGTATTATCGGAATCTGCATTTCTAAGTACTTTCAGAAAAACATCGTAATATTAGCTTCTTCGTTTTTTGTAATAGTCCAAATGCCCGCAATGTTAATAACCAATGCCATTTATAAATTTAATTTGAATTTACAAACTAACGCCTCTTACTAAACTATTGAATGCAAGTCGAGTTTTTAATTTATTGAAATTAAACTTTTTTAAATGTCAAGTGAACAATTGTACTGAAAATTTCATTCCACGTTCTTATTCCTAAATATTTATAAGAAAATTATTCACGTACTACATTACGGCATCAATAAACAAATATTTCAATTGTTCAAAGAATTCACTCCATTATCGCGACGAGTAGATTTGTCAACATTTTTTTATCGACTAGTAGAAAATAATATATACTAGGCATCGAGAATTTATTCTTATAACGACATAGTTATAATCATGTTTTAAAGCCCTCTCGTTAATATAAGTTTTAAATTACAGTTGTAAATGTCTTCTCTATTGTCAATAATTTACGTTGCTGCTTTATCTTTTGCCAAGAAGGAAAATATATAGTTTTTCTTTTTTTCTTTTTTCTTTCTTTCTTTTTTTTTTTTTTTGTTACTAATGATACGCGAGGATTTATTTGGAAAGATGTACGTGACGAGTATAGATTAATTCTTCTAAATACTATTGTTCTTCTCGTACTATAAGAGTAATAAGTTATTATGAATCATTTTTTTACTTATTATTTTCCTATTTTTAAAAGTTTAGCATCATTGTTGTCACAGTAATAAAGGGATCGTAGAGGGCCGAGGGTGCGATGGACGAACTCCTGCTTCAGATTTTATTTTTATATTCCAAATAAGGGGGTGTAAGGGAGCGAATGGTCATTTCCTGCGCATGTGACGGCCAAAGTACCCTGGATTTCCCCTTCGCGCTTCACATACGTGACGCGTTTACGGATACTTGTCTTCTCGCCGTTCGATTGATCATTGATCTGACTGAGTATCGTTAAGGCGAGCGTTTCTTTGACTTCGAAAATGACGTTTTCCAGAACCCAATACACGAGACTCTGGGTGCACCGAAGCTCGCTCACCCTTTTTGTTCTCAATGGATCACGATCTCGGATTTTTCAATAGTATCAAAAAGCACTGCCTATCCCTAAATATATTTATCGTCTAAAGTCTCGGTCGACGAATCAAACATTATATTGATCTGTTCGATTTTTGTTCTTCTTTAATTAAACTAAACTTCTTTACTTTGACAATTATTTATTTATCTGAGATTTTATTATACAAATTTTATTATAAAATTACGCTAGAGCGACGTTTATTTCATTTGCGTATCTAAATAATAATAAAAAATGGAAAACTGCAATGTTCGTTTCATTACAAACATTCTGTTCTGTCTTCTGTTGCAGTTATTTTGTTAATAATGAAAATTTTTTATTTATCCAGAATATCCACGTATCAATTATTGACAACTGGCTTTAGTTTCAATTATATTTTCATTAAAAAACAAATAAAGAAAGACTTCAAACTATTGCAATTGTTTAATTCTATGAATTATTTATGAGTGAGCTTATGAAAAAAAAAGTTTCAAGAACATGAATCCACTGATTAAATACTGAAAATTACTTGATTTACAAATAAATTACTTGTATACGAGTTTCTAAATCAATAAGAAATCTATAATAAACGCGGCTAAAATAAAATAGACTCGATAATAAATATTGATAATAAAGTTAGGTCAATTGCTAATAGCTAATAGCTAATAGCTAATGGCTAATTTCAAATTGCTAATTGATAATCTTTATTGTCCTGGGAGGATTATTAAAATACGAGGCATAAATTAAACGCTGCGGGTTAGTTTATAAATTTCTATTGCAGCAACAGTGCTACGAAAGTTTACGTTTGAATTATTTAAAATAAAAATAAAAATAAATAAAAAAAAGAAAAAAAAAGAAAAAAAAGAAAAAAATAGTAAAGGAAAATCAATAGTAGTAATGTTATTTTCGTGCAGGTTAATAGAGAATAACGAAAGGCGGCATGCATATGCCTGGTAGTATGCTTTTAATATAAATAACAAGGACCGACAGCGTTGTCCCATAAGTCGCGCACATTAGCTAAACAATGACAATAATATTGTTTCGCATTTAAAAAACGAACTCTTTCCCCTTTTATGCTTAACCGATTAATAGGAGAAGCCATTGGCCCGAGGCTAATACGATTAAACAAATATGGCATTCGCACTCGGAGCGAGAATATCCTGAATTTGTAATATTTCGTGGCTCGCAAGTAGCTCGTTGACTCTTCCGCGAGAGTAATTAGCCAATTAACAATGGCAAGTGAGTTTATGAATATTGAAGAGGTAAGAGGAGAGCGGTTCTGAATCCCTGAAATGCAAACCAAATGCGACTAGACTAAGAGACGGGTTCGCGCACCCGAAGGCTTACGTAATTTATATATACCCGAAGGATGAGTGGATATAACGTCGGATTGCCGATACTAATTACGAATTACGAGCGAGCGTCAGTTGTGCCGTTCGAAGCGAGGAGGCGAATCGAGCCGAGCCATCGATTTTCCCGCTCCCGGACTCGCGTTATTATCGAGCCAAAGGAAGCTTACGATGACGGTCTCCTTGTGCGTTGCGCGTGAATTTACGGGGGCCGAAGGGGGTAAGCGATCGACGAGACCGATACTACAATTCATTCGTACACAACTGAGAGTCGATTCGCTGAACGCTTTGTAGAGACGCGTAAAAAAAAAAAAAAAAAAAAAAAAAAAAAATGAAATAAAAATAAATAAATAAGTAAATAAATAAAGGACGCGGCCACTTAAACAATCGAGCGGAGGATATCGGTAAAAAGTGGTGGTCGAGCAATTACCGAGCGATTCGCGTGCAGTATTTTCGCCAAGTCTTCCGAGCGAGCAGGACGCGCGGCAGAAATGAATAACGAAGGGTCAGTAGGTGCTCGTCGCAGCCTCGGCTCGGCTACGCATCGCACATATCCTTCCACATAGCCATCTCGTCGTCATCGTCCTCGTCCTCGTCGTCGTCGTTGTTCTTGTTGCTCAGGCATTAATTTAACGAGGATGGCCGAGTCTGGGCGGCGAAGGGGCGCGGTCGCTCCTCGGGGTAAGGTGCGGACGACCGTCCATTTGCTCGTCGGGATGATGAAGAAGTGGGGGCGAGGGGGGTCAGGGCCCGGAGGCCTCGCGAAACTCATATCAACGCGGAATTGGTGAACGGTGAAGGTAAAAGAGGAGTTTTTTTGTTGTTTTTTTTTTTCACGCCGCCTGTTGCTTCCCGGATTCGTCTCCTTAGCGTGACCGTCTCCTAGTGCGATTTTATCTCCCGGGAACACGGAAAGCCGCCGTTTCCTACCTGTTGCGGCCACGAGCTCCAACACGAGGACGATGCTACTCCTACCTCATTCGGTTAATCTTCGGACGCGCCTCGATGTCAATTACAAGCCAACTATTTAATTAATTGTATAAAGAAATTTTGTGTGTTGCTGTTGAGTGTTTAAACGGACCAGTCGAGCGATTCGAGCTGATCGAGTTGATTCTTCCGAAGCTTCGGACTTTGGCTCGTAATGTAGTTTCGCTAGTTTTTCGTGCGGATGAATGCGCTCGAGCAGAAATGGACTTGCCTCATGCGGATCTACAGATCTCGAGTAAGGAGTTTGCCTTGATTTTCGGTAATTGAAAGAATTATATTTTCCATTCGCTCAACGATTTCAACACGCTTTCTTTCTCATTACCTCCTTTTTCCTTGACTCGCAAGCCAGTGCTCAGCCTTCCTCCCCTCTCCCGTCCCGAACCCCGAAGATCCTCGCACGAAGATCAAGATATCCAAGAACAAAACAGCATTCTCGCAACCTCATCGGCCCCGACATTGCAATGATTATTATTATTACCGACCGTCTGCACTTGCCGACTTTATAAATTCCGTGCAATCCACTGTTTGACAACTCCGTTGAACTCGTGTCCAATTATTGCGATCGCGCAATGATTGGGCAGCGTAGACGGGGGGGGGGACGAATCCCCGTATCCCTGTGATTTTCCTGTCCTGTTTTAAAAAGAGCGGCGCCGCTGCAGGCTCAGTGACAGGCTTAAACGGCCATGGGTTGTCATCCAACAGGTCCGAAATTGGAGTCGCAGGAGGCCTCGTTGACGGCATCCCATACGAGCATATTCCCGGGATCGGAAGACGGGGATCTGGAGAAGAGTAGCGACTATCCGGGACTGAGCCCGACCTCGTCCGCCCTCATAGCGCCGATCACGAAAGGCTGCGACGAGTTCCCGGCGGACTACGAATACGACACCCTCTTCTTCCGGTATGAGCCCAATAACCCCAATAACCCCAATAACCCTGTTGTAAGGACTGTTCGAGGCTCGAGGGCGCGGTCGTCCCTTAACTGATCGAGCCTTAACTTCGACCGACTCAACCACGGTCAGCGACGGCTGGCCGTCAATAATGACTTGGTCGTCCGCAGGGATGGCCGCCGGAGGATCGATATGATTCTCGTTTACCGGGAGGAGAGCGAGGGTGTGATGACGGAGCTCGAGGCTCGTCATCGGGAGCAGCGCCACGTGTTCGAGCAGAACCTCCTCAAGGAGGGCATCCAGATGGAGCTCGAGTCAAAGGAGAATTCCTTCGACGGGAAGACCTACTTCCTCAAGCTCCACATACCCTGGAAGGTCAAGATCCAGTACGCCGAGGTCATGAATCTCAAACTGCCGACGAAGCGGTTCATAACGATATCCGTCAAGGCATGGGTAAGGGCTCCAGGCGTCGACCTTCGGCTACTCTCACTCCTACTCCTACTCTAAAACTATCACTGGCTGGTACCTCGACTCGAAGGGTCCGAGGGGATAATAAGCTCGATCCTCCCTTCCATGTAAACGTAAATACACGCTTTTCGTTAGCACAGCCAAGCGAGTAAGCGCTCGCCGTTCACGCTCACGTGACCTAACGGCGTTACTTACAATACCACGATCCAATTCTTTCTTCACGCAGGCTTGCACGACTTATCTATTTATACGTTTCCTTGAGAGTTTCGCCATGAAAGTTTTACATTGCAACGGCTCGCGAAGCTTTTACGTCTACTTATTTATCCGCATTACACGGATCGCGTTTGATTAGAGACACCGGCGGGTACCGAAACTCGGCCGAAACGCGCGACAACGTACGAGTCAAGACGGCTTTAGCGCAGGCGCATTCGTTGCCAGTTGGGCCCGACTTTGGGGCTCTACCACTCTCTCGGCGTCGGTCGATCGGTCGCTAACGAAATCGGTCAGATATTACAATATTACGTAGAAATGCAGATTGTTATTCATTCGAGTATTTACGGATACGAAATTTATGGAATCGCTTCCTGCACTCGTCCTTATTATTTCGCCAATTGCGCTTGAATTTTTTTTTTTTTCTTTTTTTTTTTTTTACTGATAAGAGCGTATCGCAGATCGGATTATTAACCGTAGCCAGGGTAACGATTATAAAAATTGACGACCTCCTTACGGACGGGATAGCCATCCTCCCCTGCCCACCCCCATGAGCCGAAGCCCGAGCAGCCAAATCATCCTCGTTGTATCGCTGACCAAGGCCTAGATAATCATCTTACGTACTCGGGAACGTTATTAAACTCGGTAGGTGCGCATGTGAAGCCCCGTACGTGAAGCTACGACTATGTCATTATTAACGTTGCTAGGTCGCGTCTATAATCACCCGTTAAGAAGTTAAGGATCACGAAAAAGCGATAAAGCGTTGGTAGGTCGTCGGCTGTGCGGCTCACATCGGTCAATCGATGAGGCGAATGTTACAGCCCTACCCACCGACCCCCACCCCTACCCGAGTCCCGCGCCGCCATTCAATTCGTTATCGACAACTTGCTAGACAAGTCGCTTCCACAGCCAACAAGTTTATCCGTAATCCCGTCACTCGGACTTTAACGCCATTGGATTTTTAGATCATCGACGCGAGTAGCTCGGATCGTTTGTACTCGTGGGGGAGGGGAGGGGGGATTCGCGTGGCCGAATCCGGATCCCAAAGGATTCTTTCCCACCGATTCTTATTGCCATGTAATTTAGCTTTTTTATTGTGCTTTTGTTGCCGTTTGCCGTCGGCCTTTCGATAAACCCTCTTCAACCCCTGCCAAACTATCATAATAATATTGTAAATAGCATTTTCTGACTTCTGAATAATGTATGAGCGTCGCCGTTGTATAAATTGCGGGACTAGAACTAGTAGTAGGACTCGCTAGATCAACACTGGACGTTCATTCGTATCATTCGCTGCACCGAAGCCTTTAAATAAACATCTGAAAGTTAATAAGCATCAATAAATTTCTTTATGTCGGACTACAAAAGGAGTAATAAATCCAAATGTCCGCGAGATACGAATACACATTTTCATTATCCATAGCAATGATTTCCTTACTAAGTCACGTTACAAGTTACGAATCTAATCCGACAATCCGCATGTACAACGCACGTACTAATAAAATAATCAAATAGTAATTGTTATACTAATAATACTAATACTAATAATAATAGGTGGATCGACTCGGCTTATAATTGAACGTCGAAGAAGGTAATTTTAAAATAAATAGTACATGTCGGGCATGTATAAGTGTTATTGCGGCTTCTATATATAAAACTATTGTTGTTATTAAAAGAAACGCAGGCGTCGAATACGTTAACTAGTGCGTGTCCCGAGCGCACGTATAATCTGTCAAAATTGATTTGTTTACTTGTATTTTTATACTTACGTGAACTTTATCAAGCTTTATCGATCGGTTATTATCGGTATTCTCTAGCTTCTCTAGCCTATCGTTACGTACAACATCAGCGGCACGCCCAGAGCATTTCACGTACGATTTATAAACAAAAAAAAAAAAAAAAAAAAAAAAAAAAAAAAAAAAAAAGGAAAAAACATGATAAGAAAGGGAAGGAATTGTTGTTTGCCTTCGGGACTCGGCATTGCAAAGAAATTATCGTGAATTTTATTTATTACCTACGTATAGCTGAGGCTTCACGATCCTTCATTCATTCCTACTATTACCATAATAGCCGCGTAAAATATTAATTACTTTGATTTCCGTAAAAAAAAAAAAAAAAGAAAAAAAAAGAAAAAAGAAGTAAAAAAAAGTAAGGGATATGGTGTAGAGTATACGATCGGCCCGCGTATCATGAAATTTAGGCATTTCCGTGACAGTAATGGAAGAATGTCATGAATGCCGCCGTGGAGGAGCTTTATTTCGTTCCCTTCACTTTTGCCAGCGTTTTCGCTTGTCGTAGCAGATCGGTCGATCGATGATTGGTAGGGGGGAACGGGGTCATAACGAAAGAGGCCGGGAGTTCCTGGTATCGGTGAAGCTTTCGTAAGGTCGACTCGGACCTTACGGAAGAATAACCTCGGCGGGTCTCGGGTCGTCAGAATTCAGAATTCCTTGGGCCCCGACCGCTTCCTCTCCCCTGCCCCAAATGTTATTGTCTTTACTCTGTTCATAAGGACGAGGGGAACGTCAAGAACAGGGCCAAGTCCTGGCAGCGATGGATGCGTTGGGTCGAGTGGATCCGCAGTATACATTTGTGGGACACGAGCAAGTACCCGGAGGAGCCGAGCTTCTACGCGAGCACGGACTCCGGGGACAGAGAGGAGAGGTAAGCAACGATCACTCGTCATCATTGGGGATCTTGATCGTTCCGGTCTCGAGTCGAGAAGACGTAAAACAAAAACAAAAACAAAACAAAAAAAAACGAAAAAAAAAGAATAAAAAGAAAAGGAATAAAAAAAAAAAACAGGCCCAGGTATCAAGTAAATATTAAACCGCCAGAGTTGGGCTTCCTTACCAAAGCTAAGCTCAACGGCTCTCCCCTGTTAAGAATGAATTTAACAGGAATACTTTAGACATTAGATAGAATAGACGCTAGAATGGCTACCTGTTATTTTTTTTCCTTCTTTTCTTTTCCTACTATTGTAAGTAAAGAGATACGTTCGATTCCTATTCGTAGTTGGCGGAGAAGCGCCTCAGCGTTACGCGACTACACGCGACTACACGCGACTACACGCGACTACACGCGACTACACGCGACAGCTTTTGTTATAAAATTAAGTAGAGGGAAAAATTTGTTTTTGAAACAAAAAAAAAACAAAACAAAAAAAATCGTTGTTCCGGTTCATCTGCCGATCGAATAACTTTCAATCCAGTCGCTTATAATTTTTAAATGAATACGCGTATCCTAGAATTTACCGTTGGACAGAAAATTTACGTAATATTCATATTATATGTACGACTCGCGATTGATTAGTATATTTATGAGCTACTGTAATCTAGTCGCATTAATTATAAAGGGGTAGTGGCGTAATGGCGCGGTGGCGCGGTGGCGCGGTGGCGTTGTGACGTTGTCGCGTTGTGGCGTAGTGGTGCGGTGACGTAGTGGCGGGAAGGGGAGGCAGTGTCAAGTTAAAATAATAATTGCGACTTGTAAAATCAGCTGAGGCGCGTGACAATAATGCACGTCTAATACGAATTTCGGAGACCTACTTTTATAGAAAATTTGTACTCCCTACTCGTTATTGCCAATAGTTGGCGAGAGAGGTGAAGGAGGAGCAGGAGGAAGGGAGGGGGGCGGGGCGGGGCGGGAATCAATTTCGAAATCGATTGGATCTCTCACAGTCGGGATTAATAATTAAGCACAGAGTCGGTCGATTAATTAATATTGGTAAATAAATATTCGGTCAGGTGAGATGTTTAAGGTAGATCTCTTGGCTAATGGTAGAAAAAGTTATAAATGGAATTTCCACTCGGTTCCTCCTCATTATCGGACAGTCAGTGCACAATTTTCCGTTTTTATTTAAGTATTCTAACGATCCTTGCATTAATAAAACTGACTCCGCTGAATTACTCAAAGCTAATTAATTAATTAATTAATAAATAAAGGAGAGGTCTTTGTTATAGGATGGGGAGATGGGGCGAGAGGGGGGCGAGAGAATGCCATTTAATATATTCTCGCATTTAACGAAATTAATATAAAAGACTAATAGATAACGGAGGCCGCGCACGTGTCTAGTCACACCCCATGTCGTGTACCGTCCTCCTAAGCTATACAGCGCTGGAATAAATAATACATGATATCACGGAAGCATCGCGATAATGAGTATTGCCGGTATAAAAATAAATGTGGAAATGTATAACCCTAACAAGCATGAATGCATTAATTAATGAATATTATGGAATACTCTGTTCGGCTCATCAAATACGTAAGCGTATAATTGGATTAAGGCCACAATTGGAATAAACTTTTAGCTAAAGATTTTTAAAGAACATCTTGTTTAAATCTTTCTTTTTCTTTTTCTTTTTCTTTTTCTCCCCCCCCCCACCATTAATAGCTTGTTTGAATTCATTACGTAGGGTAAGATCGAGGCTTAGATCGTTAATAAATTTCACCTACATTTTTCCGTCAGTTTTCATATAATTCATAATAATAAAAACGTTTTTTTAATACTTTGCTATGACAAAGTGAAAATTTATACAAAGAGCTTCCAAGTAATAAAGAAGAAGAAAAAGAAGAAGAAGAAGAAGAAGAAGCGCGCTCGATCGATAGGTTCGATTTCGATTTAGATACAAAGCAAATGCGGGAGCGACTACAAAGAAGTCGGAGCAATTTGTTGCAGCTGCACCTGACTGTAATTGATTGTCAAGCCGAATACGCAATCTTTCCGCTTTTTCTATTTTCGCGGAACGGCGAACGTGCGTCTGAGCGCGGATGCGCCTACATATATATATATATATATATGCAAGCATACTGATATCTGCATCGGGCTTCTCATTCATATTTACCTATACACGCGTAAGCAGAAGAACTTAGCGTTATTTCCTCCCCCGAAGATAAAAAAATCCAAGCGACTCTCTCTCTCTCTCTCTCTCTCACTCACTCACTCACTCTCTCTCTCTCTCTCTCTGTCTCTCTCAAAATATGTCGATTTCTCAGTGCCTAACAGCGCACGAACTACCACTCGTTAGTTTTAAAGATCCAACGCTATTGGGGCTAAAGTATCAAGATCCAGCTCGAGCAGCTAAGCCTTTTACTTAACTTAATCTTATTTGGTTACGGATGACATGATCCGTTGTTGACTCTGTCCTCTTGTCGTCGAGACGACATTTTTTCAACATATCATTTTTAGTCACGTTACTTCCTTTAGATCGAATTCATATTAAATGACTTAAATAGCATAATCATTTAACAGTGAATTGCTCGGATTTCATTGAAGAGATAACAATTCCCGACCGTAAATATTTCCAATAAGAGACATTCGAGCGCATTACGACATTAGGACATTTGTACACTTTGGCTCGGAGACAAAGGCAAACGTATTAATTACAAGAATCCGCAAGGCGGCGCTAAAGCCTTCTTAAATTACCAATAATAATTTACGAATATTTAAGATTATCTCTGTACCTTTGACTCGGCATTCCGACAATAAGTCCGTAAGTTTCCGTAACTCGGACACATTCCGTTTGCCCCGGAGAGGTTATTATCCGAACGTTCCTAACGTCCATTTAAATTTTATAAGCCGAATGGCCATTCGATATTTAATGCCTTTAATACGTTAAGAATAAAGAGAAGGGGCTTAGGGGACAAGGAGGCGATAAATGATCGATCGCTGATGTTGTTAAACAGGTTCGTGGTTAAGGACCGAGACACGGCCTACACGCCGGCCCAGCGTTCCCTCATAGTCATGCAGATCCTCCTGAGGGCGAGATACGACGAGATGCACGAGAAGGCGGGTATAAGGAGGCTCTTAGCCGACGGCACCTACGTCGACTGCTTCACCCTCCACGAGGGCGTGTACAACAAGCCGGCGAGCGACGGCCAGATCCTCGACCGGTACCTCCTCTACCTGATCTGGGCCCGACCGGGCCAATGGTACGACCCATTCGGCCAACTCCGTACAAGCCCGGAGCGTGCCCGTAGCGTTTGCTCCTCGCGTATCTTCTCCACCTTCTCCACCTCCTCCTTCGCCACCATTGACCTCCGGCCTGTATTAACGGGCTGCCTCGTACGCAGGTACAAGAAGCAGCCGCTCTGGCTGATACGGCGTTACTTTGGCGAGAAGGTCGCCCTCTACTTCGCCTGGCTCGGCTTTTACACCCGGGCCCTTTATCCCCCGGCCATTATGGGACTGCTCTGCTTTTTTTACGGGCTCGGCAGCATGGAAGGCCCGGACAATGTTCCTAGCAAAGAAATTTGCAACCTTAAGTTAGCGGGTGAGCGAGTTTACACGCGGCCCCGGGCCCACCTATCCGACAATCTAGTAAATCTGACAATCACGACCGTTTTACCTCTCTGTTCGCAGGAAATATTACGCTTTGCCCTTTATGCGACAAGGCCTGCCCTTACACAAGACTCGGAGACTCCTGTCTCTTCGCTAGACTGACCTACCTTTTTGATAATCCCTCAACGGTCTTCTTTGCCATTTTCATGTCCTTCTGGGGTGAGCTCTCGCCACGTTCTTTACTACTTATCTTCTACTTCTTCCCCCCACCCCCTAAACCCCCACCGCCACCACCACCAACACCACCACCACCATACCCCCCGTGTAATCCCTTGACGTCGTTGCCGAACTGCGCGCGTAACCCGCCGACTGTTTCGCAGCGACGACGTTCCTGGAGATGTGGAAGCGAAAGCAGGCGGTCCTCGCCTGGGAATGGGA
The DNA here is from genome assembly GCA_018883505.1 of Ceratosolen fusciceps. Taxonomy (NCBI): domain Eukaryota; kingdom Metazoa; phylum Arthropoda; class Insecta; order Hymenoptera; family Agaonidae; genus Ceratosolen; species Ceratosolen fusciceps. The sequence continues at coordinate 7,613,387 of RCIC01000005.1, forward strand.
CCTGCAGAACGGCGAGGGCGACGAGGAGCCCAGGCCCGAGTTCGAGACCAGCGTCAAGACCTTTCGCATCAACCCGGTGACGAGGGAGCGCGAGCCCTATCTGCCCGTGTGGTCCAGGACGATGCGCTACGTCGCCACCGGCTCCATCGTCTTCTTCATGGTAAGCGTTCGAGGTCGCACGGGCACGATGCCCGTGACTTTTTTTTTGTTTATTCGACCAGTTGGGCCAACGCCTCCCTACCCTTTCCGCCAAATAGATTTGCGTTGTTCTGGGAGCGGTGCTCGGGACGATAATCTACAGGATATCGTTGGTAGCGGTATTCCACGGGGGCGGTCACTTTCTCAAACGGCATGCGAAGATCTTCACCTCCCTGACCGCTGCCTTCATCAATTTGATCATCATTATGATCCTGACGCGGATTTACCAGAAGCTCGCGCGCTGGATGGTCAACATGGAAAATCCCCGTACCCAGACCGAGTACGAGGCCAGCTTCACCTTCAAGATCTTCCTCTTCGAGTTCGTTAACTTCTACTCCTCCCTAATTTACATCGCCTTCTTCAAGGTAATCATATGAATCAGCTCGTATCCCTCCCCCCAACCCTTCCCATCCCCACCCGGCCCAGTACTTTTAACTTATTTCATTGAACGTTACGACGTGGTGTACTTCGTTATACTTAATGACATCTTATCCTTATTGATTATTGATGCCTTCAATAATCAATAAGCATACCTCCCCCCCCCGGGTTCTGCTCATCTGCATTGCACGTGAATATAGTCAAATTGTGGGACTAATCGATACGCAATCTAATGCAGTTACGATTCTTACTACCATTTTAACAACTTTACCGTTTGTGTACCGAAATCGTTTAGGCGCATAACACTCGGGATTTTCGAGCCAATGGCTTTATTCTTTTTTGGAATATTTCATTTATGTGAAGGTACTTTAAGGTACTTTAAATATTTAAAAGACATAGGTTAGTGTTTATTTGGTTATAAATAATGAATAACTCGTGCTGGAATTAATGCTTAACGATTAGTCCTTGTTAAAGTAACTACTTTGTAGTTGGGATTTTATTAAACTGACTAAAAATATAAAAAACAAAACGAACAAAAAAAAAACAACAAAGGGAAGATTTTACGTGCATCCGGGCGACGCGGAGTCTCGTTCATCCGAGTTCTACAGAATCAAGACGGACGTATGCGACGCTTCCGGTTGCCTCTCCGAGGTCTGCATCCAGCTGGCCATCATCATGATCGGGAAGCAGGTATTCAACAACTTTGTCGAGATACTCTCGCCGAAGATGTGGAACTGGTGGCGTAAGCGGACCCACGTCGCCGCGACCAAAGACCAATCGAGACCCTACACCAGCTGGGAGCAGGACTACCAGCTGCAGGATCCTGGGAGGCTGGCGCTCTTCGACGAGTACCTCGAAATGAGTGAGAATTTGATCAATAATTCTATCGATCCAAGACTCGCCCCTCATTTCTACTTTCCTCGGCCACTTTGACAATTCCACTCGTAACCCTCTCCTCCCCCCTTCCCCTCTCCGCCACAACATAGAGGCTAATAATAATAACAAAAAAAAAACAGCCGCTTCGCTTATACGCGGATTCTTTGAGGGCAGTTGTGTTTGGCCGACTCCTTAATTCCCAGTTAAATAAAATACATCTTCTTCGCAGTAATTCAATACGGCTTCGTGACCCTATTCGTGGCCGCATTCCCGCTCGCGCCCCTCTTCGCCCTTCTGAACAACATTGCCGAAATACGACTGGATGCTTACAAAATGGTCAAGGAGGCTCGGCGACCCTTGGCCGAGAGGGTCGAGGACATTGGCGCCTGGTACGGAATCCTCAAGGGTGTCACGTATGCCGCGGTCGTATCTAACGTAAGTCTCTCTCTCTCTCTCTCTCTCTCTCTCTCTCTCGCTCTCTCTCGGTCGATCTTTTCGACAAACTCGATTTGACCGAGGTTTTTACTACTACTACTGCTATTACTACTACTGCTGCTACTGCTACAACAACAACAACTACTACTACTACTACTACTACTCCTCTTCATCCCTCATCAATAAATCATTCCAATTAATGTCAGTTACGGTGGTTCATATCAAAGAAATAATAGAAAAGATCCTAGATTTTGTATTCGGGCATGGGAATCGCGCACGTCTCGTACGTATTTTCTGTTAATAGAGCTCGAATAGGAAATCAATCCTCTGCCAATCATCCCCTTACGCGTATGATATGATTAATTCGCGATAAATTGAGATCGTAGGACAAAGTAAGAAAATAAAGGAACGTCTTTGCTCGTATTTATAAATCGCGCGTATGATAGACGAGGTATCGTATCGGGAATAAATGGCGTGGGTGGCATTGGTCCTTCCCGGAAATGCCGGCAATCGAAAGGTAATTTCCTCGTTACTAGCCGGACCTTACAGACCTTTATGCTAAAAAGTTCTGATGAAATCGCTGAATTGTTGATTTGGGTTCGCAGGCGTTTGTGATCGCCTACACCTCGGACTTCATACCCCGGAGCGTCTACGCGTTCGTCTACTCACCGACGGACGACCTCGTGGGCTACATCGACAGCTCCCTCTCGGAGTTCAACACCTCCCATTACACGGCGGACATGCGCAACGAGGAGGAGCAGCACAAGGCCCCGCCGACCTGCCAGTACCGCGGCTACAGGAACGGTCCCGATCACAAGAACGATCCTTACGGGCTCAGCCCCCAGTACTGGCACGTGTTCGCCGCGAGGCTCGCCTTCGTCGTCGTCTTCGAGCACGTGGTTAGTAAATAGCACGCCTTCTTTCTCAAAAGCTACTATCGGTGCAATAAGTACCGAGAAACCGACGTTCGCCGGTAACACCGCGCGAATAAACACAAAATTCTCATTATTTGTAAGCACAAGCGCGACCGTGATGGGACGGCAAGGACGAAACGAAAAGAAGAAACGATCCGTTTGAGTAACAACGTAGTTTGCAAAAGGTCGGTTGTGAAAAAGAATGAAGAAAATGCTTATTCTTTTCTTTTTTTTCTTAAGCCAGTATTACGTGTCCCCGGGCCGATAAGAATGTCTTTCCGGTTGTTGTTGGACGCGAAACGGTTATGCAGAGCTTTTCCGTCCTTACGCAAGGAGACAGGCACAAGTCGCACACGAATTACCGGCATTGAGATGGTGTCCGGGCTTTTCTTTTGGCTCCATAGGTGTTCGCGCTCACGGGAATAATGAGTTACGTGATCCCGGAAGTTCCACGCTCGGTGGCTACCCAGCTGCAGCGCGAGCGGCTACTCGCCCAGGAAGCCAAGTACGAGAAGGGGGTGAAGGGCCGGGAGGACGAGGAGGACCTGCTGTCGGTGCTGCGGGAGGCTGGGATCGGTGGCTCCCGTGGAGCTGGGCCCCGGGCCAGTTGGGCCCGACGGTTCAGCAAGATCAGCGACGGCCTCGACGCCCACGTGGACGTGCCCCCGCCCCGGCACCAGCACCACAACCTCAACAGCAAGCCCGCGGACGGATCGACCGTCTGGGAGGTGACCTGAGCCGTACGAGCTCGAGGCCAACGCACCTGTCCGGGAAGCTGGACCGGACCTACTTTTCTCCCTCCACCTGCTTAATCAGCGCGTATAGGTGGCCGCGATTGCCTCGATCACGGCTCGGATTCTCGTCTTACCTACCGAGCGATGCGCTTCGATCACGCGAGCTCGATCCACGAGCCACTTTGTAAAAGTAACCGAGCGTTCCGCTTAAGCGCTCCTTCATCTTTTAAGATTAGATAAAATTACATTACATCCTCTCTCTCCTCTATTCACGCCCATCCTCTCAATTATTATTACTATTACTATTATTATTATTACTACTACTACTACTACTACTACTACTACTACTACTACTACTACTACTACTACTACTACTACTACTACTACTACTACTACTACTACTACTACTACTACTACTACTACTACTACTACTACTACTACTACTACTACTACTACTACTACTACTACTACTACTACTACTACTACTACTACTACTACTACTACTACTACTACTACTACTACTACTACTACTACTACTACTACTACTACTACTACTACTACTAGAATAAATGTGAATTACTTCGCACCCTTCGCACCCTTCCGTTCCCGTTCGGTTGTGCCGCAAACCTCAACGCGTAGCGCAGCGCATCCGTACGACCGACAACAATCCCACAGGATACTTTCGACAAGTACTTATAAACTTTTGCCACCGACCGGCGACCCACCGGCGACCCACCGGCGACCCACCGGCGACCCATCGGCGACCCATCGGCGACCCACCGAGACTCGGAAGCAATCGAACGGTTCGCCGTTCGATTATTTCGTGCACGCGAATCATTTGCATTATTAATAAAAGCGGATTCCTCATCGAGCGGAATTAAAATTACTTATTACCTTTGAGAAGCCATTTCGTATAAAAAGAAAGTCCCTCGATGATTATCCATGGTTTTCAATGCGGTACAAACAGTCGAAGGGATATGATTGATTGCCGCCTCGGTATTTTCGGCAAAATTGACCTTCGGTCACCGAAACGGAGAACAATATCGTTTGGAGCATAGCCGTTGGACGTGTAGATGCGCCCTCATAAAATTTACTTGTAAATTACGGATAATGGGCGTCGTATTTACATTAAACGCTAAACGTCTATTGTTTAAATAAATATTGTAATAATGGTAATGATAATGATGTCGGGCAACATTGTTTCGGAAAAGCATCCGGGGCCAGTAAAGTACTCGATATCCTTATTCTTGGCGCGGCTTGTGCATTATTAATCATTCCGATTCGGATATTTGTGATCCGATAGCTCTACCACGTGACCTAGCGCGCCAAAGAAATTTTACAGTTCGTTGGAACATTAGAGGAAGCCATCCGATCGTACTATTCGTACTCTTTTCGTATGAAAGCTCATCTTCTACTCGAACGATTCTACATCGCTAAATTTATTATTGAGCTAATAAATAATTATCATGGTGATTATCGTGTTAAGATCCGATGATTCTCCGTTACGTATACTTTATTCTTGTTGCTGCCTCATCCGAGCCGCTCATCATCACTACGTATTCTATTGGTTCAGGTATTATTAGCTTAAAAATTTCCCTATGGAGTTTCTTTGTGTGTCCTTTCGTTAAACTGCAAATCCCCTCTTCGTTTTATTTACCCGACACTTGCTGTAATTTACGTAATTTATCTAAATGTATGCACGCAAAGCCAACCTAATCGTTATTTTCACTTAATTATTCTAATCCTTATTTAACTTATTGCTCTTAGCTAAAAGAGGAAAATTAAACAGAGAGCGATTTAATGTCGACGTGATTTAAGTATCGTGTAAAATTGTTACCAAGCGAAAGTTTCCAAACGACCGAAGGTAATTATTCGTTCATTAATTGCACTGTGAAATGCATATTGGGAATTGCAGCGAATGTATTCTACGTAATAAATTCTCGTGAAAACATTTAGTTAAGTGTACCGTACTCTGTATATTCACATTAAGTATCATTATGTATTCTAAATATTTCTGTGTCAATTACTGTTTAAGATAATTGTAAGTGTTATAAATAATAATTAAGTTATAAATATTTCAATGCTTCGTCGTAATTTTCTATAAGAACTGTTTAATGTTTATCCAACTGGATGTATTTGAATGTATAGTTTTAACTTTCACCGATTAAATTAACAAAATTGTATTAAAACAAACAAACTGTTCAACTAAAACATCGTGGATTTAACTTCAAGTTACAAAAAAATAATGGAAACTAAATTTAACATAACAAATATTTGGAATTATTGAAACGAATCATGCCTCTACATAATATATATATATATATATATAATTAACATTATATAAGAAATTGTAATATATCTTACGGGAGGAAAATTTAATTTATATTTTGTATATTTCAAATTATTAACGTTTAAGTACGTTTAATAACGTCTTTCGAGTAGTTTTGCAGTCTTTCCAGAGAGATTCTTTGAATTAATAAAATATCTTACCCCCTAAGTCGTTTGGCCGATTTTTCTTTCTTTCTTTTTTTTTTTTTTTTTACCTTTAATTAATTATTTAAGGAGAGGATCGAGTAATAATGTTTCAAGATTTTAAAATTGACAGACGCTCGAGTACTACACAATATACTCTTTATTATTTTACATATCTCAATAGTTCATTTCTTTGCTATAGACAAAACTTATTTATAACAATATACATGTACATAATTCCTTCATCGCTGCACTATCGAGAGTTCACTTGTAAGTGTGCGTTACATGGCGGCGACGAAACATAAAAATAGTGAACTCTATTACAGAGGAGGAGTTCGTAATCTCGTAAATGCTCGATTATCCTCTACTATCGAAGCGGGTCGCCCCTCCTGACGATTGGGCGGCAAACGATTTCAAAAACAAATAAAAAAAAAAAAAAAAAAAAAAAAAAAAAAAAAAAAAAAAAAAAAAAAATAATCAAAAAGAAAGGAAAAAAAGAACAAGAAAGTGAAGGACGTTCAATGTTGAAGAAGAGTAACCACGCCATTACACGGGCCACTTTTTACAGGAGATCGCGCCTTACACTGCGTTTACAGGAGAAACGTAGTCACTATTAATTACAAAACATTGATTGCATGTATAAATGACGAATGCTGATATGAAATTTATGTGAGCGGTGATAAAACTTTCGTAACGTTTTATATCTAAAACCTTTTATGTTCTCCTTTCTATCCGCGACTCCCATTTCCTTTTTTCTTCATCTTATTATAATTCTAGGGCGTCTAATTACATACACATACCATTATTAGCTTACAGTGGAACGATTTTCTTTTATCCGAAGTATCATTTATTATAACAAGACATACCGAGTCCAACGAACGCATCGATATAATACAAAGCAATGCATAAAAAAAAACAGTACATGTAAATACATGTAAACACATACAAGTATACTTGCATGGAGCTGCATGCACACGTATACTCATATTCATATGTATGTACAGGTACGTATATAAATATTTATTAATGCGTGCAGTACAAAACCGTTCCGCTGTATCGACCATTAATAGCGATTAGTCATTAATAGTGTATCACAGTTCGGTTTGGAAAATAAAAATTATATCGAAAAATTAGATAAGATTAGAACGGTGGTGGTAAGGTAATTAATTAGTGGACCAGCCAAGGAGAGACGGAGTCAAGACCTACTGAATGAAACAAATTATATATAATATAAAAAACAAAAACAAAAAAAAAATACATAATAAAATAGTAGCCGCAGGGAGCGGACTCGAATGTCGCGGCTGCTGGTGGTCGTCGTCTCGGGTGCGCGCCTTTTCCCTTCTTCCTTTCCTCATTGCGCTCGTAAATGAGAGAAAACCTTTGACATAATAAAACAGGAATACTGTGTCCTTAATCCTTAATGTATTGTTTAATGCTTTAAAATTGGTTCCTCGGTGTACATCCGATAATACGCCGTTAATGGTAATAATGACAATGAAAGCCATGGTGATAATTGTAATGACATGACAAGTCGGTTAAACGTTCTCTAGGGTGTTTCGCATGCATCGAACGGTGATATATTGGATAACACGTGTCCTTGACCTTAATGAGATAGACTCGACCTTGCATCTCCTTGTATCTCTCTTACGCACTCGCGCTTCCTTAAAGCTTTCACACTCGTTTTCGTTCATCCCGCGGGCATTCCCTCATGCACAGGCAGGCTGTGCTGGTGAAACCTCGTTACGCCTTCCTCGCACGTTTCACCACTGCCTGACTAAGCTACGGTCTTATTTATAAAAAGTATCTAAAAATATACTGTACACGTTAAAATGACCTGTACACGCTTTAAACTAAAGGGCGATGGAAGTGAGGTTGGCCAAGGTAAGGGACGAGGGGACGCACTGGGGGCTAAGGGAGGAGGAGGAGGAGGAGGAGGAGGAGAAGGGCCCTTGTGTGTGGGTGTATGTGGGTGAGAGTGAGAGAGAGAGAGAGAAGAGAGAGCGGAGGGGATGGGAGGGATGGGATAAAGTAACACTGTGGACTTGTACGATCTTCCTCGGCATGCCCGGGACTACGTGTCGCACGATAATGGAATGTAGGAAAACCGTCTCTCGCGACTTTGAGCCGATTTTTATCCGCCGGGAGGTAGGTCCACCTCCACCTCCACCTCCACCTCCACCTCCCCCTCCTCCTCTGCATCCGGACTAGGAGTCGACGATCCTCGACATAAGTCTATAACGTCGGCTTTCGCTGGCCGACGATACCACCCTGCGCGGGTGATGTATTAGCTGGAGCCCGGGGGGGCGTTGAAGTTGAACATCGTCCCGGGCGATCTTCCTAGTATTTGTGGCTTTGGTGGTAATCTTGGCGTCACCGATCCTGAAACCGACGAGCGACGTTACAGCAGAGGATTCTCGACATGGCGATAGACTGATCAGTAGTGGGGGGGGGGAGGCGCATGATTGCGCGTGCACTTACCGTTGGGCGGCTGGGTCGGGGGCAGTTTGGTCGGACTGGGCCCGTTGAAGGACATGTGCCTGCGAGAGTGGCCGGCGCTCGAGGGGCACGAGTTCTCCAGGGTCGAGTTCCGCCTGGCGAGGAGGGCCGAACAGCTGGGGTTGAGCGTGGCTGGGAAACGGGGAGGCAGGGTCGAGGGGGGCAGCTCGCGTCTCGGTGGCAGGGGTGGCGGCGAGACCCCCTCGCGGGGCGGCAGCATAGGGGCGTTCGGGGCTTGTCGGGCCTGAAAGTTACAATCAGAAAGGACACGAGTCGGGCGGATAGGATATGAGAGATATAACGTGGACCGGTCGGCAAAAGAGTCGAGGTCACGTGCTGTACCTGTTGAGGCGAGTCACCCAGGTAACTCTCGCGTCGTCGATGCGATCTCGGCGGCAGGGGCGGGGGTGGTTGGCCGAAGGGCGGCACGTGGCTCGGCGACGGAGGGGGCGGCATCATGGGAACGGCACCCGGACTCCCGGCCAGCGAGGACGAGGAGGCGAGACAAGCCAGAGCGCCGCCCATCGCGCCGATCGTCCCCGAGTTGAAGCCAAAGTGCGTGGAGGTGCTGCCCCCGTAGGAAGACGATTGCTGATGATGGGGCGGCAGGTGTCCCGGTGAGCCCAGCTGTGGGCTATTGCCCGGCGATCCCAGGGACAGACTTGACATGCTGAGAGCCGGACCCGGAGAGCCTACGCGTCCCCGACGCCAACGCAAACAAGCATCTCATCAGTCCCGGCCGTTTGAATTTACTCGTTATTTATACGTTAAGGATCGTGCGCTGATTGTCGGAAGGGTGGGAGGGGGATGATGAGGGGGTGTGGGGGCGTGGAAGGAGAGGGTACGTACCGCCGAGCAGGACCGGGGCGAAGACACTGTGATCGCTGGTCGTCGAGGAGAAGGAGGATCCGTGAGGTGGCGTTTCCGGCAATTCCGACGGGACGGGGATCTCTTGGGTGGCTGCGGGCGGGTCGTGCAACCTCACGCTCGACGCGACCGCTTGGAGGGGCGCGGGTAGCTTTCCGCTGAGACTCCGAGCCTTGATGCCGGGCGATTTCAAATTGAGGTCCGGCCACTTGCGGGGCTGCGATCAAAACAAGAAAGGATTTACGTACGTGAGATACCCGAGGGCCAAGAACGAGCCAACGATCCAACGATTCGCTAGCCGCGGAATAGTACTGACCACCCGGGCCGGTTGCCGACATCCTCTCGGCTCGATCTCCAGGCTCTTGTTGTACAAGTACGTGCTGATGTCGGCGTCGGAAATCTCCCCGTCGAAGGGGCAGAGATTTTCTATGAAGCGCCGCATTCGCGGCTCGATTGATAAACAATAGGGCTGATTCTGGTACTGCTGTATCTCCCCTATGATCTCCGCGACTTTCCGCCTCTTGCTGAAGTTTATCAACGGGCTGTCGGGCAGGAAGTCCGGGTTGCCCTCCTCGATGTGCAAGATGTTGGTCAGGTACATTCCGAAAAAGGGCACGCAAGGCGGATTTATGGAGCGCAGCTTCTCTTGGTACTTGCGAAAGTGATCGATGTTCAGCTCGTGGGCGTCCGACAAGGCCTTGTCCAGCCGCGCGGATATTTGCTGGGGGGGGGGAGCGAATGGTCAATCAGTGATAAAAGGCCGTAGTAATTAATTCATCGGGGCCCCGGGACCTCGGTCTCGAGGACTCACCTGAAATGTACAGTGCAATCGATATACCGAGGCCGAGAACATGGCACTGACTATAGCCAAAACCCCATTGAAATTATTGAGATCCTGGAGGACCATCATGACTTCGATGGCTCGGGAAACGATGGCCACCCTCTCCTCGAAGTTTTCCGACTCGACGATTATCTTCTCGAGCCACCTCGTGAACTGAGGGACAAAGAAAGTTGTTTTTTTGATTATTTCTTTTTCATGCCGACAGAATATAAAAAGGACAGCGAGCAAAGGAGAAGAGGACAGGAAGTGATCGTCGCGTCTTACATTCGTCGTGTGCTTGATCATCTTCAGGAGATTCGGAGACGTCTTCTCTTTATCCTTCTTCGTCCATACGGAACCGACCAATTCCGAGGGCTTGACGTTCCTGTACAATTCGAATTCCAATAAGGTTAACTGCCTCGCCAGCTCAATGGGGTGTAACTACAAGCAAAACCGTCAGTTGCATGAATGGCGCCGGTGATCGTATGTGGCAGAGACGCCTCCTCGTGCGCGTGCTTACCGTCAGGATGCCCCACTCTTCTTCCGGGACTTTCAAGTGCCACTCGATAGGCGGGGGGGAGCGTTCGAAGCTGAAGGTTATCGGCCGCTGCTCCAGCGGCTCGCTTTTCCTTCTCTGCACGATCTTCATGACCGACTCGACCCACTTCCTCATGGACTTGCAGTTCTCGCTCACGGTGTTTAAGAAGTCCAGGAGCTTCTCCAGAAGGTTCTTATCCCTCTCGAAGTCATAAAAGTGATGGTCGACCTGCCAAGGGACATGCCATTTCCTTGCCGTTACGACGAGATTGCTCTCTCTCTCTCTCTCTCTCTCTCTCTCTCTCTCTCCCTCGCCCCCTATTATGTGTATGGCGCTCGTCCTTACCCAGTGTCTCAGAACGTTGAGGACCCTGAACTGCACGGGCTGGCAAAATTCCTTACGGTATCGTTTAAAATCTTCCCTGGGGATGGACTTGCAGCCGCTGGACGACGGCCGTTCCTCGTCGTCGTAAACGCGCGCTGGGTCCGGGATCTCGAACCTCTCGATCAGAAGACTCAGCAGTTCCTGGGAAGAGCAGAAGCTCCTGTCGGGCGCATACGAGAGCGTCGTTAAAAAAATAAAAATATACCTATACATAATACGGCTACCCGTATGTCCGGTGCCGGGCTCGGGGGGGACATACAGACCTGTAGGTCGTTAAGAAGGTACGAACGAACGCGGGATCCGCGTAGATGTGATAGGTCAGCCTTTCGATCAGTTTAACGAGGGTCGCCCCTTTGATCAACGGCACGCCACCGTTTTCCCTCGCCTCGACGACGATATTCTCCGGGCTGTCCTGCTCCGCGAACTTGTACATCTGCGGCAGGGGCAGCTTAAGCGGGTGCTTCCTCTCCTCGTCCAAAAGGATACTGTCCAGCGTCCTCTCGAGCATGCTCTTAGTGTTGAGCATCACCAGGTCGGCCATCCAGCTGTTCTTATCCTCTATGGACTTGGCGATGAGTATGACGTTGGGATGGTCCCTCGGGGCGATTTCGAAGGCGTTCTTCAGTTCTGAAAGAGACGGGAGGGCCAGGGTGGGCCTTATTAGATACGGTAATGGCTTGGTTAGCGGGTGTGTGTAGAGGTGGAGCCGGTCGATCCCTCACCGTCCGTGTCCTCGCGATCGATTATGTCCACCTTCCGTATAAAGAAACGCTCCTTCAGTCTGAGCTCGCTCTGGTGATGGGCGGAATGGTTGCTCCCGACGGCGACCGCTGCGACGCTCACGCTCACCCTCTTGCCGCCGCTCGGCTTGCACAGAACGAGGAGGCCGTCGAACAGCAGAGCTCTCCTCTCCGTCAGCCTGCGCCCGTTGCTCCCGACCTTTCCCAGCATGTCCTCTGTTCAAAAAGCGGATCCTCTGTTCAAAGCAGCCGAGAAAACAGCCGCGAGCCGCCGGAGCCAAGGTCGACTCGGCTCGACAGGTCGCCCCCTACCTCGGATGAACTCGTTGCAGCACTGGCCGATGTCCCTCTGGTCCCAGCCGTCCACCGTCTTCTGCATCTCGCTCGTCTTCTCGAGCGCTGCCTGCCTACGGGCTCGGCTCTGCATCCGCAAGCCGCTGTCCCGCTTGCACTTGTAATTGTCGAGGATGTCCTGCAGCTTTATCTGCAGCGGTCTCAGGAGGCCCTGCACTTGTTCCAGCATCTCCCTGTCCTCCGTATTTGGCGTTCGTTTCTGCAATACCTGAAAATGCGCATATGCGGAGTAAGAGGTCGAGTCTCGCTCCATTCGATCGACAGCATCGCCGCCATCATCGTCGTCGTCGTCGTCGGCCACCCTCTCTCTCTCTCTCTCTCTCTCTCCTCTTCCCACCCACCTTTATGTAGTCAAAGTATAAAAAACAGTGCCACACAGGCTGCATTAGTAGCTTTGGCAGGTAATACTTGACGGCCTCCTTGAAGCCGTGGCCGGCGGCGCGCAGGGCCGCGTTGGCCTCGGTCCTCGAGAGGAGTCTCGTCAGGACGTCCCGGCACGCTGGGCTGTTTATGTCTCGGGCGTACCTGCGCGAAACGATATTTACTCAATAATTCCGCGGGTACTGACCCTCCCGTAACCGTGTCGACGACCACTTACTTCGTGTAGGCGTCGAACTCCTCCGCCTCGGCGAGCTCCTCGAAACAAGAACCGACGGTCGGTGTTTGCTTTTCTTCGGTAATTTCCATGATATCTTCCAGACTGCCAAGTAAATTGACTGTCGTCTCGTAGATGTCCATGATATTACTAAAGAGCATTTCGAGCTCGGTTCGGTCTTGCGTGAGCTTCGTTATCTCCTCTCGAAATACCTGTTGGGCAGGTTGGTTAAGATCAGTTGGTCATTCCTTAAGCCACAATTGCTTATTATATCATTATACCTTTATGATCATGTGCAGGTCGCGTAGATAGTGTCGTTCATCGTGGATAAGGTCTCGTACGGATTCCTCGTAGGTTTGTGACACTACCGTGCCCAGTCCAGTTTGAGGACCCTCCGTACAGTCATCCTGATGGAACATGTCCATTAAAACCTAGGCATGGGAACGAACAAAGGGTTACGAGCATTCAAGGAGATAAGTAAAAAGTCATTTGCCAGTGAGATTTATTTAACAAGTCTTTAATTTCAACTTACCATGTCAGCATACATTGCGACTCGAATATCTTCATAAGAAATTTCTACGTGGCGTATGTTTTTGACATAGTTCCCAGCCAACTGAGATTCAATTTTTCAATTAGTATACGTACATGTGAATTAATAACAATACAAGTCTTGGTACCTACTTTTAAAATGTCAGCCGATATGTATTCCAGGACTCCCACAACAAAGAGGGTCACTTGCCAATCAATTTTATGTTGCAAAACCTCCTAATTGCAAAACAACAGACAAAACGCTTATTATCAATAGTGGGGCCAATATTTCATCGGTAAAACGAAAATAAAATTCTACACATGTACTAATACATCTAGAAAAAGCTATTACACAAAGGGAAAAAAAAACAATAAGACCTTTCAAAGCTGATGTACTTACCGTGTAAGAGACGTATATCTCGTATTTTAAAGCAATTGTTTTTTTTTATTTACCTGTAATTAAAAAAGTCCAAATTTTTACAATCTTTTTACGACATTTAATGACGTACCGTTTCTTAATTAAGTGGATGCATAAAAAACAATAACTCTGTATTACTGAAACAATAGCAGGGCATTCAATAATTGCCCAGACTAATGAGAATTATCAATTTTTAATCAATTGTGTGGCTCTCCTCATTGTCTTTTCATCAAGCAAAGACGCTTCTATCAAATTTGCCTCAAATTTTTAAGAAGAATAGCATTTACTGGAAAATCTTATGTGTACATAAGGATCAGAAGTAGTAATTACGCGAAAGAACTTTAGTCAAGGCCTTTGGAAACTTTTTTTTCTCTTTAAATTTTCTTATTGAAACATCAATGAACTTATTGTTTTTTATATGGTAAAAATAAATAAAAAACTAAGTGCTTTAAAACTACATCAGCTTTAAAATGAAATTCAATTGTTTCTCTACATGTTAATTTCATTTGGAAGCCCAAGTATTTTAATTTGTGTTCAAATAAACGAATAATTAGGATCGATTGTCCATGATAAGCAATAATTATAGGAAAAAAGTTTAAAATTGTACATTGCGTTTTATAAAAAAAAAAAAAAAAATAATAAACTCATAACTAATGTATTAAATGTTTTGATATTTATATGAAAAATCTACTTTTTATTTTTTTTAATCAATTAATTATTACTAATTTCCTCTGGTAAACATTCGTTTATCTCTGTGCTGAGTTAAATAACGAAATTAAAGCAGACATTACGTCTTATTGTTCGCAAGATGCATTGCAGCCTAGTGAAATGGTAGATCTTTATCATTGTATGTGTAAGTTTTAACAGCCCATGCTTACTTTTTGCAGAAGCTGATGAATTTTATCAACTGGCAATACTAGAGGAGATTTCTTCTTGCCTTTTTCTAAGGCATCTCTAGCATCTCTTAATGCCCATCTATCAATAGGAGTAGGAAATGTACGTCGTACCCTTTCTTCAACATCTTGTGGCGTGTGAGGAGGTGGATGTCCACAAAGCATACCAAGCATTCTTAGAATTAAGCTCTCAACATAGTCTAGAGCATCCTGACGAGCTTCTAGACTCGGATGTACTTGTTCAAGAACCTGAAATTCATGAATCTCTTAAGGCAAAGAACCTTGATATTCAAACATAAAATAACTAATACAATTTCCTTTACTTTTACAGTCATTTCAAATAAATTCTTTTCCTTATCCATATATAAGAGCATCAAATCCAATTATTCCTTATATTTTGATACCTCTTATTTAAATATTTCTGTACTTTAGCAAGTGCTTGGTCAATATTTATATCAGAAAATAAAATTTTATTTCTTAAAATGGCAATGAGAAATATAAAGTTTCTACCTTTCTCAGAGAATTGACAAACACGCCTTTCCATTTGGCAGCATTCTCTTCTTTCTCAAAATCATAGCCTGACGGCTCACCCCCCGTTGATGTTGGCGAAGAGAACATTTCGTTGTACTGCACAGTCGAATGTTGGAAATAGGATACAGGATGAGAGTCATTAACCTCTGAGGCTCAGTCGGTAGAGTGTCAGACTCTGGATCCAAAGGTTCCGTTTAAGTCCTAGTCTCAACCGACTCGCCCAGACATCTATATACTAAATAAATTACTTAAGCGTGCTTTTCTTTTTTACAAACAACTAAATAAATGTGCAATACCAGTGGTTTTGGTACTACTTAAGATTCAAAGGGTGGAAGCAATGGAAAAAAAAAATAATAAAAAAAATAATAATAATAACAACAAATAATAACAGTAACCACGAGGTGACAAATAAAGGTATTAAGAAAACACAATTTGAAAGAATAAGTATGTAGGAATGAGTTGGCTATGCTTGACAATTACTCTTAATAGCTTAAAATTTGGAGATTGTCCATGTCTTTGTAACAGCTGCGCCAATTGTCAAAAGCTTATTTAATACGTATGAAGTATGTGAAGAAGCACAGGCTCGTACATATATATTCTTTGTAAACATACTTCTTTATAGAATGAGAACGTAAGTGAAAATAAGACGTCGATGTTAAATATGAGGCTCCTGGTCCCATGATATTAACGAATCTCGTTTCTTTTTGTTTTTACAGTGCGTAGCAAAGGAATTCGTTGGCGATAATAAAATGATCGAACATGATCGGAGCCAGCGAAGGGAGAATAATAAATTACGGCGGTTACGGTGGTCACGAATGTCGCGTACTCGATCTGCTGTTGATTAAATGGTAAGGAAACTGCTGCTGCTGCTGCTGCTGCTGCGAAAGTAAAAGACGAGTGCGGCCTTCGACGATGCTGCTCCGAGTCATTTTTCCGATCCTTCGATTAAACGGCAATATGCTGTGAGGGAAGGCTGCCCCGTTCCTTTGCCAAGACTCCCAATGCCAAGAAGAGAACCTCGAGAAATGTGCGAAATTAATATTAATGGGTTTGTCAATAGCGCCGATAAAGCCTCATATTTAACTTATCGATGAAACGTATATATAACATGCTCCCTACCATACGAGAGCGCGCGCGCGCGGGCGCTCACCCTCTCTCTCTCTCTCTCTTTCTCTCTCTCGCGCTCGTTCCCTTCCCTCGTCGCACCGTGGCACAGCCGCAAGCCCCACGCAAACACACGCACGCGCCCCGTCGTATTATTGCATGTGTCTCCTCTCGCTCCCTCTGAGAGGGAGTGAGAGAGCGAGAGAGAGCGAGATAGAGAGAGAGAGAGAGAGAGAGAGAGTTCGTGCGTACGTGCGTAAGTGCGTGCTCGAGTGTGCGCGCTTACGGCTGTTGTGCGTTGTAAGGGGCGCGCGGGCGCTCACGAGCGTGTGCGCCTGTGTAGACATCGCGTAGCGTGCACGTATTCGTTTCCTCTCGCATGCACGAAAAGTTTTGAATATTGGCCGAGGAATCAGGGTAATTGTCGAGGGCGATGGAGGGGCAGGGAGGAGGGGGTTAGGGATAAGCTCCGGTGCAAGGCCAAGATATTCGACGGGGGCGACCGCGAGGCCGAAGGGAAAGCGGAGCTTGAGCTCGGAAAATGGATAGGAGAAAGGCGCGGGGAGGGAGAAGGGGACGAGGTCGAGGAAGAGGACGTTGATGTGTTGATGTGTTGATGTATTGATGTTGATGTTTGATGTTTGATGTTTGATGTTGACGATGATGATGATGATGATGTTGATGCTGTTGTTGTTGTTGATGATGATGATGATGATGATGACGACGATGATGATGTTAATGATAACGTGGAGAAGGAGAAGGTGAAGCAGCGAGAGTAGGAGGAGGAGAGACGGAGAAAACAAAGTTCTCCTCCCCGAGCGGTGGTAGTAGTAAACACGCCTCGGTCAGGTGACGACAACAATCGTGACAATGTATTCTCACTGGTCGTGTCCAGGGCATTCCCCAGCAGCAGATGCATCCAGCAGGTCCTCGCTCCTCCGGCCGTGGGCGTCGTCGTGCTCGTCCCGGGTGCCGCGCCTCCTCGCCTCATCCTCCGTCCGACGCTTATCCTCGCGTATGCCGCACGCGCGCACACAGCCAATCGAGGGGGGCTCACGCACACCAAGAGACGCAGACACAGGGCCCGCCGTCGCCGAGGCACTCGATCGGAGTTACGAGCGACGTCAAAGTCAAACGTAAGAAACGCACTCGCGCGCCTCCGACGAAGAGTGGCGAGCCACGGAGTGAGCCTCCCTCCACCCGCCCCTGACCGTCTCCCTCAACGGGGCTGGCGACGGCGTGGTGGGGGACGGGGACGGCTGTCGGAGAGGGGCGACGGTGGCGGCGGCGGCGGCGCAGGAGGTGGAGGGCTGATGATCGGCGCGCGACGCGGCAAAGTGGGCGGGTAGGGGGTACGGTGGCAATTAGACGAAGAGGGCGGGGAGGGGTCGGCGAGGGTGAGCAGTGCGGGCGGCGGTAAGGTAGCACGGGACGAGGGCGCGGAGGGTGGTGGCGTTCGGATCGGCGGCGACGGCTGCGGGAGCAGCAGTGGTTGCGACGGGGCGTCGGATCGAGGGGGAGGGGCGGGACAGAGAGCGCGGTGCTACACGTTCAAGGCGGAGGCAGAGGGCACGAGACAAAAACATCGCGCCTCCCGGAAAAGCCAGCGACGTCGGGGGCGGCGGCGGCGGGAGGAGCGATTTTAGAAAGCGGCGTTAACCTCCTCCCTCCGAGGACAGCACGGTTTTCGTACTATCGGCCGCCCCTGTTCCGGGGCCTCATGTTCCCAGCGGTTCACGTCTCCAGGTCGTGGCCCGAGACGACTCGGACAGCGGGGCAAAGTAAGGGGAGGCGCGACTCGACGCGACGATCCAGAGGAGAGAGAGAGAGAGAGAGAGAGAGAGAGAGAGAGAGTACGAAACGACTCTTGGCCGCCAGTACTGACGACGGCCAGATGCCCGCACTCGCATCCTCGACCTCCTCGTCCACCCCTCCTCCGCGCGCCTCTCCCCCGTAACCCTATAAACGCTGTTGGCGGTGCATCTGTTCCCTCAGTCGTAGCTCCCGCCGCTCTCCTGCCTAGTGTGGCTCTCTGATGCTGCTGCTGCTGCTGCTGCTGCTGCTGCTGCTGCTGCTTCAACCGCTCACGACGGGGACGAGGACTCCGATCCGCGGTGGCGGGATGGGTTGGGAGGGGCGGGGCGGGGGGACGCTACCGACGACCTGCTTTCCACTTGACGACGTTCGGGAACTGAAATTGCGCCTGACATTCGTAATACTCGGCGAATTATTTTTGGTATACCCGGGACGCGCGGAGACGTAAAGCAGGGGGGTAGGGATCGAGAACCCGGAGGAGGGGAATCCACTGCTGACCGTTCCTCGAGGGTGGCCGCGATCTCCGCTATAATGCTCGCCGACTCCCCAACTCGTAAAGAACAATTCAAACGATCCTTATTCCTATTCTACTACTGCTACTACTACTACTACTACTACTACTACTACTTCTGCTGGTGCTGCTGCTGCTACTGCTTCTATATATGCTATATATTATCGGGAAGTTATTATAATTCGTAGGCAGATACGCTCATTGGTATTCCGTGGAGGGGCTGCTCGATGGCTCCTCGCTCTCTTAAAGCCCTATCTCGTGGATCCGAATTTTTCATAGCTCACGCGCGCGAGCTTACTTACGTATAACTGTATTCGGCACCGTCAATTGTTGACCCACATCGTTCCTCCTTATTCTCCTCCTCCTTCTCCTCCTCCTCCTCCTCCGTCGCCGACACCCTCGCGCATATATAGTTCTAAATCGTTACCGAAACTTCTTTTCACGGGCTTGTGCTCCTGCTCCACGTAGAGGCTGCTCTGCTCATTATCGCGCTGGGTATCGGGTCACCGTAGGTGCCGTTCGATGCACCCCCCACCCCCCGCCCTCCGCGCGTCCTCAGCATCGTCCTTGATATCAATATTTCTTATTAATTGCCCTTGCGAAGAGGGAGGCGCTGTCGAGGGAATGGGAATTCCCTTCGGAGTCTCCCTCCCCCCCGTGGCCCCTGTGGCGTTTGAGCAACGGGACCGTTCGAGCGGCGAATTAACTTACTCGTGCACCCGATGTTCCCCCCACCCCCAACATCGCTACACCCCTCGCCTCCCGTCTCTCTCTCTCTCTCTCTCTCTCTCTCTCTATCCCTCTCTGGCGGAGAGTGGCAAGTGTAACTCTCGGCTAAGGGCGTGAATAATGTCCACGGACACCTTGCGAGTCTCTCAATATTTTTTGCTTCTCCGCCCTTTTTGCTTGTTTTTACAAGACCCACTCGATTTAAGCTCCAATCAGATCGGCACAAACGGAATGTTCTTTGCTCGTCGGACACGGTGCTTCGTGCGCTGGTCAGTCTTCGTTCGCAATTGGCTAAGTACTTACTAGACAATTTCGAGGTCGGCAATATTATAAATTCGTGCGCGCCCACTGCTAATTTTGTATCCCCGCCTTCACCCCCTCAACCTCCGCCCCCAATAACCCCAAGCAAGCCGCGAAGGATCGTCCGTTGTAGTACCGACGCCCGCTTCCGATTGATTTTCGTTTTTTTGTGTTTTTGTTGTGTTTTTGTTGTGTTTTTGTTTTGTTTTGTTTTGTTTTTGTTTTTTGTTCTCTTATAACGAATACAAAGAAGGAGCGGTGAAATATGGATGACCCGGAGAAGGGATCGGACTGCGGCACGTCCGCCTTGAACCAGACGTCACTTACCCTGGATACCCGCGTCTCCTAAATTACGAGCTTCCTCCGATGCTTATTTTACTCGAACTCCGCGCATTACTTTCATAAATAATGATAAAACAAGGCTTTCGTTCCTTTCTCGAGCCGCACTCCCTTATACCTTACGTACACAAGGGTATATGAGTATCGCGGCGCCTAAGGCTCCCAACGCTCTTTAATAACCTTTTTAAGTTTTTAATTATAATCTCCGGCCCGCGAATCGTAATCGGATTTCATAAAGAAATATAGAAATCGCACATCAACACGAAACTCGGCACTACGTGCAATTTCTTTGGGTGATATTGGGGTTATTCGGGTTATTCGGGTTATTCGGGTTATTGGGGTTATTTATCAGCTCAAAATGTATGGTTCTCGTTCTCATTGTCGAATGGCTCATGTTTTATTACACCCTCATCGACTGTACGCATTA
Source organism: Ceratosolen fusciceps (assembly GCA_018883505.1). Lineage (NCBI taxonomy): Eukaryota > Metazoa > Arthropoda > Insecta > Hymenoptera > Agaonidae > Ceratosolen > Ceratosolen fusciceps. The sequence continues at coordinate 7,633,783 of RCIC01000005.1, forward strand.
TTTAGTAAATTTATTGTCGCCAATACCCTTCTCTACGTAAAAAATGCATCTCCGACGTTTCAGAAACAACACAATTAGCATCTTAATTAAATGAATTGAAAAGATAAAAGATGGGCCTACGTTATGGAAAATTCAATATCCGTACCTCGAGTAAGTCCAAGAGCTTTTCCTAAAACAATAATATTATTACTTAACGCTTATTATTATTCTTCTGAAGAAGATAAATTGTACATAAAAAAAAAAAAAAAAACCAGCGCCATGATTAATATAATTAATATAATTCATACGTGTGTATATATATATATATATATATACAATCGCTGTGATGTTAAGTACATGAATTAGAGGGAAAATTAATATTAATTAGGCATTGTAATTTTTTTTTTATCATCATTGTCAGTGCTGTATGCGCTTTAAGATATTAAAGTGAACTGGGTGAACTGGGTGAACTGGTGGTACAGGAGATACAATTGGCAATTAGGTCAAGTGTACTTCAAAATGAAAATGTAATATTAGAATATTTAGATGGTATATCATTTTTATACGTCATTTTTATAAATCCGTATGAGATGAATGGACGGCTAGGTTTCGTGTGCGTGCGTGTGCCTTCCTATTCAAGAGAGAGCCGAGAGAGAGAGAGAGAGAGAGAGAGAGAGAGAGAGCGAAAGAGAGAGATGGGGGGAAGTGTATACGTAAAAGAAAAATAAATTGCTAGCGGAAGCTAGCGGACATTTATTTTATACATGGGTATAAAAGACGTTCTTTCGAACTTTTTCTCTCTCTCTCTCTCTCTCTCTCTCTCTCTCATTTTTTGTCTTTCTTTAAATTTTCTCTTTCCGTTTCGAAGAGAACCGCGTAAATTATAATTTTAAAATTCTCTCAACATAGCTTTTTCCCGAGGAAATCGATGCGCACGTGACTCCCTTTAAATACTTTAAATCCATTAATAACGATCAACTTATTCAAACAATGCTTACTTAATGTCGTCTATTTCTACTTTGTTAAAACAAAAAAAAAAAAAAAAAAAACAACAACAAGCAAACAAGTATTTATTCGTGTTTTTGCCATCATTTGATTGATTGCGTTTCGTTAAACATGTATTAATATGACTTTCAATATGTGGCCGGCATGCCTTTTATTCAATACAGCCACTCGAACTTGACGTTTAACTCTGACCTACTACTACTACTACTACTACTACTACTACTACTACTGCTGCTGCTCGACGCTGATAAACATTTTCTTCTACCGATACGTAAAATTATGTCAGCTCACCCACAATTATTTAATGCTTTAATGGTATTTTTTTTTTTTTTTTTTTTATTTAAATAAAGTTTCTTCCATCGCTTGCACGTACTCTTCCGAGATATATTTCTTCCCCCTTCCCTTCCTAATAGCGAATATTTATCATTGAAAAAAGTAATTGCCTTAAAAGCAGCGCGAATCTAACGATTGTTTCGAATGTTGGATAATTTAGATTTTTTTTTTTTGATTTCCGCAAAGGTCACGATTTTTCCTCATAATATCGACTGTGTAATGCCGATGACATTGAGAATACGTAGAAGCGTATCGATGCTTCTCGGGACATTTTTAGGTTTCAAAAATTTCAAACGGTATATCATCTATTAAGTGAATACAAAGTAGATATTAAATATCACTTCTATACTCGACTGCTCTTCCTTCCCGTTGGCCTAATACTTTTCCCTAATACATTAACACTTGACGCTAACGAAGTTGTCAAATTCTTTCAAATCAACTTACAATACTACCAATAATTTTATAACTTCCTTAAAAGCTTCTGCCGACTGTAGGCCCAACTCATAGCCCACCCACACCGCACCCACATGAAAGAAAACCTAGCTAATTAAGCAAAGCCCTTCAGGTTCAAGTGCAACTTTAAGTTAAGGCTTGGCACGGGCTGACGATCGTTTGTGTATTTGTAAATTAAAATTTACAGGATACTTGAGTTGAGAATGGATTGTTCGCGGCTTGGAAAATTGTCTTCTAGTTTCCCTTCTTATCGGTAAGAGCCGCATTATTTTTCAATGTACAGCACAATGGACGAATTTACGCGTTTGGGCGTTTTATCGTATGCTTTACGCAGATATTTGGGAAGAACTGTTTTCCCAAAAACAGTACGTGGCCGTCCGCCCCCAGATCCGGTTGACTTATTGATTATTATTTTATTTTTATTTTTTTCGGCCCGAGTCTAAAGAAACGCAAATTCATAAAGCTGTCAATTGTATTGGGTCGGTTCGATGCGCGTCATTCGTCTCGGGAATAGTAAGCTCGTTACCTCAGCCGGTCTAATTTTTAGAATTTTTATCGATCGAGTACTTTATTGAAAACAATAAAATGTCATTTACTTTAATTCGTATGTTCCTTGTATTCCTTCCTTTTATTCCTTCCTTCCTTCCCTCTCTTTTTCCCGAGAATATTCTTCACGAGAGCATCATTATTACCCGAAGTGTCTCTTCGCTGTACATATTTTACATAATTTCGATACGAAAATGTCCGAATTTTCTACATATAAAAGTAACAAGCCAAGTGTTTTCATCCGAGGGTAAGTAAGTAACGATTCCGAAGCCATTCCCTTTTCGCTTGACGTAAATAAATAACTTCTTTGTAAAAGCCCAAGTCTTCCATGCATGGAAGTCGATCATTGATTGACATTGCGAGCTCGTAAAACCTTAATTCATTCGAGGCATTTTTTTCTTCATTCGAGCCTCGAGAAAATGCCTTTATTTTAAATAGAATTTATTTACTCGTCGAATTTTCAAACGGTTGATAATTAACTCGAATTAACTGTAATTTGTTATTTACATTCGCATTTTAATGAAATGCTAGTTTCGGTATTGCCGTCAGGTAAACGAATATTACAATTCGTTTTCGTATATTTATATATAAATATAATTTGACAACGAAGCGCAACGATGACTGACTGCGAATTCAGAATATTCATTCGATAATAAGAAAAATGGAAGAATTCGGAAAGACAGGTATTTCGAAGAAAATGGATGAAGCACAATATACTAAAGGAAATAATAAATTATAAAAATTATAAAAGGTTCGATGCACGAATGTTGGGCCGTTACAACTTTTATTATTATATAACGAATTGGGTATTAGTACCGAAGGATGATGTTTAAATTGAATTGTAAATTCGTACAAGTGAATGCTCAACGAACGCATTATACATTTGCCATCTTTAATCTGAGTCGCTATAAACAATACGAATGATATTGAAAATATCGAAAGGCCTTGTAATATAAATGTATTAAATAAATGCATAAAATCTTGTTGATTATTCGAGTACGAGGGTTAAGAGATGAATTTAAATTTTGAGCGGAGCTGCGGCTTAAATCCAAGCTCCCAGAGGCTCAGCCGTCGCTTTTATCATTAGATTAGCAAGGTCCTAAGCCACCTTACGTAGACCCGATTATAATGAATCCGTTATAAGAGCTATTGTCATTTGATAATGCTTATCAAAGCCAAGAATTTCAACGGCAATGGCGAGAGATTTTGAACGCAAAAGTCGTCGGCGCCCTCGACTTTAGCGATTTTCTCGCTCTCGTAATCTCTGTCGTTATTATCGATTTATTTCGTGTTTTTAAATACAATTTAGCTCAGCTCGCACGGCACGCGCATGTGACGCGCAGTCGTGTATGCGGGGAGCCCCCGTCGGTACCCGGGAACGCCCGATCATTAGACTTGGTGAGAAATACGTTATTAAAAGTACCGAGATCCCCGATCGGGGACGGCTTAAGCCTGACGGGCTATAAAGTCGAGTCTCCGTACACGGAGGTATTACGGGTTGACGTTCCTCAGGCGGCCGACGTTCTCGCCTCGGCCCGAGCGTCACTAGATGGGGCTGCGAGTCTTACCTACTCAGTCTCGCTGAATCCCAATGCTCCCTGTAAATAACGAGCGGGGGCTCGAACTATCGGCTTCTGGCCCCTACTACGTCGTCTCATTTAAATAAGATTCCCATTGCGAGGCTAATGCCTCAAAGTGATATTTAATTCGCTCGGTATCGTTACACGGACTTAACGGATCAACAGGATCACTTGCAATGTCGCGCTCGATAGCCTCCCGAGTTCCTTGCACCGGGATTACCGAGCTCGTGCCCCGGGACACGATCATAATGGATAAAGGGAAGGGAAGTTCCGGGATAGCGAACAACATCTCAACTAACAAACGCTTCGTCGCGTATTCCATTCGGTCCTGCGTATGTTTTTTCTTTCTTTCTTTCTTTCTTTTATTTTAACGAGTCTCCGTAAATATCGTTTATCGTATGGATCATTGTATATACAATGGTCGTCGGGCAGATTCCAACAGGTTTCGAGTATTGATGGACGCGTTGGGTAATGGCACGTGATTTGTCGAAAATCGTCGAGAGCATCGAGGGATTTAATACTCTGATAATGGACGGCTACATATAGATAAGCCCATAAGCGCTTATTCTCGTAAGGGATTCACGTTCGTGGTGGGGAGTGAGGGGGACGGGGGTGCTCGATCGCAAGCCCTTTCTTCTAATCGAGAGCTCGTGCGATTTACTGGATATTAGCAACACCATGAATCTTTACACGCCAATGCGTGCAGAGTACTTTGTACGGCTGCAATCGATACTACACCTTCTCTCTCTCTCTCTCTCTCTCTCTCTCTCTCTCTCTCTCTCTATCCTCGTCTCGGCGATTCTCCATTTAAACGTTGAATTAATCCCAACTGATGCTACACTTGTCTCGGAATTAAATAAGAAATCTGTATGTAACGATGCACTATATCCTTTTCAGTGTCCATCTCTGCTTTTATGGTATAATAACCTTCGTGATATTGCTTTTCCGTCTCTCATTAAGCTCGAAACGATCTTACGAGCTTCAATTTTTAAACCTCGATTTTGCAAAAACAAATTGTGCTCGGCAGCAATAACACGTCTTTTCGTTGTCTCTTTTTTTATTATCTGTGAATATTGAAGCTCGCGGTATCCGTGAGTTTTACAGAAACAAGGAGCATTTGCCGTAAATTTATTTCACATACTCTTGTACATTGGAATATGAATTATGCATCCGGGCAGAGACGGACGTCCAATTCAATATGAATAATAAAGGGCATTAGAATTTTCTAGCGACGAATCTGCATTTTGTACATTATACGCAAACCGGAGCGATTGAAACTAAAAATATAGTTTTCCGATCTATTTATGCCTATGTCACGATGATCACAATCATATCCTGAGACAGAGGAGTTTCTTATTTATCCAATTCATTACTATTCGTAGCGACGTATTTGTTTTTAATTTATTCCATCTGTATCTACGTACGTATAAAAGCCCCTACGCACGGTAATCCCCCCCCCGGCCCGCCCCGTCCCGCCCCGCCACTACTACCGCCACCGCCACCGCCACCGCCATCGCCAGCGCCGACATTGCTCACGTTTTCCTATATACGTAACTATAATTACATATAAAATATTTATTATGTAAATTTGGTGGTTCTGCTCGAACGTTTTCGATGCCCTTGCTTATCGAATTACGAGATATTCTTTCGTCCTTCTTCGGCTCGCTCGATTCGCTTCAGCTCACCCGAAATATTGCATCTCTAAATATTCATTCGTTCGAGTAGGCGATCGAATAGCTCATCTCTGGTGCTAATATCAGCGTGCACTTACACCGTGTCCTATTACGCTTCCTCTGTCCTTAAGAAATTCCCCCCACCACCTTCTCTTTTCGTGTATTTGTACGTTTGTAGGCAGCTTCCCATAGTACGCCGCGAGGAATTAACACAACAGGTACTCAATTGATTCTTTCTAGAAATGTAAGGAAAAGAATGAAAGGAAGAAAGAAAGTAAAAAATAAATAAAGACAGAAAGAAATAAAGAAAGAAAGAAAGTAAGTAAGAAATAAATAAAGACAGAAGGAAGGAAAGAAAGTAAGAAAGTAAGAAATAATAATGAAATAAAATCGTTTTATTAAATTAACCGCCGTCGAATCGGTTAAGCGTATCATTATAAAATACAAGAATTGGGCCTAATCCGATAACTGTTTCGTATCGTTATCGACTTTGCGTCATCGATGCGGTAACGCGTTAATACCACACACTACCGCTACTAAGCCTGGCCGTTCGTTTCCGAAATAATTGATTCATGTGGTCAATCGTTTTTTTCTTCTTCTTTTTTTTCTCTCTCTTTTTTTTTGCTTTTATTTAGACACGTCCCCGTGTGTCATCGGCTGAAGATGCCCAACGTCTGAAAAACCCGCGTCTAGCCGTGGACTCGATGAAGAGGATACAGCCTCCTCCTATTTTAAGAAATTTTGAATTATTTAAAAAGTTTTGGAATTACGCGAGCATCGCCGTATCCAGAATGATCTTTGTCATCCATGTTAATAACGAGCGAATAACAAAGGTATTTCGGCTCCGATATTACATTCGTACCGGCACTTTTATAATTTAGTATTTTAGTAATTGACTTACATGGCATGAGTAAGTTATCTGCATGTAGACAAGATGCAGAATATCGCATTGAACGGTTTAGCTCGGAATTAAGTAAGTAATTGAGTTTCATTGAATATTCATCTTCTCAAGGAGCATTATACTTCTGGACAATGTAATGCGCTTTGAAACGAAGAAAAGATATAAAGTATATTCTTACGAGGCAGCGTGAGATTCTAAGGTTTAATTATACTTACGGTCTTACGGGATACTTAAAGTAATTAAGAGCTGGGGTTTTCTGGGCTGTGGGTATGAAATAAGTGCACAGTCGATGATTTCATGTTCATGACAATTTATTAATGCTTAGATAGTACGATTATTAGGCCATAAAGACTTATAACGGTGTACAGAATCGCGTGAACATTATTTAAATAATAAGTGGTGGATGTACCTAGATTCGGTCGTCGACTTGGCAATTATAAATTACAAAATCGAATCGTTGACAAATGCGGCTCATTCTGATCGAATTAAAACCCCGGACTCTCTCTCTCTCTCTCTCTCTCTCTCTCTCTCTCTCTCTCTAACAAGTATTTGATAATTAACCTAAACCGAAGCTTTCCATCTTGTCAATATTTCGATCAGAAATAGCTGCTTGTCGTTAAAAAATAGCAGGATCGTTAAAGATTCGGCTACTGAGTCATCAAATACTAAGAAACGACCAATAATCGTGAATTATTGATCGGTATCGTTCGTTAAAAATTTCGTACCTACAGTCATGGATATCGAATTCGATATGAAAAATTCCATGAATAGAAAATAAATAATTGGCCGAATGTAAATGCCGACTCTAACAAAATATACGTATAAGCCCTCTCTTATTTGAATATGAATTATCGAGGTTTGACAATTATTTTGAATACATCTACTGCTGTTGCATCCTCGACATGTGGCCGACGTCGGGAGGCACGTGTGACGTCGATGCCCAAAACTCAAGTGGGTGTGCATCATCAGCATCAGCATCAGCATCAGCGTCAGCGTCAGCAGCAGCGTAAGCAGCAGCATAAGCAGCATCGGCATCAGCATCAGCATCAGCATCAGCGTCAGCGTCAGCAGCAGCATCAGCATCAGCATCAGCATCAGCATCAGCATCAGCATCAGCATCAGCAGCAGCATCAGCATCAGCATCAGCATCAGCATCAGCATCAGCATCAGCATCAGCATCAGCTCGCAAGCACGCGAGCAAGCGCGAAGCATCGCATCAACGAGCAAGAATCCGCCTTTATACGGATGATTATTGTAATTCGAACGGTACTCGAGGCTGTATAAATAATTTTAGAGTCGTCGTGGTGTAGTGGTCGTAGTCGTCGTTGTGGTCGTAGTCCGCGTCCGCGTCAATAAAAAAAAAATTGAAAGAATTGCCTATCTAAAGTGGATGGGTGGTGGGTGGGTGGGGCGGACCTAATACAAATAAATTAATCTAGCTAATTCGTTAATAAATAGTGAAAACCTACTATAATAAATTAAATTTTTGCTAACCTATGGAAATAGCACATTCGCTCACTACTACTCTACTATTCTCCCGGTATATCTCTCTACCTCTCTCTAGCCGCGTAAAGAAGCGTGTCGCTTGCGTGGGTGGGCGGGGCAGGCAGACAGGTAGGTCATATATCGTGAGGATGACGATCGGGAGTCCCTACTCGTCCTAAACTCGCGTAATTTTTCCACGGGACTGTCATTGATCGTCGTTGATCTTCTTCATTTTTCACGTTCGCTTCGAGGTCGTCCCTCGGAGGCTGGGCGTCAAATTAGTGGGTGTGGAGCGACAGATTCATTCGTTATTATTCTTAATAATACCTAAAATTGTCTAGGACAAGTCAGATGAAATCACTGAGCGCATCGAATACTTGAAGAATCATACTCTTAAAATACGTAATACGTGGCATAGGGGAGGACAATCTTTGTTCGGACAAATAAATAATAAGAGGGGGGCGGCGGTGGGGAGGGAGGGGGAGGTCGGCCCCCTCGAGGCGGGACAATGATCGGGCTCGTTTAAAAGTCTCAGGTCCATGCGCTCGGCGGCCTGGAATACTCGTGAATTGAACTAAGGAACACAGCGAATGTGACAGCAGCACCTTCAGATTCGGACTTCCGCGCCGGCTCCGGGGAAAATGCGCGCAGGGTAAGTCCCGGGCTCAGCCGGGTTATATTCTCTTCCGTTTAATACTGTTCGGTCGGCTTGCTAGGACTGAGCCAAGCAGCGCAATACTTCCTGGCGACTTGGTCCTCTAGTAAAGACTGTCGTCGTCCCGGTCGCCGCTCGCTTGATCCTGATCCTTTTCATCCCACTGCGAACAAATAAACAAGAACGCGATGCTCGCCGTTATCATCCACTGACTCCCTCCTTCGCGTCTCCTCTCTTTCTTATCACTTCCCCCCGACTCTCCGACCTCCCCTCCCCTTAGCATTGCAGCATACTAAGCGTAAAATAAAGGTACAAATTGGATCAGGTCGGACTCACCCGAGAGGAGAAGAGCCTGGCGTATCTGGTGCGACTTTCGGGGCTGAGCTCGGCGTCGTCCTGGACGACCGATCTCAGTATGCGCCGGAGTTCCCGCAGATTGCTCTCCGTGCTCGATCTTCTTCTGCGACCTCTGGAAAACAAAAAGAACGGGGGTACGGATGAGCGAGGGTGACTTCACCGTCCGAGATTAATCGGTTATTTGTCGCCCGGTAGAGCGAATTCCAGATCTCCGACTCGCTCTACCTCTGGCCTATCGGTTCCTGCCTACCTTTACTTCCTAGGGACGCGTTACTACACGCCAACGACAACGACGACCTGGCCCGTAGTCACGCTCACGTCTCTTTGCCGAATATCTCGGTCCAGGGTCGGTATCGTATTTCTAACTTTATCGCGCCCGTGAATTTCCCGACGAACAGTCGACTTATGCACGATGGCTCGGAGCTGATCCGCGGATCCCGTTAACGCCGCGTCGAGATCCGCCCTATGGAAGCCCTATCGACTAGACAATCGACTAGAGCGACAATCGACGATGGTTCATAGAAAGTCCCATTGCGTCCCATTCTATTCCCGAAGAGGAGTATCGACACGGGCCTTCATCAGCACGTCTACGTCTACGTCACCCTCCGCGCCTCCCCGCTCCCTACTTCGTAGTTACTCTCACAGAAATACTTGGTAAAGCATGGGGGGGGGAGGGTTGGACGGGAGGGTTGGACGGGAGGGTTGGACGGGAGAGAGAGGCGAGACTTTAAGGACGAGGAAAGCTCGCGGTCTTAGCCGGCGACTGCCGTGACTCGTGACGCAATGGTTCCTCGTACCCCCGTCCGCTGTCCAACGTCTCGAGTCAGCAGGTTTTCGGGATTCGTCACAATCGCTAATTTTAGCTGCGGGACGCTGCCGGTCCCATGCCAAATGCCAATTGACTTAATAACGATTTATTTCCATCGGGCCGACCGATATCTTAGCGAGACGCGCGAGTGTCGGCGAGGAGTGAAGGATTGGAGGGAGGGAGGAGGGCGGGTGATCACTGGGCCTGACGAGGATCCTGCCGGCGATATCCCCATCATCCAATAATATGCTAATTCGGCCACGGGGCGACGAATACATTTTCCTTTCCATAAGGAGCCACCGAAGGGGACGGGGGCTCGGATGCATCCTCCTTCCCTTCCTCGGAAAATCAAATCACGAGTAGTAGTACTCGTAGTAGTAGTGGTAGTGGTAGTAGTGGTGGAGGTAGTGGCAGTAGTACCCAGATGCGAGAAGCGCTTGCAGATCCGGGATGATTGCAGAATACCGGGGGAGCTTCCTTTTTTTTTACGTAACCGCGTTAGCGAATTCAAGGAGCGAAAGTCGTCGGATAGGAGGAAATTTCAATAACTGGCGTCCCGTCGCCGTTAGGGAATATTAAAAGAGACACGAATGTTAAAAAAAAAAAAAAAGGAAGAAGAAAAAAAAAACACTGGCGCGGACGTAAGAAAATCAAGTCCGTCGGAAATAAATAGCGTCGGCCATTTTGCCCGACCCGCACAATGATTACGTACGGAGTCGTGGGTCAATTAGCTGTCAAAACTTTGTAAAAAAACTCTGTATAAAGAATGCCGTGGTCGGTGAGAGTCCTTGGCGGGTGACATCCAAGAGGTGACGAGAATTGATCTTCACCGCAATGGAATGCCAATCGGGGAACATCTGGTCTTTGATTTTCGGAACAAGACTAGCACTCGGTATTCCATCTCGCATTCCCCCTCCCCCCGCCCCTTTCCCACAGCGACGAGCATTCGGTAAACGTATGATAATGCATGTCCGCGCTCGCGATCCACGTGCCCGTCCTCCGCTCTATTCCGACCCGGAGAATAACTTCCCGACGTCTCGTCAGCAGCCTTCAGAGCAGGTCAGACGCTCCAGATATAGAGCGTTAGAGCACCTTTCAACAAAAATCAGCCCACGATCTCGTACTTTTGCCTCAAATAAGGCGATTCTTCGTAAAAGAGTATGCGCGCGTGTAATACCGCGAGTGCGCCCACCTCTCCCCCCCAATAGCCGTAATGACCCTTGCCAGGAGTCCAAGTCAACCGAGCCGATGCAATAACAATGGCCCCAAAGTATCGGAATTGTCAAATGTTAATCGGTCGACGGGGAGCTTAAAAGTCGAGCTCTACGACGAATAGGAGACAATCAATTGCCATCGTATTAATTATTCGTCTCCCCCGGTACATTAAGAGAATTACGATGCAGCAGCAGCAGCAGCAGCAGCAGCAACAGCAGCACCGACGCGAACTAACCTAATATATCCAGAGAAATGCAATTGCGCCTGCATTTTTAATAATCTAGATCATTTCGTAATGGGATTCAAGCTCAATTACAAAACTCAACGAGGCTAATTGCATCGAATGGCCACAACGTAGATAAATACATCGTTGACTCCATTTTTATGGGAATAATTGTTGAGAAAAAGCTTATTGATATAATGGATTAGTATAATGACGAGATGATTGGTGAAGAACACTTACATTTTATTTGGGTCGACTTGGCCGAAACCGACGGGCACCGTCACTAGTTTTCCCTTCATTTTTGACAGAGCTAACCAAGTCTCGATCTCTGCTAATCTCTGATCGGACACTCGCTTTGGCCGACTGCAACAGATCATTGGGGTGGCAGGGTATGGGAGTGGGTTATTGGGGTTGGGGGGGGGGAGGTGGAACGATTACAAATGCTGACCAGTGACCAATTGAGGCTCGACGTGTCCCCGTGTCAAAAGATATTTCTCGACACGCGGACACGTCGATTATATAAATTACATTAACAGTGGCATGAGTGGAGTGAGAAAATTAAATTGCGCCCATCCGAAATTAAATGCCGTTCTTTAATCCGTTTATAAACGAGTAATTCGTTCGGCGGGGCTGATTGATCCGTAGCCTCGACTCCACGAGTATCGATGGCCTCAGCAATTTCCCCCCACCCTCCCCCCTGTCAAGTGTGTCATTAGTTTCCGCGAAGCTGCGGGTCCAACTGCTCATGATCCCGATTAAGCGTTATGGTAACGTGTAAGACGCGATCACCCCGTCCGACAGCTCAACGATCCCCGGACGATCCCTGGACGATCCCCGGACGATCCCTGGACGATCCCCGGACGATCCCTGGACGATCCCGAGCTCCCGAGGAATAGAATAGAATTGCCGGGTATTGAGCATCGCTTGTCGGGGATTGAAAGCTCCGACGAAATCATCCCAGTGGATGGTTGGAAGGATGGCTTCGACGATCGACGGGGGAGGGCACTCGCGGCTTAATCGCTTAACCCGGCCGCGATCTTTGGGTGGCGCGTACCCGTTATCGGGAAAAAGCGGGCCGAGCCAGATTTTCGCTTATTTTTCCTTCGGAGCCGTTAAGAAAAAGCGGCCACGTAACAGTAAACACCAGCGGATCCCGGATGCTCGTCGAGTGATTCATCGCGGCTTACAAAAGATCCCGTCAGCTGCGATCCCGAGGTGGGGCTCGGCCAGCTGGCGGCCACGAACATCGAGATACGGACGGGACGGGCGCCCCAAGGGATGGCACGGGCAAGGATGCTGGGATGAAGGATAGGCCCGCGGGGACGGTGGACCGTTGGATCGTTGGATCGTTGGATCGTCGGAAGATCGGTTGCGGATTAGCGCACACGGGACACTGTCGGCACCCACCTGAGCGCAGCTCCTGGGGGCCTGGCCTCGGCGATCACCAGAAGTACGAGGATCGCGAAGGCCGCGTGCACGAGGTGTTGGCGACACATCCCGCGAGGTGTCTATCGGTCACAGCGGTCACAGGAGGACGAAGCGAAGACGTCGGTGTCGACTACTCTGTAGTCGGTGGCGGCTACTGCGGGGGTAGGCGAAGAGGGTCTGGATGCCGCGGCAACCCTCGGCCGGCTCGGGAACACGACTCGGCCCGGAGCCGCGGACACCGGCCATATATACCCGGCGCTGACGATGGCGCCTCCGCGGCCCCACTCCGCCTACGGCTCCGGCTACCGCCGCCCCGACCTCCTCCCAAACTCAGCAGCGCGATCTCACCCTTGGCGCGCGAACTCGTGTCCCTTCCTCGCGGTGCCGGCCCCCGTCCTCCTCTTCTACTTCTTCGCCTCCTCCTCCTCCTCCTCCTCCTCCTCCTCCTCCTCCTTCGCCACCTCCTCCCCCCTCCTCCTCCTCCCTCGCCGCCTCCTCCCCCTCCTCCCTCGCCTCCTCCTCCTGCTTCTCCTCCTTATCTGCGTCGACGGCCTTTTATTTAGCCTCGGACGGCTCGGGCACCCGCTCCGTCTGCCTCTAGTCCGCGACTCGTCGACGATTCCCGGCTTTGTTCCAATTACTCATCGCGAGCACTTCTCCCGGCTCTTCTAACGTCTAACCACTTATCGAAACTTTCGTGTCGCGCAGATTTTCGAGTGTCTCGGGACGTCCTCGCGACTTTATTGAACGCGGACGTTGATCGTCACGGAGATTACGACGAGGCCCCGATAAGCTCTGCCATCTCGACAAGCGAGCGCGTCCGAGCGTTATTATAGCGCCCGCTTCTTTCGCCTTTCGTAATTACTTCGGAGGCTTAAACGCGCCTCGATCGATCTATCCCTATCGATCTTAGATATTACTCAATTACGTCAAAAATTATCTTTTAGAAATTGACTCGCAATACGCGCACACCGCTCTACTCTCCTCCCACTCGGAGGAGTTGTCCACCCTCCCCACCGTCGCTGTACGCGCGCACGCCTTGTTTTTTTTTCAGTTGATGATGATAATTATGCTTATTATTATTGTAACGTTAGCTTGCATATTTGTACGTGTTGTGGTGCGGGGGCGGGGGCGGGGGCGGGAGGAGGAATAGAATGCTGTTATTATGATTTACGTAGTGCCCAGTGAGGCGAGAGCTGACATTTACAGGTAACCCAGCCAGTCATGAAACGTAACGAGTCGACGAGTGCGCCTCGCCAACATTTGATAATTTTAATTACAGCTTTAATGTTTCCTAAATAAATTTTCTCCGCGCTCGCCCTTTGATTAATGTTCCATAATTACATATACATACATATATATGTACATATATATATATATATACACACACATATACACATACATATACTTTATGCATTTTTCAAGACTCGGCTTTCCGACATTTCCTCCGACGCAGTGATAAATGCGTAATTTGCTAAATTAATTTTTGTAAACTCTAGCGCGAAATTATATCCCATTCGTTAGGGATAAAATAACACTTAACCCTTTGAAATCATTAATAATCTAAGGAATTACATGTCGGCAAATTCAATTTCCGTATAAATTAATTCAGCTGTTTTTACATAGAAATAAGCAACAATGCTCGGGCCGAGGATGGATTTTTACAATAATAACAATGCCAATGGTAGTACTACTATTACTACTACTACTACTACTAATAATAATAATAATAATAACAATAAATCCTGAGGGTGGTACTATTTTATAATCCAGGTAGACGTGTGCGTGCACAACTTTCTGTTGAATTCTACATGAGGAGGGATCCAGATTGTAATAAGTTGAAAAAGTTACTGCTTCCCGCGCGTACAACTTCGAGTTAGATTTCGAACTTTGAAAGCCTGCAAACCTTTCGCGAGCTACGGATCGTCGTTATTATAGCGAAAATTAAATCTTTTCGGTTAAACGTGAAGGAACTAAGAACGTAGAGTGATAAATTTTTTTCTCCTTTCTTTTCTTTTCTTTTTCTTTTTCTTTTTCTTTTTCTTTTATATAAATATGACAACTTTGTCGATAAGAGTTTACGAAAAAATTTAAGTAAAATCTAATGTGACGCGAAGGCGTATTAATAACGTAATCGATTCATTTTTATTAACGTTCAGGCTATTTCAGTCGTATTAATTGCCGTATACTTCATTCTCTCTCTCTCTCTCTCTCTCTCTCTCCTCCCCATTCCCTTCACACAAACTGGACATGGACATACAAACTGGACATGCACACTGGACATAAATTTAAGAAGAAAAATAGGGAGACGGTAATTGAAAAGTCGAGCTTTCGAATCGAGTATTAAAATCAGTCGAGCTTAGCTCAGCGGAGAGTCCTTGCCGAAAGGATTGTTGACGTCGCTATCTTTACCCTCATAACGCGAACGTATCGCAGAACGAAAAAGCTTATCGAACATTTTTGAATTCCTCAAGACCGCGAATCGCTTCGATCGATACTGAAATAAAAAGAAACAAAAAAAAAAAAAAAAAAAAAAAAAAAAAAAAAAAAAGATTTCACGAAAGCCACTATTCAATTATTTCAATTCTCCTATAAATCCAGACGATACACACGCTCCTCTGCCAAATTCCATTTATCTAGTTTAATTTTCTCTTCCTTTTCCTTTTCCTTTTCCTTATCCCTTCTTTTCAATTAAAAAAAAAAAAAAAAAAAAAAAAAAAAGAAAGAAAAAAAAGCTTTGCAATTAAACGGATGAAGAAAATCAACTTGACGTGAACGAATTCTTATTTTTTTTTTTTTGTTGTTTACAATCGCAAAAGAAAATACGCTCTACCGTCAAAGAATTGAATTATTCAGATACGTGAATTTATGAAAAATGTCTTCCCAATCCATTCCCCCAAAGGGGGACGCCCACAGCAATAGAGGCTACGCTCACGCATAAGGGAGCTGTCGATTAGCATAATCGTAATTTGTTTAACGTAAAAAAGAGAATAGATCCATACGGCACTCGGACCTAAGAGTGCAGCACTTACGAAATCCAGAGTTTAAAAAAAAATTATAAAAATATATAAGGGGACTCGTTGCGTTAAATAATTTTGCAGAAGAAAAAAATCGCAATCGTAAAGTAGTTGTGCTTAAGAATTGTTATTATATAGACTGATGTGGTATTTAAATTCCGTTTCAATAATAAAATCATTTGTATTCATGCGAAATGATGGTATAGAGATGCCGAGGCCGCAGGTAGACGCGCTTATACGTATAAAGATTATAAAGAGAATCGGAATCGGAATCGGAATCGGAGTCGACTGCTTCCTCAAAAAAGAGATTTTCATTTAATTCTCGTACTGACAGATATATATGTATATATATATATATATATTCTCTAATTCAAATGAGGGGATAGTTTCGATGGGAAAACTTTTTTTGAATCACGAGTTATTCCTCTTGAAATAACCGACAGGGAGCATTAGAAATACAATTACCGCTCGTGGCCATAAAACAAATAAAAGTATTAATATTTGAAATTGAAAGGTAATTAGTTTACTCGAACTTTAATATACTTTTTCATGGAAGAGCATTGTTTCATCTGAATAATAAAAATTCCTATATTGTTATTTACATCGAAGCTATTGTTCATAACAATTGAAGCACTCGATTGCCGATAATGGAGTTATCGGTTCGCTTCCGATTTTCGCATTATTTATTAAATTAAATTTCGCAACTATTGCGGTGACGAGGGGCGGGGGGAGGGGGTGCGGTGGGAAAGAAGCATTAGCAAAAGAAACGCGTATACTGTATGGGAAAAGCATCGGATAAAGTTACGTTACATTGCGTAAAAATCGGGAAACGAGAAATACTTAAGGAATAGTGAAAATATATATATATATATGTATATATAGCTGTTATTGTCTATTAATCTGAAATTGGAGTACCGAATGAGAAAGCGAAGTGAATGCTTCGATAAGATTGGTAAAATACTTTAGAGATTGAGATAAAGTCTACGTTGCAGATATGATTAAAGTTTAAAGGTTATCTGAAAAAGAAAGTTCCCACTAAAACATTGTCAAGTGAAAAGTTGGCGGAGCTTGTGCTCGGCCGTGCAGGTGACAACCTCTAGTTTTACGTATACGACGTATGCGTTGGAGCCGCTCCTCCGATCGTTCCCCATAAGCTATTGCAGACGAAGCCATCGATAAAGCAGATGGACCGTCAACAGCCTTCCCATTCCTATTGATGGGACATGGTATTTGGTGGAGGGAGCAGCCGATGGACCCATGGGTCCCGGGACTCTGCTCCGAAGCGATCGAAATTCGAAATCGAAAGGTACAATGTCCTTTACAATGGAACGCCGATGAAAAGCTCCGTAGGTAGGCGTGCGGAGATAAGCCATTAGATAAGGGATGGAGGTGGGGTTGGGTGGGGTGGGGTGTAGTGGGAGGGGCACGATGATCGTATTTTTATTCAATTTTCATCAAGATTAGCACGCAAGCTCTTGTCGAGGCCGTTATCAATCTCCATTTCCAGCGGACCGGCGATAAAAGCCTTTTTACCTTTTACGCGCAATGACTTAACGAAACGTTTCTTCTTCTTCTTCTTCTTCTTCTTCTTCTTCTTCTTCTTCGTCTTCTGCTTTCGTCGTCGTTTCGTCGGCTCCGAAAACCGAGTCGACGAAAAGCGAAGTAGTCGACGCAAAGGGTAACGACGTCTCGCAAAAGAGGCTGAAAGTGCTCCTGTCCAATAACCCCAATAACCTCAATAACCCCAATAACCCCAATAACCCCAATAACCTTGCGAGCCTCACTCCCGGGTCCCTGATCGAGTCTCCACGAACATCGGGCATTCGGAATCATTCGGCTGTTAAAAATAACCACGATAAAAATAACCACGAGCTTACCTGGACATCTCCTGTTTTATTATCTTACGTTATTTTCCCTCTACGTAGTCGTTACGTCAATGTGTGTTGCAACAGCGCATCCGTAACGAGGCAGACGAGGTGATTCCCGACGCTCCGTTCCTTCACCTTGGACAATCGATTAAGAAATTCTTATTACCCGAGTAATTAGCCCCGACGGCTCTCTACCCAAGACACCGTTTCGGCCGATTTCCGCCGATCTTCCGTTGATCTTCCGCCGATCTTCCGCCGATCTGTCGTGATTCCACGGTCAACCTCCGCTCCCGGGATTTTCTCTCTTCTTACAGAATAATGAATAAGATACGGGCAAATATGATAATGAGAGAAAAATCGAGGAATTGTATTAATACGCGTAGCCCTAGACTGCCTTGTAATTATCGTCGTAGTCGTCGTCGTCGTCGTAGTCGTCGTCATTATTGTCATTATTGTCATTATTGTCATTATTGTCATTATTGTCGCTATTGCCGTTATTATTGTTATTATTGTGATGCTTGAGAATGTTAATCTTATCGGAGCTCACGCGCGAGCGTTATTCAATTGTTTATGAATTTTTCTTCCTCTTATTTTCATTGGAGCGTCGGGCAATTGCCGCCTCGGGTAATTGGATGATTACGAGAGAAGTGCCGAACGGCCGAACGGCCGGTCGCTCTGCCTTTCGCAATCCGATTCCTTCTGGGCCGACTTACGACTCTTGCTCTTACTTACGGACGAGTACGTAGCCGGGCTCTTCCGAGTTGGGCCCGTCCGAGTATCGCGGCCGGGCCTATTTTTAGACCGGCCCCGCCGAGTTACGGCAGTCCTTGGAGTTGAGGCAAGGCGAGTGCAAAGGACGCGTCCCACTAAAAGAAAAGTCGCGTGAAATTCATTGGGAGGAGATGGACCCGGTCTCCCGTCGATTCTGCAGATTCTTGCACAATCGACGATATCGTCGTCGTCGTCGTCGTCGTCGTCGTCGTCCTCGTCGTCTTCCCCCTCGACCCCCCGGATGACATAGCCAGGCTAGTCGACTCGACGTCCCATACGTGCCCGATTAGTCATCATCGGCCGATGATGATTCCTTACCGGACCCTCCTGCCCCGGTACTTTCTACTACCCGACTCCTGGATTGCCTCTCCCCCCCCACCTCCCGTTTCACCGGATGACGACTCGCTCACGCCGACGGCTTCTGCCATGCGTCGTATGCCCGACTCCGCGCGTTATAATCCTTTAGAATATCATCGATAAAGCCATTACCATTTTCGACGAGAAAAACACTCTTATTTTTGCCTCGACGAATTTGATAAGGATTTTTTTTTTTTTCTTCCCGATGATCGGCTGTCCCGATATCGCGAGGAGAGCACCAGTTCCTCAGCAATTTCAGAGGTAATGTAATCTTATTTTCGTACTTTTGAAATTTCGCTTATCGCGCTTATGATGTTGAGAAAAAACAATGTAAGTTATTCGTATCGTGTAGTAAGCACGATTTCGAATATGCAGTTCATTTACAGCCAAGCATGGGAATACGTGTTCGTTCTATGGGGATGACTATCGATGGCATTGTCACACTACCCATTGAAAATCAATTGGGATAAGCACTCGAGAAATACTCACGATCGCTTTATGATCCGATTCGTGCTCGCTACCCTTTATCCGCACAATACAAGCTCCTTCGCTGAGCTAATCCATAGCGCAATCGCACAATAGACGGACATTTTTAATTAGCATGTGAAAAGGGATGGGAGCATTTAAAGTCGTGATTTGTCTATCAAAGTCGCTACGATGATAATTCAAACAGATTGAACGACTCGAAAGATGTTTTTCTTCTTTTTTTTTTTTTTTTTTTTTCCATTTCCTCTTCTTCTCAAGAGTTTTATATATATATATATATATATATATATATACGCACATCTAATTAAATGGATCGATTAGATGGAATAATTATTTTATGGTTGATTCGATAATTGGACTTTCTCTCGATTTAGATAAATTTTTACTAATTATCATGAGCGTATCTTTTCCTATTTAGTATTGAGGATTTAAGTTCTTGGCTTATTTTTATAACCAATTGCTTAATTTATGATATAAAGTGATAATACTGTCGGTGGCAATCGTTTCCATAAAGCTTTAGGAATAATTTTTGTTTAATGAAGATAAATTCCTTCATTGATGATAACTTTTTTCTCAGATTTCAAATACATAGTTTAATACGGCTACTTTTAATCCTATTATTGACAAAGTCTTTGCTCGTAAATCGAAATAAAAATTAATTAAAGAAGAAAATTAGGAAATTATTAAAGCACCGCTGTCGGGAAAATTAAAATTCGTCTCTCCGAGGATGAGAGCAAGATTCGATTCCCGTATCTGCCACTGTACGCAACTATATACAATTATTTAAAAAAAAAAACAATATATAATCTTCAGAGTTCCTAGACTTCGAAAAAACAAGAACCGAAATTCTCAAGATTCCCTGAATATTATTTTTAAAGATAAAAGATTAGAATATATATCCGAGGCAGTCGATCCAATTTCTTACTCGTCGAGGTAAAAAAATGAAAAAATAAAAGAAAACAAAGTTACTAACGGCTAGCGAGCGCAATGCGTGTACGCATAGGAGATTTTCATGAAGAATGGTCGAGAGAAAGAAAAAAAGCAAGTTTATATTAACGTAATAATTTGCATAGTTTTAGAGAGCACAGGCAAATCATTAAATTTAGACTCCGGCTGCTCTATAAAAACTCTTATTAAAGTTCAAGGTCATTTATAGCCTTAGAATGCAGATAAGGCTAAGACGGATTTAAAATTCATTGATAAAATCTTCAAAAAATAGACGGCACTCGACATTCGTCATAATACACGCTCGCGGAGGAATTTATAAAGGCTATATATAGGGCCGTTACCATGGAATTTTTTTAATCTTTTAAAATATTTCATAATTGCGTGTAATTCAAAGTATGCTTAATCGTCGCCTTTCGTACATATTAACTATACCGAGAGATAACATTTTTTCTTCTTCTTCTTCTTCGTCTTCCTCTTCTTTTTTATGTATTTCATCTGCTTGTATACTGGGAAAGCATAGCCAAAAGAATTTTCAAGAATTTTCAAGTTTAATAAGCGAAGTAGTTGTATAAAGATCTGTAGAGCTAAAATAGTTTTCGAAAGTATATTCTACTCTCACCTTCGACCTCATCTTCGACGTCTACGCGTATTCTCTCTCACTCTGTCTCGATCAATAAATCGCCAATAAATTTTACTCGATCGATTACGTTCTACTGGCTGAGCTTGTAACGCTCTTTTTTAATATTTACATGTCTCGTCTTGATATCCTTTCGTTGGATTGCTGCGATGCATCGACGTGTACAATTATTAATGGCTAGAAGTGGAAAGAAGGGCTCGGTTCCTTCGCATAAATATAAAAAGGCGCAAAAGGAAGAAGGAAAAAGAAAACGCGGAGCTGTTGCGTCAAAGTGTAAAAAGTAACGAATGATTTTATAATAATTCTGGAGATTGTGGGTGAAACACTTGTTAAGTAAGTAAGGATAGGAGGGAGGAAGGAAGAAAGGAAGGAAGGAAGGAAGGAAGGAAGAAGAGGAGGGAGCGAGCAAAAGAGAACTTTCGTATGACATATATTTTATGCTCTGACGACATGGGATCACATAACCGATGACTTTCCTTTGTCGGCCATTAGCGGTGACTTCCAGAGCCGATTTCCGACCTCGCCTACATAATATTTTAATTTTCTTCCGCCCAGAAATAATGTTGACGTTCTAATATTATTGATGGGAGCCGGGATTATGTCGCGTTTAAATATTTGTCAACAGGGGATTCGCCAGTCCATATTTCTCCGTCATACAAAGCCCAATGCTTTTACTATAAATTGAGGCGTATCGAGGCCTTTGGAAATAATCATAAATCATACGACGTTGTCTTCGTCATTGTCAATGTCGAATAATGATCTATTACATATCGATTAAATTCACGTAATCGCGTGCATTCAATTCGTTTATAAGTATAAATCGAGGAACTAGATTTAAAAATATTTTTTTAAGCATCCGGATTCTTATATTCTTCTAATTGAATCGACTGATTGAAACTGATTGAACGTCTCGCTGATGCGTTAAACGTAATGAAATGCTAATGCCCTTTTTCCTAACCCCATGCTTTACATTGGCTCTAACTTCTGCTCAGAATCAAGATCTTTAACGGGACGTTCCGGGATATGTTGAAAACCTATATATACATATCGTCATGGACATTAACTTTCTATATATTATTATTATTATTCGACTGAATGCTGAGAACGTTAATTGAAAAAAATTATATTCTTCCCTTAGTTTAGTGAGTAATTAATTATTTCTAAAATCTTTATTTACGAACGAATAAAGAAAAGTATTTTATATATATATATATATATATTTACGTGTGAAATTGCTTAGAATTAAATTAGAAGGAGAAGAGGATAGATAAATTCCAATAGTTTAAGACTATAATAAAAAAGTAGAAATAAGATCAATGTAACAATGACAAGGATTGCTTTTATGAAGGCATCTGATTGTATATTGTCATGGAACTCTGGAAAATTCTTGGGCCGTCGCTATATTTGAATATCAGAATGTATAAAATATTATTATGATTCAATGGCTATACGAATGCAAGCCTCGAATTCCATCGAAAATAATTCTGAAGCAATTTAAAAATACTTTCAAACAAGATAGAATAGAAGAATCGTAGCTCATTAAGAGGAAAATAAACATGTCATTAAGAAGGAAAGAAAACAATAAGAAAATTAAATTATTTACTTATAATAGTAACTAATAAGAAACGTTAAATGTTCCTTAGCTATTAAGACGGACGGACGTTCGGCTAAAACGGGCCTCCGCATAGTCGTGGGGTGGGGGAAAAAAAAATTTAAATTACAACAATAATCATCGTAATAATCATCGTAATAATAATAACAACAACAATTAAAACAATAAGAATTCGAAGTAAAAAAATAAAATAAATAAGAGAAGAGAGGGAAAGAGAAAACCACACAACGGCTGGAGCATAGCTAAAAAAATATCGTATATTTGCAATAGGAAATGTATGTATTAATGGCGGGAGGGATGAGTGGTTGTAGCGCGAGTTCAGCCAATAAATCGCGATTCGCTTTCGTCGTGCCCAAGTCGGAGCGGAAAGCAAGGGTTCGTCGGTGGGAGAAGGGGGGGGGGTAAATGAAGCCGCTGGCGTTGGGTAGGAAGGTGCCGTGGCCTTTCTATTAACTCGTCAATTGGCCGGGGAGTATCGTCATTCGGGACAGCGGCTACGTTAAAAGATCGTTATTTACCGAAAATGACCGTCGCGCGCGCAAGAGCTAACTGTCAGCGTGTAACTGGAAGCTCGTGGACCCGGGCGTAATTATGCTATCGGATTGCCCACGTGGCCGAGGGAGCATATTATACACGTAGAGGGGACGGCGAGCAAGAACACCCCCGTGCCGAAGATGAACATGCTGGATATCTTGATTTTTCACAGGACGGATAATATAATAAGCGGACTGTCATACGGATTCTGAGCTTTGATATACTGCCTCGACGATCCGATTCCGCGCTCTTCCTTTCTATAATAAATTTTACGACCTAGACTTCTCAAGAATTCAGCCGTGAAAGAAAACGACCCAAGAGCGCTCGACTATACGTCCCGCGACCATTAATTAGGTCAAGCGATCTTTTCTTCATTCCCTTTCCTCCTCTTTCCCTCTCTTCTTCCCTCTCTTCTTCTTCTTCTTCTTCTTCTTCTTCTTCTTCTTCTTCTTCTTTAATTTATATTTATATTCGATAGGAAAGATATTTGAACGTGTACGAGACCGATTAGCAGTGAGTCGGTCGCGCGATCCCGCATGCAGCCCTACTTTCTAATTATTATTTTTTTTCTCTATTATAATATATATATATATATATGTATATATGTACATGTATGGAGCGTAAGGGTAAAAGTATTCCATGGGTAAAATAAATTATATCGATTAATCGAGACGAATGGACGACAAGCAACCAGATTAACGATGTATATAATTTTTTTCTATGTAAGAAACTCGGTTATATTTAGCTCCGTAAGAATGTATTTTTAAACGGCTCCGGATGGGCCTGAATGAATATCTAAAAATATGAAACGTACAATTGTAGAGGAAGGGTAAGTGCCGTTAATAGTCACAGGAGTGATAATGATCGGAAACGGGATGGAAATGGTTGAAAAATCACTGCTGATTAGGGAAATCTTTTTTAGAGTCTTCGGATACTCGTCAATCAGCGATGATTAACGCAATTGTTAACGATATTATTAATAATAATAATGGCGAACGGCGATGGATAAGGCGTTAAAAGTAATGAGTTTGTCAGGGAATAAAGTCAGTCGGTGGGAAAGCCCTGGATTCCGGACACGCGACACGAGGGGAATGAGTTTTCGGTCTCGTCCGAGCGAGAAATCAGCCGCGACGTATGAGAAAAAGTAATACGAGTTCGACGATACCGCCAAGTACGTCACGAGACCCCGTGTATTAGACGCGTAGAGGAGGAAGGTGAGAAAAAAAAATAGAAAAAAGAAAAAGAAAACGAGACGCGAATGTATCTGTACCGCGCTATCGATGTGCGTCGTTTTTATATTTTTATTACCAGCGAGACTTGGGAATGACGCCGGAACTGCACGTGTCGGCTCATTGTCGTGCCGACGTGCACGCGATCCTTATATCTTCCGGTCTGCCCCCTCCCCTCCCATCCACCCACCCTCCCTCCCAACCCCACGACCTTCTCATGCTGGAGCATCGGCTCGAAGGGCTCGTCTTCGCGCCCGTAACGGAGTTACCTGTTGCGAGATAACCCCAATAACCCCAATAACCCCAATAATCCTTCTTCTCTTCCTTTATCTGTTCTCTCATTGCCATTCCCTATCAAATGGCAATGTCGATCAACCGCTAAACCGTTCGCTCTCTGGCGCACTCGTGGATGGATGGCGATGATACGCACTCGTATTGTGTTCTCGGTGCACTCGTCAAAAAAAATTTATTACGCAGTTCTCTCTCTCTCTCTCTCTCTCTCTCTCTCTCTCTCTATCTCTCTCTATCTCTCTCTCTCTCTCAACACACCTGCTACTCTATTTTTCAAGAGAAATCCGATCTCGTAAAAATGCTTGAATTTCTGCCTCGGAATGACGAAACGCGGTCTTCCATACAGCATTCCTAAATAACTCTATGTACTTAATGTAGCTCCGTTTCCTTTTTGTTTTTGACTATTAAGGAGTGCGACACAAAATAGAAGAGCCAAGATAGGAATTCTTTTCGGACTACGAGCGTCGATTGACTGGACAATGAAAAATACTCCCGATAAATTGTATTTGACCTCTTCTCTCTATTCCTCTTCGCCTGAAAAATTATATCCAATGTGTTCCAACAAATTTATACATGACTAAGCGGATCAGGTATAGAAAAAAAAAATAAAATAAAATAAATAAATAAATAAATAAAAACGTTCTATAAAAATGCAATTTTTCTACGCATCTCGAATCCGTAATCAATTTACCTTTATCAGGTTAACTGGATGGAGAGAGATAGAGAGAGAGGGGGGGGGCTTTAATAATATTTTAATAAAATCTATGGCTTGGTGGAAAACAAGATTTCAAATATACAGGCTTTTGAAGTTTAAACCCATCTAACTTGTTTTCGCGTAAATTCCAGAAATTGAGACGTTGTTTTACAACGCACGCACGCACGCACGCACGCACGCACGCACGCAGGCAGGCAGGCAGGCAGGCAGGCAGGCAGAGAGAGAGAGAGAGAGAGAGAGAGAGAGAGAGAAAGAGTACACGGGGTTAGTATAGAGACGCGAGCGCTCGTGCGCGTGAAAAGTAGTGGCGGGACGCGACGTCTTCTGAATACGTAAAATTGTCTATATAAGAAAAGCGAGACCGTTTATTCATTGTAAATGGGATTACGGTAATTTCAGCGGAGTTTTGCATTATTTCTCCCGCAGCCCACCGCCCCGGCATTTCGTGCACACGGCATCATATCAGCCCCCGGCTCGCTGCGAAAATAAGTAAAGTAAAGTAAATACGCGTAAAACGGAGTCTCTAAGCGAGGTTGAAATTATTTTCAATCAACGGTAGAAAGTCCGAGTGCGCCAGTACGGGCGGTACAGCAGAGCCGGGTCAAATCCGGGAAAAACGATCGGATGGAAGGATGATAAAGAGGAGGGGTCGGGGTGGGTGGGGCCGCAGGCGGGAGGCGGCGGGCATTAGCGAACCGTGAATTCCTTTGAGGTAATTAGCGTTAGGTCGCCGGTGTCTGGGACTACTTGGATTCCTCGCGGATAAAATTCAGCGGGAAATTCCCCACGTCTGGAAGGATTTCTCCTTCGATAGAGATAGATAGATAGATAGATAGATAGATAGATAGAGAGAGAGAGAGAGAGAGAGAGAGAGAGAGAGAGAGAGAGAGGGTGAAGGGCGAGAGAGATTTGCGGTCTAGTCACGCGTCGCTAAGAGCAGCGGGAATTGGTTAGTATTTCGCTATTGCTGCTGCTGGTGATGCTGCTCCTGACACCGCGGGTGATCTCTAGCTCTCGGGCGCAAGGTGGGATTATTCAAATTCGAATGAAAATAACGTGATCACCGAAAAATTCGTAGCTCGCGCCTCTTGCTTTTCTTCTCCTTTCGGCCTTCTCCCGCTTCTATAAAAATTTCTGACCTAATCTCACTTTTTACATCGGGCCTACTCTTCTTCCCCCTACTTATTTTTATGGTAATCCATCGGCTACGAGACTGCAAATAAATCCCTTATTATATCGATGAACGCTCGCTCGGCCACACATTATTATTATTCACATTATTCACAATATCCCCGATGACTACGCTGCCATTGTGTAATAACACAAGCACGAGCGCTCGAACCTGCGCTCGAGACCATACCGATGGCAATACACGTCCGTTCTAACGAATTTTTATATTTATCCCGTAAGCCGTTTATTAAGCGGCCCCGAGCGATACTGCAAAAATGCCTCCCTCCCACCCCGTCCCCCCGCCCCGCCCTCACCCTATTTATTTAAGCGCGTATACTTGATACTCTACCTTTTTCCGGCGAGTATTCGCGCGCTTTCACTCGGCCCGCTCTGTTTTCATCAAAAAGGACACGTGACTCGTTTTCTTCTTCTTCTTCTTCTTCTTCTTCTTCTTCTTCTTCTTCTTCTTCTTCTTTTTCTTCTTCTTAGTCGTCGTCGTCGTCGTCGTCGTTGTCTTTTTCTTTTTCTTTTAACTAATGATTCCCAATGCTCGGTAACTTTGGCTCCTTACCCGCGCTCTCTCGCGTATTTATTTTTAGCCGCGCTGTAATTTAAAAATAAAACTTTCGAATTTATAAATACGGCAAAAGCGTGGGAGTCCGATGGAATCCGGAAACTCCATTGCTTTATCAGATTGCTGATCTCCTTTCGTATTGGAGGGAAATTTATTCGCACATTTTCATTCGCACATTCAGATAACCGGATTTTTTTTTTTTTTTTTTTTTTTTTTTTTTTTTTTTTTTTTTTTTTCCAATATTATACCATAATAAAAAATTTATAAACTTCATATTCACATACTCCTTACATAAAAAAAAAAAAAAAAAAAAAAGAACCATTACTCCCTTATTTATGCGATAATTATTTCTTTAAGTATTCCTTCATTACGTCACGAGAGGAATTTTATTTTATTTTATTTTTTTTTTCAGCACATTCGCTCTTTAACGTTTTAATTCCATCTTTTTCACTCGCGTTATACAATAAAACCTCACTCCTTGCCTCCAGAGCAGATTAATTAATTTATTTATAAAATACGTGGTTGAGCAACGTCTACGTTCTTTAATTATTGACCTTTAAAACTTTAACGACATTTATACGGGGATATTCCTTTGGATTATTCATCGCGAATTATGATTCCTTTCACCATAGGGTAAGTATTCGAGTAAAAATATACACGTATACACGAATATATTAATTAGTTTTGATTCGACCGAGACAACTTTCTTCTTTGCAAATAACATTGTTTTTTTTTTTTTTTTTTTTTTTGTTCTCTTCAAGTTCGCCGTGATTTCAGAGATCCGCGAAAATTCATGATAATAATCAGCTGCAATTAATCATTTGCTCGATAATTAATTAACGACAGTTAGCGTGAGATATTTGAAAATGCATTCGTTCTCTTAACGTTCTCTTGAAGCGCAATGTATGCACGTTTTAATGAGTCTCGGCATATAAATGCTTTATTAAATATTTTCTCATTTTCTAATCGGTTAAGCTTTAACAGCCAAATCCAAAAGTGGCAAAAAAATAAATAAATAAATAAATAAATAAATAAATAAGAAACAAAAAAACAAAAAAAAACTTTCGATGACCTTTATACCGATACGATTATTATAATAAATAATGTTAATGAAAAAATTCACCTACGCTTTGTTGATACGTACAATGACGTGACATCATATTTATTATTTCCAAATTCCCGATGTCGGACAAGAATCATCGGCTATAATGAGCCAAATTCTTATTTATTCTTACATAAATAAACCAAATCCATTGAATTACTTGTCTGTGTAGGAGTGAACGGCAGTCGCATTATGACTGTAAATGATCCTCCATGACATTGCTCACTCCAAAGGAATTTCGTATATTTAATTAAAGATGCACAAACCATTTTCTCTTTTCTAGAATAAAAAAATCTGGTCTTCAAAAGGCCGCGAGGCAGAAATAAACGTAAATAAATAAACGTAAATAAATAAACGTAAATAAATAAACGTAAATAAATAAATAAATAAATAGCAGCTCATTGATTCGTAGACGAGAAAATCTATTTTTATTGGGGATATTACCTAAGGTCATGTGTTGCACAGATCGATTGGTCTTATCGATACGAGGCAAAGGAGACAGGGACAGAAGAGATAGTATTGTAGGGAAAATCTATTTCTGTAGAATAATAGGAGATATCGTCTGCTCGGAAATCCCTCCGCGTAATAAGTATGCGGAATTTCGAAAGGCTCGTATACGTTGAATTATTATAATTTTCATATACTGTCGGGCCGTCCTTCGATCGGCTCTGCTTGACTTTGTTATCGCGATATTTCGTTATACAGCAGCGCTCACCGCGAATTCCATTAATACATTTTCGTTCATTCTGAGACAGAAATTAGCGGAGACTCGGAGATCGTCGGGGATCTCTCAGTGGGTTTCGGCCTTTTTTTTTTCTTTTTTCTTTTTTTTTTTGTTTTTCTTGCAAACAACGCAATCGTCGCCTTATTTACGTTCCCGGCACTCATACAATTATAAACAAATAAAGCTTTGATAATTTCTTCATCGACTCGTTATCTTCAATTGTAAATACAATTAGCGAAGACTACGGTTAAATAACATTGGAAATAGCATTTGCGACTCGTCCCATAGAAATTCGACGCTTTCAACTTTGGTTTCGCTTTTACGGCTCCGCTGCTGAGGCGATTGATTTTTTGTTTTTTTTTTCTTTCTTTTCTTTCCTCTCCTTATAAAATAGATCCGACTTATGTATAATAATAACAATAAGAATAAGCGCAAGATTTATAATCCCATCGAATAGTCGAATGCAGGCTACGAAACCAAGTTCGGAAGTCTGATAAAGGCAAAATCTTATCTTTTGCGTTTCATACAGACACATGCAGATGATGCATATATCAGTAGTACATTGTATTATACATTGTACATTGTATATTGTACATTGTAGTGAGAGGCCATTCATTGACTCGCGTCACTCACACACCTTTCGCGTACCTTATCGTGTACTTGATCGAATGTTAAATGTGAGGCCTGACACCGCCGAAGAAATGTATCGATACGATATTCTCCTTCGGCACCTTTCCTTTCCTTTCCTTTCCTTTCCTTTCCTTTCCTCTACGCGGAATAATCTTTCTTCTTTTTTTTTCTTCTTTCTTTTTGTTTTTCATTTACGTGCATAACAACATCTACTCTCATTCTAGTTAATTCGGAATTATAATGGAATACCGCAATTGCGAAGTACTCGAGCGTAATTGTGGGACGCTTAGACTAAATATTACGATGAGGTATTTACTTCATACATGGAAATACGCAGTATGTGGGTTACATAAAACGAAATGATAAATCATTTACGCATCAATATAATTCGAAATATTTCTTTAATTAATACGTTATAACCTTCGTTTCGAATAATTTTTAGCCCTTGCTTCGATCCACTCATGTTTCATTCATATGTTTTTTTTTTTATTTTTTCGTGTTTTTTCGTTTAAATACATTCTAATTTCGAATGAAGTTCAACAAATTTTAATGTTCATTCCACCTAACGAATATACCAACTAATTTCGATTTATATTTCATAGTAATTCACAAACAATTGACCGATTGCAAATTATTCATCTCGTTATTATTAATAATTATTAATTACTACATAAATATGTACAGATTGGAGTGTTTCATCTCTTACGTATGACGTTTCGGTAAAATGCTCTGAATTTCTGTATATTTTAATAAAACAAAATGAATAAGCCATAAATACTAAGTTCAAAAAAAAAAAGTGCGAATTATTAAACATTATAAAGCCCCATATTAGGACGAATACATAAATAACTGACTACGAATTATGATATATATGGTCTGTGTCGTTGCGCACACGATAAAATACATAGAAAATGGAACCTACTATTATGCTTAAGATGATTAAAATATTTTTTGAAGGCTTTAATTCAAATTCTTGATTAAAAATTGTGAATTTTGAATTGTTGTATTAACAGTGAACATTAACGTCCGAACAATGACACAATATAGTTAAATTATTACTCTAATACCGAAGCCGAATCTATTAAATGCAGTTTAATTTGGCTTTAATAACGCAGCGAAGTAAATGAAATTATTGGAAAAAGACTTTTTAATTAACAATAATTCCGGAATTGTAAATTAAAAAGTTATTCGCGACATTAATTTATATTAATTGAATGTCGGCGATAAAGAAAATTCGTTAAATGCTTGCTCAATTGAAATTTCCTTTAATCAGATTGAATTAAAATGATCTGTAAAATTTATTATTAATTATAAACTTCAAGTACCTGACAAGTTCTGATAATTTATATTTTTACAATCTTTGTGTCACCTCCAGCATTTACCTTCCTATCTTAAATATAAATAAATGATTAAAAGCTTCGTTTATATTATTTTTCGCTTATATTTATAAAATTTAACGCTATCAGCTTTATTGAATCGAGTTCAAATAGTCTTTCAAGTGCAGGGTAATTGAGAAATTTTTAGGCAGCCTGATTTTATTTACCGTTTCCTTGCATTCCCTTTCCATGGATGAACCGCAACCAATTTTCTAAAATTAAAATCAATTAGCTGCCCGTAAAGTACAAAATTGAATTAACTCGCGCAGCATATTTTTCGTCCCAACTACCTACACACTAAAGCTCCGGCATTATTTTCGTAGGTAAATGTAACGTTCGAAATTCATTTGTACATCACGAGAACAAAGGTGATTTTTGCACATAAAAAAAAGTAACATCGTCGTCGTCATCATCATTATTATTATTATTATTATTATTATTATTATTATTATTACTATTGTTGTTATTGTTGTTGTTGTTGTTGTTGTTATTGTTATTGTTAATATTTATTATTATTATTATTATTATTATTATTATTATATTAAGCATGGAGGACTATGAGAAATTTTTATTTTTAGAAAAGTACAGATAAATAAATCTTTTCGATCTTTATTCACGTAACTTAACATTTTTTCACAAAAGCAATATTTTACTCTTTTTATTTTATGAAACTTTTTTGTAATCTACGACATGCCATAATAATCAAAAAAGAAATTTATGTACACGATCAAGTAAAACTATTTTAAAGCGCTAAATACATGGGTCTGCACTTGTGTAAACGTGTGTTCAAATCCATGTATATCGATATGAAATATTTTCAAACTATAAAATTTTAAAAATATATCTGACATATTTATTTTCAACGTAATTATTAATAATAAATGTTTAATTTGCCAATGATAGATACTGTTTTATCACTTTGCTAAACCCATTGTTAGATATAATTTTATAAAGCTATTGAGACATTTGCGTTTATGTTTTAAAATTGAATTTTATCAATATTCTCTTGTATTTATTATTTAACATTCGACATTTAACGCACACATACGTATATATATATATATATTTTTTTTTTGAGAGTAATTATTTTAAAGCGTCGTTTAAATATAATTTTTTTCTTATCGCGCGCTCGCCTTGTATGTTCTTCGCGTATAATTAGAATATTTGTTCCCTTCCCACCCCCGTCAATCCCCCCTCCCCTCTTTTAAAATCCAGTTCAATATAATTCGAGGCATTTTTATTTATTTACACGAAAATCGCGAAGTTCGCATTATCTGAATGCAGACGTAGAAATGCATCGGAATACGCGGGAAGCTACAAAAATCTATGTAAATATTATTAAACTTTGGGGATAAATATTATAAAGAATAATGAGAGAAGGTTGCTGATAAGATCGGGTGAAAAATATAATTTTGCTTAACGAGAGCATAGAAGGCATAGTAGTAAGGTTTAAGTGGATTCCTGTCTCGCAGTAGGGACTAAGGAGGCTGCAAATACGTATTCGCTGTAAAAAATGAAAGGGACAGAGGTACACCCGCTCCTCCGCCCCCCCCCGTAGTGCTTGCGGAGAAGAGTGCAGAGCGCGGCGAAGGCGGCCTTTTATCACTTTGGCCCACTGTGGATTAATTTATCGTATTTGTGCGCAGGGAGTGTAGCGGCTAATCAGAAGTGCTTTGCAATTGCAGGGTAAATCTTATCGGTCGGCTCGTGCAACATCTCCGAACACAACGATTCGTTAATCCTTGGAAAGCTCGGTTCTGAATTCACTCTCCCTCTCCCCCCTGCCCCTTCCCCTCCTCCTCCTCCTCCTCCTCCTCCTCCTCCGACCAACCACCACCACGCAGACAGCATCTTTCGAATATTTTAGATCGTATTAAATTCAAAGGAGATTTATTTTTATCCGTTTTTATTTCTTTCGACGTCTCGGTGGGTTCCGCTTATCAGATTATTATTATTATTATTATGATTGTTGTTGTTATTGTTATTGTTGTTGTTATTATTATTGTTATTATTCATTTTATTATTAATAAGCTATATCGATCAAAGTTAAGCTCTTGTTAATTCAGATGAACTGGTAGTATGCATTGGCATGCATTGATTTTTCGCTATTTTTCTCTTCATTATGTATACAATTACGTTAAGCAAGTTCAACGTATAGCTTTTCCGGTAGATTTTCCGATAGCTTTTCCTTAATATAATCCAAGCTCTTTCGAATGTCCGATGTCCAGATATTGTTTTATTATTTTTTCAACTTATTTATCACAAGGTCTACTGCCGAAAGTTAACCTTTTTCATGGGAGTATAGATATTATAACCGCATAAACGAAGATCCTTTGATTCTTATCTGTAATTGAGCCGTTACATTATGAAGAGCAAAGCAGATTTAATTGAGTCGAATGCTTGAAAAATTCCACCTTAATTTGACCACATTATTGAATTAGGAAATCTATTTATAATACGTATCCGTGAAAGGGATTTGTTTTTGCAGAATTAAGTAAAGTGTTTTTGTTAATTGATTTATTGATCTGATGAAGTAAATAGATCATACGATTGAGGTCATTTGTAATTTGTAATAAGCATTTTTAGAAAATTCTAACCTTCATTACTTCAGATTTACCAATCGCTAAATTATTTCGTGTAAATAAAAGTGAATCACGCTTTGTACCCCTCATGTATTTCATGGTCTATTAAGCTTCCGTCGCTTATTTGTCTCATTGTATGCACAAATTTTCGTGAACTAGAATTCATTTTTACAGATTCGCATATATATATATATATATTATTTACGTTATAAGAATGAAATGCTATAAATTCGTAAAAAAATTTTACTTGTTATTGCCGGAGATTATTCTAATTATATAATCTTATCGGAATAGAGCTTATTAATTCTTTAATGTCGATCGACGATACTGTGAATGTGAATCTTATTAATCGAAGCGGAGTCGAGGGATTTCCTCCCGACTCGTGAATAATATTCTAATCGGATATTAATAAAAAATTGAAGCGACGCCACGGATTTTGTAACGAGCGCTGGAATTCCCTTAATTATGGAACTTTTAATGCCACTTGTCCGATACGAGCTCTTTTGACAGTCGATCTATTGAGTCGTGGGCGCGGGACGGAGGTGTAATACTCGTGACGTAAAAAGAAAATGATACGTCAACAATAAATATACGTAACGCGTACAGGGCTGTAATAGAATTAGAAAGACTTTGGCAGGGAGTATCCATTATCTGGAGCGGCAAAGCGATAAAAACATGCGTTATTAACGCTTCCAACGTATCGTTAATTTATAATTTGACGGAAAAAACAGAAGGTCGGAAGTGTGGAATTGATAATCGAGAAGAGTTAAAAACTGTTTTTCACGATAAAATGACGGTAAAATGAGGGATTGAAATTTAATATTAATATTTATAATATTAATGATGATGATGATGATGATGATGATGATGATGATGATGATGATGAAGATGATAAGAATAATGACAATAATAATAATAATAATAATAATGACAATAATAATAATGGTTGAATCGCCAAAGTGAGGAGGATCGATTAAAATTAAAGTCCGTGGGCGAGGATCGATTCTGAATCGTGTTTAGAAAAGCGCGGTTCCTCGAGGAGGTGCTGCCCGCTCGAGCGATCGCTCCCGTCATTCGCGGAACTTTCTTTTCTGTTTGAATTTCTGAAGGGGAGAGAGAGAGTGAGAACGATCAGCATCATTTCTCTCGGACTTACAGTATTGATCGGCTCTCGATAAAGTAGTTCACGGAGTAACGGTTCGTATACGTCATGGTGTAATCGCACGGGGATTCCCTGCGGATGTGGGATCGCTCCCGTCAGGTAACGGCATACGTCGGCGGCGACATCATCTCCAGGCAGCGTTTCGCCAGGGCGCCCCTATAAGTGCCGGGTCCCGATAAGATAAAAGCGCCGGGTGATTTTTGTTTTCGGCGGTGGTGGCGGACCGCTTGAATGAACGATTCTTTAACTCCGTATGCGTATACGTGAACTGGGACGTCTGCCTACCTCCTACACAGGCTCGTCGTCGTCGTCGTCGTCGTCGTCGTCGTCGTCGTCGTCGTCGTCGTTGTTATTATTATTATTATTATTATGTATTAACCTAATGCATAGTTTTCGATAGTGCTCCGCCTTCGCGTGGATCGTGGAATGCAAACTCTATGCAGACGGGGACATGTTTTATTCGCTTCGGAGCTTACAATGACATAAGCGTTTATTATCCGGTACTCGCATTCCGCCAAATTTCCTTCGCATTCCCTCTCTCGACCCGCTATTCCTTATTCTCGACGTAGAACTCGACTACATCTCCCCCCCCACACCCCCTGATTATTAAAAGGATTAGCATTTGGATTCTACCGAGAACACTTGCCTTCGCAATTCATTCGACGGAGGAATTTTTCAATCACAAGTGCAAATAAGATCCTCTTTTCGGAATAGAATGTCAATGTAGGTGAACAATATCGAGTAGCCAGGAAAATATTTCTAATCAAAAGATTAATTATTGAATTCGTGCCTCGGACTACGGGATAATTAATACCCATAAGTACATTTAGCATAAGGACATACATTAGGAAGAAAGAATTTATTTTCAATACATAGAAACGTACGTTGCGTAGGGCAACGTGAACACGGCGCGCGCTGATTTATTGCGTCACTTTATAAACACCGCGGCTACTCTTTTCTATTACTTTATCGATATCCGTACATTGAACGTCGCTGCCAATGAGTAAGCAGAGTAAGAATGTCATTAAAGCGAGTCAAAATAACACGGATGCATATTATTCAATACAGGTAAGAAGGAGAAGATCAAAAATAAATACTAATCTTATCGAAACATTTCTGAGTGTTTATTACTTAATTTCATATTTCTACACAACACTAGAATGTGCCACAAATACTCCGTTTCTTACAGGTAACGAAACAAAAAAAAATAAATAATAATAACTCCGAGCTATTATCAAATTTATTCATTTTTTTTTTTTAGGTCAAGGAATAGTCCGCGCGTCCAAAGTAACGTTATTAGAGCTTCAGTTTTTCATAACTTTTCATTGTTATTAAACAAATTTGAGTTAATTACAAAAGAAGAAGAAGAAGAAGAAGAAGAAGAAGAAGAAGAAGAAGAAAACAATAAAAAAAGCCAAGTTTAAAGGCTGATACTTTAATTCAATAAGATAATTGTTTCAAAAGAAGAAGGTAATTTTTATCAATAACAAAGCCTGCGTATTAATTAATCTGCACTAATACCTTTCCGTACACTTTATAAATTAAATTTGTATTTGATTAAATATAATCCATTTACGGCTGTGAATAATGAATAAAGTTAGAAGAAAAAAAAAAAAAAACGTGGCTAATTAAATAAGTCGATCGGTCCACTTGTTTCGTAATTTTACTATTTCGATGAAGAACTCCTTGTTTACATGCGCAATTACTGTATTTTTAAATTTCGTACATGAAATCCGCTCTTAATTATAATAATCTTGAGAGTGCAGCGATCATTTATTGCCGATAAGAGTTAGATAATATTGTAGGCGCAGTTCATTGTGGCAAGGGAGCCAAATCGCAATAAAAGAAGGTAAAGACAACGGATAGGGGGAGGATAATTGACTTTGAACTTGTGTTTGTGTAGAATTCGGAGGCGGTCAATCGGGGCTTTGCAAGGAGGCGATCCGCATCGACGATATTCACCAAGTGCATGGATACGTAATCGTTCCAGCCTCGGACGGATACAACGTTGTATACGAGCAAAACATAAACAATTACCACACGTAACAACCACGTGTAATCTGCTTCACTCTGACGACGTATTCGTTGATATAAAAAAAGAAACTGTTCATTCGCATTAGCTGTTGTTTTTGTTTTTGTTTTTGTTTTTGTTTTGTATATAAAATAACTAATTATAAATGCGGCAGGACGAAGGATTGTTGGAATGAGCCTCGATTTGTAAAACTATCGTAATCCTCGCGACAATTCAATGTAAATTATATATTATTTTAGAATTTCAATGCGATAAGTGTTAATTCAGTTGGATTCCCCCGAAGAAAAACGACTTAAAGAAAACGTATAAACAAAGTGAGTGGCAATGAAATGCATCTGTACAAAACAAGGATTTCTTGCATTGCCAATGCGAATCTGCGATCAATTATTTTAAATTGACGTACATTGTAAACATTTAATGCTTGCGTAATAATTCATAATACGGAGCACGGCTCCCCGACCATTTGTTGCACTTTATTGTACAACGACAGTTGAGGAGGCCGTTTGCTAAAAATTTTATTCAAACATCGAGGATTTAGATTTACTGCCGAGAGACAGTCGATGATCGATAGTTTATAAATAATTGTACCGATTACATTGACTGCGACTTCTTATTTATAACCTATTCAAAGCTCTGCCGTAATAATTGCTCTCATTATACTGTAATTGTAAAAATGACGTTGTTGAAGCGAAAATATTTTAATTTAACTGCCTATTGGCTCATTACAAGTATTAACAATTGTCGATGAAAATAAAACTCTTTAAGTATTTGGATTTTTTTTCTTTTTTCTTTTTTTTTCCTTCTTTTTCTTTTTTTTTTCTTTTAATTAACCTAAAACACGCTCTTTAACTTATACTTACGTTTTAATATTCCTTTGCAATGATATAATTCCGTACTTCTCTACTGGCTAGCATTTAAGCATTTGGATGTATTAGCCTAACTATTACGCACAGTCTTAAGTAGTACTTTTTATCTTATTACCATCGCGTTGGCTCCTAAATGAGTTTACGTTTTTTAATGTTTTTAAACCTTAAGAGAATTATGAGTACGTAATGAGCCCAAGGAATTGACGCATATTCAATAGAAGCGATTGGAAATTGTGGTTTTATAAAATAAATTGAGTAAATGTAAATACGTATGCAAGTGAATTAATATTAAATGACGTGTCTTACGTAGGTTACGAATTTTATAAATATTTTATCCCGCGCGTCGTTGTCTCGCTGGTACAATGAATTTCATCCCGATAATTCCCACCTGAAGCAGTAATTTAATTTTCTAATTAAATATTAATGCATCAGCCAATGGTAAGAAATTATTTTATCGAATTATAACGGGATAATTCATTGTGTTCGAGGTATTAAATATCTATCGCGTTAGTTGAAAATAAATTGTACGGTATTTTTAAGGGGCGAGGTTCGCTACTTCAAAATACCTTAGCTTCATGCTTAGAGGAATAATGAAGCCTCGTACCTTGTGATCGAAGTACTCGATTGGAAAGAGAAATTTTTAAAGTCAATAGGACAGAATCTATGTATCGGTAAACTTTTTAGTAAATATTTGTTGGAAAATATATAAAAGCGTGTAATAAAAATTTACACGGGGTAAATAAAATTGTTGTAAATGTAATCCTGGCAATAATTTAGAAGATGATGAAACTCTTATTTGAGTTAAAGTATGAAATTTGCACTGTATACTCAAATATTAGCTTAATATTAATGCAACGATGACGATCGTTTTCATATGATTTTAATCATAAACGATTTTAATACAACTCGTAATAAAACCGAGGCTCCAGCTTCGCTTAATCCACTTAACTAATAACACCTCTAACATCACGGCACGCATAATAAACCTGCATGCGTGACATAAAAATAAAAAATATGAGTATTTGCACAAGATTTTATGAAGGATTTAAGAAGCAATTGCATTCACTTATTGGCCACGGCTTTATTAGTTATAAACTAAACGGGCAGAAGCGATAATTCATCTTATTTGTAAAAAGTACGCTCCTATTGTTATTATTATTATTATTATTATTATTATTATTATTATTATTATTATTATTATTATTATATTATTAATTATATTATTGTTAGTAAAATTGAATTCAAAGGCGATAAATCAAAACGGCTTAATGCCGCCGATTTAAAGTTTTGACTTTGTAGTTATCATTCGATACATTTTCGGCAAATATAATATAACGTATGATATGTATTTGTAGTTGCTGATTTGTCACCTTTTCACTGTGTGCCTTTGATCTCTGGCCAGTCATAAACTCGAGCTAACTCCCAATCGGCCATAAAATTCTTATTTGAGGAATAACAGTTTTCTAATCCTTTCTAACGTATCTAATAGGATAAAACGGTCGTAAGTCGAAATCGAGAGAATTTTGTACCACGTGATTTCCTCGTGCACGCAGATCAAATTGCCATTCTGACATTATGCGATAATTAAGTATTACGTCGTCGGCCTTATCAGTTGGGGCTCGATATAACTGTACATACACACACACACATGCATGCGTACATACGTACATGCATACGTACGTACACGTATACACGCGTTCATGCGTACGTACATGCATACGCGCGTACACACCTACACACACACATACATACGGTCGCTTAATTTATATAAATCGTACGATGAAATTTTAAATATTTTATGATATTAATCTGAGAACGATCTTCTACTAAAAATACGTGTCATCGCCAAACAGTAGTGCGCTTCATAAATTTCATGTTTATTATGGGCGCGTATATTGTTTTAAACGAAACCTCGAGCGATTATCGTCGATAAACGATTTACAAGCGATTATACACACATAACGTGCACAAGTCATCCGTTCTTACGGATCCCTACGTTTCCGATCCAGCAAACATAATTTCCCCCTTGCGACCACCTCGGCCGTCCTCATTTAAATCCTCATCGACATCCTAAAACGAGAGAATTATAACAACGTAAAGATTTATTTATACGAAGAATAAATCTATTTTCTTCAAATCGATCGATTACATTTAATCGCCAATGTATACGTAATTACGCGAAGTTACACGCCGAGTTTCGTATTAAAATCATCTTTCAAGATCATTCACATAGACATTTTGTGACATTGGCAAGCACGCGTGCGTACACTCAAATTATTAGAAAATACAGTTAGATTATTCATTGTTATGCTTAATTAATAAAATTCGCGCTAACGATCAATGAAAGAGATCGTCGCCCGGAATATTCATTGAATAAATTTCAATTTGTCGAAAACCAGCGATTCCCCGCGCAGCTTCTTGTTCACGGATATTAAATACAAGGCGGTTAATAATTACGTATAATCGTCTAAGAGGCCATTCTGTTGAAAGTTGTGAAAATAAATGTTTCGACAGTGTCTTCGACAGTGTTTATGAAAAGTTATGGCTTCTATTCCCCAATAAACTATTTTACGAATCATTTATGAAGTAATAATTTAATTATACATAGAGGAATGCGGCTTTATTTATATTACTATTGTCTGAATCACGTACTCTTGTGCATAAAATAGCTCTTTTCAAATTTATTGTCATTGAGCAGAGTAAAAAAGTATAAAAAAAGTTCCCCGGCCTATATGACCAGTAGCCACGTGTCTTTGGACTTACGCTTTTATCGAGTAGTTCGGCACAAATAAAAAATAACATGTGATCGACTGTAAGGCGCATCATCGAAAATATCGATTGGTTCTTCGCTTCTAAAATCATTCGATGAAACACAAGCCTTTTTTATTCGAGGATGCCGACAGAAAGCATCTTAGCATTTTACGATACCGAAAGGGGTAAAGAAAAAGAAGCATAGACGTGTTCGCTCTTCCCATTATACAACAGTAGCAACAACGAGAACAACGAGAACAACGAGAACAACGACAGTAATATTTTAGATATAATTGAATGAAAATATTTTGGAAAGTGGCATTCGAGATATATTCGTCGTTCCATAAATGTTTCTTAGGGAGCTTGTAATAATAAATAAAGCTTTTATTATCACAATTATTTACAATTAGTTTTT
The DNA here is from genome assembly GCA_018883505.1 of Ceratosolen fusciceps. Classification (NCBI taxonomy): domain Eukaryota; kingdom Metazoa; phylum Arthropoda; class Insecta; order Hymenoptera; family Agaonidae; genus Ceratosolen; species Ceratosolen fusciceps. The sequence continues at coordinate 7,674,273 of RCIC01000005.1, forward strand.
TTAGCACTGAATATTGCCGAGTATTTTTAGCATCGAATTTAACATTGAATCCAACATTAAATTTAACATTGAATTTATAATTATAATGGCGATACTTCGGTCACTTTTAACAGCGTATTTTTTTTCTTTTCTCTCTTTTTTCCCTCTTTTTTCTTTTTTTCTTTTTTTTTTTTTCATTCAGATAGAAATAATAATGATTGCCGCCTTGTACCAGATGAGCGGAGCGAACGGTCGACTTTTCTTGGCAGATAACATTTATTAATACAAGAATACGACTGTATATGCTAATTCATAAAATAAAAGTCTTTTCGTGCGTTATCTTTCTTTAATTCCAGTAAGGCTTGCTCCGCAAGAACAATCGTGTTTTAACAATTTTTACAATTTGCGAGGGAAAGACGAGCAACAATAGCAATTACATCAATTACTCGTCGTAAATATGGGCAATATTATCGATAGGTAGTATCAAAAGGTAACGGTCAGAGGATACACGTACGGATGCGTGATGTTTCCACATTAGTCGAGCATTATCAATCGTACGATTTATTCGGAAAAAGATCTTAATGCTTTTATGAATATTTTATTTACCACTCGAGCGCTGCACATATTTTATTCATTTTTATTAAAAAAAAAAAATAAATAAAAAAAAGAAAATTAAAAATAAAAATAGAAATAGAAATAGAAATAAAAATAGAAATAGAAATAAAAATAGAAATAGAAATAAAAATAAAAATAAAAATGAAAATGAAAATGAAAATTAAAATAAAAATAAAAATAAAAATAATAAATAATAAATAATAAATAAAGAAAAGGAAAGTTTACAAAGCTGAATTGCGTGCGCGCGCGCGCGCGCCTATCTCATTCTTTATTAATTGTACTTATGGTATGGCTGGTATCGATAAAACATTTAAACATTTAAACATTTAAACATTTAAACATTTAAACTGAATAATGTTCTTATCAACCTAAGAAGCACGGAGCAGAAATTTGAAAATCGGGGAAGGTGGGCCGATAATGTAGTATTATTCAAGGGGAATATTCGCGAAATTCTGTGCACATTAATATTCATTTAGGATTTAGGGAATCCACGAGAGAAATTCCAAAATACATGCCCGGACGGCAGGTTGTGCTATTAGTTGGCAAATGTAGGAAGAACTTGTAATATAGTCATTTGCATGCGCTCGCTTGGAATAACCGCTGAATAAATAATCTATAAAAGAATTTGAGGCGGCAAAGACATCCAACGTAAATACGACGATTAACGCTCTTTTAAATGTATTTAATTTTTTACAATCGACATGCTGGTCGCTGGTACGTAGCTACCGTTCCCTCGGAACTCTATAGAACAGCCTATAAACCAGCCACCCAAAGCTATTTTTCACCTGTCATTGTCTTGGAAAAGTGGGTAAAACGTCGCAGGCACGCACGGACGCATTCACGCACGCGCGCATATACTTTCAATAAAAAGTAATTGCTACACGTACATTCCAATACGAGAGAATAATCTAGCGACGGGGCATGGGACACGAGCTTCGTTAAATAATCCGCGCATAGACAAAAATAATATACGTTTTTATTCATCGTAAGTGTAAATGCACAGCGGCAATTACGTACGCGCGTGCCACGTTCAGGAGAAGAGAAGGAAGCTTCAGTAATTTCAACAATAATTTCTAGAATTCGGAAGAGAATATTACCCCGCGAAGACATTTAACGTTACTCGGATATGCGTAAAGAAAGAAGACATGAAGGTTCAGATTGAACGCTGAAACTATTCCGAGTAGTTGTGGAAAGTTTTCTGCGGTTCAGAACGTTCGCAAACAACTTGTTTTTATATATATACATATATCTACTGGACTTTTGTTTTGTTTTGTTTTGTTTTGTTTTGTTTTGTTTTGTTTTATAGAAAACGCGTTTAAATTTTCGTAATAAATTTAGACGAGTACGTATTATACGATTCCATAATGTACGAGAGAAGCTTATCAAATGATAATGATTTAATATTTCACAATTTACCATGGCGAGGGATCTCGTCGTTCTTTCTTTTACGTTTCTTTTTTTTTCTTCTTTTTTTCTTCTTCTTCTTCCCGTTGTTTTATCGTTTTCTCTCCGTTTCGCTGTCGATTCACGAAAGAACAAGACGTGCTTTTGATTGTAACGCTAGTTGTGAGCCGTGGAGGTCCCTAGGAACGGTTGGAAAGCCACGGCAAGACTAAATATAAGAGAATGAAGAAGGTAATAAGAATTAGACGAATGAAAGGCATTAGTTGACGCATCGAGTATTATTGAAATAGTTAGTAAATAAAATAGGTGGGCATCCATCCTAAAGGACAAGCCGTTCGAATAAACGAAAATGATTATAAAAACGATGACAAACTTTTTATATATGTACGAAGGATTTAGGAGGAATGTAGAGATGGATTGAATTATTATTAACGAGTGATAAGTCCTAAGCTAATGGGGATTATAAAACTCTTTTCTCGAATAAAATGGTCTCGGACCACTTGATACTTGTGCAAGCCGACAAAGCCGGGCTAAAAAAAGAATCGAATCGATCCCGGAATCTCCGTTTGAGAATCGCTTTGAGAATACTCGATGACTTCATTGTATACTTTATATGAATAATTAATTGGAAAGGCTGATGAATGTTTTTTTAGGAAATTTGGCAGGAATGCCCGGAGGTGAGCCTGCCCAGCGAAAATAGTCCGAAACCCTCTATTATCGTCATAATGACCGAGAGACCGAGGGAAAATTCTATTTCGAACGGCGAAAAGCTGATGGCCGAGCCTTTGACAACCCGGCACCTCGACCCGGCACCTCGACGCGGCACCTCGACGCGGCTCATCAACGCGGCTCTTACTCACCAATGGGCTCGTAGGCAAAATAAATAAACAATGCCGCTCTTATAAGAGCATAAATCTCCCCCTGGCTCCGTCATCCCGACAAATAAGAGAGCGGGACGGCGCATAAAGTGGCTTTTCCCGAGGGTTGGCTGGAATTTTCACTTGGATATTTTCCTTAAAATTGCGCTCGCGGCAGGAGTCCGCCTTAACGAAGCCTACCCATTCATGCCGCTGCGTGGGGGGAGGGGACACGTTCGTATAGAACTTTATAAGGACGGATAAATAAATTAGCCGCCCTCTCTGTCGCTCGCAGAGTCTCGATAATAATCAACCAGTCAACGCTAGAGCCGATAATGAGTAAAGGCGCGGAGGAAGATTCCACCCCCCCACCCCCATAGGCTATCCGGGCACATAGTTTTTCTTCTCCATGTGGATAATCATCCATCAAAGTAAGGGGGGGGGATAGAGGTGGGAAGAGAGAAAGAGAAAGTGATTCAAAAGGGGAATAGTAGCGCGAAATTGTGATAAGAACGGGAGGAGAAGCAGGAGGAGGAGGAGGAGGAGGAGGAGGAGGAGGAGGGACGATCGAAAGAAGCGCGAGGTCAGTTTTCTCCTCCTGCCTGTCACTCTGCCCCCGTTCCCGCCTCTCCGCCCTTTCGCCACCTTCCGGCCGAAAAGAGGTCCCATGTCGGCCGTTTTCTCGGTCAGTTAACTCGTGTCGCAAATTTTCTTATCGAAGGCGCATTCGTCGATCTCGGAGATGATGTCACCTGCGTATTTATAGCCGAGACCTTACTATTTATAAAATCCAAATATGCCTATAACTGTACATTATTCCAATAATAGCTCATGCCCGTCTTCTTAGTGTAAGACTTTATCGGCATCATCTCTCCTTCCCTCTCGCCATACACGTCGACGTAACAGTGTTGTTGCATTATAAATATAAAGTCCGTTGAGCCGATTTCAATGCTTTTAATACAATTACGTACGCCTTTTCGATCGCAAAATGTGTATTAAAAAAAAAAAAAAAAAAAAAAGTGCCTGCTTTTTCCTAATCGATGGGCTTCAATTTATATCGCTTTACATCAGAATATAATTAATACGCAGTTTACTGAATCTATTACAAAAAAAAAAAAAATATATATATATATATTCCTTAGAGTTTGATTCGCTTATTCGCTCCTTTCGGATACATTTTGCTGAAAATGTAAAGCAAATGCTGACTAATCGAAATTACCTTCGACGGACCTGCAAGTTTCTTTTGCAGCAAACATTGATTAGCAATAATTGTTCATAATCAAAAAAAAAAAAAAGAAAATCAAAAAAATTGAAAAAATTGATAAAATGTAAAATGTAAAAAGAAAAAAAGGAAAAAGAAAGTGTAAATTGAATAGTTTTTTTACTTAGTTATTAAGTAATTTGATTCGCCGGCGCGGAATGAACCGAATATAATATTGAATTTATAATTAGAATTTTCTATGAAATTATAATTTTCCCCGCTCAAACTTATATTTACGATAACTTTCATTGGCAATGGCCATCGATAATCGAGATTATAAAAGAACTTTGCTTATAAATATTCATTCCTTTTCGCGTGATTATCAATATTAAAGATAACGATTCATTATGCAATATACTCTTCGATTATTTTCAATAATACATTATTGGGAATAAAATTGTCAATAAAAAATTACATAAACATTAATAAAAAGTGAAAGTACGAAAAGTTCGAGCCGGAGGCTTTTATTTTATTTTATTTTATCTTTTTGTTTTCTTTTTGTTTTTGAAAATATGGTTTGAAAGTGCCGTATTCCCGAGTCGACATTGTTAATTAATTACGTGTACGTGTGATTTTGAAGTGAGCTCTGAGCTGAATTGTTCGGGGCGTTAATTAAAGTATCGAGTTAAATCGAGCCGCGAAGCGGCCGAGATTACCGTATCGAGTGAATAACGTGAGATTTCAAGGATAATAAGATCGAAAGCAGCTGCTTCGTTGAAGTCCAAGCTGACGACTGATTAGAAAAGATTTATCGACGAAAGCAGGGTATTAGTTCGGAACGGCACGCTTTACGTAACTATCAAAGGAGCCAATGGCTTTTTCAAAGCAAAAGAGAAGATGCGAGGGAGTCGAGTGCGGTATAAATGAAAAAGGAGAGAGAGAGAGAGAGCGTTATTGGGGCTATTGGGGTGCGTGATTTCAAAACGATGGCGAATCTGGTTCGATTACGGTGGGCTCCGCTGCTAACCGGGTTTAATAATAATTTCGAATAATATCCCGACGTAGGAATTAACGGCCAACGGACCCGAGTTAAAAAAAGGAAATGGGAAAAGGCGCTTGCGGGCGGGAGGGACGGGAGGGGCGTAATAGCGGCCTGTTCAAGGATACTACCGGCGAGGGGGAGGGGAGGGTAGGGAGGATTATTAATAACGTCGAGTTGACGTAATAAACCGGCATTATCATCCTCTGGGCGTACAAAGTTAAGTTTGCACAAAGACTGCCGAGGACAAAGTCGCAGTATCGACCGGCGGGTGGGAGGGAGGGAGGGATCAGCCAGTAGTGGTCGTGGTCCACGGTCGCGGTCCCTCAGTCGGCGGAGTCCCGAGGCGAGTCGCGCGATACGGGACTAGCGGTAGGTCGGGCAGGGTCGGGCGGTGGGGCGCGTGCGGCTGATGGGGAAAAAGTCGAGCGCTTAAGTAGGAAAGATCACGAAGCGGAGCGTTCCTTAAAGAGCAACGTCGGCGCTCGTTTTTGCTTTCGAAAACCCGTTGAGGCCGATCGCGAGGTCCTCCTGCACGGGGCGCATCGTCCCCCCCCCCATCATCAGCATCCCCACCAGCGTCAAGCCGCTCCGTACCGCCGCGCCGATCTCCCTAGGCGGGGCGAGGAGGGCGCCGGTGAAAAGCCGTGACTGGCGGCTCTCGGACGCCCAAAATCCCGGTCCACGGGCGTCCGCTCTAACGAGAAACCGGAGGAGAGAAATTGCCTCGGCGCCTCGGCGAAAGGAAAGTCGAGCCGCCGCTACCGCCGCCGCCACCGCGCCTTTCATCCCACTCTCCCGGACGAAAGAGCCTCCCGGCCCCCGGAGCCCCGCGAGAGGGACTTTTTCCATTTTTCCCCGATTCTTTTCTCTCGGCGTCGACGCGGTTCCCCTCAGGCCCCCGAGCCTGACCCACCAGCCGACGATCGCGAGATCCTTCCTCCGCTTACGTATTGCCTTACCCGGCCGACTTATTCACCTCCTACTCTCATCGTTTGTTGTCGTCGTTGTCGTTGTTATTTTTAATCTTTCGTGATGGGGTGGGGTGATCGAGGCGCGAGAGGCGATCGAGGCCGTTGTTTCTCCTTCCTCCTACCTCTCCAGCGAGTACTTTCGGTACAATCGGCCGAGCTGCGCAATATCCCCCTTTCAAGGATTAGAGCTTCCTCGACTTCAAAGCTCCGGCCTATGTACGGGGGATGGCGGGGTAGGGGAGGGACTTTCGTGACTCAATAACAACCTCTCTTTTCTCCGATGCACTTGGGATCGTTGACAGGGGGATTTAACGTATTACCCGGAGACTTGCGTCTTTCGTTGCCCCTTCGTACACCTCACAACCCCCCCCCCCCCCCCCACCCGCCCACCTGCCCACCGCACTTAATCTCCGACGAGACCTAGGAGGCGAGTCCTCGGAGCGATCCTCTTTATTGCTCGATGATCCAATGCGAAGCGCAACGAGATTTTCCAAAGCGAAATTGTTATTTATCCGCGCGAGCGGCAATAAACTTCCCGAGCCTACAACCATCGCAGACTTTTACTCGATACCTGTGCTTTATTCATTTTATTAGCATTTAAATACACCGTCACTCGTAATTGCCGCATTAATCTCTGGGCGTAGCCCTTGCTGCTGCCATTCGAATTAGGCCGAGGAGAGCTGCTGAATAAGCTTGCCCGTTTAAAGCCTCACCGCTGCTTCACTGCTAAGGTTAAGAGGCCACATTATTTAAGTTACACAGTGTACTTTCTACTTCCGTTTATGTCCTTGTGCACGTCCTTGTTTAATTTAAGCATTCGTGAGGCTGAGAGAATTCAATGGGAATCGGATAATTACGGTCCCACATTTACGGGATATATAATGTTTTATATTCTCTGGGCATCGCTAACAAACTTGATCGAGCAACCATTTCATGGAGAATAATGATAACAATTATAACAGCAACAACAGCAGCAACAACAGCAACAACAACAACAACAACAACAACAACAACAACAACAACAACAACATAGGTAGGAGTAGGAACGCGAGGAGGCATAAGTCGAGATAAAGTAGTAGCTAAGGTGCCGAGTGTTTAGTTATGCAAATAGAATAAATATTAAATGGCATAGATCATCCTGGACGTCAGGGGCGCCCCGCTCTCACCGCCGGCGAAGAAAGTGCTTCCGGGAGTCGGGGCCCCGCGTCGTTACGCAATCCATCCGCGAGCCGTCGCTTTTCCGCGTTCTCTCCCTCGTGGTTGCGTCACGCGGCTGCTCGTACCCACGGATCCAGGAACGGTGTAAGTAATCGGCGATGGTGGCGGTGATAGTGGTGGCGGTGGTGGTGCTGATCACGGCGGCGATGGTGGCGGTGACGGCGGTAGCGGTAGCGGCGGCGGTCGCAGCGGTGGTAAGGGATCGGCCGCTACCTGCGCTCACGACCGAGTCGCGACCGAATGTTCCGAGGCTCGGGCCCCGCGAGGTACGTCCCGAGACGCTTGCCGAGCTTTTCCAAGACCATAGATCCAGCGGTTCTCCAGCTGCGCCCCGCTCCATCGCCGCCACCTCGGCCTCGACCCTGCCAAGACAGCACCACGTGAGTACAATTTCCATCGGCTTTGAATCGGACTTTTAATCGATAATGGAGATATTCAGCTCAGCCTCGACCACTTTTTCTATCCGCTTTTCTTTCTTCTTTCTCTCTTTCTTTCCTTCTTTTTCTTTTGTTTCTCTCTCTCTCTCTCTCTCTCTCTCTCTATATATATATATATGTATAATTAGCGTCATTGACGAGAAGCCTCGCCGATCCCCCACTAAATCACACTGAACCAGACTGAACCAGAAGCATCGAGCAAATTTATGGGAATGCGTACGGGGGGGTTATATTTTAGCGTCAACGCCGGCCGTTATTCATAAGAAATTGTCGTGGGCGTTTAATTAAAAGTGGAAACCGATCTAATTATTATGTCCCGCGGCACGTGGACCAAACGAGGAGGGTCCTAAAGGTCCTTGGCGACGAGGGGACCATCGCGTAGGCATCGTCTTAAGATCCGAGAGCGGCCCGCGTCTTGAGGAAGGCAAGGAACGGCCGAGTGAAAGGACTTATGGGTTCCCGTTTCTCAGGCTAATGGGCAGAGAGGCGATAAAACGAGGCCCGAGCGAGCGAGCGAGCGAGCGAGCGAGCGCAATGTAATCGCTTGAAAAAGCAATTTGAGCGGCCCGAGGCCGGGGATCCTTTCTTCCGCGAGAAGCGCGTACGCGCGTCGGGAGCATCTCGTACGTACGAGCCGATGGCGTGGGGTCGCGACGGCGGGGCACGGCGGGTCACGGCGGGGAGAGGATCCGTGGGATCAATGTCGTCGTGGCGTTAGGGGCTAAGTAAAAAGGCCGGTAGGGTGGCTCGGTCACCGCGACTCCGATAACTCACAAGGCGAATCATCCGATCCGTGGGCCGGAGGGGCGGTGGGGTTATCGGGGCGATGGGTCGATGGGGGGGGGGGGGGGGGGGGGGGACGGGGACGGGGACGGGGACGTGGGAAGGCTAACAGCGACAGTAAGCTCGGCTGGATTGAAATTGATTTTAAGGGGTTGGTTGGTTGCGCGGGGTCATTGGGGCTGGGGGAGTGGGCGAATGTCGCGCGACGCCATCTAATGACGAGGGGCTCGGATCGCGATCCATGAAACGACACGACAGTCGCGCTGGGTTGAATTGGAGCGCCGTATTGGGGGGGGGGGCGTTATCGATCACCGGACAATGGCGAACGAGGCCGCGAGCCTACGGCGGCTGAATACTCCTCGTATTCAGGGCCGCGGCAGTCCCCGCCCGTCGGGTACGTAAGAGGAACTCGTGGACACGATCGACGACAGTCGGCTCGAGGCGGCCGCGGCACGAGCTCCGCACCCTCCCATCCTCGTCATTTCCTAACCTCGGCGAAGCGATGGGCGTTCGGGGATCGGGCCTCGATCCGTACGCGTGGCTCGCTGGACGCCGATCTAGCCGATCTAGTCGAACGCTCGTCCCGGTGCACGACGAGATTCGCCGCGATCATTAATCCCAGACAGCTCGCGACAGCGTTTAAGCTGGTGCCCAACCCTAAAGTGGTGTAGCCCAAGTAGCCCAATTATCCAAATTAATGATGGTATTGGTAGTCGCAAGTCACTTTCCTTCCTGCATCTTCGTAATCGGCTCCTTTATACTTTAGCGGCCTCGTTAACAAATTTCTGCCACGCCGGTCTTACGTATCAGGTATTTATTCTCCATCCAGATTAACCGATTTTTTTCCTACTCCTTCTTGTATCGCGTATACACAATCACGAAATAAATATCGGCGTCGTTGTTATTATTATCTCCATTAGTAGAACTCGTTCCAGTTGACGCGCATAGCCTTAACGTTGTTTTTTCTTTTTCTTTTTTTATTTTATTTTATTTTATATAATAACAATAATAATAACAATAATAAACAATAGCAACCAATTTTTAAACGGACTTGCGTTCCGATTTTCAAATGATCTTTCGCTATGAAAATAACATGTATTCTCGGTATATTGAAAATAATAATGGCGATCGTGGAGCTTATTTTGAGCGAAGAGTGATGAATTATTAACATGGCCAACGTATTTCAATAACGTCGCTAATTTAAAAGATTTACACACTGCGTGGCACATAGTGCATACGAATATTATTTTTTTCGCTACTTATAAGCGTACTTTCCATTTTCGCGTCTCTCTTCGAGCGCTCATCGCCAGCTTTCAAAGGCCAAAGCCGTAACTAATACACATAACGGCAAAGGGTTAAAGCCATATCGAAGGAGGCTCGATAATTTCATGGAGAAACATTGAGCTCGATATACTAATTGCCATAAATTATCTATAATCCAAAACTGTTAGGGACAAAATGGCTACACTGGTCTTATCAATAATTCACACAATACAATAAATGATGTAAATTATTGTCGCACGGCTGGCTATTTTATGGATATTTATGGAAGGATGTCGTGCCCGCGTTAAGGGGCCTAAGCGAGTATTCGCGTGCGTGCGTGCGTGCGTGCGTGCGTGCGTGCGGCGTAGCTGTGTACATCGTAGCGAGGCAAAGGTCAAGCTTATTAGGAATAATAAACCTGGACAGGGGTGACGTACGGACTTGGACTTTGGTAGGCTAGTGGATGGACACCCTGAGTCGGCCTCACGTGCTCCGACTCTGGTGGCACGCGAATCTGCGAATGCCTAGGATGAGGCACGCGAATGATCCGAACCGGAGGATCGATGATTCGTCATACAGTTGAAGGGACGGCTCGATTGTAGATCGAACCTTTCGAAATCCCCTTCTCACGATCATCGCAGGCGCACTTTCTTACGACGTACGTAGTAACGACAACATTAAATATGCTCTCTGGGCAATAAGGACGATAGACATAGTTTCAAAGTCGTTCGACATTTCAAATCGTCAACAACATCGATCTATCACTCGTATTGCGTAATTACGTAATGCCCGATAAGCCCGTTGTTCGATCATCGAAATCCCGCTTGGAAAACAATTCAGCCGAGCATTGGCACTGTTTCATTGAAAAATCCAAACGGTACATTACATTACATTACATTACATTACATTATTATTTTCCTCAACGAACGCTGGGAATGAATCGAAGGGATATAATCCATGAAATGGTTAAAGCCGAGTCGCGACGAGCGTCGGGGTAATAAAGCCTCATTGTTTCCATCGACACTCCCGCGTACTCACGTCCTTTCCTTATTAATTCCATTAAAATTTTGTAATTCATAAATATCTTTAATGCATGAGAGACAACTGGGAAACATTCAATAATAAACTTTTCTCTAATTCTTTTTGTTTTGTCAGCCGATTGCTGTGGCGGACTATCGTAAAGATTAATTGAAAAGTCTTGGAACCGCTAATTCAACAAAGAGCCAAAAGGCTGGCTAAATGCTAATTTTTACAGAACTAATTGATTTAAAGGACATTTACGAGAGCGGGAACTCTCGTTGAGTTGAAAATATAATATATATATATATATATATATAATCTATTATGGAATGACGGGGAGCAATTATTATTCTAATTACGATAACTTATTATTGATTAAATTCAATTTACTTACTCGTGAACAATATTACATTGCATTGACTTTGGATTCGAGCCAATTGGGTAGAAATTAATATTGTAAATAAATTACAGGAGCGTACAAGCGGCTTATTAAGGCTTCGCTTTTGTCGATGAGAAAATATTCGAATTGCGCCATTGTTTATTACGTTAATCATTTATACGTAATTTAGCAGATATTCGCTTCGGCCGAGCTTGGGTATTGATTCTACTTAGATAAATAATCAGAAATTCATAAAAAACAAAGAAAATGAAGAGGAGGAGGAGTAGGAGGAGGAGGAGGAGGAAGAAAAGCACGGAGTCTTGTCTAGATAATCGGGATCGCGTAACCTTCGGAACGGGTTCCGATAAATTCTATTCCCTTTGACCGAAGTTGCAGTTGAGCTGGAGGTGCTTGAACCTCGGGACATTAACGAGGTAATTAATGTCGTGGGAGTAAGGGCGAGTCGATCGAGGACTATCGGATATTTGAAATTCAATGTCGAGCGCTCGGGCTCTTGGCGCTTATCTGCCGCGGTCAAGTCGGCGATACGATAAGGACGATAAGTACGGCGGATGGGTGGGGGCGCGGTAGGTCCCGGCAATTGCAAAACGTAGCTCCAGGCGAAGGTTTGTGGCGGGAGCGATGCTCATCGGAGGCCTAGCGCACAAGGTTCGGTGAAAGTCTCGGCTAAGTACGGCATCATTGAGACTGGCGAAAGTCTCCCGTAAGAAGGAGTCGGCCGGCTTATTATTATCTCTGCTCTTGGCTCGAGGCTGCCGCGCGGACCTCGACTTTTCGAGTCAACACCTGCGCGTATGACTTTCGCCAGACCACTCGAGCCAGACCCTACGCGCTACGGTACTCTCGGCGTCCACTGAAAAATCTTCTTTCGGACCCTTAAGGACGACCTCGGCATCATCCAGGGTGAGAAGGCGCGAACGCGCTATACGCGATACGTCGATAACTTTAAGCGTAAACACTATATCGCGCGTGTACATAGACAAATAGACAGACACACAAGCGAGCGAGCGAACAACCGGTGTCATAAAATCAAGATAAAAACCTGCTGTGTAGATTTCTCCTTCCGTTCGAGGCGCGTAAATACATTTCGAATTAATTAGTAAACATTTTCTTCCTTCATAGGCGAATATCTGGAACGATTACGAAACGTTCTCCCACGAGTAGTCGATGTGGTGAAAAGTTGGCTTTGCGATAGGATTCTTAGGAATCGTTCCCATACGTACGTTCGTACGCTCATTTTTACCATAATCTCAATGAATCTGACTGAAAATTTACAGTCATTTGAATCTATAAAGACCCGAGAGATTAATGAGATCCGCTCTGACAACAAGTTTTTAATAACATGCTAATCTCGGCGTTTTCTTATTCTTCTTCTTCTTCTTATTCTTCTTCTTCTTTCTTTCTTTGTTTCTTTCTTTTCGTTTGACAAATGGAGGGTACGTAACGCATAACCTTAATCCCGCGTACGTAAAGCACGCGGTTCTCAGCCAAGGAATAATAATCTAAGCTTCGTGACGTAATTAGGAAAAATTTAAGCGAATATGTAATTAAGCTGGGAGAGTCTAATTAATCTTACGCGTAATATCGAATGTTCGATGAACAAAGAAAGAACGAGGGAAGGGGGGGGGATGGAGGACTTTGTGACCTTTGTTATAACAGTTCTACATCACGGAATGACGCAATAAATTTATAACTCCTGTTGCCCGTAAGCGAAAAGTCGCTTAATCCTTTAAGAGCCATTATTAGCGCATCTCAGTTGCGTTATGATAAACGTACGATAAACGCCGACATATAGAAAAAAAAAAAAAAAAAATCACAAATCTCTCATTCTTTTGGTTCTTTTCGTGAAATTGCAGAGATCGCAGATATTCGCATCGCCGGCAATATCGTCAGTTATCAATGAATTTTCTAATTCTCCCCCGATAAATCTTACCGAGACTGAGGCACAAGTAAAAAAAAAAAACAAACAAACAAACAAAGTAAAAAAAGAACTTTTAACTTTTAACGCCTAAGCTCGACTTGCAAATTATTTACCATTATATAGGATTCCGAAATTCTCTGCTTCGCTACGTACATCCAATGCCAATAAAATAAGTTTACAGGTAAGCTCGATGCTCTTCTTAAAATGTTTATAGATTCATTGTAAAAAAAAAAAAAAAAAAAACAAAAAAGAAAAGAAAAGAAAGAAAGAAAGAAAGAAAAAAAGAAAAAAGAAAGTCTTCCCAGCTGCTTTCGACTCTTATATTTCCTATATTTATCTAGCAATTTATTTAAGTACTGAGTCCCCTCTACGTGGGGGGCCGCCCTATTGCACACGCCGCAGTATTTTTAATACAATTTAATGGCATTGGACAGGTATGCTCAGACAATATAAATGACCCCGTGTACGCGCTACTCCTACCTACGGTACCATACGATGACCAAAGAGTCGCGAAATCTTGCAACTTTAATCGTCCGCTTAGGATACTCGGACTATTATACTATTTGCACTTCAAATTACATTCCCTGTGCATTTAATTGTGAATTACATTCTGATAGGGAAGAGAGGCGCGACAAAATTCTTATTGCTGATAACAAAATTTTAGCTTCAAAAGTGCGAGCCTCATCAATAAAAAGGATACGATATAATTTAATTGAGCGATTAAATAAATTCTTGACGTATTTGTAATTCATGAGCCCGAAATGTGCTCCAAAGGTCGTAAATGCTGGGAAATTATATAAATTTCTAGCTAGTCCATGGACGCTACTATTATACTATTAAAACTATAAGTATGTGCTTGAGTTATTAAGTCTCGAGCTTAGGACGTGATATTTTTATGAAGCAATAATGCATTAAGGCATTATTAATTCTCCCGTGTGCTACAGCCCATTTTTTATTTATTACATAAGTAAAGTGCATTGTATAAGGGATCTAGATCTCGATCTTTTGCCGCGATATAATTAATCCTTGTGTATGTAAATAGCCTAGCGAGCAGATACCGAAGCGAACGAAAAGGAATGGAATGAAGAAGAAAAAACAAAGTCTCCGCGATATCGATATTGATATTCGCGGCGACGATATCGATTCGCATTCAATAAATGCTTATCGGCTCCGATATTTTATTCCCTCCCCGATACTTACTTATATCACTAATTATAGAATTCGTCGATAAGATAAGTGGGCTCGGATTTCACGCAAAGGATAACGATTTAATGGCTTCGTGGACAATGAAAGGAACGTCGCGCTCCCGCGAATCGACAATAAACTTTAGCATTCTAATGAAGCTTTACTTATGCCTTTTCGATCCCCGCTCGATCAAATTTTGCGAATAATACCATCAGTGTCTCTGCGACGCTTTTGACAAATACGTAAGAGGATTGACATCGTTTCTTCTCCATAAATATTACATCATCGGCTTGGCTGAATTTCCATCCACCACCCCCTTCCACGCATACGTATTCGCAGGGATATACATATACATATATATATATATATATAATGGCGCGCTCCGTTTTTAAGCAATTTTACGAAACGCGTGGAAAGCTTGGTACTGAAGCGCGGATATTGGCGTAAAACTCGAGGAAATTCGAAGCTCCAAAGTACTTTATGACAATATTGTACTAAAATTATTTGCATTTTAAGTACATCGGGAACGGATCTACGGATCTACGGATCTACGGCTCTACGGATCCAAAGTACTAAACACCATGGTATTAAACGTCTCCATTTATGGTTTTGCATGCTCAAGTGAGATAGAAGCGCCGCGATGGGGACAACGAACACGCAGACGGGCGAGACGATGGGGAAGCAGCCCGACGACGTGAACGCCGTCGAGTCCGAGCCGAAGGAGGAGGAGGAGGAGAAGGAGGAGCAGGCGCAGGAGCAGCAGCAGCAGCAGCCCAAGGAGAGATGCAAATCACCGGCGCTCGAGATGCCGGAGGAGTTGTCCGTTATCGAGGCTTTTTACGCGGAGGCAATAATACTTATGACGGGGGCGACCGGCTTCCTCGGCAAGGCTTTGGTCGAGAAGCTCCTGAGATCCTGCTCCCGGCTCGGCGCCATTTTCGTCCTCATGAGACCTAAGAAGGGTCGCACGATAGAGCAGAGGTTCACCGAGTTGATCGAGAATCCCGTAAGCCATACTTACTTATTTATATTTTTCGCAATGCACTGCTGTTTTTAATAAACCGTATAAAATAAATAAAATATATCATCATTTGTCATCTTAATAAGAAAGATCTTAACGTGTTTTTAAACGCTATTCTCTATTTTAAACCAAATAGAGAAAATAAATGAAATGGAAAAAAACAGCTTTAGGGAAAGGGAGGGAGGGAGAGAGAGAGAGAGAGAGAGAGAGAGAGAGAGAGAGTTTTAAGTAATAAACAATACATCTTATTTTCTTGTTGTAGTTGTTGTTGTTTGTTGTTGTTGTTGTTGTTGTTGTTGTTGTTGTTGTTGTTGTTGTTGTTGTTGTTGTTGTTGTTGTTGTATTTTCACGAATCCTCATAGGGACGTCATAGAAGTAACTGAAGTTAGTGACTCCCAATGAATTTCGGACGTGCGATGATAAATAACAATGATCTTATCCCGAGTGCCGAGAAAATTATGAATATCTTAGATAGGCGATGTTTTGAATCAATTATCGATTTAGATAAAAAGAGAATAATGAAAAGGAAGGAGGGAATGACGAGACGACAACAACAGTTTCAATAACGAAAGAACTGCGTATCCTGAGAATGTTTAGCTTAAATAATAAATGGGCATCTCGTGACTACGGCCGATAAGCTCAAACTGGGTCAGATAACTAAACTTTATTAATTATCAAAGTTTGGCAGATGTAAAAGTATTGTCTTGCTGCGAATTTATGAAATTCGCTGGCCGAGTTCGAAGATGAATAAGGCGAATAGGATAATGTGGAACGGCAAGGATAAGGTTATTGGGGCTGGTGTTTCAGGTATTCGACAGGCTGCGCCGCGAGAGCCCGCGTGTCCTCGAGAAAGTGTTCCCGGTGAAGGGTGACGTGAGCCAGCCGGAGCTCGGGCTGAGCCTCGAGGACCGGAGGATGCTCACGCAGCGCGTGAACATCGTGTTCCACAGCGCGGCGACGGTGCGCTTCGACGAGCCGATCAAGGTCGCGGTGAACCTCAACACCCGCGGTACCGACCGCGTCGTCGAGCTCTGCAAGGCCATGGTCAACCTCGTTTGCCTCGTGCACGTCAGCACCGCGTACAGCAACGCCGACATACGCGACATCGAGGAGACGGTCTACAGGTCCGTTGGTTCTTCTATGTCGGGCACGGCGGTGCTGGTAAATGACAATTATCGTAATGATTATTGCAAGTACCGGTCGCCGCGCTGGATGTAGGATCATTGAGCCGAGTGTTGAGGCGGGACGAAGCATTGATCGAGCCGTGTCTTTAAATTCCCAAAGCACGAAGGTGAGGCCGCAAACGATGATGGACATGTGCGAGAACCTGGACGACGAGACGATGGCGGTGCTGGAGAAGAGGCTCGTCGGCAAGCATCCCAACACGTACACCCTGACCAAGGGCTTGGCCGAGCAGGTCATACTTACGAAGGGCAACGGGCTCCCGGCTGTGGCTATCGTCCGGCCGAGCATTGTCTGCGCTGCGATCCAGGAGCCCTTTCCCGGATGGGTCGACAACGTATGCGGTATCACAGGTACGACGTACACGCTGACTCTCCGTGCACCCTCTCCATGCACCCTCTCCATGCACCGCGCGGGAGAGCTTTACACACCGGCCGATCCTCCCGGAGTCGGCTATAGTCCGTAACTGTGGGCGTGTACAATGTGTAATAGGGCCTAGAGGCTAACGGTGGAGGGCGGATCGATCACGCGAATAGCCGAGGTCTCGACGACACGAAAGTAAGCCTCGCGTCGATAATGCCTCCCTCGAGACAACGAGCGTCCCTGGGGCTAATGGTAACAGAGAGCGTGTTTCCGTCCAGGTATGCTGATGGAGATCGGACGGGGCACCATACGGAGCATCGTCTGCCAGCCTCACTTCGTCGTGGACGTGGTGCCGGTCGACTACGTCGTCGACACGCTCATTTGCACCGCCTGGCACGTAACCGCGAGCAAGGGGCCAGCCGCCATCAGGGTCTACAACTGCACCAGCGGCGGCTTCAACCCCATAAAGTAAGATCGGCTCTTACCAGCGGCCCCTTCCTTAGCCCGGCCAAGCGAATACAGAGCACTGTTTTTTTTTTTTTTTTTTTTTTTTTTGTAATTATTTTACCCAGGTGGGGAGAGATCGGCGAACTGACCCGGAAGTACGCGATCGAGTCGCCCTCGAAATACGTCATGTGGTATCCCCACGTCACCTATCGCTCCAGTCAGTTCTTTCACAAGATCGCCATCGGCATTCTCCACTTCCTGCCGGCCTTCGTCGTCGACCTCATTCTCCGCTTTCGGGGCAGCAAGCCGACGTGAGTCTTTTCGCCCGTCTATCCTCCTCCTCCCTCCCCCCGTCACGATTCTCCCCAACGTTCTCTTAATGGCCCAACGGCCCACTTAACTATCTCACTGGTTTCCTTAAATAAATAAATAAAAAAAATACAAACAAAAACAAAACGACGCGTCTCAGGATGATCAAAATAACGAAGCGGACGATGAGGATGGCCAAGTCGGGGGAGTTTTTCGCCGTGAACGAGTGGCACTTTCACGCGGAGAACATGAAGGAGCTGATAAAGTGCATGAAGGGTAGCGGGATGGACGGGAATGCGGTGGGCTACAACGTCGACATCACCAACCTCAACTGGGAGTCCTATGTCAAGCAGTACGTACTGGGCATCAGGAAGTACGTCCTCAAGGACAGTCCCGACACATTGAATAAGGCGCGAAGTAAGCTGAACAAGTAAGTAATAAATAATTGTTCGATTGTTCGATGAGCTTTTTACGTCAAAATCCTCGTCCCGTGACTCCTTTCCTTGTCTTACGTACTCCTACGTGCACACACATCAATGAGGAAGACACGAGAAAACCGATTAATATTCACGCTTATGGTTACAGGCTTTACTGGATACGCAAGATCACCCAGTTTTTCAGCCTTTACGTGCTGATGAAAGTTATTTACCGAGCTAGCGTTCGGTGACGGATCGTCCCGCTCCTGCGAATGATCGAGCGCTCGTTAAAACTAGAACGGTACCTCCGTTATATTACGTTGTCATTGTTGACATTCAATAATGATTAAACTTACTCACGTGCATTTATTACCATAGCTTGTTGTTGCTGTTGTTGTTGTTGTTGTTGTTGTTGTTGTTGTTATTAAAGTAATTATTATTGTATAAGCCGAGGATGTATAAGGTAAGGTTCTTTCTAGAATTCTTTATCTCTCTAATCCGAATTATAGATCAATAATATATTTTTATAATACAATAGTAACTGATCGTACATCTAATTTAAGCTCTTACGGGGATACTCTGTATAGAAACACGTGGTAATGTAGTAGTAGTAGTAGTAGTAGTAGTAGTAGTAGTAGTAGTAGTAGTAGTAGTAGTAGTAGTAGTAGTAGTAGTAGTAGTAGCAGTAATAGTAAATATCTCCCATTTAGTGTAACGATGCGGAGACGCAGAAGGTGTAATAGGATCTATTGATTTAGCGAGGCTGGCCGCCATCGGGCGGGGTAAGTGCGAGGAGCGAAAGTACCTTGTCGATCAACGGAAGAATCGTTCGTTAGATAAGAAGCTTATTCGCCTTAGCAGGCCAAAGAGGCTTCTCTAAAACGAAAACAAAGCTAATACGGCTTCGTAATCTCGGTCGATCACGTAAATTGTCTCTTGAACGATCGCTCGTGCGAAGCACTTGACATTAAAGTAAGTCATAAGCAGTCTCGTGCCCCCGATTTATCGAATGCGTTAGTGATGCGTTAGCGCAAGCCGAACAACTCGGAGACTCGGACTCGAGTCGTCATTAATTGCACATTCCAATGGCTTTTTACCCGTTCGTTTAGTAAAGACATGCCACTCTCGGCTCGATTCCAGATGGAATTTAAAAGGAAACGGGCGAAACGGAAAGTCGGGTTTTCCCACTCGTCGGGCGTACGGGACTATGACATTTACCGAGCAGGACAAAGGACTGAATTGAGATCACGCGGTTCTTATCACTACATTTTCAGTGCTGTAATTTATTCTGACTTCTGACGAGTCGACTCAATTCTTATTATTAGTTCGGTAACATCAATTTAAAGACGAACGGACTCATTGTTTTTCAACAGATACACATTATTATTACATTCGTTACATCGGCTAAGAATTCGAAAAGATCTTTCAAAACCTCCCCTCTCCTTCATTTAAGAATAACCAATACATATTCATAATTAGCCATTTGAGATTTTTTACTATTCGCGGTTTTAACTAATCTTCAGACCATGCCATCCCCCCCCTCTCTCTTTCTCTCTCTCTCTCTCTCTCTCTCTCTATATATATATATATATATATCTTTTTCTAGCGAGTTATTTATCAGCCTATAAATGTGCCTATAAATAGATATTTGTATCCACTATTCGTAAAGATTTTAATAGAATATCTTATTCTCAGCACCCAAATAACGTATTATTGTATAGAAGCCGTCATTGGCTCGTAATTTACAAGTTAACATTTGTCCCGGCGATAAGTCAATCAAATCTCGATTAATTGTTTTTTCTCGCATGTAATGACGATGTTTATAGTATGAATTGTATCATTAGTATTATCACTCGATGAGCTGTAGTTTAGATTGTATGCTCCTCATTCTCTAGCACCGCATGAGATCATGATATTCTTATTAACTTTATAACTATAAGTATATTTATGATTATAGTTTTTTTTTTTTTTTTTTTTTTTTTTTTGCACGGAATGCTTGTGTATGAAATACTTTATTACTGCGTGCTGTCCTCGGTGAATTCAAGTACCAACGTACCTTGCCTTTAGTCCTAAGCCGGTCGGATTGTAGCGGTTGCTCTTAAAATCATAATTACCTAGTTGATTACAACAACAACGACGACGACGACCACAACAATAACAACAACAATAACAACAACAATGAGATCGAATGAGACTATTATGAAGGACAATCGATAATACGTATATTCTTTGCTCGAAGATGCATACTCAATCAGTTGTACAAATCTAAACATAAATTTTATAAAGAAAAAAGTTATAGTTTAACTTTATACATGCTATTCTTAATATATATATACATACATATATACGTATACAATAACTCGATGTAAGCGATGTTTTTTCTATTAGAATTGCCATATATATATATATTAAATTCTATTAGATGATTCAATATTCAATGGAAAGCGTTTATGTAGTCATTGATGAATTTATATTATAATGTAATGATTTATAGATGATATAAGGAGGATAAATGATTTGTAAAAAAATTACTTGGCTCTGCTTATTGAAGTTTCTGTCTAATCCTATCAATTTATATTTTCTCTAGAAATCGTGAATAATAAAAGGCAACGTGTATGTGTTTATGAACAAAAAGAATAAAAAATATCCAGACCTGTATGCGAAAACTCTTTGATATAATCTTTAATGAAATATTAATATTAAGCTTTGAAATTTTGCTATAAAAGAATCTCTATGAAACAAAGCTAATTCTCATATCAATATTTATCTATATTAAATGCACTTTATAGTGAATTTAGGGTGATAAACGTGCAAATGTGAATGCGTGAATGTGCGCATCTTGGTCAATAAGAATTATTAAGGAAATATTATGGGGTTAATATTTGTTGTTATAATAAATAAATCGACGCCTACGTATTTAAAATTATATTTCATGGGTATAGTTAAAACAGAGTCGTATTCTATTGATTGACGGGACACGTGATCATACACAGCCACACACGAAAGCTATAAAAAACATACATAAGTAAGAATGTTAGCTTGGCATTACATGGGAAGGTTGAATCTTATCTTTAATAACGAATATAAGGACAGTGTTCAACAAGAACAAAGCATATCGGTCTATCATATCCTTATAAGTATAAATATTTTTAATGTTTATAATGTAAGTTTGTGCCTTACCGACGTTAAATACAAATGTAAGAAATTCAAAGAGAAGACTTTGTTTTATTAATATAATATTAATTGAATCCCTTTAACCTTAATGTCCACTCTGGTTCTTAAATAAATCTACATAAAGGCAAGGATAATGATGTAGGAGAAGAGAGGAGCTTTTTCTTCCGTGGCTCGACGTTGACTCGAGGTTACGTTTACAATGTAACGATGTAATAAAGAGGCATTGCCGCTCGCACACGTCGCAAGCAGAATGTCCCAGTAAATCCTGAAAATCCAGGTCGAATCAACGACAGCAGCAGCAGCAGCAGCAGCAGCAGCAGCAGCTGTATTTTTATATTATCGGCGTCTCCCTCGTAGCTTCCCTCGGCTCTCTGTCCAGCGTAGCGCTCGCGACCTTAGGGGTCCTTGGCCTCCTGACCTGGAGCAGTCGGCGTTCCTCGATGAGAGTAAGAAGCGCTCCTCGGAGCAGTGCTCCGCGTGCGGGACTTACCTCGTATTGACGGGGAGAAGGTTCTCGTTGACGAGGAAGGTACTTGCGTATGAAGGGGGCCATGAGCGCGGGATCGAGCTTCTCCACGTTCTCGGAGGAGACGAAGCTCACCAGGAGACCGACGCACATCGTAACCAGGGTGCCCGCGACCGTGTACCACAAGTAGCTCAATCGATAGACGAGCATGGGCTCCCTGTGGAAAAAGGTGCGTGCGAGCTTCAATACGAATTATAGGCAGACGGGAATGGGAACGGGAACCGAAACGGGGACGGGGACGGGAGGAACGAAGCTCGAGGGATCGTTGATCGACGACGTGATAAGCCTTTTTATCACCAAGCCGTGTAAAGATCCCTTCGCAGATCGGAATTCAATTACTAAAGTCGGCGCGGGATTTAATGAAATTGATCGTTTGTCAAAAATAATGTGACGACGTACCCTTCTGCGGGATCATCGAGGAGCGTTTCCGGTGGCAGCATAAGAAGCAGATTCTCCGACTGCTGGAAGGAGTACGTGCAGCCCTCGGTGCTCACTGGCTTCTCCTCGAATCTGTCCTTGTCATATAATACATTCCTCATCAGTCCCAAACAGACATTATAATAAAAGCCAAAATGAAATCGGAATTCGATTGTACTCGTACTCTTAATTTATGTTATCCTTCGAGCCGGGAATGCGCGGCCCGCACTTTGACTTAAATCCCGACCGGGTCTAATCAAATAAGAACGGGAAGAACCGGGGCCATCGATAATAATCGCGGGCGTCGGTAAAAGCGTTTCCTTTTTTTATTAACATTCTCAATTACGTTCATTTCGTCGGGATTCTAAATCCCGTCCAAGCATTGAAATTAATTAAGGGATTAAGAATCTCTTCTCATTCCACGTGGATTATTTTTACTCTTGCCTTATTTATCCCACGATCGCAATAACATTAACCTTCGTACACAATATACACCGGGTATAGCATAAAGTGTCAGACACAAAGTGTCAGCTCACGTATATTCTGGGAATGGCCTCACCGTATTCTCCCGCTAGCGATCGCAGCTTCCGCGGACAAACTGATCCATCCCATGAATGCAAGACCAGAGAGTCCTCCGATCAGCGCTCCCTAAAAACCATCAAGTTCTGCTTTTAACACAACGACAACAACAACGACAACAACAACGTCTCGGCATTTTTTCTTCTCTAAAAGCTGATTAAGGACGATAGAGAAGTTGCCGAGCTCGCATGTATTCTGTCCGGCTTTAATAGTGTATTAAGAATCGAACAGACGTACATTGGCATTGATCCAAGGCAGGAGGACTCCCATGCTGAAGATACCTAGGGAAGGTCCGCTGGTGATGGCGCCGAGGCTCATCGACAGCTGGAGTACGTGGGAGCCCGTCTTCTCGACGACGAAGACGAGGCCGGTGCAGGCGACCCCCAGGACAAGGACGGTCAGCTTCATGAGGACGTCGACGGTCTTGGGGCTGAAGGGGCTCTTGCGGAAGGGCTTGATAAAGTCCTCGAGGACGACGGCCGCCATGGAGTTCAAGCCGGTCGACAGGGAGCTGCAAATAAAGCCTTAGAAACAACGCGGTCGCCGGCATCGAGGCCAATCACCTTAAAGCTGCGCTAAATACACCGGCGACAAAAAGCCCCGGCATTCCCGGCACGTCCCCAAGGATGTTCATCATCAACAAGGGCAGCAGCTGATCCTTGGCATTGGCGAGCTTAAAAACGCCAGAGTCTAATATTATCGGCATTGTTGTTTATTGTGACCCGTTGTCTATCTAGGGGACAATACCTACCTTTGTCGTGAGTGGGTCGCATTCGTGGTACCAAGCGTAAACCAGCATGCCGGCGTAACCGCAAATGGCGATCAGCATCAGGACCCCGACGATGAACAACCACAGAGCTCTGGTGCGAATCGACCCGGGTCGGGATTATGAATTTCGTCAGTTGGTTATTGAAAGATATTGTCGGGGGACGACTGGGAGGGCGAGGGGCTGGGGTGGGGGATAACGCGGCTCACCTCTTGGCATGGCCGACCGTAGGCAAGGACAGGTAGCGCTGAATCATATTCTGGTTGATGGCCGCGATCTGGAGCCAGTGGACGCAACCGCCGAGGACGAGGGACCAAATGGTGTGGCGAGTCAGCGGACTCCAGTCGGCTCTGCCCAACGTAAAGATCAGTCTCGCTGTAGTGCTTCTAGGACTCGGGGGGGGGGGTGTCAAGCGGGACTCGGGCGGACTCACGTGGGTATTTCGAGGCGACCGGAGTCGAGGTTCCGGCGGATGACGACCGATAGGCCGCCGAGGTCCGCCGTGCCTTTCACCACAATGAGCAGCATCGCGCCGAACATTATGAAGGTCTGAACGAAATCCGTCCATACCACTGCCCGCAATCCGCCCTGCGAACGTCGTCGCAGCTCTTGTACATCGCTCTGCGTCCTCCAACCTCCCGCCCCTCCCACTCACCCCCGCTGACCATTTTCCCCAATAACACAGCCCCGAGGGCCGATTATAAATCTCTTTTAAACATCTTTTTAAACCTCTTTGCACGGTGATGATGATGATGATGATGATGATGATGATGATGATGATGATGATAATGGTAACGTTAATGACTGACGATATAATGCAAGCTACGACGATGACAATGATGACGACGACGAGGACGACGACGATCGCAACGATCGTCAGAAAAAAATAGGACATTAATTGTATTGTTACGCACCATGCACGTGTAAAAAATGCATACTACGCAGACGAAAGGCGTGACGACGTGGATGTTGACCCCGGTAACTGGAAAAGAAAAGTCAGGCTTTAACGGGCGCGAGTCTGGGGACGGTTCGTGATCGTTGGCCATCCTCGATGCCGGGCAATAATCGCGCTGTGCATGCGATACGATACGATACGATACGAATGACAGGGTTCGTCAACCGTATACGGTTATTGCAGCTTCGAGCCCTTCGCAATCGTCGAGCGGTCAAGGTCATTGTCGTTGCTCCGGCCGTCGGAGCTCGATGGATACGGCTGGCCTCTTTCCTACAGATTACCTATTATTCTACCGTAGAAGCCGTAGAACGAGCTCGGTCAGGCTCAATGGCTTCAATGGCCGGGGTAAGGGCGTAATTAATACAACGACGGCATTACCTCGGGAAGTATCGATAAAGTACTGCTCGTTGCTGTACCTTGATTGAAGGCGAGCGCTGGCACGTAGATGACTATTGGCAGCCAGGTTATCTGCACAGACATTGTCAGGGTCAGCCGACGTTCTTATCAGCTTTACGTTTCTCAACCACGGCTATTAAACGACATTAGTGACTGCGGATTAGCGAGATATTCATTTTTAGTTATCGGCTACCGTGGATACTAACGATTCCCATGGCGAATAGAACGGAGCCGAGGATGCGTATCCTCTTGTCGAACCGCAGCTCGAGGTACTCGTACGTGCTGGTGAGCCTGAGGTCGTGGAATACCGGCAGGTAGACGCCGGACATGATGAAGCCGACGACGATGACGCCGAGGCCGATGAATAGGTAACTCGTCCCGTGCACGTAGATTTCCGTGGGCATTCCCAGGAGCGATATCCCGGATATGAACGAGGCGATGAGGCTCATGCTCACGGGGAAGGTCCTCATGTTGCGTCCGCCTACGAGGTACTCGGCCTCGCCCCTCGACCGCTTCACGAAGCCAAAGTAGGCGCCGATGCAGCCACAGCCGAGGAGCATCGACACGAAGACCGCGTAATCCCCGAGGCCAAAGTTACGCAGCGAGTCGATCACGTCCTCGACGCTGGGCATGTCCGCCCCCAACTCCCCTGACGAGGACATCCTCTTGCCCGGCTCTTGGATCAACTGCAACAGCGTCTCCTCGTATCCCAATGATACCGGGAACTTATCTAATGCCTCCTACGTGATCATCTGCCGGGGCTCGCTCCAATCATACTTAACTAATTTAAAACACGATCGAAATTTATCAATGCGGCCAATTTAAATTAGCGCTTTAGAATACGTTTTTGTTAATCATTGGATCGACGTTGCTACCTTTCCATCCACCCATCCACCCATCCACCCATCCACCTACCCGCCAACTCAAATGTCCAGGCAATTGAATTTGGCAATTGAATTTCTCACCTGCATCGCGCTCCACGCAAAAGGTCGGATGAATCGAAAAAATGTTCTATTTACAAGTGCCGTTGGGCTGGCTTTACGAGATTGGCATTGCGCAGCCGTCCTAAGGTCAAATACATTCGACGCACTGACATGTTCTCCGGCATCCGAAAGCCCCGGGCAGAGCATTATCAATTCCGAAGCTGCTCGCAATTAAGTCGGACACGAGCGAGCCATGAATTTTATCGGGGTTCGGGTGAAGAGGCAATCCCCGTCGACGATGGATTTAAACGGAAAGCGAAGCTTTCAAGTAGATCCTTGATCCGGCCTCCGGGACTTAAGAAGAAGAAGAAGAAGGAAATTAGGGATTCGGGAGGAGATATGCTCGTAGCCGCGAAAATTCTTCATTTACGTGCCGCATTACGCGTAATTCGACTATTCTTTGTATCGGACTCGGCCGATGTATATTTATAGCCGGCGGGTAACGCGCATCGGTGGCTGCGCGCTCGCTTAAAACGACCGACAATAGGCTCATGAGGCCACAAACGGTGAACAGTGGAACGGATGACAAGTAACGAAGTCTTTAATGCAACCGGTTACTCGGTGAGGGCGGCGGGCGAGCGGCGGGCGGGGGGAGCCAATCGCTTCGGAGTAAATAAATTCTGTCCGAATTTTCATTCCCTCCACCCACGGACGATTCCACTCGGCTTCATTCAACCTCTCTCCTATTGTTATTATTTATTATTACTCATTACTTATTATTATTATTATTATTATTATTATCATTAGCTGCAAGGTCCTTTCCAAGTGAAACAACCATATCTGCCCACTACTGCTACAACAACAACTATTATTATAATTATTATCATCATTATTATTATTGTCGTTGCAGCCGTTAAGGACGTTTCAATAATTTTTAAAGACACGAATTCAGAGTATCGATGTCGCGGAACGCGCTTTCCAGCTGCCCGTTCCAAAAAGTCTGCGCGCAAGGGAAACTCGACGGTGACCTACCTCGACGCTCTACCTCCACGGCCCGTCTATTAACAACAACGACTACAACAACAAGAAGCAATAACAATAACAATAACAATAATAATAGTAATAAAAATAATAATAGCAATGGTAATAGTGATAAAAATAACAATAGCAATGGTAATGGTAATAAGTAAATCATAATTACTTGTCACACTTTGGCTCGACGAGACTGAAACAAGTTGCAGCACAAGGGCTTTTCCGACCCTGGATTAACATAACTCGCCGCTGGTTATGCAGTGAACGCGGAAGGACGGATTACGGAGAGGATCCGTTGACGGGGCTCGAGCTAGCAACGCGTATTATAATATAGAACGTGTATGTGCATGGGTATGCGCGTACACGGCCGGGGTGCGTAAGCGAGGGAATCGTCGAGCGCGATTCGGCGGGGAACACTGACGGTCAGTTGACGGAGAGTATTAAGTGTAAGAAGCGCGGTAACCGGTGCCGGGGTCCTCTAGGGCGGTGATCGACGACTGGTCACCCGTCCAGGGCGCGCGCCACTCTTTAACCAGTCGCGTGCTCGCGTCGAGGCAATTTCCTCGTTAAGCTTGACAATGGACACGTAAGCCCCTCGGAACGAGACAAGTGGATAATACCGTCTGATTTAGAAGCGGACTTGGTCTTCTCTTTTGTCGCCCCTCCCTCCCCCACCCCCCACCACGCTCGCTCGCTCGCTCGCTCCCTCACACTCCCTCACACTCCTCTGCCGCGCTCCTGAGCATCATCTGTGCGATATTTAACGCTGCACCTTCTCATTATAAATACCGTCGCTCAACTTTATTGAGACGTCGCGCACGCTCGCCCCAGCAAATGACCTGGAATAATAACTTTTCAATTTTCCCCTCGTTTTTTTTTTTTTTTTTTACATTCTGAATCGCCATTATTCGTCGTCTATGCCAAGCTCAATGAGACATTTCTTCACGAGTGCATTTAAAGGGCCGCTTTCTTCATTAATAAAAGTTCAAAATTCACGTACGATTTCAATTGTCTTACACATTACCTTCAAATATTGTTCCCATTCGATATTTCTCTCAATTAACAACTGTGGTTCGTTTCGTTCGCTGAATTATCTTACCGATTAATTCCAATGATATACATTCGTTCCCTCAATGGATTTTATCGCATTAAATATATAATTATATACAGAATTACTTTGATGACTCCGATAATTAAATATTTGTGATTGTATTTATAATTATTTATTATAATAGTAAATATAATTATTTGTGATTAGTGATTGTATACATGCATTCTTTAAAATAAACTTCATCTAACCGATACGGTTTTTTTTTTTTTTTTTTTTTTTTTTTTTTTTGAACAAGTAAGTTACTTCAATTTTATATCTAGAAAGGAAGAATGGCAAACCTTTATGAACACGGTAAACAATTTAGAAATAATTATACCTTTTATTTATTTATCAAATGTGAAAGAAGATGTAGTAGTGACAATTTTTATTAATATAATCGTAATAATTAAATTTTATTTATATCATTATCCCTGATAAAATGTAGGTAATTCATTTTCTGTAACAGTACTACGAACAATACCATCCTTAGTGATTATACCCAATCTAATTAAACCACCACTGCTTCCATCTCGAGACATAGCCAGAGCCAATGCTAATAAAATGAAAAAACATTGAAATTGAAAATTATACTCGTTTTCCTTAGTTTTTATATTAAAGTTTAAAGTAAAAATTTCGATGCAATCAATTAAACTTACAGTTTGTCACTAATTCAATGCATTCCTCTTTAGACATGCCGTGTTTGTAATTGGCATCAACGTAACCATATATATAACTAGAACCTGATCCACCAATAGAAATAGGCTGCCGACTACACATGCCTCCAAGTGGAATACTATAAACTTGACCACCTTTTATTGGGTCCCAGCCAGCTACTAAGATACCAGCCATTAAACTATCACGATAATTGTAACATAATTCCCTAAAGACATTGGCTGCTGTTGTAACTCTTGGTTCAACTCCTAGTTCCATTCTATTTACCAAACATAATGTATGAACAGATAAATTAATAAACATTGAAGGTAAATGTATGTATTTATTTTCTTTACCTATGAAATCCTAAATGATATCTGACTATATCGGAAATAGCCTGAGTATCAGCCGAAGACCCAGATCGACAACAGTATATGTAATCGGTTACTTTAGTCAATTTATCCACTACTCGATTAGCAATATATGCCCTATGAAAAAGATTTATAATGTTTAATTTTCATATATTGAATAATTTAAACGGTTTAATGAAATTATTTACAAACCCAGTAGTGGAGCGCGAGTCGGCACCAATAACGACACCACCATCGAACTCAACAGCCATAATCGAAGTCTAGTAAAATAAAAATGTATTTTATAAATAAGCAAAATTAAATAAAGGATATAAATGTTAACAATAAACATAAGAACGGGACCGTGTGTGTGTTTTTTGAGCGCAGGTTTGCATTGTCATTATAACCTTCAAAATAGATTTATTACAAAAATAAACTTACTCCCGTGCTATGTTCCGCTTGTGCCCAATCCGGCATCGTACTTATATTCGAAATCATCGGTCTAGGCATTTGCAACATTATGCACAGATTAATTAAATACGAAAACAAGGGAAATCACGTCGGCACAACCGTTCTTGTGTTGACGATACGGCTTTGAAATTTGTGCAGACGGTAAGTTGTAGTGAATCGGGCCGATATTGCAGATTCCACAATCGCATGCGCACTTATGCTTTCAATTTAGTTAATTGGTGAAAATTCCTCTTTTTAAATGCAGAACGATTCTTAAATATTAAATTGTGAGTTAAAATTTATATAATGCGTTCAGGTATATCGAGCGGCAAATAATTGTGAGGAGATAATTTGGTGCAGAGAATATTTAAAATACATTATATAAAAACATAATTTGTATTTGTTCTTTGACCTTAAAACTCATTCCTGTCATCTTTAAGTTTCTTTATAACAGTATTAGCTCTCTAGGTTTTCTGGTAGAGTATTCAGTATTACAACTACTAAATGCCCAAGCATCAACTAAATTAAAGAAATTACGTGCAAGTGAATTTTTTAACTCTTTACATGTACATGGCTTATAATGCATTGATTCATTCAATTTGTAATACATTTACAGTAATGCTGTAATTCGCATATCAATGTTATGGATTTTAAACTTTTATACACTTTTTGTAAATAATTAAATTAATTTAATTTTTATAAAAATCGATTTCATTTATTTTATTTCATTCATTTTGTAAATATAATTTTCTACAAATTTCTGTAATTGGAATATCAGAAACTGGAGGAATACCACCAGGGATGCTTTCACGTTGCTCTAAACAATATTCGTCAGTTATTGTTCTTAAATCATCGATATTTGGTGTCATACTTATATTTATAGCTGGATAAATAGCAAACGCAAATACAGCAATAGCTGTTAAAATCCAAATTGGAAGAGCCACGGCCCAATATTTTGATGGCCAATATGTAAGTCCTAATTTTTCATGTAACAACTCATCAGGTACAAATGCCCATACTAAATATAATAATAATAACATATTTGATCCTATGTACATTGCATATCCATAAACTGATCTTGGACCATAAGGTGCTGGTGTACGTTCAGACATACTTTTATTAAAAATTATAACCTATGGAAGTTTCAATAATGATCATAGGAAGGCTGTGGTGGACCAAACTCTTTCATAGTTTCAGTGACAAGCAGTAATGAATCAAAAAATGATGTTAACCCAACTCGAATTTTTCGAGCTTCTTTACCAGAAAAAACACTAAAATATATGAAATTCGTATAATATTATTCGTTAAGTATTCAATTAAAATCTTGTGAATGATTTATTGACATACACTTCAAGTATGTTTGATTTTAAACTTAATGTTTTAATTACACCACTTCTCAAGGGCTCTGTATCTACTCTTAAAGTTTGATAAGCAACATCTGCTTCTCGTTCGCTAGGAAATGGAATAGACAAATTACTGAATAGTTAAATTAAGAAATTATGTCACGTAATAAAAGCAGCCTCGAGCCAAATTCAAAATTATTAAGGATACACAGTGAGGTCGTTCATGACGTCCCTTAAGAATAACGTACTTTTAAAACATTTTATAAAAATAGTATATTATTCATCATAGAATTAATCTGTATTCCTTTTGTTTATTTAATGAGGTTAGGGAAAAGTATTTACAAACAATATAAAACAGTGTCTAACATGTACAAAAATATAAATCTCTGCTCAAGCCGGAACCTCGTCGAAAGGCGGATGATGTGCGCTTGCGTATCATTGTAACCTACCTAACCTTATCTGAAATAATTGTAAATTTCTTTTTTTTTAAATTTAATTCAATTCTCCGGTATATTTAGTTATAAAATTACAGCCCCATTTTGTAAATATATGGATTTCGTAGTTGGGTAGTTAAAAGCGGAGATTTATAATATGTATATATATATTGTCATTAAAATAAAAAAGAATATCTTGATTGTTGCTGGGTATATAAAGGAATTTTGTATATTTAAGCATCGATAAGTCAAAGAAAATACTGTTCGAATGCTTTTCAACAAGTAAGGGAAAGAAAACTTGTGGAAATTTTAAATATGATTCCGGGGGGAAAAAGACCATATTATCGAGGAAAAAATTAATGAAAGTACTCGATTCTTTTATAGGACTAACGGTTTTAAAGTACGAACTGCATGATGCTTTTTTATAAACATTTACTTTGTCCTCTATACATTTAAAATTTCAAAAAGTATGGAGATAACAAAATATTTAAATTTACTGAGGCTTTAAAATACACTAATACTCAACGTATTTACGCAGTTAGCTAATGTAATAATAATGTGTCAAAATGTATTTTACCAAATTAAGTCAAAGTTGTCTCAAAATGAGACCACAACTACACGCTTTACAAGATAAATAATTCATTTATCAAAGTTAAATGCTACAACTTCCATTATTGTGTACACTTTTAAATAATAATCTAAATAATAATCTAAATAATATTCTAAATAATAATCCAATTAGCCTGGAACATATTAACGTAAATATAAATATTTGATATTGATTTACTGTATGTGAATGATAAAAACATTCGAAAACGACAATTATATCTTTTAAAAAAATGTTGAGCATTGTTATGAAAAATCATATCGTTAGACGTCATCATTAAATTGACATTATGCACATTCATCGCATTGGTCACTAGACCAAAACACTACTATTTTTTTTTTTTTTTTTTTAACTAAAGATGTAAACAGCCCCGCGCGAAATCTTCAAAGATGGTTTTATTTAATAATCCAATACTATTTTTTATATAAAGAATAGTTGTTATATGCACTATGCCACGCAATCTTAAGAAAATTTCAAGTAACCCAGTTTAATAGCTATAATAGTGGTTTATTTTTATTTGCATCTGCATTAATAAAGTAAATAGATCATCAATTCTTTTACAAATTTTCTGTAGTTTACTAAAAAAACAGCTTCTAAAGTAATATTATTTTTTAATAATATAAAATGAAGATATATTTAATGCTTTGCAAGCTCATAAAAATAAACGAGTCCTTCGATATTTGATGAAACGTTAACTTAACGAAGCTATGAATACAATTATCAATTTAAAAAATTAGGCTTGACTCATTATCGGTTCTATTCGACTTCACAGCTGCCAATATATTATAACTATATAAGTGATAATAATAATAATAATAATAATAATAATAATAATAACAATAATAATAAACATGAGAATTTGCAAGTGTAAAAATGAGAAGATGTAAATT
Source organism: Ceratosolen fusciceps (assembly GCA_018883505.1). NCBI lineage: Eukaryota > Metazoa > Arthropoda > Insecta > Hymenoptera > Agaonidae > Ceratosolen > Ceratosolen fusciceps. The sequence goes on from RCIC01000005.1 coordinate 7,706,890, forward strand.
AGAAGTATAAATAAAGCTTAAGAAAAAAATCATTGTTCCAAATTAAGATTCAAATTTTTTTTTTTTATATTTGTTATTGAAAATCGATCATCTAAAATATGTTTCCTGTAATACATGGAAAATAAGATTATTTTCCATTAGTAATAAAATTTTACTTTGAAACCTATTATTTGGTTATGGGACAGTGATTCGACAGTGATTGTACAATTAATTTTACTCAATTTAATGCATTATTTATCATGGGTAAGCTCGATAAACTGATTTCCCGACTTTTTTTACTCTAAAAACTTTTAGAAATCGTATTTAACTTTTCTCGAGACCTTTATTCGCAAGCAATTACAAAATCACGTACATTTGAGTTAGAGCGTGTAAGAACTCTTTTGTTTTTAGGAATGGCGAATTACGAAATAAAATAGACGTCATAAGGTCATTTACCCGTAAGAAAAAGAAAAAAGCGGGAGGAAATTTGAGGTTATAAAGTACAATGATTAAAATAACTAATAGAACGAAGAAAGGAGGTCAATCTAGAAGTATCCCGCACTATAAACTTCCACGTACTAGAAATGTCAGTTTGAAGAACGAGGTAATAAAAGGTATTAAAATGCCGCTTTAAAAAACCGTACTCGAGTGCTCTTCTATCGTTTGGCGCCAGAAAAAAGAGAGAGAGAGAAAAAAAAGGAACATCACGCCTATTGTGTTGCGCCATGTGACGTTTCGTAGCTCCACGTGTTTTTTAGGAAGAGGTCCAGCAATGAGACCAGGTGCTTCGTAATCATAACCTAAATAAGTCGTGTGGAAACCACCCTCGAAAAAGGGGTGCGCGCAAACCCTTACCAATGCGTTCTAGGCATTTTATAGTATGGCAGGTGATTATAAGGGCCAGGTGCGAGTCGTCGGATCTTTGACCATTTAAAAATTAACCACTTACCCGAAGTATTAGATTTTAACTTATCGGAGAAGATGAAATTTCAAAGCGCGACGACGCTCAAGTCTGTCGCGAGATTGGGAATATTATCGGAAATAGAGAGGCTGCCCAATTTGACCTACCAAACGCCTTTACTGCTCATATATACAAAAGTAAGATTTTTTTATTAATCTCTCTATTATAGACGGCAACTATTTATCTTACGAGCGCTGACACAGAAAAAAATTCAGCCTTGAGCAGCGTCGATTTTTTATTCAAATCTTTTCACTCTTGTAATTAAATGATACATTAAGTTGTTAATTTAATTGTTACAGAGGGGTTGCATTCCACATTTATGTAAGAGTGTCTTTACAATGTTAACATCCGAGAAGCTTTTTTTATTAACATCTTTACCAACTACTTTACTCATGGAAGATTGTGTTAAGCAGTTTAATCATTTCAGCGAATTTATAAGCATGGAGGTAAATAATTATCCATATATAAAATTATCTATAATTGTAGAAACAACTTTGCAACTGTACAGCTTTGTATGAATAAATGATATTGAATTTAATCTACTGTAATATATGAGAACCAATAATCAAATTCATTAGAATTGCTTTGAATTTCAGGAATATCCACTATTTCTCACAATACAAGATCCAGCTTTTTGTACACAGTCTGGCTTTCACAAACAAAAATCTATTTCTGTATGGTCTAGAAATGGTAGAAAATCTATTAGTCCTGATAAATATATGAATTTAATAGAAGTTTTTAAGCCTGATGCATACATAACATTATGTGACGGAGACACAGATAAAGACAGTAGCCAGAAGAGAGTTACAAAAGCTGTAGAGAAAAGCAAAACATTCTTTGAGAGATGTTGGAAAAGACATACAGAATCCGAAATAGTGAAAAATAAAGGTTTCTTAGGAGCAATTGAAGGAGGATATAACTTAAAAGCGAGGGAAACCTCTATAAAAAACATGGAGGATAAACCAATTCTTGGATATGTAATCGATGGATTACACAAGAATGGAATAGAAACACAAAATATTACTATAGATGAAATTAAACATGTTATTGAGCATTCTATTGTAAGATAATGCCTAATAAGTATACTTTAGTGTATAATAGATAGTAATTATATCTAAATAGTTAATTTGATTTTAGAATTTACTTCCTACAAACAAACTTCGTGTTATGCTAGGTTGTTGGAATCCATTAACCATGTTAGAATTAGTTAATTTAGGTATTGATATTTTTGACTCGTCATATCCTTTTTTAATGACGGAGCAAAACAAAGCCTTATTGTTTTTATGCGATACATGCAACCATGAAGAGAGATGTTTGTTAGATCTTTCTGAAAAGAGGTAATTGCAATTATTTTACTATAAAAAATATTTTTCAAATACCTTATAAATTTCATGCTTTTTATTTAATTTATTCTTCGAAATTTCAGGTATAGAGATAATTTTGAACCTGTTTGTAAATCATGCCAATGCTTAACTTGCAAAAATCATACCAAAGCATACATACATCACCTTGTCATAACTAGAGAATTATTAGCACCAGTACTTTTAATGATGTATGTATAAATCTTACATAATTACTTCGATTTTCAATTTTATCCATGCGGTCATTAAATGTTTTTAACAAAAAAAATATAATTGCAGACACAATATTCACCATTACGTCGAATTCTTCAATGCTATCCAGAAACACATAAAAGAAGGAACATTTCAAGAATTTCGAAACAAAATACAGTCCAAATATTGATCTAATTTATAAGAATTTAAGCTATTTATAATGAAAACTTTAGTACAAATTTTGTGTGTTGTAATAAATAATTTAATATTTTAATAATGTTTCTTTCTCAAATACTATTCCTACCCATATTTATAGATTATATTTTTCAAGAGATTTATTGACTTCATGTTTTCAATGTGTAGAATTTATTAGTTCTTTCCGAATTACATTTTCAAATAAAAATTAGACTCGATATTCGACTTATCGTTAATAATTTTACTCAATTAAGCATTAGCTTCGAATATTACTTTTATATTATTTTCTGTATAAAATATTTAAAAATTATTTTCAATAAATAAAAAATAAATAAAAATATAATTATTATTGTAGTTGATCACATTTATATATTTTCTATATTAAAAGTAAAAAAATTCTAATTTTAAAATATATTTTAGATTGAAAAATTATAAATTATTTTTAATAAAACTTAAAAAGGTCTTCATAGAAAATAATTTTTAAATAAAATGTTTGTTATGTGTGCGGGCGTGCATGTGGAAAATTTTAAGAAAACTACAGAATCAAATTATAAACAATAATAACATTGAGCTTCAGAATTAGAAAATTAGGAATAGCAAATTTTAGAATTACAAACAACGGATAATATTAAATATAATTTTTGTTTAATATGTTAAATAGAGTGGTAGCGCGTTCAACGGGCAATAATACTAATATTTTATTGATAAACCTTGCAATTTCAACTTAAGCAATACAATTGCATGTTATACTTCAGAAATGTAAAAAAAGGCAGGCTTTAAAAATACAAGCCCTTCTCTTCTAATATGCTTATTTTCTAGTCAGGTAAGTAGTTCGGATCCAAATAGTTATACGAGGTAGTGCTGAAATTTTGTGGAAGATAATCGGTGTCATGGCACTTTGAATACTTTGGTGGTCGTACTGCTGTGAGCATATGAGTAGAGGGATGAAGTGGGTCTTCAGCCTCTAGTTGAGCAATAGCACAATCCGAACACAAATCAATTTGATCTAGGCACTCCTCACAGTGCCATCTTATATTCTTTATAGGGTCTTCACCGCAAATGTAGCACTTTAAGAAGAAATTAAAAAGCATTAGATTTTAAAGGCTTAAAAATATCTTATTCAACGTGCTCGTCGCGTTTTACTCTTGTTTTACTTTAAGAAAAATGTATATAACTCTGTCTAAAATTTATTACTGATAATAATATTATAATTCTATATATTTAATTCTTATCTATATGAGGTATTCAAAGTATGGACAAATCTAAAAACATTTAACCCTATCGAATATAACTGTAAATAAAATAACTGAGCTAAAGGGCACTATTATTCTACAAGCCTTGTTAATGCAAAGAGTACCAATTTTTTTACAAAGTAAAAAAAGTTACCTTATATCCAAAATGAAGATAAGTTGCTTCTGTACTGTTATACTTTTCTAATTTCACTTGTCGCAATAATTCCATTTGCTTTACTTCTGGATGGTCAGAATCACTTTGATGAATAGTTGTTGGTAAATCATCATCCTTTTATGTAAAAATAATCTTTATGCATTAAATTGTAAGGAGTATTGCATAAACCTACTATTGTTACAAAGCTTATTGAATATATTACAAAACTTAAATTAATGTTGTACAATCTACAAAATATTACAACAATGATTAAATTATTAGGTATTATGCTAATTGTACAGTACATATAAAGTAAATTATAAATCTATATAATTATAAGCTTAAAGAAAAGAAGATAAAAAAGCATTAAATAGGTCATGAGAGAAGATAAGAAGATATGAATTTGAAGGTACTATTAAAATTAATAAAAAAAATTGAAATAAAAATAACTTACAGATTCATTTGGAATCGGTTCTTTTTTCATTTCATCAATAATTTGCTCATGAGGGAAAAATGTTGATTTACGAAAGGATATATAGTTACTTTTGTGACGACTAGTAGTCTTTCTCATTTCATTTTTCATCTTTGGCCCTCTACCAGGGATTGGCAGACCAGCCTTTGTGAGCTTGATAAAATACTTTTGAACTCTACTAGATACTTGCTTTGGTGTACGATTACCTGAAAGAGCATTGGTGTTATCATTGTTTGTGATTTGGACAGAATTGAAATAAAAGTAACAAGTAAGTGAGCTCCCGGATAGACTGTACCTAGAGCATTGGCAATTTTGGTCCATCGTCGCATCTCAATTTCCTCGGGAGGGTATTTGACCAAGAGTTCCTCCAATCGTCTTTGCTCGTCGGCTGTCCAGAGCTTATTGAAGGTCTCGGGCTTGGTTTCGTCGTAGGTCCTTCCCCTGACAAGCAGCTTGTTAGAATTGTCCTCGAGCTTGAATGTCTTAGTCGGAGGGGGATTCTTGGCATTGCGAGTTTGTGGCCTCATATTATTATCCGGCTGGGCGACATTGTACTTACTCCAATCGATCTCCGGGAGTTCGGGTATCTTCTGCGGTCCAGGATACTCCGGGAGGTCGCCACTTTGTAATTTAGCGACATAAGATATCGGATCTTTTAAGGCCTCTTTTTTAGCAAGGAGCAGGACATCGAGGTCCTGGATCGCCTGGGTCCGCTGGGCCTGAAGCGTAACGATGATCTTGAGCAGGTCCCTGTAGTCCTTGTTGCCCTTCAAGGCCAAGTGGTCCGATTCGAAGTAAAAGTTGTCCAAGGGATCGCAGGTCTCCTCCTCGTGGAAGACGGAGGTCGTGTGCTCGGTGACGGGCGCGTCGGCCGGTCGACTCCTCGGGAATATCGCCTCTTTGTAATCGGGCCTGAAAGCCTCCTCGGGGCCACAGCCTGTCAACACCTCGCTCGGGATGTCGGCCAAGAGGTCGGCCAACGTCTGGTCCTCGGACATAGCTGAAGAAGGCACTCGTCGAACACTCTCATCGAGCGCCCGAGCATTTCCAATCGAAACGAAAGCAGAGTAAACAAAGCCTGACTCTCGGATTCACCTTGAATCGCTTCGTGCCCAGTTCCTTTTAACGTCGCTACTGCTGCCGTTGCTGCTACTGCTGTTGCTACTGCTACTGCTGCTGCTGCTGCTGCTGCTGCTGCTGCTGCTGCTGCTGCTGCTGCTGCTCTCTCCTGCCGCTCCTCCTCCTCCTCCTCCTCCTTGCTCCCTTCCCCATCGAATTCTCACGAGTGACGCTCCCCCGACTCGCTCTCTCTCTCTCTCTCTCTCTCTCTCTCTCTCTCTCTCATCCGGCCATCCCCCTCCCCGCCGCTGACGGCACAGTGTCACTTTGTCCTGCGCTTATTTATCGTTTACGTTTCGAGCTGCTGCTAACGTGTCCCCCGTAGCCTGCCTCCCGTCCCTCTGCGCGGGGCCCACGGACGTCTCGCGACGTTTAAATCCCATCGAGCCGATCGGTGCTGCAGGAGGCGCGGAAAATCGTGGACACGTGTTCGGGCTCCGGCGGCTCGTCGAGGGAGGCCAGGCCAACCACGCGGTAGACCCGCGGCTCGTGGAGCCTCTCCCTCGCGCGCTCTATCCTGATTTTCCAGACTATTTTCGCTATGCGAATGAATGAAATTAGCCCTCCAACCAGGGTTCCTCCACCCCCCCCCCGGACCAGCACCGCCGCCCATACGACGTGCAAGAAACGACACACGAGAGACGGAGACGTGCGCAACGCGTCTCGACAGGCGAAGTCAAAAAAAGAGCCGACCCGACCCTTTATCTCAGCCCATACCGCCACCTCTTTGCTCATTTCTAGACCCTGTCGAGTCAATTGTCGCTTAATTGTCACTTTTTCTTTCCTGCTCCAATGAAATGATACTCTTTATTTCCGAGCCATTGGCCGAACTCGAGCTGCACCACACCGCTTTCAAACAATATCAGCCTTATCAGCCTTATCAGCCTCAAGCCTAAAATAAAAAAAAAAAAAAAAAACTACTGCTTTTATTTATAATTTTCTATGTAAGCCGAATTCTACGTATCCTTGATATCATGCTTTCAATCCCTTTTCATAAAAGTAAAAGAGAAAGAAAGAAAGAAAAAATCAAAATCAAAATCAAAATCTTACTCTGGCTAATATCTAATGTATTGTGTATTGGCGTGCATTTGTCATAGAAATAATACATTTATTCACGGCAAGAGTCTAAATTTGTAAAAATTGTAACGAAGTAAGAGCAGCATTCGCGTGGCGACAAAGATATTTCCCGCAATCACTGACCCATTTATGATACAATATTAGAATACCCGCTTTGCATTGCCTTTTGTTTATGTTGTCAAGTATTTATTTATTTTATTTTTTTTTCATTTCACTTTCGTATAATTTTTAACGCACAGACGTCACGTATTGCCATTATTAAAAAAAGTAAAAGCTGAGAAAGAAAATTAATTGAGCTAATTATAGAATTACAGCTTTTCATTATCAATGATTCGAGGGCATGCAAATACACATTTTGTAATAGATAAATATTATTGATTTGAAAAGTATCGTCAATCAAACGACTTGTAAAGCGTTAATATAACTTTAGGCCGATAAGATTATTTTTTGTTACACATAGTTTTATAAATAAGCGCACGTTAAATATAGTTATTATCTAGGGACATGTAATAGGGACACGATCGAAAGCTCCATTTTATTTTACACGTAAATGAAATTATTTTTAAGCCGCTTCGCTATAAAGGCGGAGGAGGAGAGTCTTGGCTGACTATATTACGTTATTCCTGGCTCGTAGAATCAGCCGACTAATTTATCCGTATTATGTAAAACATTGAAGACTTAGACGTGTAATTATGAAAATGATTAAAAACCCAATACGGATCTCATTTGGCATTATTCTTCACATTGTGCTAGTATCAAAGAGATAAGATAAGTGATCGTAAATTTATCCCGAGCATAACAAGTACTTCTTAATTTTCATTCCGAACGCTCAGTTATAAAAAAAAAAAAAAAAACAAAAACAAAAAAAAACAAAAAAAACCTTAATATTTCTTATTGTTTTCTCGTATTGCGCGATTAATAAGATTAACTGTACCTTAGCATTGTTTTCCACCAAATACACGTTCGCGAGTACTTATTATACATTTATTATTCCCGTATATCCACGTAATAATGTATTATTGAAGTAAATAATGCGTAGAGCCATTGTTATTGGCCGATTTCTATATCAACTCTGAGAAATAAAAGTCCAGCATAACAAACGTCCGTGCAATCCGTCAAAGCCGAGCAATAAAATAAGCATAAAGAAATGAAATTAATTTCACATATTTCATCATAATTATTTGTCAGTTGAAATTGTATACATCGAATTTTATGCAGCTTAAGGCTATTTTTACCGGCCTCTTGACTTATACTAAATTACATGCTTTTTTTCGGGAAATTAGAAAAATTCATACGAATGCAGTATACACTTTTCATAATCTTTTATACTTCGGCTTTGCACATTTCTCTTACAATTTCTTATTGCTTCTATTATTATCGGTAACAGGAAAACTTTAAATATTTTTTTTATAATATTCAACAGAATATGATGTACAGGAATGATATAGAAAATAAGAAAACCGCCAGCATTGTACAATTTCAGCATTTCGGTCGCTTCCATCGCGTATCCTCGTAACAGAAAAATTATCTGAATATTTTGTTACCGATATACTTTTAATAACAAAAATCATTAATTTTGATATATTTGTTTAGGAAATAAACATTAAACAAATCCTTTTATGCGAATAGAGAAAGTTCGTTGGCTAGTGCAAAGGAGGTCATCACTATTCCGTATGTAAAATAAACATGCAAATAAATAAACATCACGATGACATTGAGTAATACCAAAGAGATAAAGTTATACTGCTTAAAAAAATAAATAAATAAAAAAAAATATACATATATATATATATATATATATATATATATATTACATGCTATAGAAATATATTAAATGTTTATCTGTATTTTGTAGAAATCACGCCACAGGTATGGAAAGATTTATTATTGACTATTATGTTGGAGCTTACGATTTTCTGCGATTATACTACGACGTTCTACGATGTAATTTTATTTGAATATTTTGTAATTAAACTACGAGGCAACCATAAGATGTAATGTATTTTATCGCATGTCCTTACGTAAAATAGAAGTAGAACTTAGTGAGGCTGCTGTAGCCTCTTATTAATTGAAAGTCTATAATGAATTTTTTTTTAATCATCATTACCTTCGTCATTAATACTAAATAACAATGATTATTATAACATCAATCACAAAGATAAAAGATTTCGAATGTTTAATACATAAATATATATATATATATATTGGTAATTAATTAAATCATAAATTTGTAGATGATTAAAACGTTTGTCACAGGCTTTTATATCAATACGTTCTGTCATTTAAATACATTTTTGTCTTTTAAATGCAGTAATGAAATGCAGTAAATATAAAATTAAATATCCAGAACAAACTATGTATCTTATTTCTGAAAAAACAGAATATAAAGTGGATACTTAAGCGATATCAATTAGTGAACGACTATAAAACAAATACAGTGTCCACGGAATTTATTCAGAATAGATTTTTTTTTCTTTGAACGATTTACACAAAATCAGTTTATCTTCGGCAATCAATGTATCCACTGATTAAGTTTTAAGTATTGATTAAAAATTAATTAATATTATTAATAGATTAATATTTAATATTTTTATAAAGATTGCCTTTATTTGTAAAAAAGGTTAAAGTATTAGCTTTTGAATGGTCTTCGAGAAGAATACTCATACCTCTGTACTTTTCTTGCATTCTAATATTTATTACTTATCCATAATAATTAATTAATTATGGGAGTTTTCATATGCTTGTTATATTGTTTTAGTGTTTAGAAAAGCTAAATTTTGCAAAGTAGAGTTTCTCGAATGTAAGCGCAGTTGATCAAATGAAAAATAATTATAATCGAAAATGTGATTCAGATTAAATTACTTAATACTCTGTAAAGTTTCTGTCATAATAAAAAAGTATGTATATATACATATTAATTTATATGTTTTTAAAAAATATATTTTATTATAAAAGTCTTTGTTACGTCGATTGTGTACAATATTAAACGTGTATATCATCCGCTTATACATTAGTTGTGTAAAATAAAAAGAATACTTTTGTTAATCGATCCGAGGACGTTTTATTAACCAGTGTACCGAGCATAAGCGTGTGGGATACTTGGAGCATTTCCGCTTTCACAGCCTCAGTTTTTCTCCTCGTCATCGCTTAACGCCTCGTTTGGTGCGACGACCATGAACAACATTTGCACCAAATACGTTAACTTTCCTGTAACACGCCAATTGGCCGCTCGATAGAAAAATAGTAAGGGAAACGCAGCAGAAAATGTATCAAAAAAAAAAAAAAAAAAAGAAAAGAAAAGAAAAAAAACTAGAAACGAATCGGTATCAATAACAATAAAAAATAGAAATCGCGATTGTAAGGCCGGCGAACAAATGCTCGATAAGGAGGAATTGGGGGAGGGGGGGGGATCGGTGAAAAAAGGCGGAAAAAGTATTGCAAGAGGAAATGGTATTTTAGTATTGGCAGTAAGAGCAATACAGGAAGTCGTAGTAGTGCATTGCATATCAGTTAGATCGCATTGTTATTAAATTTAATGTCACATTTGAATTCCATGAAAATTCTTATCTGAATTATTTTTGACTCGGCGATTGGGAATAAAAGGAGCAAAAGTAGCAAGAGAATTATGTGTCACTGCAGATGGTCGATAGTCATTGATCGATGCATTAAGCAGACCTCGAGGTTGGAAAGAGCTTTTCCGAGGGAAAGCTTGGCCAAGGGATTGGAAAAGGAAGGGAAATATCAGAAGCCAATCATCACGATGCAGATATCCTGTAAGGAGATCGTCATGATCGCGAGTAAATTATTGGTTTGTTTTAGTATTCTAGAGAAGAATCTGGTCGACATATTAGTCGTTCAGAACGAAAATTCCATAGAAGAAGTGAAGGATGTGGTAAAGGTCTTGAAGAATGGAAGCGAAGTGACGTCGTTGGCGGAAGCGGTGAAGGGCATCGAGGGGATCCACTTGGAGTTCGACGCCGTGACGAAGCCGAAGCCGATCAAGCGCCAGGTAGGAAGAAGCTTGCAGTACCGTCACGTGAGGGACAGGCGGAAAGGGGAGGCGGAACCCTCGCCAATGGCTCAGGTTAAAGCCTGGCTGAAGAGGCACATGAACAGCATCAAAGGTGTCAAGATCACCAACGACATGGACGTCAAGGACGTGACGATACTCATGGAATACTGTAACTGCGACTTCATAAATGTCTGGCAGTGCATGTTCAAGCCAGACTTTGTCTTGGCAAATATGACCAAATGTGAGAATTGTAAAGCGGTTACGAACTGCGATGATTACCACATTCCCGGTATAGTATTTAAACAGGAAGAGTCGGATGATCTAATATTCGTTTATCTGCCGGGGGAGGAAGATACGGACGGGAACCCACCCGAGTCAAAGAAGACGGTTCTTCAAACTGTTGGCAATAATAAAACGGAGGCTGAAACGTCGAAATCGCTCGTCTTACAGAAAATGAGAAATATAAGGAATACTGCAAAGACTGCCGTTGCAAAGAACGAGGGAAGAAAATGCTTCTTAAGTGATTATGACACATCCTACAGTTGGTTCGACTATTTCGGGGGAGGCATCACCTCCCTCCCGGCAATTCCCTTCTTTGGATTTAAGGTATCTTATTTTAGTGATCCAACAAAGTGTGGAAAAGCGAATAAGAAGAAAGTCGATAAAAAGAAGGAAAAATCTTGTGGTTTAACGGAGAAATCGGAAATTGATTGTAAGGCGGGGAAAAAAGCTTGTAGTAAAGAAATAAATAAGCCGGCAATTGATTGTAAGAAGGAGTGCAACGTTGACATGAGCAATGTTGATCCGAGCGATGAAACTTCGAGTGAAAGTGAAATTGAGGAGCCGGTGACTGATCACTGTGTCGATGAGCCGGTCACCGATAACCAGGACGATCCGGACTCTGAAAATTCAGAGGAAAATGCATTGGCCTCTGTTATTATGGAGCCATCGATCATTTCTAGCTTAGCCGAATTAACGGAAAGATTGCGTGGAAGTACAAAGACAGACAAACGAGGGGTATTTTCGGAAGTACAAGGACGATGGTAATCTTAATGCACTGAGCAAACTATACAAAGACGTACGAGAAGATGCTTACAAAAGCAAAACAAAAAGAAAAGAAAAGAAAAGAAAAGATAAAAAGAAAAAAGAAACGTTATTAGGTAAGTTTTTATTATATTTCTGGTTGAAAAGTATAGCAGTGCTGAGAAAGGGGCCGATTTACAATTAATAATCATACGGCAAATGATTTCTTCGGCTGCGCACTAATACTATTTCATCGATAACTTGGACCCCATCCACGGGCATGCTCACTGAGATCTCGTCAGCTGCTTCTTTTCCCCAAGAGTTGAAGAGGAGTAGCAGTTGCGCGCAGACCGAGAACATCTCCGCGTAGATCATCGACATCAGATCTATCATCGAGTGCTGGCTGTTGAGGACGTCCGACTTGGTCAGGGTCTGCACAGACACCAGATTCAATAAACCCTTCAAAAGCTTCAAGAGCCCATTACGAATATTTATTGCAATAAATATTATTAATATTTATCAGCGCTCGTCGGATGCCAGTGTTCATTCAATGTGGCCAAGCTCCAAGCTCTCGATTACTGCGATCCATATCAAGCCTTTCGCTTTATCTGGAAAGCGTAATCGAGCACGTAATACATTCAAACGGCGGTAGTTTTTTTTTTTTTTTTTTTTTTTTTTTTTTTTTTTATTTATTATAAATGAGAGGGCAGAGGAGACATATTTATTAACATTTAATAAATAAAAGAGTACGAAATTCTGTTTTAAAGGGGCATAAAAAGTGTAAGCCATGTTGAGTTTCGTGCTATTAAATGAAATGAAATTAAAACAATAGCGAGCGTTTTATTTTGTAATAAAGCCAAAGTACAAGTTGATACATCGAAGTGCCTTTGCGTTTGTTATTTTAGCGAACTTTATAAATAAATGTGATTGACGAATAATTGCAGCAGCATATTCACGTATGCATTGAAATTTGTTGTTATTTATTAATTAACATCATCTATTGTCATTATTAATGTTTATTCTTATTATTATTAATAGGATTTGTTTGAAATTAATCGCCGGCACTTCTGGAACCTTTTGTGCTTCTAGATCCGATCAATTAAGAGATAGAGAGAGAGGGAGAGAGTGGGAGGATGAGAGGGGAAAGAGAGAGAATCTCGTTTAATATAAGAAATTTAAATCGCGTGGTACAAAGGAAAGTTACGAGTCGGCGACCGAGGACCGTCAGGAATTAAGTAATATGTCGGTCAGTTACGTATCGCCGAAGGAAAGTGTACGGAGAGCAGAAATGCAACTTGGATGATTCCGTTTTCGTTTAGAGAATACGGGAAAACGTAACGGCTTAGAATATTGTCTTGTTGTCTTCGGATTTAATTAATTATTCAGGTTCTTGGGACATTAAAAATTTCTTACAACGTTAGAAACGATCATTTAAAAATATTTTGCTTTGGAAGTATGTAGTGTTTTGATATGTAAAAAGTTAATGTGATTATGGTATCTGATAGTAACTTAGGATTTTTTGCATTTAATGGATTATGAATACATAAACAATAAATAATAATTGTACATAATTCACACAACAAGTAGTTTACTATTAAAATTTGTTCTTTCAAATTGCAGTTCATTATTATTATGTATTATTATGTAATGTACAGTAAAAGTTAAATTTTATAGTTCTTGCTGCTTGTAATTAATTTACCAATTGCATTAGCGTTACACCAGTATTATTATTATTATTATTAGTAATATTATTAGTAATATTATTATCAGTATCGGTAATATTATTCGATTGAATATGAAAATAATAGAAATCTTGAATAGATCGGCTTTTGAATTACCGTAATAGACTTTAATAGAAATTTTATCGAAAGTACTTGTAAATGTCGCAAAATCGTTACACATAAATTATTTGTTATCCTTTTAAAAAGCTTGAGGGAGGGAAGAGGAATTTTTATATGATTGTAAAAGCTTTTATTGAAGTGCCATAAACGTATATAATAACCGTAATGAGCGTGAATAATTTTTCAAAATGAGCATAACCGGAAGCGGTAGAACGAAAGCGTTTAATGCAATGTAGAGAAAAGAGCCTCGTCAGACGAGGAAGCAGTAAGAGCTGAATTTGAGAAAGTTAAGCTAATGTTGAAAATGGTCGTATAGATAAGCTCTTTCGCCGAGTCGTAAGGAGATCTGAGGGGCAGCTAATGAAAGTGCTTAGCGTAAGCTGTAGCAGCAGCAACATCAGCAGCAGCAACAGCAGCAGCAGCAGCAGCAGCTTTTCAGCCTCAACGAAAGCTAATGCCGCAGCTAATATCCGAGAGTTGCGTAAAGTCTCTCCTTTACGAGGATCGAGCCCGAGCTCGGTTACGGGGTAAGAGGTCACCGCGAGGGGTTGCGGGAGGGAGTCGGCGGCGGGAAGGGACGGGGTACGAAGAAAAGGAGGAGTAGGCGTTGAGAAAGAGGGTCGGGGAGGGGAGAAGACGAGGAGGAGTACGTACGTACTCTTATCAAACGACGCGGAGATGCGTTCCAGAGTGAAACGACCGCGGAGTCTAGTAGATCGTCGGCGAAGAGCCGAGTGGTCGCGGTCGTCGTCGTCGTCGTCGTCGTCGTCGTCGTCTTGGTTGTCCTCGCAACGTCACACCGGGAGCGGCGCCAACAAGTTGGCGCGGGATGAGAAGTAGCGACGGGGTTCGGCGGCCGGAGCTTCAGAGCCGCTGATTCTGCAGTGTCTCGACCCACCCGAGCGGATTCCCACCACCCACACTCGTTCGACCCTCTTGCCGCGATCCTCGCGCAAGCTCGCGTCGGCTATCATCAATCAACCTGGTCTGAGGGATGGCGCAACCAGGTGGCGACCGTCATCAGCACGTGGGCCTGAGGAGGGAGCTCGGGCTATTCAGCGCGGTCAGCGTCATCGTCGCCGTCATGATCGGTGAATACTGAATTTACCTAAGCTCTTTCGCTCGGCCGTCTCTCCGCGATTGTCCGCGATTCCCTAGACGATCTATGAATATCGTCGCCGCGAGCTTCTTCTCTCCACTAATTCGTCATTTCCCTCGTCGAATCTCAAGTCTTGCGCTTCTTATGCCCCTTCAGCATTCTACGTGACCCGGGACGTCGACTCCCTACCCTCACCTGCGCTTCTCCTGACGTTTATGTCCGGCTGCGGCTTTATCCCAACCACCGATCCAGCCCATGACCTTCAATGCCATGGACAAAATTAATGCATGCCATGGCTTCCGTGAAAGTTCCCCTCCCTCGAAGCCCAAGTTTTCACGCGTAAGCCCGTATTCAGAAATACCTCTTGACAAAAGCAAAAATCTCATTGGTTTAACGATACGCACGCATGGCACGTGCCCGTAGTAACAACAATAACTCATTCGCCTATTCGTACGCGCATTGTTATAGGAGAAACGATAATGAAATACAAATAATTTAAACTTTGACTCGTTGTAGCGAATGGTTTTAATGAACGAGTTTCGCCGCTGTATTCAACATTTTCAGCTCCATCCATTCGACCAATAAATAGTTCAACAAATTACGTTTGCGCTCAAACACCTCAAAATGCTTCATCTGCTTATTTCAATTTCAATAAAGCCATTATTATCTGCATTTGATAATTCGGATTATTATTTATCGATCCCCTTTAACGGAAATCTGACGCGTTCCTTCACTAGAATTCAAATTCTATTTGTCTCTTGTACACGTTATAAAAAATGTATTTGCCTTCTGAATCTTGGCTTATTACGCATATTTCTCGATTACTTATAATTACTTTGAATAATTGTATTTAATAGAGCGATAACGTTACATGGTATTATTACCAACACCAGATTAAGTGTTTTCTCGTTTATCAAAGACTCGGGACTTTAAAACTGCATTTATTGATTCATCTAAATTGAATTTAGCATTAGGCAACTAATCATAATCATTATATTTTCTAATTCAATTAAACAGATATCTTTGAGTATTAAACGAGTATTTTAATCTTATTGTAGTTTATCTTATTGTATGAAGCTGAAACGATGCGTGTTAAAAAAAAAATACCCGTAAAAGGAAGTAAATTGTGTCGAATAAATTATGTTGATTAATTTTCTTCTCCCCTTTAAAATTAAATCCAACGCTGAATTGCGTAAGAAATATAAAATTTATGGAAAAGAAATGTTTACAAAAGTCACGGATTGCTACGTAAAGTAATCATTAATTACGCAATCACAGAGCTATGGAAACGTAGTTTTTCTTATATATATATATATAAGAAAATTTATGCCTCGAGCAGAATATCTTCTTGAAGAAATTTTATGCAAACAGCGCTTGCCTCAAGCCCTCGAATGATATTGAACTTAATAATTTAGGATATTATCCAGGGCTGGGTTCATATGCACAACTCTTTATTCGTTGAGAATGTAAGATCAAAAGATGAAAGAATCTCGCTGGAAGTTAGGCTCTTTTAATGGACGTCTCGGGTGTGTAACAAAAGCATAATTACGCCATTATATAATGTCTCTAAAGAACAGTATCTGTACAGTACATATGTGCATTACGACGACTTTATATATATATATATATATATATATATGATCTTTCCAAGCTACTCCCTTATGCATTTTTCTATACAAAGACTGTTAATTATAAAATAATCTTCCTGTTGTAAATTGGAAAATAATTCGAATGGAATGGATTATTGCATTTTTAAATAAATCTTTACGAAGATTAGTGGGATGGTTTTACTCATAGCAATTCCGAGCTAACATAACATTAGTAGTGATGGGTAAAATGTAACAAAGGCCTCTAAGCCATGAATCCGAAAGGTTCGTTCCAAAAATAAAGCCGGTAAAATGCATTCTATTGCCGGGATTTCAACTTGGCAAGCTGATAGAATTCAAATATTTGCTTCGCTCGGAATGCCAAAGAGTTCGTCATTTTGAGATTTGCCAAAATTTAGCGGTACTTACTTAATCGGTGACGATTCCTGTTCTCAATCTGAACTCCACGCAGCGTATCATCGTATCGAATCCAATACTCCAATAATCCAATAATCATCGTCTCAAGCTCTTCTGTAATCATTAATTATCAATAAAATACTTATAAAATACTAATAAAATATTAATAAAAATACTAATAAAAATACTATTTTGGCGCGTCACCTTCATTGCGAGTGATGATTTTATTTTATAAGCACAGAGCACTCCAAAGAAAATCAAGAAACTGTGGCTACTTATTCGATAAACCGTTCTATATATAAGCTCGACTCCGGAAAGTTTTTCTGCTTTAAACTGTATTTTATTTTTCCGTAACCGTTCTTTTTAACAGTACAGACGTTGCGACGCTTTTCTCATCTACGCCATTACATACAGATTTCCATTTTCACAAGAGAAAAGCCGAAAGTATGTACATTATACGCACCCGCACCCGCACACGCACCCGCGCACGCACACGTCCCACCTGAGGGGTGGGGGGGGGAGGAGGAGGAGGAGGCAGAGATGCTTATTCCGAGGGTATTGATCGCGATGAATTTACACACGCGTAGCCGACGATATAGAGTGACCCCAATACATGGAGATTAAGGTTCGCGGTATCTCTGGGGCCTCGGACGTCGTTAAGCTCTCCGACCGATAAATCACTTGTTTCGAGGTAATATTTAGCCTCTTGGAGCGCTCCTAAGCTGAGTTCACGTGGGCGAATCCTCCTCTATACGATATCTGGCTCAAAGGCATCAAAAGCTAAAAAATCTTTTTCAAAGGTCACGGATTCTATCAGCTTTAGACATTTAAAGAATACATGATCGGCCACTTGAAGGAGGCTTTCAACAACTTGGAGTCATCGGGACTACCAATTAAACTCTAAGAAGCACTTCTTTCAAAGTACTTCTAGTTAAACAAGTAACGAAACAGTTCCAATGGCATTAGCTTTGATTGCAACATACGGCCAACATATTTATCCACGTGCAGCATTAATAGATAAAGTTTAAATTAATCAAGCAACTACGAGGCATTTACGGATTTTTCATTTATACGCACTTCATTGAATGAAACTCATTCGACCGGAGTTCACAAACGCCTCTCTGACATTTACTTGTCAATAAGACAAATATATTTTCTTTATACATAAAAACCTTCGCTATGATCTGCTCTCTCTCTCTCTCTCTCTCTCTCTCTCTGCCTCTCCTTTTCTTCTTCTTTCTTATAATCGATTATAAAATAATATGCCTTACTTAATTCAATGTCAAATATCTAAAGATCATTCTTTGCTTGTATATTCGTTACTTATTGGACAATCAAGATCAAGATAAGCGTGAAACGTATTTTCAGTAATTTTTTCTTCTCCTTGCCGACCTTGGCCCTTACTAAGGATTAGAATTAAGAAAAAGCTCGCGCAACTTTGCTCTCGATGGTGGACTTTCACTTGGTCGCATCTGTTGCAGGATCGGGAATCTTCGTGTCGCCGACGAGCGCCTTGGCCCGCTCGGGCTCGGTCGGCCTCAGCCTCGTCGTCTGGACGGTCTCCGGACTACTCTCGCTCCTCGGCGCCCTGGCCTTCGCCGAGCTGAGCGCCGTGGTGCCGCGGTCCGGTGCCGAGTACGCCTACTTTCTCGAGGCCTTCGCGCCCCTCCACCCCTACTTTGGCCAGCTGCCGGCCTTCGTCTGCGCCTGGGTCTTCGTCTTTGTCCTGAGGCCCGCCGAGGTCGCCGTCATCATACTCACCTTCGCCGAGTACTTCGTCCAGCCGTTCAGCCCCTACCTCGGGGACGTCGATCCCGATGACTGGCACAAGGTAGACCACAGCGGACAGTCCCGCCCACGCCCCTTTCGTTTTTACCCCCCATCCACCCCCCCTCCCACCCCCCGAATAGTCGGGCCCTCTGCATTCTGCAATGAATCCGTAAGACCTGACCGCCATGAAAGATGCCGCACTTTGTACAATTAATATTGTCCTCGTGCGCTCAAGTCATAAGCTCAGGTTAGCTACAAACAAATAGCGCAGTTCGCTTCATTGTTGACATTGCAGATAAAGAAGCTCGTCGCCATGCTCACCCTAGGTCTGATGGTCTACATCAACATGACGAGCGTGAAGCTCTACGTGAGGATGCAGAATGTCTTTATGGTCTTCAAAATAGCCGCCTGCGTGCTCGTCGTCGCGGGTGGCATTTGGTGGCTGGCGACCGGACACTCGGAACTCCTCGATGATCCCTTCCAAGGAACGACTACCTCCCCAGGTTCATCGTCATTTACAATACCATAAATCGCTGTATTCCTTCCGTCGAGCAATTTACATTTTGCATTGAACGGTGGACGGTTATTAAGTCGCCGTGGATCGTTTAAACGTGTCATCATTATTAAATGTTCTAATTTAATCGTAAAATCATAGACAAATACAGCATAAAAAAAAACTGGCATAAAAAGTAAAAAAAAAACTTTGATGACTTTTAAAAGCTTATCATTTGCGAGTAAAGGAGAAATTGTATTTCTAAATAACGTCTCAAGTAGACTGACTTTGTACTATTTCGGTTAATGATTTATTTCGTCATAAATCAATTGTCCGTTTGCGCAATACTTGTTTAACAATGAATTTCATTGGCCTCGGTATTAACTAATTTTGGAAGCTCTATCATCTCGATACTGAATGAGCAATAAACCCAAATTAAGACTTTCTTTATTTTTTTTTTTTTTTTTTTATAAAAATTCTATCAAGTTCGAGAACTTGTCGCATTCGGTGTGGCGAACGAGGAGTCTCTTAGCGATAGCAGTAAAACAGAATTGTATGACATACAACGTGTATGTATTATAAATATTTAATGCCTTTTATACGATGGAGGCATGTTTTACAAAGCCATTTACAATGACCGCTTGTAAATTTCCATAATAAAACCTACCGCGAGTAGAAGAGTTTGGGGGGGGGGGGTTTAATACATAAGAAATTGTCAAAGACAAGGCAATACAAATGAGATTACGTGATATAATAAAAGTTTCTCGTGATCGTCAGCGGCCCGAGTCAATTTAACAAATCAATAACGACTTTTCGACTGCGGGGTGTTCGCGAAGGAGGAAAAAAATAGTCTAAACGACGTAATCTTGGACTTTATGATGAGCGAGTCTGAGAGAGAGAGAGAGAGAGAGAGAGAGAGAGAGAGAGAGAGAGAGAGAGAAGGGCACGGCTCGCAGATTAAGTCGCGTAACCCGCAAACGAAACGATTTTTATCGCAGGTCAGATCGCTCTTGCCTTCTACAGCGGCTTATGGGCTTACGATGGCTGGACGGCCTCGGCGGTCGTTGCCGAGGAGGTCCAGCGCCCGGAGATCAACATACTGCGAAGCATCCTGATAGCGGTACCCATTGTCACCGTTCTCTACGTATCCATGAACCTCATGTACATGTCGGTCCTGACCAAGAGCGAGATGATGACCGCCCCGGCAGTGGTCGTCGTCTGGGCGCAAAAGGTCCTGCCATCATACCTAGGCTTCGTTATTCCTCTCGGGGTCGCGATATCCACCTTCGGCTGCGGCCTTAGCGTTCAATTCGGAGTCACAAGGTATGTATTTGTCACGAACTTTCTTATTTTCGAGTCTTTCCCATGCATCACACATTACATCACACAATTATGTTTTGGCTGGGTAAATTAGTAAACCCTTTTGTTTTATTTGGAGTCTAATGATCACAGGAGAAATCACGTATTTAACAATCACGGCTCCATTCGAAGCTTTAATTAACGTGCATGACCAGCCGTGCATACTCACACCCTCAAACGTATCGGCATAATAATTAACGTCTTACTTATATAATTCAAGTTATTTTATTTTATCTCGAACAATGCGACCTTCAGGCATCGAGCAATGGTGGGAAAAAGTTCACTCTACAGTAAATTCACGATTTTTTTTCCCTTTTCTCGAAAACTAATACAATATTACATTTAACAATGGAGAAATATATCGTTATTCCGAATCGAACGACCGACTGTACGTATAACTACGTAGTAATAGCGCGTCATTGGCATATTTCTATAATACCGATTAAATTCGATAAAATCGAATACCAGATAATTGCAAAATACAAGGAATATTAATAGAAGGAAGGATTTGTTCCCCAGGCTTTGCTATGTCGCCGGCAGAGAGGGTCACGTGCCACGTTTCTTCAGCTGGGTGCACTTGGAGAGAATGACCCCGGCTGTCGCGGTCGCCCAACAAGGAGTGCTTACCCTTGCCTGCCTTTGCATCGGCAACACCTCGGACTTGATAGAATTCGTCAGTGTCATCATATGGATTTTCTACGGCCTCGCCATGGTCGCGCTCTTAGTCCTCCGAAAGACTCGGCCCCATTCCATCCGACCCTACCGTGTCCCAATCATCTTCCCATGCATTGTCCTGCTTAACTCGGCCTTCCTCGCCCTCCTTCCCGTAATCGCCGAGCCCTCGATGGCACACGGCTTCCTCGTCGGTTTCGTACTCCTCGTCTGCGTTGCCCACTACGTCTACGTATACAAGAAGAGGAAAAGCAAGCTTATACGTGAGTACCGATGCTCGTTGTTTCGTTACCCATCACAATTTCCCCTTCCCGCTACCGATGCAAAACTATCTAACTACCACCACCACCACCACCACCACCACCACCACCATCGCTTCGGAAGCGCTCGAACGCTCCGCATTCGCCTGCAGATCGGATTTCCACTGGAAATAGCCACTGACTATCCGATTTTACATCTTCCACGGATAGACCGCTCGACCTGACCCTTCCGACTTACATTTATACGCTTCTTCTCCTCCCCAAGACGTAAGCTTACTGTTACAATCAAAGTCGCGGTGCTTGTACTGACGTCGGCACAAACCAAAAATCCAACGTTTTATTACCGCCAAGATACAGTATATCGCTTAATTTTAATATTAATTAATACTTATTTAATGAATTCATATATTTTCCGCCTTTTTCACCGATCCCCCCCCCTCCCCCAATTCCTCCTTATCGAGCATTTGTTCGCCGGCCTTACAATCGCGATTTCTATTTTTTATTGTTATTGATACCGATTCGTTTCTAGTTTTTTTTCTTTTCTTTTTTTTTTTTTTTTTTTTTTTTTGATACATTTTCTGCTGCGTTTCCCTTACTATTTTTCTATCGAGCGGCCAATTGGCGTGTTACAGGAAAGTTAACGTATTTGGTGCAAATGTTGTTCATGGTCGTCGCACCAAACGAGGCGTTAAGCGATGACGAGGAGAAAAACTGAGGCTGTGAAAGCGGAAATGCTCCAAGTATCCCACACGCTTATGCTCGGTACACTGGTTAATAAAACGTCCTCGGATCGATTAACAAAAGTATTCTTTTTATTTTACACAACTAATGTATAAGCGGATGATATACACGTTTAATATTGTACACAATCGACGTAACAAAGACTTTTATAATAAAATATATTTTTTAAAAACATATAAATTAATATGTATATATATATATATACTTCTTTGTGTTATTCTAAATACAAAGAATAAAAACAGTTTTAAAAAACCGAAACTTATGTATACTTTATAGAGTTTTATATAATTTAATAAAATGCATATTTTCATTTACTTCAAAAACATTATAATAAGTTTACTATCGAAATTTTATTTAATAGAAACTTAAAGATCTCCTTTGTACAATTTTGTATAATATTTATTAATTCTATTTTGTCTTTGACCTTTCAATGCTTAGAATCATACTTTCATTCAATACTAAAATCTTAAACATAATATATTTTTATAAAAATATATAGCTATTGAATTATATTTCATTCAAATAACAACTATTATAAAGTATAATTGATAACAAAATAGTAATTACTTTTTATACAGAATTTCAAAATCAAATTTATAAACATTTATAAAAACTAAATTCCTTGAACAACCTCTAATATTATCACATACACAACCCTTTTTTCGTTTTCGTTATAAACATATCTAAGATAAATATATCGTCCATGTAATTAAAAATATTTTCAAAAAATAAGTACTCACAGTACATTAATTATGCCTAATCGTTTATGTATAATTCCAAATAAATTACCTACAACAGAATTATTAGCTAAATTACATTATGAAAAACGCTACATTTACAATGTAATGTTAATCATTAATGATTTATTACGTAAGGCCACGATTTTTATAAATATTCTATATTGCAAATATAAAATCTTCTCATAATTATTCTCCTTATTCATGAAACCGTTACTTATTTTATAATTCAAGTCTTTTTCTTTCTAGATCGATAAACTGATTAATATTAAATATATTACAGTAAATGTGTTCAGTTTCACTTGATATAAAATTATTATTTTTTTTTTTGTATAAAAAAATAACTGAGAATCCTTCATTTATTTTTAAACTTCTACGTGAGTAAAATTATTATTTGCACCACAACTTGTACAAGTTTGAGTTTCACTAAAAAAAAAGGAGTTGTTTATTAGCAAAAATATTATTATACTTGAAAAACACATTAATCATAAAAATTGGCATACGATAGAAAATTGTGAAGTTTTTTTCGCAACTCATTGCAAATATTTATTTCAGCTGTAAGAGCATTTTCTCTTTCTCTTAACTGTTGCCGTAAATCATATATGGTATCCTCTAGAGATTCGAAAATAGCCTAAATAATAATATTTTAATAAGTATATATTTTTGAAGTATATATAATACATAATGAATCTTGCATTAAAACGATAATTTGGATTATTTGTGGCAAGAAATTATAAAATATATTTGTATGTGATTTTCTCTGGTTAATTGTAATGATAATATTTTTAAGTTTTAATTATTAGTTTGACTCACTCTAGATTCTTCGACAGTGTCTGAAAATGAAGGTGGTTCATTAAGACAAAAGAATTCTCTAACACATTCCAAGCTAACTAAATCAGAACTACTGAGTAATCCATTAACAAATGTTTGAAGTCCTCTCATCCTTTCTTTAAGAAAAGTTGGTGCAAAATTATCACCAAGCCATTTTTTTCTAGGTAATGACAAATGAGACATTGAAGCTTTTTGACGCCTTAATTGCGTACATAATCTAACAAAATCAGTATAACGACGAAAGACAAACCAGTAATCTCCATTTAATTCTACTCTTAATTGATAGACCTACAAATAAATATTTTATAAAAATTTATTTACCTAACTATTATTTTGAAGTAAGAAACCTTATTCTTACTGTAAATCGAGCTCTTTCTTCCATTACTTCATAACCCACAATAGGTATTCTCAAATTTTCAGTATTTGATGATTCTTGAAATTCTGAATTACCATTTTGAGTTTCATGATCATTATAATCAAAACGCTGAACTGTAAAAGAGTTTGAATTTCCAGAACACGTGGAATCGGGACTATCAAGTCTTCTTACATTATTTACTTGGTGTGGTCCTTTTGCTTTATTAATTGCTAATGTCACCTCACTAATGCATCCAATATTTGCTTCTGAACCAGACATTCTGCATTGAAAATAATGTAAAGTTATTCTGTCTTGGAAATCTTACAACTACAAAAAAACTCGATTTGTAAGCTCTTTTTTTTATTATTATTTCATAATAATACAAGTAATCCTATTAAATTATTAATATTCAAGCTCTAGTTAAGAGCTCCAGTTCTTCTATTCTAAATTTTAAACTAATATTAAGCGTCGTAAGCATGAGTCAAAAACAATATTTACATTTCGAGAAAAATGAAGTTGTATAAACAAATGTAGCAGCAAGTAAATAATGAAATGTACAAAACTAACCTTATAAAAAATTTCTCCTTATCAAGGTATGAATAAATTAAAACAATAAAAAGAATACTATAATTTTTTTAAACGGTAATGTAATTTATAAAATGATAAACCATTAAAAATAAAAACCATTGAAAAGAACAAAAAAATGGAATTGACAGATGCCGTTAATTTTACGTATAACCTCTTATAAAGTAGCTTTAAAATCGATCACGTAAATCTCTTCTTTATCGATTAATTGATACGATTGGCGGAAAATTGAGTACATGTTGTGCAAAAAAAAAGTATTCGTGTTAATATCTTATAATTTCACCTTTTGTTCAGAGATGTCTTTATTAAAAAATATAGAATTGAGTTACCAATGATTAAAGGGGCTAGTAAGAATTAAATTATCTTTGGATTTACAGGTTCAAGTCACCTGAGTACGCACGATAGAATTTTCTTTGTAGATTTCAAATTACGAGAACTCGACATAAATGTGAAATCCATTTCACTTTTGTATTTGTCGGTACA
The DNA here is from genome assembly GCA_018883505.1 of Ceratosolen fusciceps. NCBI lineage: Eukaryota > Metazoa > Arthropoda > Insecta > Hymenoptera > Agaonidae > Ceratosolen > Ceratosolen fusciceps. The sequence goes on from RCIC01000005.1 coordinate 7,731,896, forward strand.
ATTTATCTTTTTTATACTTTATTACCATTAGATCTTGGCACTACGTAAACTTACCTAGGCAGATAATTCCGCAAATACAACTTTCCCTAAGTAAACGTATAACTGTCTTATTTAGTTCATAGAATGTAAGTCACCTAAGTAATCGGAGTAGTAACATTCTTATGGCGAATAAATGCATCTGTATTATATTCATTACAAATGTAAGTCACTGGAGTAATGGGAGTAGTATCATTTTTATGGCGAATGAGTACATGAAGTTAATTACTTTAAAATCTAATGTATCTTATTATCTGCGCTGAAAAATTTGCCAATTCTCCAGAATAAATTGGTTCACTTAGTTTTTAGAACCATCTATTAATAATATTTGAGAAGAATACTTTCATTATATTTAACAACCATACAATCTGAGCGAGAAAATAAAGAATTTTATGAAAATCTACATAAATAACGATAATAATTTCCTTTTTATTTATATGGAATAACTCATGGGATTATATTTTATAAATGAATGCCGTTGCGTAATAAACAAGTATTACAAAATGTTTCATGTCTTGCACACAACATTTGTGAATTTTCAAAACTTTCAAAATATTGACTAGAGGGAACTGTTATTTCATAGCATACGATTCAATTTTCTTCTGACCGATCGATGTAAATCATGAATGAAGTATCTACAGCTTACTCAAATAAGCAAAAAAAAATTTAATAATAATAACAACGGCCTGAGGAAATAAGTTAAGCAAGCGCTCTTTTTCCTATGACGATAAATAAAGTATTATATCGTTATCCGGATGCATTAAATATTATTACCTCCTTGCATTACATTTCCTGCGTATATCAAATATTATACAATTCGAATCTATTGAGTATTATTGTTCACATAAATTTTTATGCGCAATACTAAAAGAAAATGTAAATGTATTATTCTAAACTCATATCTTTTAGATATTTATATTTTATTGGTATACCTGAAATTATTAAAATCTCACAAGCGCTGATTTTTTTGGCACGCATTATTTATGTATTTATTATTCTTATTTCATATATTTCATCTTTAACGTAACAATACGGCTACATTCTTATTATAATTAATAACTGTATTTTTCTATACAAATTGATATCCGTGTAAGTCACGTGCAATGTAATTTTGGCATTTTATTATGCAAAATACGTACACCCGCACGCGCACATAAGTTCTTAAAGTAATAGTGGTAAAAGCCATGAAAACTCAGTGGCGAATACGTTGCTTTCGCCTTAAAAAAAAACGATAAAAACGCTTGGTAGAATGTAGTGAACTAGACCAACTGTCATTGGGTAACAAATGAAGGCGCTGAATTGAAAACTCGCAACTTCCCTTCCTTTTCCCTCATTTTTTATTACTTTTTTGTCCAAGAAGCATCCATAATTTGCAAAATTTATTAGTAAAATTACTGTAAGACATAAACAATTTACTTAAACTCGAACTTTTGATTAGGCACATGCTGAGGAGGTCTTGAACGGATATGGAAAACGAGATCGCTAATTTACAGAAGAAGGTGTGCAGCCTACAGGCGGAGATACGCAAAGTCCAAAGGGAAAATTGCGAACTGCAAGATAAAGTATCCCAGTTGGAGAAGAATAGTTCCGCGCCGTCCTGTCCGCCACCGAAACCTGCCTGTCCGTCACCAAAACCAGCCTGTCCGTCACCAAAACCAGCCTGTCCACCACCGAAACCAGCCTGTCCGCCCCCGAAACCTTCCTGTCCACCCCCGAAACCTTCCTGTCCGCCACCGAAACCCTCCTGCCAATGACCTGACCAACAACAACAACAACGTCTCTGGTACTTGGAAATTCTCTTCGATTTCATCAATAGCTGCATCCTTCAAACGGATTTTTATTATAAGGTCCTGTGCTTTTAGCTCTATCGAGGGAAACAATCTCGCGAGGATAGTTCATCCAAAGATGAGACATAACCTTTGAACCTTATATTTACTATACGGGAGGACTGCGCGAGCACGAATGAGAGGGTGCGACATTTATCATTTTTTAAGAAATCACGCATGATTTATTTTACGCTGCTGTTTAACGATCGGATCCCATTCAAAGTTTATTTGTTTAATTTAAGGTTGGCCAGGACTGCGCGAGGACGAAGCCGAGGGTGCAAAACGAAACCTGCAATTCGAAGGTAAATTTGGCTTCGTATGGGACTGTCGAGTAGACGGAATTGCCAGAGAAGAACGAGGCAAGTTGTATTTACGGGGTTGGTTTACGGGATTGGCTTTATTATGCAAGGCTTAACCGGTGCTTTTCCACAGATAAGGCAGAGGAAGATGAGGAAGATGCAGGGGAAGAGCGGCGACCTCGACAAGATGCTGCAACGTGTGCAGAAGAGGATCGGGGGTGGATTACAGGGCGGCATCGGCTACTTGTAAAGCTTCTGCGGATAAAAATCTGCCTGGCTATGAACTCTGCCACGAGTTGACATGATTCGCTACCACATTCGACGAACTTATTAATTACAAAATTTGTAACATTACTTAAATCCAGCTATTATTTTGGATAAAATTAAAATCTGAAGAATACAAAATACGTATAATTTATTATTATTTTTCATGTTATGACGTATAGACATTTAAACGAATTAATTAATTGTTATTATTAATAATTAATATTTTTGAATCGAATTAAGGAATAATATATCTTTAATAAAATTGAGTTTTCCCACTGAGAGATTAAAATTTTAAATGATCTTTCTTAAACCTTTTATTTAAGGAAAAATCAGTTTGCAATTCTCTTTTAGAGTGATTGTAATTTATAAAATCTTTAAAACTATCAATCTATATTATTATTTATTCCTGTTCTCTTATTTCTTATTGGTATTCAAGTAACCATTATATTTATTATATTGGTTTCTCAATTTGCATTTGATGAGCTTTTCAAAATAAGGCCAACTTCAAAAGAAATTTATATTTCTTTTATAGAAGGTATTGTAGACGCCATACAAGCATATTCCATACGAAATTAAATGTTTCAGTTTACTCCTTTTACACATAAATTAAAATCACATGTATTTTCGAAAGATTTATGTAAGGAGAGCATAGAGAAGCGATGAAAAACTTATGAAATTTTCCTGTGTTGTAAAATACAAGATGAAATGCCGATCAAAGTAATAAGGTTACTAAATGAAGTTCTTACGCAAACTGTATTTAAATTACATTTAAATTTATTTACAATTGACCAATGAGGTAAATGTCTCTATTAATATTCCAAAATTAAATTGCAATCGATTTAGTTGTTTACATTATTGCTGCATAATGAAGAAAATTATGATATAAATTTGGGAGCGACGGGAGCGTTCTCGACGCAATCCAGCGAACTGAGCCACCTTTTACACGATAAATGAAGGCGCCAATCTGATATGAAAAATTGAAATCTAGCTCGCTCGTACTCAGTTTCGCTTACTCTTGAAACTATGACGCGTCTCTCATCAACAAAATTATTAAAATTAATGTAAAAAATTAATAAAAGTTCAAATTCGCCTTGACTCCTGGCTCGATTCCGCGGCGGGACCGAAGTAATGCGGCAGACAAGACCTTACTAAATGATTTTTCTCTTGGATTTAATATTGATGTACTAGTGCGCGGTGACGTTCGACTTTTCCTTTAACGATTCACAGCCGAATAATTAATAATTAACGGCCGAGCTCTGCGTTTGAAAGACCACGCAGTTCCGGAGATGCGAATCAATGTGAAGCATTTGAAAAAATTGCCGGTCAAACAGGTACGAGCTGCAAAGACCGAAGAACGTTGTCATTGAGCAGTGCCCGGTTAAGGAAGGACAATTCCAGCAGCTCGGCCGACCAGGATATCCAGGGAATATAAATACCTCCAAGGATTCGGACGAAATCTTCTACCTTTGAAATAGATAAAACATAAAAAGATCTTGTAAGTTGATTACAATTGCTGCAATCGGCGATATTTAGCGACAAATGACTCGTAAAAGAATCCACAAGTCTTTAACTTACAATGAAAACAAGCCTACTGCCAACCATATTCTCTTACATTGTTCATCTAGTGCTTATTCATTGTTATTACAATGATGTGCCACCTGTCAAAAGTATATTATTTTTCACGAAGGTGCTTGACTATATGAAATATATATCATTGCCATTACTACAGACAATTAGAATATCGATAGATTCAATTTAGATACCCTATGGACATAAAATTTTCGTTCAATTCAATTTCATCGAGGCTAATTAAGAATAAATATATATTTTATAAATTACGAAATACCATCGAAACAATTGCCATATTGAAATTCTTATGTAACTGTAACTCGTAAAGAGATTAATGATTTTTTATTTTTATGGAGGTAGCTTTGCCGTTATATGCGTACAGTCTAGCCAGGACAACCTTTAATAATATAAATATTTCAATTCCAGACATTGGAATCAATACATTGTATATATATATATATATATATATCTGAAACATTATTTTTAACACAACTTACGTAACCGGTTATCATTTTGCAAGAACATTTTTTTATTTAAAAAACATTGTTATCGAATAGCAACGGATTTAAACTGTCTAATGAGTATGAAAGAAATCGTATAATTTTTAAAAACAATCCTAGTTAAGATAAATATCGATAAAAAATGAGGCATTGACTTGTCTCTCTCTCTCTCTCTCTCTCTCTCTCTCTCTCTCTCTCTCTCTCTCTCTCTCTCTCTCTCTCTCTCTCTGACTACTTCTCAATATGCTTGTAATTAGCATTTTTTATTCTTCTTTTGTCTGATGAACTCGGAATTTAAATGTTAGCACGAACCTGCAGCTGAATAATTTTCTGATGCAGTACATTCCCCTCTAGAATGAATATAACAGAAAATTATGCGACGTTGCCTGGCTTCGATATGACCCGGAGACTTAAGCTGGTGGTACGTGAGCCGAACAACGAATGCAAATTAAATGATATAAAGTTTCTGGACGACAAAAAACGGCTAAAGATGTACGAGAGCTACCACAACGAACTTCTTGGTAATCATAAGAATTCATTATCAATTATTTGCAGCCTTAACACTAAAAGCCATCGCTTTCAAACTTTATCTTACGAGGCTTCCCTCGTATTCCCTTGAATCAGTCACAGTTTATATTGCATATTGTTTGTAATATATATATATATATATAAGAGCAGTTGGAATATCGACTGACCGTTTCTTATTAGCAGACAGAAAACAACGTCTTGTGGAACGAGATAATGAGATCGAGGAGTTACTGACCATAATCCGCAATCAGACGAATCAAATTGACGATTACAAGAGCAAGTATATGCAGGTTCGACTTAATTCCACCTACGTACTATTATTATCCATATGTATATATCAAGAAGAAATATCAAAGAATTTTGTTAACGTAAATGTATAGGCGCAGCATGAGCAAAAATATGAGCTGCCTGTCATGAAAATGGACAAAATGCGATTAAGAAAAAATGTTGTTTTGGAAATCGATCGAGTAAAGGTAGACGTAAAGATAGAAATGAGATTCGTATCGTACTTACGAATGAAACAATGTGATTATAATATTTTGTATCAGGTGCAGAATAAATTGCCAGAGAAGCTACTGAATGTCACGCCCTTGTCCGAAATCTTAAGCCAAATGGAAACGAACCTACGTGACAACCAGCAGAAGCGCTTGCTAGCAGAGTACAGCTACAAGGACCTCTTATACGAACACTTTTCTTTCAAAGAAAGACTTACGTCTTTGCGAAATCAAATAAACGAGCTCCAGAATGATCTACAATTACAGCAAGTGCGTATTCTCTTATTATTTACGAGGAGATAAGATATTCGATCGTCCACATTCACTTTAAACGTCTCTTAAAACTGACTTATTCTCAATCCCTAGAACAAAACGCAAAAAACCTCCTGTAGGATCGAGGAGATGAAGAGGATAAATGGCGAACTAACAAATAAATACGAGTGCATTAAGAACGCGATATCTTCCTCCGAAAAGCAACTCGCCAGCGCTCACAAGCATTACCAACAGGAACAGCACCAAGTTGTCAAGCTTACGGTCATGCTCGAACAAGTACAAGATTAACGACATTTATCATTTTTTAAGAAATCACGCATGATTTATTTTACGCTGCTGTTTAACGATCGGATCCCATTCAAAGTTTATTTGTTTAATTTAAGGTTGGCCAGGACTGCGCGAGGACGAAGCCGAGGGTGCAAAACGAAACCTGCAATTCGAAGGTAAATTTGGCTTCGTATGGGACTGTCGAGTAGACGGAATTGCCAGAGAAGAACGAGGCAAGTTGTATTTACGGGGTTGGTTTACGGGATTGGCTTTATTATGCAAGGCTTAACCGGTGCTTTTCCACAGATAAGGCAGAGGAAGATGAGGAAGATGCAGGGGAAGAGCGGCGACCTCGACAAGATGCTGCAACGTGTGCAGAAGAGGATCGGGGGTGGATTACAGGGCGGCATCGGCTACTTGTAAAGCTTCTGCGGATAAAAATCTGCCTGGCTATGAACTCTGCCACGAGTTGACATGATTCGCTACCACATTCGACGAACTTATTAATTACAAAATTTGTAACATTACTTAAATCCAGCTATTATTTTGGATAAAATACGTACAATATTTTTATTATTTTCTCTTTTTATTACACATTTATATTTAAACAAAAAATTCTTGAGATTTTCAATTCGATAATGTCTTAATCGTGTATTTTACGACAGTAAGTTTACAAGTACTAATTTAATAATGGAAAATTAATTATTGTACTAATTTATTGTACTGAAACAGTATTGTACTGTAACACTGTAAGAGCATTAATATTATTTAAAATTTTGTAAAAGTAATTTAGACAGATTAAATTTGACAGATTAAATAACATGATAATATACTCTAATATAATATAGAGACCGAATACAATATTATATCAGAATAAATGTATCAGAATAATAATATTTTACTAAATGTAACAAAATGTAACCTTATATTCAACCACAAACTAATATAAATATATTAACAAAATTAAGTTGTTTAAAGCATAAATTATATAATTGATGTAAAATTTCTTTTCTAATCGTCACCATCCAAGATATTCGTAACTTTCCTTTGTACCACGGGATTTAAATTTCTTATATTAAACGAGATTCTCTCAATCTCTCTCTCTCTCTCTCTCTCTCTCTCTCTCTCTTTCCCCTCTCATCCTCCCACTCTCTCCCTCTCTCTCTATCTCTTAATTGATCGGATCTAGAAGCACAAAAGGTTCCAGAAGTGCCGGCGATTAATTTCAAACAAATCCTATTAATAATAATAAGAATAAACATTAATAATGACAATAGATGATGTTAATTAATAAATAACAACAAATTGTATGCAGAGTCGAGCCAACAGTATGGAGGCTAAATAAGATATATTACAAATTTCAATGCATACATGAATATAAATTTAGGTACGTGCATATGCAAGCATGAAATCGGTTTATTAAAATAAAATTTCAATTTTAATTTTTTTATTTTTTGATATAAAATGGAACGCCACACCACCTCCAAATATACAATAATAAAAAAAAATGTAATACGTATTTAAAAATTATTAATAATATTGACATTATCATAGTAATTAGAAAATAATTATGTACTTAAAAATTAAATAAATGAATTTTGTGACATTTTTAAATAGTACTTTTATATGCTATTCTATTCGTTAAATAATGATAAATACAGTTAATTAATACATAATTTACAGTATGAAAGTAATAAAAGAAAATTCGAATTTAATATAGATATTCGAATATTAATTTCGATCGTGTTTGAATTATTAAAAAATTAATGCATAAATTGTAAAATATATTTATGAATAATTGTTTTTCGAATATATGTAAATTTATTAAATTGTAATTACATTTTTCGAAACTCAATTGGTTGATCATAGATAAAAAAGCAGAATCTTAAGTAATATTTCGAGGTTATAGCGGTCTTTGTAGTGTCAATAAAACTTAAGATCCTTATTTACTACCTAAATATCACTTTCTCTTTGTCAATAAAATTAAAATGTGTACATAGAAAAAATTTCTAAAAGTAAATTAGAAATGTTAAATAATATTTTAGAGTAATTAATTAAAAAAACTATTTGTGAATATGTTAAATGATTTAAAGACAGTTTGTGTTAAAATGAAAACATATAAGCAAGTATTTATAATTTAAAAAATGTATATTGCATAATTAATGTTCAATATATATGAGAATTAATTGTAATAAAAAGAAAAATGAATAAGGAATTTTTAAGTTTCGATGGATCAGTTAAAAAAAATCAACGGGAAAGTTTGTCCCCCTATAAAATTGCAGTAGTATTATTTATTAAAATTTATTGTTCCGATACAATGACTCGAGGTAAATAAACAGTTTCTTATATTTCAATTCTTTCAGTTAATAAAAATATTTAATTCTACCTATTTTATAGTTATTATTGAAAAACGAGATTTTTGTATTGCTGCATTAAAATTAATACAGGTATTAATTATAAAAATGATATGGTATTACATTTTATTATTCTAACATACTGTATTATTTGAAAATTTTATAAAATTATTTTTATTTCAGTCACCAGATTTAGATAAAAAAAACTTATTTGGAGTCATTACTTCCTCTGAATTTATATTAGCACGTTTTAGCCTTCAATTACAAAATGATTTAGAATTTATATGTTCAGAGGGTGTCAAAGAGTTACTTGATTTATTTGATAGCCTTGGAAATTTAATGAAACCTATAATAGATAATCCACATGTTGCCTTATTAAACAAACATTCAGTCCTTGGTCTTTACGTGAGACGAACAATTGTTTTATTTGAAAAACTAACATTTTGTAAAGTTGTTGCACTTTTTGAAGACTTGAAAGTCTATGTAAATAAACATGTAAATGATAGGAATACCTCAATGGATGATACAAAAAGTGAACATATTTTCCTACAAAAGTGAGATCAATATTTTTTTTATTTTTTCCTTCTATAAGCTAAGTCTAAACATATATTTTTATGTAAAAAAATTCTTTTTGATCTTTTTTTAAACCTCTTATACTTTATATAAGTTAGAATAAGAATTTGATTTATTTTGTTCAGTGATAATGTTTGGGGAGGTAGACAAGCTGAATTACTTGTTGCACAACAAGCTCATGCTCTTCTTACCGATGAGCATAAAGCTTTACCACCTGCAGAACTTCAAGCTCTTGTGAAAGATCTTTTAAGTAGCAGCCCATATTATGCCGAAGCTGTACGTCAATGATTCAATATTTGATTTAAACGAGACAAGTACTAATCAGTATGAATTTCTAAAAAAGTTCATTTTTTTTGCAGCATTATTTAAGCTATCTAAATTGTTTAAGAGTTAATGAATATTGCGGAGCACTTGATAGTTTATATCACTGTTTTGATAGATTGGCACCTTTAGAAAGTCGTCCTTCTCCAGATGATAAATTAAGAACATTTAGATACGCTGCTTTGAATCTTGCAGCACTTCATGCACAATTTGGTTACAAGTTACAATGGCACATATAATATATGTACACAAAATGCAAGATAGAGTTTATGGTATAAATTTTTTTTGCTTTTTATTTTTCAGAGAACTAGCTCAATTAGCCTTGAAAGAAGCAATAATGTTGGCTCAAGAAGTTGGAGATAATGTTTGTTTACAACTTGCGCATTCCTGGGTATATTATTTAACAGATAAAAATAAGTATGGTCTTTTATGGTAACTAATCAATTAAAATCGTATGACGAAATTGTCAATTCTTATTACTTATTGTAGAGGGCCGTTGATCGAAAGATCTATTGCTAAAGCAACTGCATTAGGAATGACGCACACCGCAAGCTTAGCACTGATTGCTTCTGCTCACAATTCTGCTATGGAAGGTAAAAGTCCTCAAGTCGTGTTTGAGGTAATTTTATTTTCATTCATGATTAATCTTCTTTAAAAAAAAAAAAAACAAATTTTAATAGCACGAAACTCAACATGGCTTACACTTTTTATGCCCCTTTAAAACAGAATTTCGTACTCTTTTATTTATTAAATGTTAATAAATATGTCTCCTCTGCCCTCTCATTTATAATAAAAAAAAAAAAAAAAAAAAAAAAAAAAAAAAAAAACTACCGCCGTTTGAATGTATTACGTGCTCGATTACGCTTTCCAGATAAAGCGAAAGGCTTGATATGGATCGCAGTAATCGAGAGCTTGGAGCTTGGCCACATTGAATGAACACTGGCATCCGACGAGCGCTGATAAATATTAATAATATTTATTGCAATAAATATTCGTAATGGGCTCTTGAAGCTTTTGAAGGGTTTATTGAATCTGGTGTCTGTGCAGACCCTGACCAAGTCGGACGTCCTCAACAGCCAGCACTCGATGATAGATCTGATGTCGATGATCTACGCGGAGAAGACGGCACTCTGGGCCTATTACGGCAAGACGGAGATGTCCTCGGTCTGCGCTCAACTGCTGCTCCTCTTCAACTCCGGAGAAAAGAAGCAGCTGATGTTCAATGGACCCTCAACTTGCCAAGCGGTGGTCACTCTCGCGAATATTCTCCATGAGATGGGGGAATACGCGCTCGCAAACACGGTTCTCTCCCACGCGAAGGAACGCTTCCCGAACCAGCCGAGCAGGAGGATCTGGGCACTCAGTGAGCAGCTGCACGAGTTCTCCAAGCTCATGAGGAAGGAGAAGTGGTCCGCCGCCGAAGAAATTACCCTCCAGATTTCGAGCTTAGACTCCGTCGAGAGCAAGTTCAGGTGATTCGTGTCTCTCCACACATTTTTATCAATTTACTTTACTGCTACAATTGAGAGAGAATTATATTTTTGTTCTAATGTTAATTACTACCGAGCGATGAAACTGGTACGATCTTTATTTACCTATAAATTTATTAATTTTACGAACGAGCGCGTATTGGCTGAGAGTAACATGCTACTACGGTCTTATGGTATATTTTGTCATGTAATGTAGTAGAAGTGAGTCGTTGTTGTGATCGCCCAATGTCTTTTTGAACAGATTGGTCGAAGTTCTTTTCGCAAGGCATGATTTTCCAGAAGCATTGAAATTGGCGTACGAGCTTGAGAAATTGGAGAACATAACGCCACAGCAGAAGGTTCGAGCGAAACTACAAATCAGTCAAATAAAGTGCGGCTCTGTATTCCCTGGAACACCAGAATCGGCAACAAGTTCCATTTTACTTTTAAATTCTGCCCTGAACATTGCTAACAGTAACCATTTATCATATTACGCAGCTTTGGTCAACATGTACATTGTCAACGTTCAGGTAAATATTATATGTGAAGTACTTTATTTTACTTATTTTTAAGTAATTTCAGTTTGGACTCATGATATTATTTGTTGCATTTGCAGTTACTGCTTAGAATGCCTTTTCAGGCTTTAAGGAATGTAAGAGAACCGATTATCCAGATATTAGCTCACGGTGGATTGTACGATCAGGCAAGAGCTCACATCACGTACGCAAAGTGTTTATCGACTAATGCTTCAAAACAAATGAATGAAAATAAGAAGCACATGATGTTGGAAGCGATAAAACACCTCTACAAGGCAAAAACCTTACTTGAAAAGCTCGAGGCCAATGACAGACTAAAGAGCACGTTGTACCTGTTAAGTCTATTTTACCATGAAATTGACATGCATGATGAACGCAACCGCTGTGCTTTCGAATTCAAACAACTGGATGAACAATTTCCCACAGAGAAGAATAACATATTTTTATTTTAAAAGTGTCGAGTGCTTTTACATTTTTAAAAATAAATTTTAAATAAATAAATACACAATGAATATTATATCGTATTATATTTCCTGGCAAGCTTTAAGAATCGTTTTGTGGTTAAATTTACTAATTTAAGAATTGCACGATGTCAATACGACGAGGTCGATTAAGTCGAGGGTGCACGAGTAAATGCAGGGGCGTTGAAAGGACAGAGAAATTATCGGGATAATACTTGGTGCTCGGGCGAATAAAGAAACGAAGGACGAGAATCGATTGACGATAAATCGCGAGCGCGCGCGTAAGCGCGAGAGAGATAGAGATAAAGATGAGAGAGAGAGAGAGAGAGAGAGTGAGAGAGAGAAGGAGAGCAGAGTAAGGCGATGATGGATCGATTCGCTTTGTCAAAATTTAAATGTCCGGGTAAGCGGAGCGAGGGTAGAGCCGATTGGCTGTCGCTTAGCTTTCAGATGGTTCTCTTGGAGCGCTGGCGCCATCTCACCTGCAATCTCCCGAGCATCTAAAATGCCTGGCAGATTGTTCTGGCACCGCATCGAGATGACGAGCCGAATATGAGATAAGCTGCGTTATCTTGCTCACACGTACGCACACAGGTACGTAGGGATAGATTTTACACTACGTTCGTGTTTTCGATGGCGCAGAATTACGTGCGAACTATGAAGTGATTTTATTAATTAATGTGATGTTTTCTGTGGGCAAAAACGAGGTAAGAGCACATTATTTCGCATCCCCATCCCCTTTCCGGTGAAAAAAAGTAGACTCGCGGCTACGTGCGATCCGAATCCGTGCGACGACGTTTCTCTAGGTCGCGGTGCACTTGGTGCGGAGTTAAGAGGCACGAAAAAATCTCTCGTTTCAGTATCCGTGCATGTATTTTATTGCACTTATCCATGCCCGCGTACGTGTGCCTCCATACGCATACCCACCTATCTGCGTACATTAAATTTATCCACGGATCTATAACTATATATGCATGCACGCACGCACACGCGCACACATACATGTGTGTGCGCACGTATACGTATGCGTGCATGCATAAGGCTACTTATGTGCGTATTCTTAAGCTGGATTGATGGATGGATGGATGGATGGATGGATGGATGGATGGGTGGATGGGTGGATGGGTAGGTGGGTGGATGGAAGAAATGACGAATCGAGCATTGAGAAAGTAGCCAAAGAGTGTACGTACCGCATCATCTGTTTTGTAATGTCTAAAAAATTTTGTCAATCTTTGTATCGAGGCTCGGGTTAGTCGCGATGATAATTTTCGAATTCGGAATCTTTCTCGAATGGATCATTGATGCCTGACGTGCGTGTCGTGCTGCTCACTCGTGTTGTCGGGGCCCCCGCCTTGGGAGTCACTCCCCGATTACTTTTCGACTTTTGGAATAATGAATATTTATTCGAAAAGACGATGGCGTAATTTCTCTTAAGGCTTCTTGCTTACGATCTAACTCGACTGCATTCCCACTTATTCGTCCCAGTTACAGCCTCCTCGAGGGTGGAATCTTAACAAGGCGACTAATCCCCCCCTCTCTCCCCCTCCCCCTTTGTACCATTACGAAAAGGACGATTTTTTTTTCCGTCGATACCACCGATTGAGCGACCTCTTATCCTTGAAATAAATACATACTTACTTTTTTTCTTCTTCTTTTTTTTTTTTTTTTTTTTTTATGCATTACAATCCGCGACCGAGAAAGGTTATTGTTTTTTTCTTCCACATCTCTTCGTTCTCTTTCTTGAAAATCGGTACCTTCAACATTTCCATCAACCTATTTACATCCACGTTTCTCTGAATCCGATTTATTTTTAAAACTATAAATAACGCTAAGTAAGGCGGCTTTCCTACGTATTATAATGGCCTTTCCCATCACACTACAATCATCCACATGTATTTATGATTGCCAATAATTTTATGGCAAAAACATATGTTCCTTATTGTAAAAGTAACACATTCGCAAGGATTATTGGCTAAATAACACAAGCTCTATTTCTTCATTTCAATTATAAGAGAATTATTAATTATCATCTCCGGCTTAGTCACACATATTTTTCTAATTAAATTATATCCTTTGAATTATTTATAAATTTTTTATTTGTTTTTTTTTTCCTCTTTTTTTTTGTGACGAATACATTGGTTTCTTATACATTATTAAGACTGTATATTTAATATGAGTCATGAGTTTATAATAATCAGTAATTTCATGGCTATTCAAGTTGTTCTCTTCTTTGACATTCAATGATATTACATTTTTATAGAATCAATAACCTTATACATTAAATTATAATTATTATCAATAATCAATGCTCGATGTAAAGTTTGTAATAACATATCCTCTATAGGTGATAATATTAGAAAGTTACTTGTAATATAAATATTTAACTAACAAATTTATAATATTCTTTTTTTTTTCTTTTTTTTTTGTAGAATGCCAATACAGGCACCACAGTGGACTGAATTTCTTTCTTGTCCTGTCTGTTATCATGATTTCGATGTGGCTATACGTGGGCCAATATCATTAGGATGTGGACATACGATATGCCGAACTTGTTTGGCAAATCTTCATCGAAAACAATGTCCCTTGGATCAGGTTTGTAGAATAGCTTGTTTATTTTTTTTTAACATTTTTTAATATTTAATACAACTTATTAATTACTTTTGAAAAGTATTATTTTTATTACATGTATTATAAATTTTTAAAATATTTCTACCTTAAAAGCATAAATATTTCCTTTTACTTTATAAGCTTGATATTCATTTTATTTCCAGAGTATCATAAACATAGAGATTGAGAAGTTACCAGTGAACGAGGCATTATTGCAATTGGTAGGCAACTCTGTACCAAGTAACAATGCGGCCACATTTCAATCACTTTTATCCCCTGAAGATTTTACCCATTATCTTGTTGCTAAACGTTGCATTGAGGAACTTGCCTTGTACCTCAAACCATGCCAGGTTACACCTAATAATACCACAGGTAGACATTTTTTTTACCAATATCTAAGCACAATTATTTATTCAAATATATAAAAATGCATGTAAAAAGTGAAATACGTTTTCATACTAAAAAGTGACATACCCTAGAATTTATAAAATATATTTAATTATTTCTATACTTAAATTATTTATAAATATTTATATATGTAATCTGAATGAATTCGTAATAATTAATTTTATTTTAAAAACTGTCAAAAAATTGAAATAGTTTAAATAAGAAATGTTAATAAAAGTTAAGAATAAGTCATGCAAAATCTTTTAATAATCCAGATACTTTTTATTTAGGCATTGGTATAGTATCTAGACCAATGCAAAGGAAGCTTGTGACACTGGTTGGATGTCAACTAGTAGAGCCAGAAGGAAGAGCAAGAGCAGTAAGAGCAGCAAGGAGTTTAGGAGAAAGATCCGTTACAGAATTGATTTTACAACATCAAAATCCTCAGCAGCTGAGCACCAACCTCTGGGCTGCTGTCAGAGCTAGAGGATGTCAATTTCTTGGACCAGGTATACTAAAAAATCAAGGCTTAGTTGCTTTTTTTCAATTAAATATTTATTATTTGGCCAATAGACTGCAAAGGATAAATGAGAGTTTAATAAGAGTAATAGTTCCTTACAATTATTCATTAGCTCTCTTAAGTTTGTAATTCTTATTTTTCTAAATAAATAATTAATAATATAATATATGAATAGATTGTGTCTGTTATTACACATTCAAAGTATCTTATTTAATCTTATTTAATTATATTAATTAATAAAATAATAATTAATATTAAGCATAGTTGAAAGATGAGTGCACTGGAATGGAAGTAAAATTAAATCTTCAAAATAACGTAAGCATTATTATTATTATTGTTGTTGTTGTTATGATTTTAATTAGGTATGCAAGAAGAGGTATTGAAGCTTGTTCTTTTGGCCCTCGAAGATGGTTCAGCATTATCTCGAAAAGTATTAGTTATGTTTGTTGTACAACGTTTGGAACCTCATTTTTCACAAGCTTCAAAAACGAGCATCGGGCACGTGGTTCAACTCCTTTACAGAGCTAGTTGTTTTAAGGTATTATTAACATTATTATTCTTGAAAATGATTAAGCACTCAAGCTGCAAATATTAAAATTTCGAAAAAATTTATTTTTAGCTTTGTTTATAGGTAACTTTGGTTATTCTAAATTATTTGTCTAAAATCCTCTGTGTACTTTATTATAATAAATTACAAAAGCGCTTTTGTTAGTTACTGGACAAAATAATTATATAAAATATAAATACGAATGATAATATTACTGAAGTTGAAGTTGCGAATAAAATAATGCATAAGTATTTTATTAACTTTATGCCTTATGTAAATTATTATATTATTTTAGCGGGTAGCGGTATTACGAATCTGAAATAATATTAATTTCCGAAATTCATAGGGCATAATCGAAAAGGACATTGAGCCGCTCGTTAAAATCAATCGTAATTACCTTTGTTCTTCAATATACGAATTTAGCTGTTCTTCTTGAAAATCACTGTGATGGTTTGACTTTTAAAATTTACGACTATCGATACGTCGGCAGGTATCGAAGCGAGAGGGCGACTCGTCACTCATGCAGTTGAAGGAAGAGTTCCGAACGTATGAGGCGCTGCGTCGCGAGCACGACGCCCAGATCGTGCAGATCGCAACCGAAGCGGGACTGCGCATCGCCCCGGATCAATGGTCGACGCTCCTTTACGGCGACACCAGTCGTAAATCCCACATGCAGAGTATAATCGATAAGCTGCAGACGCCTCAGTCGTTTGCCCAGAGCGTCCAGGAACTGGTAATCGCCCTGCAGCGAACCACTGATCCCGGCCAGTTAAGCATCCTCAGGCCGCAGCTGGAACTGTTGGCTGCCATCGATCCCAGTCCAGGTACGGATTGCATTCGATGCACGGCGAACTCGAATCATCTTAGATCTCATGGTAGTTTATTCGAGCGCCGAGCGATCCTCCCGATAATTACATTCGACTATTGGCTCTCGATTAATCTTCAAATATTATTATTCCTGTTTAAAATGATTGCGCTTGAAAACGAGATAAGATACACAAGCGCTGCGATGATAACACACAATCACACAATGCTTGCTCTTTTCAGATAAGACTGACACGTTGATTTGTTTTATATCGCCAGTGAAATATGAATAAATTAAAAATTTTCTATTACTTGAACATATTGATTTCCTTCGAAGCCACTTCAAAACACGAATCGCTTTATGGTAAATTAGTCAAAGGTTATAATGGTGAAAAAAGGAAAAAGAAAAGAAAAAAATCGTTGCGCTTGGCTTCGAAAGAAGAGAGAGTGAGTCGACGGTTAATTGGGATATGAGATAAACGCGTTTGTTCAATTAATGCGATTAATTAATGGAACGTATGATATCGAATCATAATTGGCGTCCCTCGGCCGATTCGTAAAGTAAGAGTGCGTCTGTTGGCAGAATCGGAGCCGCCCTCGTGGTCCGAGTGCCGGACAGCCCTGGAGGCAATCGAGATCGTCCTGAGCGCCCTGGTCGAGTTCATCCAGCAGCACGGGAGCCGCAAGTCCCAGGACAGCTCGTACAACAACGGCCAGTCCAAGTACAAGGTGAGCATGTGCCGGGACCTGGCGCTCCGCGGCTCCTGTCCTCGCGCCACCAGCTGCACCTTCGCCCACAGCGACGTCGAGCTCGACAAGTACCGCTCCAAGAGCCGAAAGCTCGCCGCCAAGGTTCCGAATCTGACGGCTATGAACGGCGGCGTCGAGCCCAAGCCCGACAAAATATCCATCGTCTCGGTGAACCCCGTAGCCATCGTCAAGAGCTTCAAGCAGTCCAAGGACGCGGTCAACAATTTCAGCAAGAACCACGACGCCACCGTCACCGCCACCGTGCACAGGGAAAGTGAGTAAAAGCCCGCCCGGGGCCCGTGGCCTTCGAGCTGTTTAAATCTGTTCACTCCCAGTTCAAAGATATTATTATCCTTTTTATATATTACAGTCGGCGTCTCTGCTCTTCATCGAGAGCAGCGAGTTTACCTTCGCTCTTAACGTTCGCGTACCATCATGACAATCAATGTAGATTCATTCGTCATTTTAATGGCCGAGCAATTAATTGTTTATTTGTACAGAGTGCGAATAATAAATATTGTGTTACCGCGTGCTGTTTTTTTTTTTTTTTTTTTTTTATATATAAATATAATACCCGGTCGCGAGGAACTTGTTGTTGTTTTTTTATTTTACACCTCCGAATGGCCCGTTTAGGCTTCAACCAGCTGAACAAGGGCAACTCGATACAGCAGCCGGGCATCAATAGCAACAGCAACTTCATCGGCTCGCCGGCGAGTTACCTGCTGCCGGGGACGCAGACCGTCTCGCGATTGATACCCCAGAAGGAGATCCAGTGCGGCCACTACATAGTGCCCGCGGGCCCCGGACCCCGGGACTACGCCGCGGCGAACCTCCACCTCTGGAACCCCGCGCCTCAAGTCGGGCCCCTGATCCCGACTGGCCTACCCAACAACAATAACAACAACAATAACAACAACAACAGCAATACCAGCAACAACAATAACAACAACAACAACAACAACAATGCCAATAACAACAACAACAATGCCAACAACAACAACAACAACAACAACAACAATAACAATGGTGTGGGCGGGGGCGGCGGCATAGGTGTCGGGGGGGGTAGCGGCGGCGGCGGCGGCGGCGGCGGCGGTGGAAGTACCTGTAATAAAAAGCAAAGGACCGCGGCCAAGACGCTGGCCGTCCTCCTGCAGCGCAAAATGGAGATAATCAATCAATTGGAGAACATCGTCAGCAAGCAGACACCCTCGCAAATGAAGGCGGTACGCACTCCCGATTATATCAATGTTCCCTTATTAATAAATCTACAAGTACTGTAAAAGAAATGAAAGAAAAAAGTACCTGTCTATACCTAAATTATAATTTCAATGATTTCGTTTTCAGAATTACTATGATATTCAAAGTGATTCTTTGTATCCTAACTTTTCTATTTGGACGAATGCACCCGCGAATCAAACGAACACGACTGGAAATATTAATTTCGCCAACAATTTTATTTGTAACGACTCCATACTCTATGATGATGAATTTATACCTTTTGACGCATCATCGGCTAATAAGTATGGTCCTATATCTAGATTGTCAAAATCTATTTTGAGGTAGGCATGATTTTCTCCTGTAGCCCCCCCCCTGCCCCCCACCCACCATCCCCGTACCTTGTTTATTCATTCTCTTGTGCATGCATGCGTATTGTAATTTCTGCATTATCTATTGAATATAAAATATGGCCAATAATAAATAAGATAATTGATGAAGGAACTTTTGTCAGTAGACCGGCGAACGGCGTTCAGCAAAATGATTTATACAACGATGGTATCGCAACATCGATATCGTCCCTTCGATCAGTGCCGGCATCTAGTCCAATAGCTTCTCGATTTTACAATCAATGTAAGATCTTTTCTCTCTTATTCTTAACATTTGCAAGGCTAATTCATTGTAAATGCATTTTCCCGAATCTTCCGTAAAATGTCGATGGCCCTTCAAATATTTGTTCTTGTAAAAAACAATTTGCCCTCGGCACGAGACATTTGTAATTTGTAATTTAACGTCGATATATATATATATATATATGTTCATTGCTTTTATTTACAGCTTTCACTGCTATCAGTACGAATGGAGCTATGCAGCAAATTACCAGCTCCAGTCTCAGTGATGCGTACATCACTCTAAATCGGAACTTATCAGATTCTGCTTCACAAATGCAAATTCCTCGCCAAGATTTTATATCAAAAGAGTATGTAGAGACATGATATTCCCTATTCGCTGTATTACTTCTATTTATTTAATATTATAGACAACGTGATTTATAAACGCAAATAATACAAGACTTTCTAAACGATAATGCAATCTGTAAATAATGTATAAAATATCGAATTATTTTTTCAGTTTAATAATTGAATCACAGAAAGTGAAACAGCAATTGAAAAATTTGGAAAAGAAAATTAATGATTTAAAGGTAATTATTTTTGCAATAATGTCTCCGTGCAAGCGGCTCGCGAATGGCATACGTAACTGTGGTGATTTTTTTTTCCCCCTTCAATAGCTTGCTACTCAAGGTACAACTTATAGCGAAGGTGAGAGACTAGCGCATGAATTACATATGATTGAGGCCGGGATCAGAGAGAAAGAAAAAGATGTGTGCAATTGGAGTCCTTACAGCAACATGGCTTGGATTCAACCCCCTGTCAATTTAATGACTAATCAAAATTCAGTTAGGGATTTCAAGCCGGAAGAGGTAAACACGAATGCAATGTTTTCTCCTAACAATATTAAAACATTAGACGCTGTCAAATATTAAAATATTTGCTTTAAAATTATTACCAGCATCATTTGTACATTATTAACACATTTATTATTAATCATTATTATACTGTTACTATGACAATGTTATTAAGTATGTTTTATAGTAAAGAATAAAATATTTTATTAGTCATTAAGCTACTTTTTTTTATAGATATATCAAGTGTTATAGTTATATAAAAGTGTTTTTTTTTTTAAATTAGTTTTTTATAAAAATGAACATTTTTGATTTTACTTGAAGATAAAAATGCGCGCTTAGCATGCAATCCAATGAATTTCTTTAAATTTATTGAAAATTTCAAATTAAACAAGCATTTTGAATGAATAAGAGGTAATTTATCATTTTATTTACGACTATTTAAGGATGATACATACGAAGCTGATATTGCAAACGACATGAGAGAGTTTGAGTTAAGATGGGAGTCAGAGCTGCAGGAACATGAGAAGATGTGGGCCAAGGAGGAAGATATCAAGAAGTAATAAAATCATTATCAGTGCTCCTTTTCGCAAATTTATTAGATATCAAATTGAACTAGTACGCTATTGTACTTTGTGTTACTATTGTTTATTTCGGCAAAAATTTATTTGGCGAGGATGAAATTAGGAGCGTACATGCGCTTTAGGTCAAATACTTATCTATTTCGTTTGTACATAGTTTTGAAAATCTCTCAGAATCTGTATCATTGCGATGATACGTACACATGCCTGTTATTATTTTCTTCTCAAAAATCCTACTTTTAATCCATAGTACGAATTCATTGTATCGTAACCTCAATGAGGTTGAATTCTGTTATAAAATTCAGGGATTCGTATGTCTGGGTCTAACGTTTAATCGATACTATAGTTTAAAAAAAAAAAAAAAAAAAAAAAAAAAAAAAAAAAAAAAAGCAAGGTAAAATGAAGCAACTTTAATTATTCGAAGTGTTAATAATTATTTCATTTTCGTATGGGTGATACTGACCAAAAATGACATAGGTCGTTCGCGTGGAAGTGTCTTTCCTTAGTCATTCGAAAATAGTATGTATAAACTGAGAAACTAGAAAAACATTGTTTTGCAAAAACAAAATGTGTACGTGACTGGTATGAAGCGGGGGAGGTTTGTTAAAATTTAACAGAAATTAATCGTCAATGTTTTATAAACATGACAGAATGTAGTATATTTATTTATATATGTGTGCAGGTTGAGCGAAACTCAATGATATCACTGCGATATGTACTGGGGAACGATAAATAACACACACGTTAATTGACCTGGATTTAAAGGGTTAAGTGAAAATATAGATAAGTTTTAAGTAGAACAAAAAACATAAATATTGAAAATATTAGCGATCAAGGAATCATGATATGATAGAGATCTTGAAATTTCAAAAGAATACCTTACGCTCGCACTTTTTGCGGACAACTAATATATTTTCAGGTGCACTTTTAAAATGTAAATTTTAACATACTCGATTCAATCTCTTAATTCTTTATTTTTTAGTTTTGTTAGAAGACAAATTTTTATTGTATTTATGTTACAACAAGCAGACGCACCACGGTATACATACCAAATACATATACATATACGCATACACACATGTAGTGAGTTTTCAAATTTCAAGGTTTCATCGTTTTGATTCTATATAAATGAATAAAAGAAGTAATAATAGTAGTAATAATAATAATAATAATAATAATAATAATAATAATAATAATAATGAATTTAATTAACTTTATGGAAAATTTGCATATTATTATGTAGTTAATTAAAGGAAAGTACATCTGGATAAATCATTCTTCGACATTAAAAATAATAATGTTTATACATTCTCAAAATCACCGATATACTTCTTATGGTCTTGATCACGAAGATTCATACATTTATATATAACAGTAATGAAAAATGAAAAAAAAAAAATTTCTTCAAGGGCCAAGGGACAAAAAACAAAAAGAACCTTTATTCGTGTACGTAACCTTTGTCTATATTGAATTTGTATTTTAGATGATTGTAAAAATCAAAGATGTGTCCGTTTCATGCTCTGTAACCCGAGATAATATAATATAATATTATGCACTGCTAGCTTATGCAGTCTAACGGGTATTTATATACATTTTATGTAGACAAATTGAATACGTACTCGATATGCAATTACGTATTTATGTTTTTTCTCAGAGGAAATGATTTTTGTTATCAATGAACAAGAAAAGCAGTAACGTTGATGCAAATGAGTTTTCGTCGTTTTCGACGCGTAAAATGAACATTCTTTATTGTGCCTAGAAGGGAGTTAAGCATTTCTTTTATTCTATTTGAGTATAAAAGAAGAAAAAAAAATTATATATATATATATATATATATATAATATATATATAAATACATATGTATGTATGTGTATGTATGTATTTATGTGCGCGCGTGCGTGCGTGCGTATGTATGATTCGAAGTCTATAAACGACAAAGACTGGTAACCACAATTGCAAAAGAAAATAATTACAATTGTCTGTAATTAAGACACACAAGCCCGACAAAGTTTTTACAGATTTTTTAATGTTTTTTGCTTTGTTATATTTAAATCAAGTTCGGTTCTGCGGACTTTGCTTTCGGGCAACATACACATAGAGTCACATTGGCTTTGACAGCGTTTATGTAGAAAAAAAAATTAACTCTACTACTTTATCATCTGGTTCTACATATTTTCTTCACTTCGGTTTCATAACGGGGACAAAAGATACTTTTTTTGTCCACTGCTATAT
Source organism: Ceratosolen fusciceps (assembly GCA_018883505.1). NCBI lineage: Eukaryota > Metazoa > Arthropoda > Insecta > Hymenoptera > Agaonidae > Ceratosolen > Ceratosolen fusciceps. The sequence goes on from RCIC01000005.1 coordinate 7,754,774, forward strand.
ACGATCTTTTTTTTTTTTTTTTTTTTTTTTTTTTTTTTTTTTAGTACATTGTTTCGAATAATATTATTTTTCTTATTACGTTTTCAAGTTTACGCAGTTTGTGAATGATGAATTTGTTCATTTATTTTTCTTTCCGTAAATACCCATTACCTCTTTACGGCAAAGGAAATAAAGAAAAAAAAACTATCAAATTGGAATTATATTTTATTTGACTCTAGTTTTTTTATGATACATAATGTATAGCCGATTCTATAATGGATTCCAGTTTTATTGGAAGTGTTGATAGACTTTTTACGAGATCACCAGGTATTTGGAGATGGCAAGCCGTCAATCGTAAAAATATAGGATTATTTTTATACCTTTTTCAAGAAAGTAAATATGTTCCGGCACGATATTTTATTTTTCATAAAATAGCACAAAAACTACTTTATGAAATCATTATGTGCATTTATTCATTAATCTCTAAGCACTCTACAACTCTCAAGTATTTTATCCTTATATGCTAAAATTTTCTTCTTTCCCTTATTTTCATAATATTTATATTACGAAAATCTCGTCTCGCTGACGATATTGTAAGACAAACAAATAAACAAACAAATAAACAAAACAAAGACAAAGACAATGACAAAGGCATAAAATAAATAAACTAAAAATAAGCAGTTGTCACTTTATAAGTAAAGGAATGTTTTGCTGGAACATAATTGATTTCTTACGACAAAGAGACAACGGTGCAATGACATCAACTTGATTTTTCAAATTAAACTTATTCTTCTCTGCAGCTTTTGAGATTCGAATAAATAAAGCTCAATGCATTTTAATAGTCAAAGGAATCGAATGAAGACTGTAGTCTATGAATAAAGTCGTCTTTTCCGATTAATTGTTTGATTGCGAAAAAAAATAATGTATTTTGCAAATTTGTTATCGTTCGATTTATATTACTTGTATTAACGTTTATTATTTTCTTTTACTTATAAGCGTACGTTTCTCTTTCTTTTCTTTTGAATGTAAATGTTGCTTGCTTTTATGCTGAATCTCTTAAAATGTCAAGTACTTGGTCGCTTCACTCGCGTGTCTTTCCCCCACCACCACCCCTTTGTTTTATCATTTCTGGTGGATAATTTTTAATTTGCGAATAAAGTTCGCGCCAAAGTGCTTTGGGCATTAACGCGAAATAATAATAATAATGAGGAGCCGAACGAAACGTAATTTGCGTAAAAAATTTTTAAACTTAAACGAATAACTCTGCCTAAGATATTCACACGCATCTATACATTTATACCTTTAATATTGTACTACTATTGTTATTATTGTTCTGTTATAGCCAATGAATGATTAAAAAAAAATAAAGTTTAATACGAAATTCAAACGCCAATTACTTTCGAGATATAAATTATAAAGAAAAAAAAAAAAAAAAATTCTCCACCAAGAAATATAGCGCTATGTGTGGCTCATACGGCGAGTAAGTGGACTGACAAGAGACAAAACATTTAATTAAATAAATAATAATTAGAAAAGTAAGGAGGGCTGTGTAAACAATGGGAAGTAAATAGCGCAGCAATACTGTTTGTGCGAGCTTCAGATTAATTGCATGTTAAACATGTCACTTTATATATGTATGACGATAATTGATACGCGCGTATCTGTGTTAATGGTATAATAATAATAAAAAAACAAATTAAATAACAAAAAAAAAAAACGCAAACATAGAAACTACGTACTCGTGGAAGAGCAGCCACATGTGCGATGAAGTAATTAAAAAAAAAAAAAAAAAAAAAAGTTTAAATACAATGTACCGAAAGTGTATGCTTTCCGTGTGAAAATCGGCACACACATTTTTACAAGAATTAGGGAATACTCGGCTCGACGAAAGATAATAAATAATTCTCTATCACTATTCTTGGAGCGATTATGTGTTTTTTTTTTATTTATTTTTTTTTTTCTATTATAACGAAATTGTACACGAAAAGAAAAACCAATCACTATTAATAACAAATGATGCGTTCGAATTTTTGTATCGTATGTTAAAGGAGAAACTTTTTCTGGCACTGATAAAACAATTTTCTACTGTTGTAAAAGGATTTTTTTTTTTTTTTTTTTGTTATATACATTAAGTCTTATTATATTAGACCGTTATATAGTTGAATGTGATTTTTGCTTATGGCAAAGTAACTATTTATAGCTTTATTACTTCGATAATGTAATAGCGGCGGTAAGAGTAAAAAAGGATAAATCTTTATATAATCATAGCAAAATATTAAACTATGTATTGTTATGCAGTTCGTGCTGTGACTAAGATATTCTTGTTAACAATGTGAACTGTAAAAATGTCGTTTTCACCAGTTGCCGCTTTATGTGATACGTAAATATTAATGTATCTTTAATATTTGTGTATTCTTAATACAACTATTGTGAGAATAAAATCCATGGTTTTGATTGAAAACGATATTTTTATTTCAGGATAACGGAATCGTTAAATTTTCCTTGCAACATCGAATAACATTATTTCAACAGTTGGGTTTTTAAACACTGGTTTTACGACTTAAGAGACACAAAAATTGTTTTATCCGAGAGATTTTTTGATAAAATGCAATCGCAGGATAATGAAGCTTTGCTAAGATTTCAATTTTTACAATGGCATTCTCGTATTAATGTAAATCTAGTGCAATTAGAAAATATCAATTTGTATGTTTAAAGAGAAATTGATACACGTACTTAAGAGTATAAAAAAAAAAAAAAAAAAAAAAAAAAAAAAAAATTTCATTATGCCGAACGATAATATTTTGCTTATAAAATAATAACCGAGAAGAAGTAAGAACGCGTATGAAAAGGTTTAAACAATTGTCAAAAATTCGAGCGAATCATGGACGGTTAAAATTTATCTTTGTCAATCATCGCGGGATAATGTAAAAGACAGCCAACTTTTGCTCATATTACTGCCTGTATAAAGAGGGTTATGAAGAATTTACACTTTTTAACCCTCGAGTACTTTTTACATCACGTTTTTTCTACGATACTTACTGTTGCGATTTGTATCAACGATCATTGTACAAGCGATGATTGTAATCCTTGCAGTCTGTGCTCTTAAAATCAAATGGAATAATACGGCAATTAATGTATATTTTCTAATTAGCAAAAGCGTTTGATAAAAGAAGATTTGAGAAAATTTCCAAACTTAAATTTACAAAACTTGAATGGTCCTTCGTCGTTTCAGCAAATTTTAGAGAGCAAATCAATCCGAAAGGAATTTTATAGCCTTTTATAAATTTTATATTTATTATTGTAAGCAGAAGTTGCTCTACCGTAGAGTAATTCCTTGATAATATCGAATTCACCACGAAAAGAAAAGCAAAAACAAAGAAAGAAAGAAAGAAAGAAAAAAAAACAGACTGTATTATCTTTTTTAGCCAATCTATAGTAATCAATGGTTTGTTTACTAACTAAAAATTTTTACAAATAAAAGTAATAAAAATTCTTTATAATTTATCTGAAAATTTATAATACTGATCCTATTGCTGACCACTTTAATACCATAGCATTTTGTACGTCGTTGTTGACCGATGTTAGCATATGAAATGCATTTGTCGGATAATGTTCCAGTTAAAGGGTAGAAAAGAAAAAAGAACAAGCCAAGTGAGAAAAAAAGAAAAAAAAAAACATTTATTGGCAATAGATACTGTATAGTATTTTGTTTACTTTATACCTAAATCATTCGCACCGGTAGAGATATGTGTGACTATGCATGTGTATCCGAATGCAATACGTTAGAAAGAAGTACTAAGTAAATATCAAATATTACTGCTCACTACTCGTTGCAGATATTACTAATACAATAACGATGTTATTTAAGTCTAATATTAATTATATTAGATAATAAAGGCATTGCATGTTTAAAGGTGTTTATGTATACAGTATAAATTGTTTATTATAAAGTTTTTAAGTATAATAAATTAAAGTTAAAAAACAAAACAAAAAAAATAGCAAATAAAAAGTAAATCTTCGTCAGTAATTGGATCATCTGCGAATTCATAATTATTGGTTAATTGCATTGACCATAGGAGATTTTATTAAAATTTACATTTCGTCGTAGTGCGATACATTTAAACACATTGCACACCCATTAGGTTTGCCTCGACAATAAATAAATGTCGTGCAAAAGTAATTTGATTTATGCAAAGCTCCGTATGCCTGTGCTGTATGTATATACATCCGTTTTCATACGCTATCGGATAATTCAATTCACACAAATAGCTTATTACATTAATAAAATTTGTAGATAGAATTAGGATTGTTTGTAAATTCTTTGATACAGTGCATTGTGTAATATAATACCGCCGTGTTACGACGATACCGGGCACGCGTTCACTTACGTTTTGCATAAATCAAAGTTTTTTTTTTTTTTTTTTTTTTTTTTTTTTTTACGCGGGGCATTTGATACTGCATTTGAAACGGCGAAAACAGTCTGATTTGTTTACCTGAACATTATTAACGAAAACGCTTTAAAGAACCAAGTAAAGAATGTTTTACTAATGGTGTGTGCCCTACGGGCCGGCAATCGTTCTCTCCACTTAATAATCAGAATATCGTGAATTAAGTTGCCCAATGCGTTAAGAGGATTGAGCGATCGAAGCCGCCATTGTTGGCAATAAAGAGCAGAAAACGACATTACGGTAATATAAAAATTAATCTCCGGAATGATGTTGTACATCGCTCCGACGAGTTCTGTATTTACTTAAAGTAGCAGCAACGCGTATCACATTGATAAGTCGACTTGTAAAGGATACTCGGCTCTGCGAACTCATTGACGTAATAAGTTTGTAATATTTTTTTAATCGAAATCGCCTCTCGCCTCTCGCCTGTCGACACTCGTTCATTAATGAGGAAGGCCGAGTGCGCTTTTAATATTCGGCGATTAAAATTAATTGGAGATAAACGCGCGACTTGGATTCGTACGTCACTGATTTCAGTACGTCACCGTGACATCTAACGCAAGATCTATGCGTTATAACAATAACGATCCATTCCAATCGTAAGAGAAGGAAAGAGAAAGATAAAATTAAGTTTGGTATTCTTTGATTTTCTAACTCATTGCCTTACATTATTTTCTTCTTCTCAATTATTATTAATAAAATAACAACAACAACAACAACAACAACAACAACAATAATAAAAATAATAAAAATAATAAAAATAATAAAAAGATAGAAAATTGTTAATTATTCCGTTGGTCTAAGAGTTATTATTTTTAAGGAGCGGTCCGCCCTCCTTAAGCGTAAGCTGCTGCATATCCCCACCCCCTCCCCCCGCACTTCCCACCGCACTTCCCATCGCATTTTCAATTCGTCCGAAACGTCACAATGCACTGGGACGCTCGTTACAATTCGGTTATCACGTATACCGCTACGGCTTTTACGGGGATCAATCGCGCCATTCACCGGAATATACGATTAACTACGAAACAAATAACAATGGGAGAAGAGGGAAATACGGTTGTTTACGTGAAGACGCAGCGGGTTCCTCGTTACAAAACACCGCTCGCCTCGATGCCGATGGCGAATAAGGAAAGCGACGAGGGAAGTCGTGGCTTTTTAAAAATGGCCTGCCCGTGGGGACGGTCGTAAGGAAGGAAGCTCGCGCTTAAAAGTAGCCTCGACGCATTCGGCGCCAAGTATGGAAGGCCGAGGATGGAGAGGAGGTACGCCGGAGCGTGGGAGTAGGGGCGGATGTGCGCGGGGTCGGTGGCGGATAGGTGGTGGGGCACCAACGGGGCGGGACGGGGCAGTAATAGAGAGACCGGCGTGCGGCGCCACGTATTATGGGAAGCGTATTAGCTGTCTGGGTATCCTGGCTGCTGCAAGGTATCCTTTGTAACGACTCGGGCCCGGGACTCCGTCCGGGTTGCTCGTAGAAGATTCGGCTCTGGGTGTGCGCGTAGCCGAGGTGGTCGTCGCGACTGGTCCGGGGTCTGCCTTACCCGCGGCGGATCATCGACCGAGGCCAGATGTCGCGGCGCTCGGCATTCCGATATTTCCAGGAAGGCGAGCATTCGTTGGCGAGTTTGCCTCGTTCTCTCGGCTCGGGCCGCACGGACTCTACTTCCCCCGTCGTCGGCTCGGGTCTCCTCGCACCGACTCGGCCCAGCATCGAGCAGCCGCCCACCTGCCGGACCCGGGACTTAGAAGGAAGTCCTGGCCCCCGAGGTGCCACGCGTCCCTCCTCGCCCTGCGCGGGACGCGGCTCCACCTTTCTCCGCCGGCCGACCAGAAGGTGAGTGAGCCTCCGTCGAGGGCGGCTCCCCCCCTCCCAATACCCTACCCTACCCGACCCCTACATACCCAAACAGGCTTCCTCCCTGCCCTAGCACGTGGGATCCCGTCGGCTCTGGATTACCACCGGGCCCGACGTCAATAGTTCTCGATCGCTCGCATTCTCCCGCCTTTTCTTTCCTCGTTCTCGTCCTCGTCCTCGTCCTCGTCCTCGTCCTCTCTCTCTCTCTCTCTCTCTCTCTCTCTCTCACGCACGCACGCACGCACGCACGCACGCACGCACGTACGGACTTGTCCTACGTAGCGGAGGCATTGGCCGGGGATGCTCGGCCCTGCGTCAGGTCCGTGGAGTGTCGAGTGATCGGGTTAGGAAGGGTCTCGGAGAAGCGCCGTTAAGGAATTAACGAAGCCGCTTGAGCTGCCGACGCGGCGGCTGCCGTCGGCCTCTGTGCGTGGGAGGAGGGCGGCGGAGTCGTGAGCCCTGGGTGGACGGCCGCCGCTGAGATCATCCGCGGGTAGTAAGCAGACGTTGCTCGTTGCGACGAGGCAGCGGTGAACCGTGGCGGCACCAGTGGCAACTATTGATCTCCATGCGGAGATTATTTATAAGGAAAGTGCGCGCGAGTCGTCCGGGCTCGTGCAGCTGCTCTCCTTCGATATCAGTCGGGATTTCCGGCACGTGCGACCTCTCATATCTCATCGAGACTGTCACGGCTGATTCTCGCAGCATCGTCGCTTCGATTGGCGATCGTAGCCGTCGCAGCCGACGCAGCCGACGCAGCCGCCGTGGACTAGGCCTCGGGCGAATGTACCTCCCTCTCTCCCTCCCACCTTCGGTACAGATCGCCCGGACCGGGAGAGGAGGAGGAGAGGAGCCCGAGCCAGAGTAGCGGTGAAAGAGGTCGAGAGCGGTTCTTGGGAGGAATTATCGTTAGGCCAGGAGCTGGCGAGTCCCCGCCCCTGGCCGCCACTACCACCTTAGTGAAAGTGGGACAAGGTGTCGGGCGCAGGTGCTCACCGTTACTCGGGGCTCCTCAGTCCTCCCGAGTGCGCGCGACCTCGCGGTGCATCGATTGCCACCGTCGGCGCCGGTTCGCGCTCTCTGCACCCTCCGTCCGAGGATATCCGCGTACTCTCGTCCTTATCCTCGTTACCGAGCGTCTCTGGACTCGACGTTGTCAGACACCGAGACTCCTCGTTATAAATAGAAAAACCAAGGGGCTCTCGCACGATCTCAGGGGACTCGCCGAGGAAGGGAACTCGTCCGCTCGCCACCCATCATCCCGCCCTGTCATCGCCCTACCAGCAGCGGCACCACTACCACCACCATCACCACCACCACCACCACCACCATCACCACGACGACGACAACGACGACGACTCTCGTCTCGGTAAACGTCATTTGATCGGCGGGTCGCCTCTCCTTCGTGCCTAACGGTCCTTTTTTCCCTTACCCTCCCGCCGCGGCGCCGACCTCCCCGGCCTTCTTATCCGGAATTCCTCGCATAGCCGCCCTTGATCACCGCAGCCACAATAATACGCAAGTCGGTGGCAGTCGCCCCCTTCGATCGCCCAGGCTTTCCAATAAAAATCAAGTGGCTCCCGCAGTCGATTTATTTACCTGCCCACGATTTCAAACAAACCTCTACCCCCTTCCCGCCCTCCCTTCCTCGCCCCGCTCTACGCCAGTACTCGCGCGAAGTGAAAAGTAATAGCGCTTTCGAATTATTCGCTCCGTAGTGGCAGTAATACCGTGGATCTGCCGGCGCTCGATCAGTCCCGGAGCCTCTAGGGGCGGGACGCTGGGGAGGGGGGCAAACTGCTGCTACTGCTGCTGCTGCTGCTGCTGCAGGCCATTGATTTATAAATCCTCTTTTCGGCAAAAGGAATATGACAAATGACTCTTTCGCCTCGCTGTTTACGCGCTTGACGTATTGAGTTGGGTGCCGTGCGTGTATGCGTCAGTACTGGTCGCCCCCTGCCTTTTCCTCCAGCTCCGTGGCCCCGACGTACCGGAGCTTTTAAGAATTTTGTGCGATATCGTTAGAGCTCGTCAAAGCTTAAAAATATAACATTTTATCGTCTCCCGCGGTTAACCGAACGAACGATAAGGAGAATCGTGCTTTTCATTCGCTTTTCATTTGCCCTTTTCACCTAGTCTTCTTCGATATTCTCGAGAATTCCTCGCTCTTTTCTCTTATCTTAACAAGTTTAATGGTATTTCGATTTAACGCAGCTAACCTTGATCCGATATATCCCCCCACCCCACTTCTTATTTGAATTCTTAGTTGAATTTATCGCAACCCGAACCTCCATCCTCGACCTCCATCCTCGACCTCCATCATCGACCTCCATCATCGACCTCCATCCTCGACCTCCATCCTCGATCTGCATCCTCGATCTGCATCCTCAATCGATCTATTACGTTCAATATCTCACTGCCAATAAATAGCTTCTTATGCCCACGGTCTCCGTGCTGTTCGGCCTTGCTTAATTATCATCATCGTTAAAGGAGTGCAAGTACCGTTTACGTGGCAGGATTAATGGAAATTCAACCCCTCCCTTCACTTGTCCACGTCGAGTGCACGTAATTTCGAGGCCTATTTTGGCGGCTCGAACAAAAATTCTGTTTGTACGAATAAACTTATTTTGGCAAAAAGACAGCCGCGACGGTTATATTTGTAACATTAATCAATTTTTCGACTGGAATCGAGCTTTCCTACGTGTATATATATATATATATAATGAACAGAGCCGTTCTAAAATAACGAGGCTGTGAGACCTCGTTGCTCCTGGTTTTAATTAAATTTTATGAATTGAGAAAAAACTTTAAACGGTACGTGAGCTATGAATTAAAACTTGGATCTCGTTATTCGGTGAAAGTTCTCTTTAAATTTTTAAGCCCTCTTTCATTGCTGCGATCAACCGATATTATTATTATTATTATATTTTTAAATTATTTTTTTATTTTTAAGTAGATAACGATAAATATATTTAGTAATAATAATCAGAATAAACATTATTATTGGCATTGGAAATGCTTGAAAATAACGTAGATATCGTTAAATTAATATAAACATATATATAAATGTATATGTATATACACATTTTTCATACAACTAACGCTGCTTCGTTTTAATTATTCTTATTTTTATATTTATTTTTATTTTATATTTTTTACTAATTCTCGAATAAAGTAATTGCATTTCAGTGTTCAACATGCACAATCTATGTTCAGTCGTAAATTAACCAACGAAATAGATAATTATTTAAACATTTTTTCAACCATGCAGTCAAGATCCCGCTGTTGAACGTATTTTCGCAATCGTCTTATTTTATTAGCAAAAATATAGCTTTATAACCACTCGTTTCATTGCTCGACAATATCTGCTAAGCAAATAGTGTATTAATCAAGTCAAGTTCCACCGATTATTATTATTATTATTATTATTGTTGTTGTTGTTGTTGTTGTTGTTGTTGTTGTTGTTGTTGTTGCTGTTGTTGTTGTTTTGTTATCGCTGCTGATGTTGTTGTTATTGTCATTATTACGTAAATATTACCCAATTAATTGAAATCAATGGAAGATTGGATAGGATGTGTAAAGTTTTAACGTCATTTTATCTTCTGATAAGACTAATAGTATATTATGTATGTGTACGCATTTTTTTTTTTCCCCAAAGCACTGAAATTTCAGTTTTAATAATCATGTGAGTATGCAAAATGATAAATGACTCGTAAAGCTGATGTTATATTTTCACGATAATAAAATTAACTTTTATTGTCAAAGGCGAGCAATATATTTATGAAATCATTAACGCATGTCCAAGGTAAATATTGCGCGCTATTATATAATTCGATTAATATACGAAACTTAGCCGACGACGAATTAAACAAATTATTAACCAAATGAATAACAAACTTTTTGTTTTAATAAAAACTTGATAATCGCTTAGCTTTATAATAGAAGTTAACGATCTGCTCTGTTGATTCTGCGATTTTTTTTTTTTTTATTTATTTTTGTTTTTTTTTATTTATGCCATTATTGATATAAGTACAGATTAATGCGTTTGGAATAGGGAATGTTAAGGATGAGAATAATTTCGAGCGTTGCGCGTTAATAAGTTGAAGGAAAAAGATGAAATGTATGAACGAGTAATCGAAAAGCGCGGGTCGAGGAATGCGTTTTTTAAAACACATTCTGGGCTTTCAGGTGCTGGTTAAAGAAATCGACGAGTTCGTCACTGATCGGCCAGTCGTAGGAGGACGATGCGGGTTTCGGACTCCGGTGAACACCCGGAGGCGTGATATAACCGGCAAGTCCGAGCCGAGTTCGCAGCGATGCCCGCGAGCAGCCTGTCACGAGGTGCCCAGGGCCTAGGGGCGGCGGCTATGACCTCGGCTCCGCCGCAGGCGCACTACCTCCACGAGCTGCCGGCCCAGGACGAGGAGCGTCTCGGTAATCTCTTCCGGACCCTCGACCTCGACGGCAATGGCCGCATCGACGTCCACGACCTGTCCAAGGCACTGCACGATGCCGGGGTCCACGAGCACTACGCCCAGGTTCGCTACTTTCTTCAAAGGATTTCATAAGATAGACTCTAGATGCATGACGGTTACGATAGAGTTAGTTTTGGTACACACTCTATTAGTTAGGAAATAGAGTAGAGCCCGTTTTATTTATTATTGCAGCCTGGCATTCTCTCTGAAAAATTTATTTAAATAATAAATACAATATTAAAGTACATTAGAAATATCAATTTATTTTATAAGCGAGAGCGCTCTTAGTTTTAAGGGTCACGACGCTGTATTATAAATTTTTATTATCGCTCAAAGTGAATCATATGATTGAGTTTATGCGCTTAATATCTATAAAACGTACAAAAAATGTTGAACTTTTATCAAGTCGAGCATTTCATTCCTCGCTAAACGCGAAAAACAATACTAATAGACTATCAATGTACTTGTTGACCCTTTATTATCGGTGTATCAAAATTCCTTACATTTTGGAATTGTTTCTTGTTTATTGAATTAATGAATTAATAGATTATATTTCTTTTCATATCAAAGCTTAAATCGCTTGAAATCATAACAAATATCATAACGTAAAATGTGATTTAATTAAATTTAAAAAAATGATATTTTTGTAGTTATTGAGAAAAAATGTTTTAAATTTCCACCGCAATTTTATAATTCCCACACAAATACCTTTAGAAATTATAAATTATGCGATGTATTTCTATCACAAAATAGTGTGCAATAGTTATTTTAACCTTTTTATTTATAGGCTTTACAATTATTTTATTGTAGCGATAAATATCAGGATAATAACGCTTCTGAAACAGTAAATAATATTCAATACGCAGAATTTTTAAAATTACGAAGCCCAAATAAAATATGGATAATTTCTATTATAACTTCTTTTTATGTACTGTAAATGATTTACGATTGATTCTATTAATATGTGAAAAATGATCTACTTTATCCTAATGAAAATTCATTATTGTTCTGTCTTTACGTAATACTACTACATTTTCAGGGTAAAGCTAAATTTATATGCTAAAATCTAATTAGTAAAAAAAAATATATATTCATTTTCTTTGGCAAAACCCCCCGTATATGGCCAATGTTCAATATATATATATACATATATTCCAAGAAAACTGTATTTATAGAACGTAGCAGGTTATGAACGTAACTATTTAAAATATACAATTAATTAGGAACGCTCAGTTTGTTTATCAAAAAGTTTACAATTACTTTTCGCTTTTCTGTAGAATTATTATTTAAAGCAGTTAATTTATAATCAGTTATGTTCAGTCGAAGATTTTAAACAGTAATACGAATCGGTGTTACAGGAATATAATATTATGCGTATTTTTTATTTTTTTTTTTTTTTTTTTTTTTATTAATTAGTCATATGAATAAAAAAATAAAATTTATTTGTATTAAATTATGCTCATCACTTGCCGTATGTTCTAATAATAATTCATTTATTTTTTATTGAAACTGCCTTCTCAACAATGAACTTGTGATGCTGCATTCGTGTCTTTGTGCGCGGCAAACGGTTTTATTAAGATAATATATTAAGGGGAAATTTTAATTTTCAGAAATTTTTGGCTCGTTCTGATCAAACAAAAAGCGGTGACATCAGTTTAGCAGAATTCATTCATTATGTGCGAGAGCATGAGAAAAATTTACGTCTGCAATTCACTGACCTCGATAAAAATAAAGACGGTAAGTTATCTATCCTTCTTTAACTTATTAGCGTTTAACGGTCACGTTGGCTGAATTTTAACAATGCAGAACGCAATGCATTACTTTAAGGCATCACTGTAATTCTTTTAAGGTTATGTCCTTAAATAATTGCAATTTTTAATTACAAAAAATATATTTTGGTATACATGACTAACGGCTTATGGATTTTACAGGAAAAATTGATTTAGAAGAACTGATAAAGGCATTTAAAGATCTCGGCATCGAAATGGAAAGAGCAGAGGCGAAGAAATTACTTCGGAGGTTTGTTAATATTATTTATTTATTTATTTATTCATTTATTTGTTACTATTTTTAACATTTGACTATAGAGTCATTATCGATCTAATGTAATTTATATAACGAAAATAAGCTTGTAAAAACGTTTTTCGAACAGATTACTATCCAATCATCTAAAGAAATTTAAATTTGTCTTACAGGATGGATAAGGATGGAAGCCTTAACATTAGTTTTAATGAATGGCGAGACTTTTTACTTTATGCGCCTACTACTGATATTCACGAACTTATTCAGTATTGGCGGCACTCCACGGTGAGTTTTCACTTACTATAAGTATTGAGCGTTAAATTCCGAAACCGTTAATGCATAGTATCACGGAATCGATAAGAGATAATGTTAATTAAATATAAGCATAATTTTTTACTTGTGCACTTGGAGATTTTTAAAACGATTATATTAAAGAAATTCTTCTATGAAAGTTCCAAATAAACGAAGGGCTATAATTCATAATAAAGTTTTATTACCTTGAAGAGATGTAGATACAGAAGATTACTGTAATATTAGGATATTGTAATAGTAGTAGATTATGAAATATTTTTGCGGGAAATAAAATAATTTTGATTTCTAGGTAATTAATTATCAATTCTTAAAATATATTGTACTTGTATTTTATAAAGACGATATTTAAATTTCGTGAATTTATCTTTTTGCTAAAATTCTACTCTTTGAATACATTTCTTCGATGTTGGATTCATAAACTTTCGTTCCAAATATTTTAAATGTCTGAATAATTATTGACGAGTTATTAATTTTTTTTTAAATTTTATATAAATATACAAGCGGCGATATTTCCATCCAAGGCTTTTATAAATAGACAGATTTGCTATTACAATGATATTTTTAATTTTATCTTTAATTTACATCTTTTTATATTTAGCATAATTATTAAATTAGAACTTTAATTTCTATTAAGTATTTCTGTAAAACTCTTACTTCACGGCAGAAACGTTACTTTATAATATTGATTTTGTAAAATATCAAGGATTTAATTAATTTTAGAATACATATTAGAACAGTATTAACAAAAAAAAATTTAGTTTTAAAATAAGCCATTTTTCTAAAGTAATAAGAAATGAAATGCAAAGGCTCTTTACCCAATGAGTAGTGGAATAGACGTATTTAATTCTCCTCAGTTATAGATACTCGTAAAGATTTCCATGCATATATTGACCCATATTTTCAAAATAGAACTATTCTTATTTTCTGAATAGATACTTGTAATACTTTTGTTATTTTTCTTTTCTTCATCGAAATTAGGAATTTTTTTTTTTAATTTTAAATATATTTTTAAAAAATACAAGAACTACGATTTTCTTTCGGTTGTTTTTTTTTTTTAACTGTAGATATTTATTGTAATTAAAAGTGCGTGGTAAACTGTTTTTTATAAATTACATTTACAATGAATATGCATATTTGCATAAAATAATATTCTAACATATCTATAATATAAAATATAATATAAATTGAATTGTTAATTGCAAACGAAATATATAAATTTCATCAATGTACATAATTCAAAATTTACGTTTAGCTTAATTTTAATTATAAAATGAAAATTGTAAATATTTATATAACTATATGTGTATTCAATTATAGTGTATAATATTAATATTTCCATTCACAGTATCTCGTAAAGAGTCGTAAAATAATTCTGAAACGTGTGTACAGTTTTGTATGTACAAAATTTGTTCTTTTCCTACTTATTTTAAGTATTTGTAAGTTTAAAAATTATTCCTAATAATGTAATATGACGTATTATGATACATAAATAATAACTTTTAATTTTGAATTATTTATTGATAGTTTGTTAATAACTTGTTTTAATACTGGACGCAATAAAAACGAATGTTAATTTAATACGTAAAGCAATTTATTAAGGATCTGTATAGAATATTAAATAAATATTTATATTTAACACATGTATATAGTGATAAATATTGCATACTACTTTTCAATTTGAAGTAATTCTAATTAAAATCTAAGTAAAATTAATTTTTTTTCATTGAAATGACATATTCATATTTCAATAGAATAATTTGCGTAAATATAAATTGATTTTTAATAACTTATGTTTATATAAATTATAAGATATTTATAAAATATATGAATAAAATAAAGTTATTATTCTTTTTTTAAATCTTAAACGGTTTGAAATTACAGTAGACATTTGAAATTATCATAATAATTTCAATAATGGAATCCGAAAACAAAATGTTATTGAATTAAATTAAAAATTAGCAGAATACTATTATTTTATAAATACTATAATTTTAATTAAAATTTCAAAATTTATATAAAATAAAAAAAGCTTTAGGAAAAATTTAAGAAATACCAATTCGTATTGAATAATGTAGGCATTGAATTTTAACGCCTAAAAATAATTCTCCACCTAAGAATTTCTTACTAAAAAGTTGACTTTACAGAAAATGTTTATGACTTTGTAAACACGTGTAATTGTAATTCAAAATATATTCGTGAGACTTATTGAAAAACTATTAAAAATAATTAAATAATGTCGATGTACATTAATTTTGCAAATATTTATAGTGTAATTTATAGGACTTCAAAGAAAGTCGTGTATGGAATACGTACAATATATTGCACAATCAATTATACTTTTTTATTTAAAATTTCGATATAGGCATTTGTAAATGTAAGTGGGCTGAATTTTATACTAAAAAAGAATATTAATTTTTATAAACGACGTTGCTATTCAATTTAAGAGAAATAAGAAATACTAATAAACATTGGAATACAGACATCTCAATCAAGTTTGATATCTCATTCGCATAAACATTATTTCGTATAATTACAATTTTTTATAATTTGTACTCGAAGGCTTAATTTAGTTTTGTCCTTTATTTATATTTTTAATTAAATAATATTTTTTATACTTACTTTTGATTAAAAATTTTTTTCTTTTCAATTACGTTTTCTCAATATTTGCATTCGGATTTACGTTACAGTATAGTTGGTACGTTTTCCTGGACAATGCATATACTTATCTCTCCCTTTTCAAATAGCATGCAAGTCAATTGTAAATGCACATACAAAAACTTCATCAAAAAGCTGTACCTGTAAATTAATTTATACACAATAAAGCAACCATTATGTAAATACTCGAAATAGTTTTACTACGAACTTTACCTTTTTTTTTATGCATATGATGCTTTAAAATAAAATTTGTATTTGTATTAATGAAAAGAAACAGTTTCAAATCGATTATATTTAATTTGTAAATTTCGGTTTGACTCTTTATGCCTGTATCGGTTAACATTCATAAGGTTTAGGGTATTTTAAAAAAGTAAGTTACCATAATTTAAGAAATTTTTATTCAAGGTACATATAGCGAATTACCATATAAAAATAAAGGTAATTTCCATCATAAATATAAAAAAATACGTAATTATAGGATTTACGTCTCGTATATAATTAAATCTACGGTTTCCTTTCTCACTTATTTCCATACGGTCCCTTGTCATTTTCAAGTAATTATATATGATTTTTCTTTATCGATACTACCTATTGTTGAAAACGTGGTTGTTGAGTTCATTATACAAAATGCATTACCATTGACAATGATCTACAATATTACGACGAAGTTCGTGCGCGTAACGCAAGGTGGCGCCACGTCCACGCCATCAAAAGTTCACTTTTAAATCTCGGCTACTGATTTGCCATTTTCGAGGGCTCGTCTTCGCACTCTCATCCAACCTCTTGACCACGCAAGCCCACACCCTCTATTTCAACCTTCCCCCCTCCCCCCTGACCCCCGCCCCCAATCCCCACCGCAACTCCGTGACTCGCGAGCGCTCTCACCGTGTTTCTCTGGCCTTCGCTCGAGCTCGAGGCCATGGATTTCGATTCATGACGCGGCTGGCCTTCTTCATCGTCAGCTGTTCCCCTCGAGCATTTCCAGATGATGTCAACCTACCACAGCTTCTTTACGATTTCACATTCGAGCGTGGAGCTTTTTACGTTTGAGTGTCCTTGAACGCGGTCCTACGAAGTGGAAACGGTGCGGCCGTTCGCGTATAAGCCCGATCTGTACATAATAAAAAACCGTACAGTGTTGTCCAAGTGACTGATTGTCTTATGTTGATTTATCGGTAAAGTTCGCGGATTACTTTTGCAAAGTAACATTCATTCGTTATCGTGACTCAAAAACCTTTTTCATCTCATATGAAGTTTTTTCAATACAATCAACGACGCTGACTCGGTAACATTCAATATCTTTCATTGACTTTCAACGTTTCTTTGGGACAGTCATTTCTTTTGAAGTAAAAGAAAACACGAACTGCAATGAATGGACTTTATCAATAAATATCTCTTTAAGATAGCAAACCTAACTCATATTCCCGGCGCGATTAATTAATAAGGAATTTTAGTATTCAATTCTACGATTTATTCTCTATAATGTTACATCGTTAAGAATTTAATAAGCGTTTTTTCTTCAAATTAATTCCACTGCAATAATCGCTCACCGCCAAATCGAATTCGCTTCTTTTTTTTTTAACATATAAAGAATTTAAATTGATACTGAATTCGGAATACTTCAGGCCGTTGCACTGATACCGAATGAAAATAAATTTCATGTTACATTATCAATTATCATCTGAAAGGTTATTCGGTTAATCGCTTGATTCCCATTCCCCAACCTTCGCTGTTACTTTTAATACTTATATTTCTTACAATATACCTGCGCTAGAGAAAATAATAATTTCATATTATTCGAAGAAGCGCAGCCGTAATTCTTACTCCGATTGCATAACGAATACATTTTCCGTTGCAGTCATGAATACTTATTCTAAGCTTATCTTTTTTGTCAATACTATTGCTCTCTATTGAAATGTTTCCTTTTACATTTCTGAAAGCTATTTAAATACGAGAAATTAAATGATCCGATAATTATTCTCTTGCCTGATAAAAGCCTACAATCTAATTCTATAGCATTTGTTTGAAAATCGATTGTAATGCAATCCCGTAATTTCTTGTTTTCGCTTTTCCTTGTAAATACTATTATTACTATTTAAAACAATGATTTATCGATTGAAAGTGAAATTCACGTGTGATTGTCTACGATTCAAATAGAGCTATTTTTAAGCGTCCCAATTAAGTATCCAAACATTATGAATCTTTTTACAGTTGGTTTAGAATCTGAAATTTCGATCGCTTGTATTACATTTGAAAGCGTTTATATATGTATATCCGTTTTTATATACGTCTATTGTAAATAAAAATTAATTTTTACATTATTAGATAAAGTCCTACGAAGTGAACATTTTTTATAAAGAATAAATATTATTTAAAAAGAAAATGCAATGAATGGAAATGATAAGTGTTGATTAATTTTTTTAAAAATAATATTATGAAAAAATTTTAAATTATTTCTAATCTCATTGTCGTATGAAGTTATATGCTCTGCATGAAATAATAATAGAAAATATAATGAATACTTTAAGTACAATAGAAAACTCTTGTAATTTCATATGTGTAAGAATATTACGAGCAATAATGATTCTGAGGTTATCGTCAATACATGAGATATACGAATTTCTTTAAACAGTATTTTCCAAATTAATCTCTTCGGTATAACGAGTTGGAAGTAATATACGCTGCCCCCCCCCTTTTTCTATGAAAAGATTTTAATAAGTAATTACAAATAACAACTTCTTTATTAAATGTTTAAAAAAAAAAAATAAAGTTTTTTAAGACATCTGGAATTTATCTTTCCAATTATTATTATATACATTGAGGGTATAAGTTATAGTCTTTTCGTGAGTATGTGCGTTTTTTAAATAAAATGAAGAACTCTTTTTCACTTTTATTTAATATATCTTCTTTGAATTGGGAGTAGAAGGCAAAATCTGCCTTTTAAAGGGCTCGTCGCTCCCTCCCTCGTCGCATATTGGTCGCATATGTAAATTCTACGTATCACGGTTACCTTATTTATTTCTTAAATTATACTAAGGTATAGATTTTAAGAGAGAAAAGTTCATAACCCCGTTCTTTAAGTGTTTTCCCATCACCTAACTTCAATCGCCCAAGCTACCAAGTTCTTTAAACTATCGATCTTTTTTTTTATCTTACTTTACTTTATGTAAAATATCCGTTAAATAAATAAACGGACGGCTATAAGTCGACCTTCTCTCCTTATAAAGGGATCATTTTTATTTATTTTTTATTAACGGTACGGCAATAATATTACAATATACTTTCTTACTTTTATTAATTTATAATATGCAAAAATATGTCTTGATTCACAAAATTCACGGGAATATTTTTTGTTATTATTATTGTTATTATTATTACTGTATGTACGTGAGATTTTTCGCGTCAGGCATACGAAACTGCGATGAAAACTGTTTTATCCCTGACAGTTTATTAAGATATTTTATAGTGCAGTACACTGTAATTTAATTACCCGTACCTGCAAAGCTTATATGTATATAGAATTTTAAAAAGAGCAGGCTTTAAATCATTCTTCGAACAATTTCAAACTCTTATTAAGTAATAATTAGTAATTATTACAGGATTTTTAATTTACCAAATATATCTCCTATCGGTGGAAATGTTCTTTATAATGGATATGTAACGTAAATTATATCATCTACGTGTACGCGTGCATTAGCAAAATGTATATCATACGTATAAGTTCGGAGTTCCTTAAGCTTTTCTTATTGGTATAGGAATGAGGGTCTGTCGAATTAAGATAAAAAGTGACTGCAGAAGCAGAAATTGATAATATCCAATGATGTAATAGAGAATAGAGATGATGGTTGTGGCTCTTATCGATTAAAACTAATTACATCGTCGACTGTTTTTTCTTAAATCTTTTTTTTTGTTTTTGTTTTGTTTTGTTTTTTAATATTTGAAACGTTTGAATATAATAAAACGCGTAATTATTTTCAAAAGAAATTGAAAAATCATAATCGCCGCAATCTTTTCATTTGTAGTTTCTCAGAATCATCTACTGTGGAAATACTGATAATATTCGTTGGCATTATTTATTAGTTCGACTTGTCTTACAATTTTATTTATTAATTGCTATTTTGTAAATAAACATACATTGTCGTATCGGGGCTTAGCGTTAATGATTCTATGATAAAAAATATATATCATAAATGTGTTAGAATGTAAATTACAGTAATGCTTTTAATATTGTACAATTATTGGATATTGGTCAATTGCGTTAGAGTAATTAAACTATGTTTTTTAAATTATTATTCTCCGTACTAAAGTATTCCGTTCTTAAATCCCATTAATTGCAAATAATTCGATTTAATGTAGTTTAGTATGAAATGGTACAAGAAACGTAAAAAGATTACGAACTATAAGAAAATGAATGCTACGGAAATTTAAAAAGTAAGCATTATTTATTTAATATTTTTATAAATAAATTGCGTAACGTTGAATAAACAAGTATCTTCAATAATAAGTTTTTACAATATTTGATACTCGTTCCGAGAATGCATAATGCAATCCGAGTATCTGAAAGGATTAAAAATGTTATGTACATTGGGAAGGGCGATTATTTTTACTAAAATCGGAACACAAACTCTTTTTTAGACGGATGGATTTCATATTGGTCTCGATTTGTAAATCCCATGTCGATGATCGACGCATGGATCATTAACAATGCGTCCGAGCGAGAGATGATGACATTGCGCTCGCAATAACCGCGACGCCTACGTCTCCTACGAAATTCCGAGCCAAAGACGCGTCGGAATAAAACGCGCCGCTGTAATTCCGGGAATGCTCATCATCGGCGTCGAAGTTTCGAGACCTGGAGCGAAGGCTACGAAAAATTGACTCCTTTATCCCTTGTGCTCCGGTGCTCCGGACTTTCCCCGAGGGCGGTCGCGCTCCAGTGCAAAGATCCAGAAAAATCCAGACGAATCTGGACCATTCTGGAATCTGGCTGTAGTATTCGGACTATATTTCTGACCATATCATGAAGTCCAATGAAAGAAAATCGCTTGGAAAAGAGTATTTTTCGTTAATAATGACTCGGCTTCTATCGCACCAAGAAAGAAAAACTCGATTCTTTGTCAAGAAGCCTTGCATTTACTATGATATAATTGACTTATGCTCGCGTCTTTTAATTATACGTCCATTTGAAGTGCAGAGTATTAGGGGTGACGTCAGCCGTCCGATGCCACGAGCTACGCACGCGCTTTTGTTTAGGAAAAGCTAAAGTAAACAAGGGAAAATATTAGTGTATAGAGAAATGGTAAAGCAGGCCGACATCGAGGAAATGATAAGATTTTATGAGCATGGCGCTTTACTTACGATTGCACGTGATTTGTCGCTGATGCAGCTCTCGGGCCCGCTTCCTCTCCTCCTCGTCTGTCGAAACTTTCATGGGATTCACGCAGTTAGTCTGACTCGTTGTGCAAGCAACGGATGAACTTCCTCGATATCGTCCTCCTTTACTAATACATTACAGATACACGATTATGACATTTGTCTATTCAGTCCCACCTCCCTCCCTAAAAAGCTACATTCTTATCTATTTAATACGGCTCTCTAAAGTTTCTTTATATTCACTGCTATTTCGTTAAAATTATTAATTGAAGTGTGCACACGAGTTCATTCGAATATAAGGTTATTCAATATCTTCATGTGAACCGGCTATGCATTAATAATCTCGACAAACTTATTTCAAACAATACTTTATTCACTAGCTCTTCGCAACACATAAAGCCTTAATAAATTATATCATTGTGTACAATAACGTGAATTAAGAATTGCATTTACATAGTTTTTAATTCAATTTCATTAGATTTTTTTTAAATTTAAGATAATTAAGAACCAAAACAAAAAGAAATGTTTATTTATTAGCTGATGAATTTTTAATATTAAAGAATAATGTTGTAGCTTTGCGTGCGATTGATTTCATCATAGATGATTAATGCTGGACTGAACTAGAAAATGTAATGCAATTGCATTGGGAATGTTTACGACTGAAAAGGGAGACGAGAACTGTGATAATTTCTTACTTTATTGCCATGAGTTTATAACAGTTTCACTGAGATTCAATTAATTCATTGGTGCGTGCATGTTTTATTTATAGACATTGAAATCCTAAGCGAAAACGTTCATTGTGTAAAATGATATATTTTAGAAATTACACGCATTTTTTCGATAAATAATAATGTAGGCCATTGAAGCTGAAATCAGACATAAAAATAAGTCCAAGCTGCTTGTCTGATAAATAAATCTAGCGTAGTAAGTGTTTACATGATTTACGATACGGCGAAAGACAAATTACACTTATTTCGGTGCTTAAGCAACTATATTGCAAGTGAATAAAATCAGCAGCTATTGTATTAAAAATCAAAACGGATTCTTTTCGAAGAAGAAGAAGAAGAAGAAGAAGAAGAAGAAGAAGAAGAAGAAGAAGAAGAAGAAGTAGAAGAAATTAACATTAGTCGAGGATCTGGTAGGAAAATAATCGAAAATTTATGAGGTTCGAGTGGTTTTCTTGCTGTTGCCGGAAACGCTCGATTCGCCATATCCTTTTGTCAGCGTTGATTCGCTCTTTGTAGATGCACAGTATTAGTGTAGCACGGAAAAATGAGTGAATAAAAACAAAATAAGCCCGAGCGTGTTTGAACAAGCGTTTTTAAATGAAGATCAAAGAACTTTTGAGCTATTGTCGCCGTACTGACAATCCTGTTTTCATCGACCGCGCGCTATTATCATCAATCAACATGATTCGCGCGTTGCTACTTGATAAGAGCGTCTGGCTATTACGGGATCCCAATAAGCTATGCATTCAAATCCTCGAGCGTCCAAGAAGTTTGCAAAATTCGAAGTTTAGTTTATAAACTGCACTTTGAAGCTCGAGTTCTTTAATTTAACGTCATAAATTGCTACGTTTCGTCTCTTTATCCTCAAAATTAATATAATTCTTGCAATGCTTACAAGAGTACTTACTTACTTGCCGAGTCAATTCTTACGTATCCATACGAATACAGTGAAAATCCATGCACATTATATTATAGAAAAGCATCTATATTTTGCGTCGATTCGCTTAATTTGTGTTTTTAAATTACCCTTGACGAACACATTTAATCGAATAATAACTTTAACCCT
This sequence comes from Ceratosolen fusciceps, assembly GCA_018883505.1. NCBI lineage: Eukaryota > Metazoa > Arthropoda > Insecta > Hymenoptera > Agaonidae > Ceratosolen > Ceratosolen fusciceps. The sequence goes on from RCIC01000005.1 coordinate 7,777,690, forward strand.
TCATTTTCGTACGAATTCCGGTTGGCGCTGATTTTAAACAGAATTACGACTCGGTAGTATATGATTCATAGATCATAGATCCGCATTAAATATTGTTCGAAAAGCTTTATTAAACGTAAAAAAGAACGGCCTTACGTATTTTATATTATCATAATGTAAACGGATTTTAATTAATACTTATTTTATTGTCCGTCGATAAGGTTTTGTTTCAATACAAAGACTAAGAGGATTAATTAGTCCCATATAAGTTTCTTTTACTTTTTTTACAAGTGTTAATGTGTGATTTAATGACGAGAATCACATGTAATGTAATGGCACTTATTTAAAATAATAACTACAAAATTGCATTAAAATTATACTTCTTAAAGTTTTAAGGTCTCGTAAGTACAGTTTAGTATCTTATCAGAAGGAGAAGAAATTAATAAAATGCTTATTCTTACTTAAATTTAATCGCATGAAATAATTGTATCTTGTAGGAATAACGCGATGAGTGAATACGGCGATTAATAAATAACGATATTGTACGAAAGAATTTTTAACGCACGTTTCAGTACCAAGTGTAAATATTTTAACGCGTTAATTACGCCCCGCGAGTAATATAACATAGACTATGACGTGTATTATGACTTGGAATTACCGACTGAGCATTAAATATTTATCAGTGAATAAATAGAAATAATTTTTCTAATTCCAAACGGAGGCGGCGGCATACAATACCTTTTAAAGGCAATTAATACATATAATGCGCGAGATTTTTTTCTTTTTTTTGCTCGAAAATAGAAAACTTTGACCTTCGGCTACGATAGATTATAAATTACCCGCGCTGATAAATATAATAAATAAAAAAAAAATAAATACTGCAAGATAAATAAAGGAAAAGCGAGTGTATCGCCATGCGCGGAGATACGTAAGTGAATCTATTATCTGCATTACGAAACGTATGAATATAAAATAAATGCGACAAAGTCAAGACTCGGTCGGAACGCTCAGATGCGACGTGTACGTCACATACACACGACACTCGACACGGCGGGCGCTCGAACAATGAATTATTTCTGGCCCTCGGGGTGCAGAAAATTCTAGACGAAATCCGGCGCCGGGCGTTTAACTGCGAATTCCTCGAGGGTCATTGGGTTGCCCAAGCGCACGAAGTAGGAAGAACGACGAAGGCCTGTTTGTGCGTCCATCCGCCTGCGCTGCCTTCTGGATCGGACGCCCTTACCTTGACACCATACTGCAAAGAACTCCCCTATCGAGTTATAGCTGCTTCTCATCCCCCTTTTTTCTAATAAGTTCTGCCGATGGACGATGGACGATCGCGGTTCTTGTTAATTAATCGCGTGGAAGAATAAAAATTCAACGAAGAGCCGGGCTCGATGTAATCTTGCAAGATTTCGAAAAATTCATATTAAAGCAACGACTTGGAGCGTTCGCCAAAATTTCTTTGTATTTATAGACTGATATTATAAATTCTAAAATATGTCTTGACCCAACTTTCATTAGTTTTTTCTTTTCTTTGTTCCAACGCTTCATTATACTCGTCCTCCCTACGGATTTATTTCCGATTCTACATTAGCGGCTTAATTTAGCTTAGTTCTTTTTTTTTTTTTTTATATCCGGTTTATTTTAAGGTTTGCAAATTCTGCGACTCTTGGGTATAATAAGAACACTTGATTTGTAAAAGATCAATCGATTTATTCGTTTAGCTTACATATTGTTATTAACATAATTTAAGGCCCACAGTCGACAGAGATGTTGCATCAGCGCGACATCGCCGAATTCGATAATGCGAGTGCATTGGGGGGGGGGATCAAAGAGGCTCATAAAAAGAACGAGAGAGGGGGGGGGAGTTGAGTATGCAGAGATACAAGTAGTTGGGCCAAGTCCGCGCTTGGATTTACATTCAGCATTCGCATGCCATCGGGACGCTAATTATTTATGTACAACACACGAGATTAAATATCGCGCGATAGATGAGTGATCACACGCGACACCCACACGCGCACGCACACGTACTTGCAGAGAGAGAGAGAGAGAGAGAGAGAGAGAGAGAGAGAGAGAGAGACGAGCGAGCACGGATACGGGCGCACTCACAGGCCTATGATAAAGAGAATAATGAAAACAAGTATAGCGAGTCCGAAGAAGCCGCTCTCGGAATATCGTTGGCAGTTGCTGTAGTGGTGCCCGGTTTCCTTGCAGTTGTAGCAGCTCTTCTCCGTAGGCTTCGTAGCAGGCTGGTCCTCGAGGTCCTCGAGGTACTTGACCTCGCCGTACTGAGCCATCACGGTCTTGAGCTCCTCGAGGCTCGCGATCTTCTGGAGACCGGAGCGTACGAGGGGATCGGGAACGAAGCCGTTTATCAGATACTCCTTGATGTAACTGTCCTCTAGTGCGATCCGCTGAGCCATTTCCTCGACGTAATTGACGTACTCGCTGATGCTCTCGTGCGGCATCCACTTGCGCTTAGTCAGGGCGAGATGTATCCTCTTGACGGCGGTCTCCTCCTTCTCGAATCTGGTCTCGAAAACCTGCTTGAACTCCTTCCAGGTGGTGACGTCTCGGCGCTGCGTCGTCAACCACTGCCTCGCCGGGCCCTCGAGGGACACCCTCGCCGCAAGTAGGGTCTCGGGATCGGTCCAACTGAAGATATTCTGGCACTTTTGGATGGCCTTGAGCCAGGTGCGGGAGTAGTTGCTCGGGTCGGTCCCGCTGAACTTTGGCAGCATGAAGGAGGCGTAGCGCAGGGACGTCTCGCTGTTCTCGCTGAGGGCGATCGGGGCCAGACTCTGGCCGGTCTCCTCGCGCTCCTTCACCTGCGAGCGCAGCAGCTCGTTCTCGCTGAGCAGGAGTTCATTGTCTCGGCGCAGCTGCTTCAGCTCCTTCTGCGAAGTGCGCACCCGCTTCTCTAGCTTCTGGTTCTTCTCGAGGTTCCGGTCCCACGTCTGGCTCACCTTCTGCTCCTCGAGACGACGCTCGAAGTGCTCGCGGAACTCGTTTTCCCATAGGGAGCCCGCCGAGCTCACATCGCAGCCCAAATGCTCTATACCCACGACCATGGCCGACCGATGCGGTTCTTCTCTACTATAGGCCCCTCTCGTTCTCTCTTTCTCTCGTCCGACCCGATGCAACGAACCTTTGCACTCGACTGCTAGTACCCTTTGGCCGGGTCAGCCCTTTTATCCCTCGGCGTGCCTCTATTTCCTAAAACTCTGCCATAAACGTTCTGGCAAGTTATCGAGGACAGGAGCAGCCGGTGCTGAGCTTAGAATTAGTCCTTTGTCTTCCATTGTCCTTTGCTATCCATTTGCTATGCGGACACTTTCTTGCCAGGACTCGTGACCCACCGGGTGCCACAGGATATTAAGGAAATTGTTTAATCCCCGAAGCCGTACCGAGTATTCGCTCGCTATTAACGATTAATCCTCAAACAAAAGGCTAATTGGTATAAATATTTTCGGAGAATCTGGTTTAATTTACATTCGGATAATATGGGAGCTGCGTCTTAAATAAACGACCGCTCAACAAGGCACAAGGCACAAAGAAATTTTCTAATCACCGAAAAATGCACAATTATTCTTTTCCTCACCCCCATCTCCCCATCCCCATCCCCATCCCCGCCACAAATCCGTAATTAATATTTCTTCTGAATTTCGTCGTTTTATCTTCTTTTTCTCAGCGTTAAAGTACGGCGGATTTTTATTGAAACTCGTGATTCCGAAGAGTTTATAAAGGTTTCGGATCAAAGTACGAATAACAGGCAAAGCAAAGAGGAGCATCGATAACAATGAATCCGCTGCTCCGTAATTTACGAATATATTTTCCGAGTTATTGGGTAAATATTTTCGAGAAAGCGGCACCGGATAAATTTTAACCTAACCTATACGTATGTAGAATTACGATGATTAGAAGAGGCCCGTTATAACTGTCGCTTTACATAAAGAGTTTCTTTTTTTCCACGAAGTAATGAATCTCTTGATTGCCTCGGTTGGCCTTGGAACCCCTTCAGGCCAACAAACAAATAATATTATGCACATCAATGGCACGGAATTAGCAGAAAGAAAAAAAAGAAAAAAACAAGGCTTTGCGAGAGATTACGCCTACTGATATTATAAAATACGAAGCTAATTCTGGCTAATTGCTCGTCCCGCGTTTTACAATTTACGTGTAATTCGGATTTTTGTTTTTAGTTGATCGACGCTCGGTAATTATGAGCTCAAGTCCCATTTCGCTGGGCTGACAGATAAGTTGAGATTCCCCGAGAGTGTCGAATAAATGGCGATTAAGAGAAAGTGATTGTCGTCACTACTTTCCTACTTTCCTCTCGATGACGCAGCAGCCGATGTCGACTCGGGGCTGCCAAAGATCTTGCGGATGGATTTATTTATTTACATGGCCGTGTGACACTTCCGTCCTGACAAAGAGGCGGGATTTTCCGACATTCATTCGGCGATTGTGGAACGGATCGTAAAGTAAAAAAAAAAAAAAAGCGAGGGTTAGCGATTCGTAACCGGCGGTGGGTGTCCAGGTGGAAGCCAGGGGCAGAGGGGGTGAACGAACGAACGAACGAACGAACGAACGAATGAATGAATACGCGACGGATGATGAGGATTGATAATTCGGTCGAGAGCGGATGGAGCGAAGGCCTCGGGAACGAAGCTCCGAGCTTTTAAGCTAAGAAGGAGCGGAGCAGCTGAACACGCTAGCCGGTGCTATTTTCGTACCCCGGGCACACCTGACACACAAATGCTGGCGATCGCTGAGCTTGGCATGGCTGCGCTGAAAATTGAACCCGTCAACTCGTGGACTCGTTGGAGTCCGTCGGCCGGGGGAGGGGGATGGGGGAGGCGGGGCGACGACGACGAGATATAATGCAGAAAGAGCGTCCAATGTTCTGCTCTTCCGTGCTCGTAGCAGATAACTAGCCCCTTGAATGTACGCTATTACGGTAGAGACGAGCCTCCATGGGGTGGGAGAAGGAACGACGGGTGGGTGCCTCTGACCCGTGGCAGCTGTGCAAATAGTAGTCCGAGTAGACAGGAACGGAAGGAAGGAACATGTAGCCGCGTCGGGAAAAGCTGGTGGAGGCGACGGCGGTGGCGGCGGCGACGGCGACGGCGACGGCGACGGCGGCGTCCGAGGAGGAGATGGGTGGGGAGGTAACGAAGGCGGCAGAGGCGACTGGGGCGCCGCTCGCGATGACGTCACGGCCTCTCGACAGCTCCCGGGACTCGCGATCCGTAACGTCAGTTAGTTAGTCAGTCAGTCAGTCAGTCAGTCAGTCAGTCAGTCAGTCGGTGAGTGCGCGAGTCGGTTGGCAGGTTCGTCGTTCGGCTGTGTGTCGCCCATCTCTTACCGAGGATGCTCAGGCACAAGCAGGACGTCTTCACGTGCGGCTGTCAGCTCTGCGTCGACTTCCTGCACCACTACCATGAGCAGCTCCAAAGGGTCGGTATTATATTTTCAGCGGCTCGCTGCTTTCATTCACGCACGCACGGCCGCCGATCTCCCGCGTCCACCTTCCATCTCCTCCTCCCCCTTCCCCTCCCCCTACTCCTACCCCAACCGTTGGCCTGGGGTGTTGACTCGGACACGGGCGGCAGAGCGTCCGGAGAGCCTCGAGGGCGAGTCCGCGTCGAGGGGTATGGCGAGATGCTGGGCGGGGATGGAAGAGAACGATGGCTGGAGGGAAAATTGAATTTCTGGAGGTAATGGGTAATGGATCGACGGGGACGCTGTTGCCCAATCGGATTTCGCCCGGCACGTGCTTGGCCAACGCAACAGCCGGCCAGACGCGACACTGCGCCCCGGAATGTCGATGAACTAAAGGAAAAGGGGGCAATTCGAGCAGACGAACATAACCTAGACGGGGGACTCGGCCATAACCTCCATACGGCCGCTCGCTCCCTGGCTCCCTATAATCTCGCGTCTAACAATACGGCTGAACTCCTCCGTGCAGCAGCCCTCGTTCCACCCCGCCGCCCGCGCGACCGTTCCAATTAAAGCTCCGAGAATTGTCACGCGATTGCTATCTCTCGACTAATTCACGTCCGCGCTCTTCCCGATAAGCTCCCCGATAAGCTTCCCGATAAGCTCCCCGTAAACGTCAAACTATTCGTAATTCATTGTTCTCTCTCTCTCTCTCTCTCTCTCTCTCTCTCTCTCTCTCTCGACTCTCCCCCCGACTCTCCCTAACGAACGCAACTATTGTTATCCGATTTTGCTATTTGTATATCTGTACCGTCAATATTTCTTTATTCTATTCCCAAAACTAAAACGATCTTCCCACGGAATTTTTGTTATGTTTCCCTACCTTCGGCCTTTTAAAACACGCGACGCTGATCTACGCTAGTAATTATCGATACGCGGCCTTCCATCTGTCCGTAAGTATGTCACGTCCAATAGTACTATTGTCTACGAGCTTTTGCGTTCTACGTTCTACGTCCTGCTCTTTTTACACCTTAGGCAATTACTTTTATTACTTCCAAGTATCCCCCCGCCCCCGTCAGTCTGTCCGACGTTCCTTGTTACCTGTTGCTTGTACCTGCAATACATCCGTTTTATAGGGTCAGTTATGCATCAGTGCAGAGGCACATGATGTGCACCCTATAATTCCTGTCTATTTCCTGGCACTAAATCTCCTTTTTCCTACCCTTGTTGTACGTTCCATTGGAAAGTCCATTTGGCTTTAAAGCTCTTCTGTACTTTTACAGTCTAGCATGCCGCGCTCGGTTTTGTTTATCTTTATTTTGAGATTCCCATACATTCGTAGGTAATGGAGCTTCGATAAAAACGGGACTGGTCGAATCTACCCAAGTTCGCACGATTCGACGAGGAAAAATAATTTTCCTCCTTATTAAATTGTTGCATATGACTTCGAAGAATTATTTCGCGATGGCATTTGTAATTTACAGTAGCACTTGTACTACTACTGCTGACGTAATTGTTTAGTTAGAAAAGATAACAAACATCTGATAGCGATAATTGAGCAAATCAACAGTCGGCATTCATCGGTAGCCGACGTTATTTAAAACGAAAACTAGATAATGACGTATTATTACCAATTGCTTTTTAGAATATCATACCGCATATATACGATCTATCGTAATTACTCTCCACGTAATGTTAAAGAAAACCTTACTTTCTATCCGAGCATTACAGCCCGCAGAGCACGTAAATTTCAATCTGCAAATACATTGCGAACTCAGAGACAAGAATTAATTACTCATGATTTCATTGAGCGGTAATTCAAAATCTTTAATTTCAGTTACCTCTTTTTGGTATAAATATTTACCTAGAAATAGTGCAGGAAAATCGGTAATTATGATCCAAGGATCTCGCTTTCTCAAAATATTTCCTCCACGTATCGTAATTCAATAATAAAATTTATTCCATTGCTTTAGTTGCAATATTTATCAAGAGCGATTTCGTAAAAAAAAAAAAAAAAAAAAAAAAAAAAAAAAATTAGAATTCCTATTAAATCGCAAGTGATATCGTTAGGTGAATTCTCTATTGTTTGGGGAAACTGTCAAATCTGGACTTGAGACTTCATTGATAAAGATCGATAATTATTATTGGCAATAAATCACTTATCTTATGCGATAACGTGTATTGGAAATTTTTTTCCTATTCTCTTAGATTTGATGCTACAGTTATTATAAAAAATTAATTGCATGGGTTTTCTTCAATGCCGAAGCTACGGTACAGCAAGTGTTTGTTGTTTTTACGAGCTGGCTTTTACTAATGGCATTTTTTTTTTTTTTTTTGTTTCTAGTTATAGATCGTTGCTGGATTTATAACTAATATTTGTAGAATTAAATTACAAACTGATCGGATGTATTTCGTTATTAATAAATTAAACAGAAAATACTCGATAGTTTTGTTATAGAATGAAAAGAAGGCTTTGGTTATTTTACAATGGCATTCTTATTATTAGATTCATGAAAAATATCCATTCGTTTTGTGTTTTCTTCCCCCCGCCCGCCCGCGCCCCCTCTACGTATGATTACATTACGAAAGTCCTATGGAGTAATGGGAATTCTTCGTTTCAAAAGCATCGTGTATAATGCATTGGATTTTGGTGAAAGTGTATCGTGCGCGCGCATTTCTGTTGAAATTAATCGAGAAGTTATGGTTCGTTAGCGTAAAGACCAAGCCTGGCGTAAATAATTGTTGAATCGTTTAAAAGATTGTTTATATTATTCGTAGGCGTTGTTCTTTCTACACGATTTAAATTAACGCACCGTGAGGTATAAAAAAAAAAAAGATTGGCAATGCAGTGCTTGAAAGACCGTAAGTACGGAGGGGGAGGGGAGATACGCTTTCATTTACCAGATGGCCGTGACGTATTTAATTGACGATTTAACGGAGAAGCTATTTCTATTTTTAACTATGGATTTGCGATTGTCGTCAGTGGTCAGATTGTCATAGAGAAACGAAGGGGGTTATTGGGGGTTATTGGGGGTTATTGGGGTTCTTCTTGGGAAGGATAGTCTTGGGACGTGTTAACATAATTATTGTCCCCCCATAATTAAGACGTATAGTTGGCAGCTCGGAACTAATTACACAGTTAAGTATACAAATAATTGGCAATTAGCAATCGATCGTCAGGGGGGGAGGAGGAGGAGGGGCATAATATTGACCTCATGATGATAATTGTCAATTGGCTGAAAAGCAACTCTGGCCACAAACAAGCAAGCGAATCCCACCAGTTTTTTAATTATAATGTAATTTTATAATCTACCAAAGGATTTGGCTCGCGGTTGCTTGGCTTTTCTCGGACGGACATTATTAGCTTAGCTAGAAATTCTATGTCAGTCCAGGCGCGTCCTTTGCCATCGGAGTATGAGGGATTTTACCTGAGCTCGGCCAACGGCATCTATCGTTGCGTGTGAAATCCTGTCGGAGACGGCCGTGGACACGCTCGAGCGTGTACACCACCAGCCATAGTCGGTGATGTCAAGTGCACGAGAGTCGAGAGTCAGTGGACGCGTAGCCATTGCCATCAAATGTTAACTTATGTTTTCTTAATTTTTATAACGAATAAGTTGAAAGGAGCCTAGAGATGCTTACGTCGGTCCAGAATGCCGGGTTTTCATTGTGGGAAAAGGAAGCCCAAGAGGTGCGTACAACTGCGCTTTACATTACATTCAACGGTTGTACTCGCACGCGCGCGCGCAGAATCTATATCTATCGGATTAGAGTAGCAGGAGCTCTCGAAGGTGCACTTGTCCACGTGTGGATGCTCCGGGTCGTCGGGTCCGCGGTGTTATTTATCTCGCTATCTCTGTTCAGTGCGCGTGGCTACTATGGCAGCTAAAATGGCCCGGGTTTGGGGTGGGGGTGGGGGGGCATTGAATTCTCGATGAAGATCATATCTTATCTTTTATACTTTGCGGGGCTCGTGCATGAAAAAAAGACGACCGCGGCTGCGGTTGGTACGTGCTAAAGGATGTCGCACGTTACCGAGTCTCGATGTTAAATTGTTGATTTACTGCCGGATACCGTGACGATGCTGCTGGTGCTGCATAATCGCCAATTTACTACGAGGAGTGAATTCGCGCGCACTTTACGTTTCGTTTATAATTATAATGACGCTCTCCTTGTCCTTTCTTTCTTTATCGATCGCCTCTCGGAGACAATGATCGTCGCCAATGTCAGGGACCTCCGTTCTCACACATGCATTTGTTTACTTTACGATGGAGATACTCTACGGAACACAACAAAACGATGGATTATTCACCTACATGTCAGAAATTGTCTTATTATTATATTTACGCGGAAGCACGGGAAACTGCTAGAAATCAATCAGCGGATCATCCCTCGACGTTCGACTACTTTATTATATTTAATTTATTGTTTATATGAATGCGACGAAGAACTTGTTTTTACATTAAACGACAACTTCCTTTACACTGCTGCTATGAATGTACTATAAAAAGTGTGCGACGTACGCTCTTTATGTGTATGTGCGATGTTTAATAACATTGCCAAGTGCAATTTATTTTAACTCTTGCGGGCGATGAGTATTTGATGATTCCAATTTTAAAAATCTGAAAACAATATCGTTCTTTCATTTAGTGCGCAACGTCAATCGCTCTCATATCTCTTGGATCGCACCGTCACATTAACTAAAATAATTGTCTGTTTTTTTTTTTTTTTTTTTTTAATTTTAATTGTTATTAAATGCATTGGAAACAATTTGTTTTGTCGATGAATCACGTACATAAAGTCGACATTTTCGAACGCGAAATCTCCAGTTCAAGGTGTATTATTCAATTTGGATTAATTCATTTGAATGCCGATAAAAAAGATTTATATCATTTGCATGTCCAATTAACTAATAGACCGCTCGAGTTTGTTTGATTTATTCAACGTTAATGGCCGTTTGCTAAGACGGATTTTATAATAAAGATGAATCCGTTGCTTGCGCTCACGTATTCTAACGTACACTTGAACGTAAATGTCAAATTTTCTATAAATAGCATTAGTCAATCTGTTTGAAGAGATAGTAGGCAGAAGTAGTAGAAGTAGTAGAAGTAGAAGTAGAAGTAGAGGAAGATGAAGAAGAAGAATAAAAAGAAGTAGAAAATCAGCGAATAAATAATTGGCTTAGAATCTTTATTATCTAATAATTGAATTTTCACTCCCGGCAATTGGATAATGTTACTGCGTTTAAAATGCTCGTGCTTCCTGGAGATTAACATTCATACTTCTTAGGTGTATAATGCGACGTAAATACACGTTGTCGAGAGCGAAGGGGTCGAAAGGCCGAAAATTGAGCGCCTCCGCTCTTGAATTAGATAGGATTTGCTGCAGGAATTATAAAAATATAGACGAGCCGTGGAAGCCTAGGGCAGATGACATAGCTAATTGAGCTTTAAATTGATTCTATAGGGATGCGCGAGCGTCTGTGTACGCGCGCGCGCGCGCGCTTATTTTAGGAAACGAAAGCACACGTTCGTAGCTTTCGGGATGGTTATTGGGGGAGGGCGGTTAAGAGACGCGGCTGGATCGGGAGGGCAGACGACGACGACTCGGCAAGAGAAAGGGGGATTGAGGGGGGCGGGGCTAGCTCGAGGGCGAGTTTGGCTAGATTCGGGTGCGAAAGCCAGGAGGGAGGGACTGGCGCCATTCGGTCATTGAGTACGAATGGGGCCGAAAAAATGTCACGGCGACCGATCGGCGTCGAGCATGTCGGAGGGTCTCGGGTAAAAGCCAGGTCGGCTCGGATCGCCTCGGAGGAGGTCGCGTACGCGCGGCAAGGGCTCGGCACTCGGCGGCAGCCGAGTGCCGAGCCTCAGTCGGTCGAGCGCGCTTCGCCCGCGCGGTCATGGATACCCTCGACAACATTGACAGCGACCTATGGCTCGAGATATACGTGAAGTTAAGTGCCCGACGAAGCTTCGCCGTGTGGCCGGGTGGGTGAGTCGGGAGGGAAGGAGGGACGCGTCGACGACGACGACGACGACGACGATGACGATGGCGGCGGCCTAATATCGCCCGAAGGTCACCACGAGCGCGTTAGAGATTGAGCCTCGTTAAAAACGCCCTCCCTCCCTCTCATCCATGCACCTTCGATCGGCCGTGATAGTGCGCGACTCCCGGCTCTTCCTCGTCAGCCGCGCTGCACCGACCGATCGACCAGTAGGGCGCCAGTCGGATGCCTCGGATTCCCCGAGCTCTAGGAGGGCGTTCGCCCGTCCTCGCTGATCCTCGTCAGGTCTAACGCAGGAGATGAGCGGCGCACCCGCGCTCGACCTACCGGAAGACGTAGAAACCTGATTTCCCGTCGTCTCCTCGGATGAGATATCTCCCCCCCCCTTCCCAGCCGCCAAAGCCGACAACGCTCGTTCGATTATTTATTTATATAAAACGAGCCAGCCAACCCGTCGTCTACGCGTTAGTTGTGTTAGCCTGGCTGACGACGAAGAGCTGCTGCGCGTTACGCGACGGAATCAAGAGAGCTAGATCGCGCGAAGGAGGGTTGGAGGGAGGGAGGGGTACAATAATGCTCATGCCAAAAGCTAACGAATCGCTCGGGAGAGCATTGATTTTATCGTCTCGTCTTGCGTTATCTTTGTGGCCGCGCGCCGTCCGGTAGACGAAAGCGGAAAATTTGGCAGGCGAAGGGTCCGCCCGATGTAGGGCGCGAAAGGCGGCGGCGGGGCCGGGGCCGGGACGACGGGCTCTCGTCGAATCGCTCGGCTCTTTATGGTTTCGTGTGATTGCTCTCATTTAAATGAGAGAAAAAGGAAGCTCGTGCCACCGACAATCACTAAGTGGCTTCTCCTCTCGTCTACGCTCCGACCGCATAACTCGCCTCGTCTTTCTTTACTCGTCCCTCCTACCCACGGAATAACATAATTTTCTTTAATTTATATCTTTATCCTTATTATTATTATTATTACTACTACTATTATTACTACTATTACTACTATTATTGCTATTACTACTATTACTACTGCTACTACTATCACCAGTACTACTACTACTACTACTACTACTACTACTACTACTACTACTACTACTACTACTACTACTACTACTACTACTACTACTACTACTACTACTACTACTACTACTACTACTACTACTACTACTACTACTACTACTACTACTACCACTAGTACTACTGATACTACCGCTACTACTACTATTATTATTATTGTTATTATTATTATTGCGACGGTTCGCTTTCATTTCCTGGACTCGGTAGTGTCGCCGCAACCATCGAATCGTTATCGAATATTGCTTAAATCGTAAATTGGCGGTACGAGGCGAGGCTCAAGCGCTTAGATTCGGATTTCCTCGGGCATATATACGTAGCGCATATCCGTGATACGTAATGGGCCCATGTCGCACTTGTCGGCGCTGCTGCCCCCCCCCCTTTTTTGTTTCATTATTATTATTATTGTTATTATTGTTATTATTATTATTGTTGTTGTTGTCGTTGTCGTTATTATTATTATTATTATTATTATTATTATTATTAGCGCTAAATCATTCCATTCTCGTTCGAAATCCAATTATCTCTTTTCGTTTTCTTATTAGCGCGCCGATAAAAGGTCAGTTGCATCAAAGGCTTTATTTAATTACCGAAAAATCATTGGGAGCGCCGGGAGGAGGAGCCGAAGAGATGAACCAATGCAATTTTTGCAATGAACCGAGTTACGTATTTGGCGTAGGCTGGAAACGTCAAATGAGGAATGCATGTAGCGGATCGATTATTGGATCGCGGTCTCGGATTCGATCATTACTGCCGGCAATAATTTTCATTCGAATAACGTTGTAAAGGCGATTGTAAATATTCGCCCGGGTGCCAAGGACGTGGACACGAGCTTGATGAGTGGAGTTGGCAATGGCGAGGCTAAAGTCGTCAAGATCAGTGAGAAATGTATGACTAGTCGGTGATAAGCGTCGCCGGGACAGTCAACCGAGCGAATCGATTCCTCGCAAGGAACAACCGGAGCGTGAATACCGTCACAAGGGCGATACGTTTTCACGTGGGCCCGATGCTGAGAAACGCGGTCAATCTACGGGACTAACGAGAGAGCATAGCTTATTAATTATGCGTCTGGAACAATTAAGGAAGCGAGCAGCTCACAATGCCTTCCAGACCAATAAAACATTGTTTACCTTTTACGGATTCCACGAGTTGAATGTACTTTTTAATTAAAGCCGATCAGTCGCTACGAATATTCGGCAGCGGTTCTTCTTCCCGTCCCGTCCCGTCCCGTCCCGCCCGCCCGCCGCCACGCCACGCCATGCCCCCTCCCCCTCCATCGCCGAGACTTTTCGCGCGTCCATTTTTTCCAGCGGAGAGGATTACATTTTTACGAGGGAACTTATCCCCTAGGACTTAATTTCTCATTTATTTCAAGCCTCTGACTCTTAACGACACGTCCGAACAGCACTTGAGAATACGTGCAAGTTTAATGACCCTCGGCAATGTACTTCGTTCCTTTTTATTTCTTACGTTTCCCCTTCTATACACTTCTTGCACTCTAATTCTGCTAATGTATAAAAAAAAAAAAAAAAAAAAACAACAACAACAACTGCAACAACAGCAATAAGAATAAAATGCAGCAAATACTAAGAAAATAATAAGAATTGTTCATGTAATAATACTTCTTGCTTCGGATGTCGGGTGGATTACGATAACAGTTATGAAAGTTGAGCTTTCGTTGAGTTATTGTTAATAGAAAATACGTTAGATAGTTGAAGGAAAGCGATTTTATGAAAACGACAATAACGTCTAGACGTATAGATAAATGTTTAACAAAAGCGCCTACGTAACTTTACATTGTTTTTGTCGCCTTGTGTCCCTCGCCTCTCACTTCCTCGCCCCGCTCTACCTCCCGGCGTCGAAACGGCAATCATTTTGCGATACAGACAATATTAATCGGCAACCGTAGCATTGTTCGTAAGAGTATTAGTTCGTAAGCGTAAGCAGCGAGTTGCGTAACGCGACGCGGGTTTCTCCAAATTGAAGTCCGACCTTGGCTGGCCGAGCGTTCACTTGACTTTCAGAATGCACGAGGAGCGGAAGAAAGAGTCGCGGGCGGCGTTATGCATTGCGCGTTGCGGTTGTCCCGGTTGTCCAAGAGATGAATTGTCTGGCAGGATTCTGGTCTCGTCGGTTACGTTCATCGACGATTACGGACTAATCGTCCGGGGTTATTGGGGCTTTTGTTCCTTTGTTTGCCTTCGGTTAAGTTGTCCCATAACCTTACGGGATTCGTATAAACAACGCCGGCGCTTCCTTTTGAATTACACATCGAAGTGTATGGCTCCGCCACTTCCCACCCCCACCCGGCGACCACGCGAATGTATGATAAAGCGCTTGGTTAATAACTAACGATGCGATCGTCGCTTAAACTAAAGAAAGACAGGTGACGAGCCGAGTCCGTCGCTATTATTTTATCAAGCATTTAACGGCATTTATTTGCCGTAGCACAGGTTGTAGTAGTGGTTCAAACGAGATTAACGGGACGAAAATAAAATGCACGATAACGGCTGGGATATTTATTTATAGTACGTCGGTGTGACAAGGCATTGTAAAAGAATATATGTATCCGATTGCTTTGAAATAAGTATTGGAATAGGGGAAGCCGTCGATGTCGATGTCGATGGCTTTTTTCGTAACTTCATTACGTTATTTCAGCGAATGTAAGGGAACTGCGCCTTCGAGTTAAAAATGGAGGAAAATAGTGCGGCGCGGGGTAAAAAAGAAGCTTTTATCAAAAGAACGCAAATTTGATAAAAGCCTTGTGCTTCTTGTGCCAACAGTATATGGACATTGGTGAGGACATCGGCGTTCCTGATGACTTCACAAACAGCGAGATGGTCTCGGGGATGTGGTGGCGTCACCTACTCGCCGGTGGAATCGCCGGGGCAGTGTCGCGTACCTGCACCGCACCCCTCGACCGCATCAAGGTCTACCTCCAGGTATGTCTCCTGGAGCAGTTGTTGTCCGTCCCCGTACCGCCTACACGTCATAAATTGTAACTTGGCGCTTTTGCATATTCCATTCGCACGTCCGATAATGCAACAACCAGAGATATTTAAGCGATTAGTTGTTTTTTTTTTTTTTTTTTCGTTTCTCTTCCAGCTTTGTTCCTCGGATTATAAAGTCGAGTACGCGCGAGTACAGTAGTTCTCGGCTCAACGATATCTTTGAAAAATAACCTTCGGTGCTAACACGGTACTTTAACATAAATCATTGAAATATTCCTTGCCTTTTGACAGGAGTTTTTCAAGCAAATATAACGGCTCTTTGTTTACACAAACTGAATTCATTCAATAATTACAGGCTCTTTGATTCGCTCAGTGAAATATTTATCTTTAAATCATAAATCTTAGCATCACGTCTTCTCGTGCGCGGTCTTTAATTGAATTTTAATTAATTTTAATAGCCCCGAGCTTCTTATTCCAATTGTTTAATAGCGGAATTCATATAAATTAATTATATTTCAAATTCTGGGGGAACTTAACGCCTATCTGCGTAATTTGCATAATAATATCAGAATGTTATCGTTATTTTAGACACGCGTCAACTAATGACTTTAAACAGACTTTCGTATAAATTACAGAAATTACTTGACATGTTGACATTTTATTGTTCGTTGCATAGTACAAATTCGTTTTACATCAAAGGACGCTAGACTTCCCAATGAATAAAGTCATCACAAAGCCAATCATTTGTAATAATTAATTAAGAGTTTTGTTTCTAATGGATTTAAAGGGGACTCAAATTTTATAAAACAATTACATATTATTTTTTTAGAGTGTGATCGCTTATACAATAGGCATAGAAAATTAAGCAATAATATCGTTTAGAGGGTAATTTAACGAATGATTTTGATGATTTATTTATACAAAGTTCGCGTGCGATCTGTTTATATAAAAATAAAAATATTTTTTTTAACGAGTAAATAGTATCGGCGTGTTTCGTATGTTTGTTGAGTTATTATTAGGTCATTATTGTATGGTTATGCTAATGAGTTACTGTTAAAACAAAGATTTTCATTCTCCGTTGAATGACGAAACCGAATTTTCTTTGTGTCACATTTTACTGGATAATAATGTAAATTTGTTTAAGAGTGGCAACGAAGAGATGAAGTACTCGATAAAATAAGAGAGAGATAGAGAGAGAAATAGAGAGAGAGAGAGAGAGAGAGAGAGAGAGAGAGATAAACGGCATTAATTACACGCGTACTTAGTGTTTGACTTTTCCGTCTAAGCTCAGCGCTTTATCTTGAGAATTGACGTTTGACGTTGAAGTTTTAAAAGTCCAATTGTTTTAAGGAGTTTAAGTTCGTTGCTTTATCAATGATATCGTAAATCACTTTATCAGAAGAAGGTGCAAAGTCAAACATCGGTACTCGAATGAAAGATTCCGTTAATTTTCATTGACTATAAGAAATATCGCGTGCGATCCGCAATTCAGAAGCAAGAATGGATAATGGATAACGTTGCGCATAATAAATTACAATGGAACTGCGCTAACATAAGGAATATCGCTCTTCCGTTACGACCGTAATAAATAAATAAATAAATAAATAAAGCCGAATGACGAGCGAACGAATGGCCCACGTGCGCTTGGGATAGTGTGTGCGTGTATATATATATGCCTGAAGAGGAAGGATCGGGATCGATGGCACGGGGGGAGGGAGGGGATACTGTGAACGGATGGTTAATCGTTGTCTTCGTATGACTTCGTAGGTGCACGGCTCACGACAATGTAACATCTTCAGCTGCGGTAAATACATGCTCCGCGAGGGTGGCGTGAAGAGCTACTGGCGCGGCAACGGTATCAACGTACTTAAAATTGGCCCGGAGACGGCCCTGAAGTTCATGGCCTACGAGCAAGTCAAGAGGATGATTAAGGGGGTCGACAATCGGGATCTCAGTATCTACGAGAGATTCGTCGCCGGATCGGCCGCTGGTGGCATCAGCCAGACTGCCATTTATCCCCTCGAGGTAAGCTCGTCTCCACGTCTCCACGTCTCCACAGCCCCCTCTTCGCTATAATCTTTGGACCAGCCCCGCGAATTCATCGAGCCTTCTTACGGTTATTGGTATAAGTCGCCTCCGGTAATTTACTCGCGCTAACGCACTACGAATGAACAAATCGTCTCGTGCGTTGAAGAAACTTGGGGAACTTTGCAACAATCCAGCGACTTTTTCTTCTTTTTTTTTTTATTTATTTATTTATCGTGTTTTTATCATGCGCTTACTGCGCTTGAATTAAATTGAATTGAATTAAATTAAATTAAATTAAATTAAATGAATCGTATGGACAAATAGGTGACATTTGTACGGCTAAGTAGAAATTGATTGATCTCTTGTTTTGCAATGGAGTAGCTTGCCTTCGTCGGCCAATGGTATCGATTACCTTTGCGCAAGATATTTGAACTTAAGCCTCTTTACCCGAAACTATTATATACGCGTAATGGAGGCTCGCGGCCATTGCAGACCAAGGAGTTACGTAAATTTTGAATAAATCCCAATGATCTTTTTATTCAATATTACGGTACTCGGCGCGTTGCTCGCTCGGCATTACAGAAATTGCCTTTCCGACCATAGATTTATTTATTACAACGAGACGTTTTCATGGAATTTAACTTACCTCCCACCCTCCCTCGTACTTCTAACAAACAATTACAAGGTATTTTTAATAGGGCATAAAGAAGCTTATATACATATATATATATATAGAAGGACTTACGTGATAACACGTGGATCATTGTTTCAGGTGCTGAAAACCCGATTGGCGCTCCGAAAAACGGGAGAGTTTAAGGGGATCGTTGACGCAGCGCAAAAGATTTACAATCAAGCAGGCTTGAAAACGTTTTATAGAGGGTACATTCCCAACCTCATTGGAATCCTGCCCTATGCAGGTATCGATTTGGCCGTATACGAGGTTAGTATTGCCATTCGTCCCACTCCACTATTGATTGCTTGGTTGGGATAGGGAGGGGGGCAGGGAAGGGAAGGGAAGGGACGTGTAAAGGTAGATAAGAGAGGCTCCTCTCCGACGCGATCGATTATTCACTTACGGCGACTCTAACGACAACTCCCGACAACTTCCATTGATCCTTAATCGCGGCGACTTTACTTGCATACTACGATGTAGTAGTAGTAGTCGGTCGATTGTAAGAAGAAGAAGAAGAAGAAGAAGAAGAAGAAGAAGAAGAAGAAGAAGAAGAAGAAGAAGAAGAAGAAGAAGAAAAGAAAAACACAATTTTACTGGCATGCCTAATGAATGGGCGACCGGCCCTTATTAGCTCATTTGTTTTTGGTTATTTGCATATAACTTGGGATTTTCATATCGCGGATTCATATTCCCGACACGGGAGGGACTGGGAGACTGGGCGTGTCGGTGTGCGTGCAACACACTTACTACGGTAAGAGACGTAAAACGAAGGCTCGACACTCTTTCAGACGCTCAAGAACAACTACATACGCACGCACGGTAAGGAGGAGCAGCCGGCAATTTGGCTGCTGATACTGTGCGGCACCGTGTCGAGCACCGCTGGTCAGGTCTGCTCGTACCCGTTGGCACTGGTGAGGACGCGGCTGCAAGCTCAGGTCGGGCCGGTCAACGGCCAGAGCAACATGGTCGGCATATTCACAGACATCTTCAAGAGAGAGGGCCTGCGGGGCCTTTATCGGGGCCTCACGCCCAACTTCCTCAAGGTGAAACTCTTTTAATGCCTCTTTAATCGGCGCGCGCCGCGAAAACTTCTTCATCGCTGAGACCTTGAATTACGATAGTAGTGGTAATAATAGCGAGCGGGGCGTAGGGGCGGAGGGGCGGAGATACATTGGTACAAGTGGACTTATGCAATAAAAGGATCGTAAAAATTTATTTACCGTAATCGCCGTGAAGTGTATTTCTAGAATGCAATTTACCACATAAAAAAGTTTTCTCTACCTCCTCTTCTGTATTGCCAATAACAATACTTTAAAAGATCGTATTACTTTTCAACCTTTCTCCGACCATTCATTTAATTATATAATAAAAATTCTACAATTGTGCTGGTCATTGTTTTATTCTAAATAAATAAATAAATAAATAAATAAATAATAATAAAAAATTATGGTTATGGAAAAGGGAGGAAGATTCTCTTTTCGGGCTTGTTTATAAAATATCTTTCTCTCACTACTGATACTTTCATATTATTCACGACATTAATTAATCCCCTACATTATTCTTATGCTTTATTTAATGACATATTTTCTAATTGGCAGGTCGCACCGGCAGTATCAACGAGTTATGTCGTCTACGAATACGTCCGATCGGCATTAGGAGTAAATATGACGTGATGAATATATTATTTAGGGTCTATTCGTTTTTATTAAATTATTCTGTAATTTTGTAATAGAAGCCTACAGTAATAATGCAAAATAAAAGTATAACTCGTAAAGGAAACAAAAACAAAAAAAGCAAAAAACATAAACAACACGGACAAGCACGATACAGCAGTGTGCCTAAGTATTACGAATGATAATTGCGAATGAAAATAAAACACTCTGGTGTTTCTTCACTTCCTATTTAATAATAATTAATTCAATTTATTTATTGTTATTACACGACGTATAAACTTTCTCGAGACTTTGCGATTAATTATATTCTATGTAGGTACTGTATATTTTTTACAAAGAGTTTGTAATAATTATTCAGTTAAAAATGCTAGTGTGACTTTCAAGTGCGTCTGCGTGTCTGTGTCAGACTGCGACTGTGTGTTAGCGAGTGTTGTGTGCCTGAGCGAGCAAGAGAGAGATAAAGTGTGTGAGCGCGCGCGCGTGTGAGAGAGAGAGAGTGAGTGAGTGAGTGAGTGAGTGAGAGCGCGTGATAATTAAAAATTATGTAGGAAAAATAAACGCGTATATCTCTTGGGATAGCTAGGAATTTTTTCTCCTCTAGCTTTATACTATTCTAAATTTTTTAACTTGCTTCTGTAGTTATTTCGTGCAATGATCTTTTTAAATAAATTTAATCCAAAAGCAAAAGTTTCAAATGGATATAAGCTAGACGTAAGAAATTATTTTAACGACAATTAACTCCTGGCTATTCCAATGGAATTAAATACAATGAAGGAGTTTGAATATCAGACGAGAGTAGTTAAAATAAATCCCGCACAGCAGGCTTGGAAGGGATCGACTGATTTATCTCGACGGTCGATAACGTGATAAAGTAGTAGAATCGAGTTATACTTACACTGTGATAAGTATGATTATAAGATTTAAGAAAAAGTTTATTGAAATATAACAATTGGCATAGAATTCAACGACTGATGTCTCTCAAATGCATCTATAATAATTATCATTCATTTTTGAATCGTAGATGGATTTATTTAATAAATGTTCTTTAATCTCGTCAAAGTTTAAATGAAGGAGCGATTAAATTAAAGATTCATTAACAATCTTGATAATCACTCGAAAAAAGACAAAACACAAACGAATCAATAAAATAAATAAATAAATAAATAAATAAAGGAAAGAATATTCGATCGAGTTTAATCATTTTAAAAATACAATGCCATTCATTCCTTAGCTAAAATCAATAAAAAAAAAGAGGCAAACATTGTAAATCAATTTTTCTTATACGATTGTAGTTAGAAAAATATTTATGTAAAATATACGCGTATTCGAATCTCGATTGTTTAGTCCTTTTAATCATGAATAAGTGTAATGATAAAAATGGAAAAATCTAAGGTGATCTTTGTAAGGCAAACAGTTCCTGTATTTGATATTACATCAGATATCATAATAATGTGTACAAGGAAAGTTCTTCGAGATGTTTGTTAAGTAAAGTAATAAAAAAAAATAAAAAAATTTAAAAAAAATTTTAATAAATAAATAAAATAAGAATGGAATAAGAATTTGAGGCTCGTTAAATGATAAACTAAGATTACGTGTAAAAAGAAATTTGGATCGCAAGAATGTTTGAATCAAAAGAGCAAAGATAATGTTTCAGTTCGCATATTGTGAAGAAGGCTTAGCTTTGCAGAACTGAAAAGTTATTGTACATGACTTTAAATGAATTACAAGAACGAGTCTTGTAACTATCTAGTTCTTTTTTATGGCTCGTGTCTGAATGTATATTAATAGCTTTTTTCTATGAATAAATATAATTTATTAACCTATGCATAAAATTACCTTTCTTTTAATATTATCATTATTATTCTTAGCGATCCCTTAATCCCGGAGTCAAAGAATTAATACTCGAAATTAAGCTTTTAATGTAAAACCAAATCACAAATAAATCTCAAGTTCCCTGCAGGTATTGGACTTTTTATTCACATATACTTGAATGCGATTGGAAATTCAGAGTACTTTGAGAATAATTCGTGATCTTTTAACGTGTATGTAACCAGTAATTGAGTGAACGTATTATATTTTTTTGCTTCACTTTATTTAGCTTATAATGATATGTTTTTGGAATGCACGATTAGAAAGTCAAAAAAAAAAAAAAAAAAAAAAAAAAACTACATTCTCCAAACGCTTTCCAAACGCTGTATAGATAACGAATGAAAAAATGAATAAAAAAACAAAGAAAAATCAATAAATATCTTTAAATTAGTCTTTTATCAACTCCTAATTTACTTCAGAAATTCGCAATACGTTTGTATATTTACAAGCGATTATAAATTGCAACAGAGGATTCTTAATGATTTCATCTTAATAATAATAAAAATTAATATTAATAATAATAATAATAATAATAACAGATCTAAATAAATTCGTCATGATAACAATTGGTAAATATCCTGCAGCATTTGATTGTAATTATTTTTAAACGCTGATTCATCCTGTACAGTGTAAACGATACAGTTTAAAAGATGGTGCCTATGGGTGTTTTTGAAGTACCTCCCTTGACGATTAGAACAACGATCAGGCCGTAAAACGAATAATACATACACGGGTGAAGACGCCGTGCTTACTTTTATTATGTTTAGCAGCTGTGAATTTAACATTTTTTCAATATATTAATTGCCTACCTACTCTTTTTATCTACTCTTTTTATCTACATTATACAAAAGTTATTTATCCGTTACTTAAATGTATAAAATCAGCAGTCTGAGGAGTGTAGCAGAATAAGTTACAAAGTGGAATGTGGTGTCTTGCAGTTGAATGTGGCTAAACTATAAACCTCCTGCAGCGTCTTTGTCTAGAATCCAGTAGAGGATTCCATGCGTCGGCTGTACTCTCGCTGCTGGCAAGTTTTCTTTGTCTTTTAAAATGCGCTGAAAACAATTAGAAAAATCATTAGGTAAATAAATACCTTTTTAAGGCAAACACTTGTAATTAATAATTGATAAGTGATGGAATTGATAAAACTAACTTTAACCATCTCCTTTTTACTTTCACCAGTGGCTGCAAAGATACATGCCCTTGCATTGTTAATTACTGGAAAGGTCAGTGTAATTCTTGAGGAAGGCGGCTTGGGTGAATCATTTATTGGACATACCCACAAACTTGTCTCGTCTAGTAGTCTATGATTGGGAAACAAGGAGCAGGTATGGCCGTCTGGTCCCATCCCAAGAAGTAGGAGATCAAACTTTGGTACACTATCGGGAGGAAAATAGACAGACATTTTTTTAATGTAGTCTTTAGAAGCCTCTTCAGCTAAAAATGATATAAATGAATCGTTAATAAAAAAAAAGAAGAAGAAAGCTTAAGCTCTGCGAAGAGTAATTTAGTCTCACTGGTACTGTGAATAATAAGGAAAATTCTGTACCCGAGAGGTTTGGATCAATTTTTATAAACTGATCTTCATTGACAGGAACTTTTCCAATAATGTTTTCTCTATAGAGGCCGTAGGTGGATTCGCTATTTTCAAAGGACACGATTCTCTCGTCGCAAAAGAATAATCTCCATTTGCTCCAGTCGGTAGATATGGTAGGGAGACTTTCGGAGAGAAACTTGACCATAGAGCCTCCTGTGCAGTAACAGAGCAGCAAATGTAGCTTCATGGAGAGCAAAGAAGATTCAACAGAAAAATAATATAAGGACTTTGATGGGTTTATTGAAGTCATCAGGCTCAATAACCTTAAAAAAAAAAAGGAAGAAAAAAACGGTCGAGGTAGGAGTGTAAATAAATGCAACAGTAAATGAACGGTAGGGAAGAGGAAGCCTCGGCGACGAAATTAAATTAAAGGGGGAGGAAAGGGCGAGAAAAGGGCGAGGAAAGGGCTTACCGGAGAGGCCAATTTTGAATATGTCCTCGGTGTCGATAGCCCTGTTTGCACATTTCTCGATAACGAGGGCGAGACGTTGGACGACTCCGGCGACGTCGGGCTCGATTAATATCTCCGACATTATTTCCAGATCGAATGAGCCTGGATAGTCCCCCGGTGCACTAGACCTTGGAGCTATGAGAGACACATGCAGCCCCGTCGAGAGGTAGCAGCAGACCGCGCAGTGGGCGTGGAGGGTTGAAGCGACGGCGGGTGGTCGGGGGAGGGGTTTTTTTGGGTAGCAGCGGCGGCAGCGGCGGCAACAGGAGCCGGAGGAGCCGCAGCAGGCAGACAAAAAACACGTAGGCACCGGGGCGGCACTGACCGGGCACGAAGGAGAGTCTCTCGTATTGTTATTATCCGCCGACCTCGGTGAAAAGCACTTCGAGGCGGCACCTGCAGAGGGCTCGGGGAGCTTACGCGACTCGCGAAGGACAGTTCGTACGTTAAATGTACTTTGCGAGCCGTCATTCTCCCCTCGAGCTGATAATCTCCGATTCCGCCTAATCGCTAACGATCCACGCAACCTCAGCTCTCCTCTCCACGGATCTCATTGCTTAAACGAGCCCATTCGAATGCACTCTCGTTACATAAATTAGAAAGGCGAGCGGGCGCTAGCGCGCCATGGAATATTATTTATTATTTTTGAATCGCTTATCCAATGAATAATTTCGATTGGGAAATACACGGGATATCGCGCACCTACGTGTATGCAAATTCAACGGCTATTAAATTCCATAATAGAGTCGCTTCATCGCAATGGCACAATAAGAAGGTTACAAGAAATAACCAGGGAAAACTTTCTTTACTAATAAGGTAGTAGCGTGTTAATAATAATCATAATGACGATACGGCTAGGTAGGAGGGAGGAGGGAGTTGTCAAATAGTTGAGCGAGTTTATGAAATTCGCGCCTTTCAAGGGAACGGCAAACGATTGATTGATTTTCCATATTTCGATGAAAAAATTGCTCGAACGCGAGAGGTTGCTTTTCGGTTGGCAAAGTAATGGCAAGGGATTAGAAAAATTTTAGCTACGTGACAATAAATTAAAGATTACGAGGAGCGGCGGCGAGAAGGGAGCGAGGCCCGCTTAAGAGGTTAAACGCATCGCTTCGCGATCGCATCGGGAGAAGTGGAGGAGGAAGAGGAGGAAGAGGAGGAAGAGGAGGAACGGAGTTCGCCGCTCTCGCAGGAAATGGCGCGACGAGCAGAGCGGCTCTGAAAAGAACCGGCGATCGCTTCTGTCTTTGGCACTTTCTGTCTGGATCTGCGCGGCCCCCATCCCCCGCTGCCCCACTCCGACCGTTAAGTGAAATATCTGAAAAGTCAGTGAGTACAATTAAGAGTTGGAAAAGGTTTGCCCTAGGCGACCAGAGCCATTCCCTGGATCGTCGTCGCTCGATTTACGACGCGACAAAGAAAAAGGTGATAGAGATAAACAGAAGGAGAGAGAGAGAGAGAGAGAGAGAGAGAGAGAGAGAAAGAGGATAAAAACTAAGCTTTTCTATAATGAACGATAATGATAACGATGACGACTCCCAAAAGTCCGTGAAGAAGCTCGATTCCGAGGACACAGAGAAGATCAGACACTTGATCGAGCAGCTCCAGGTGTCCTTGGACTCGGAACACCTCGAGAACAGTTTCTACAGCTTTTACTTCATTTTGAAGAAGTATCAGAATGCTCCCCAGTTACTCGATCCCTACCTGGAGAGCTTTTTGTGTCCCCTTATCCAGCTGATCAAGGACAGAACAGAGTTTGACGATTTCAAACACACTGCTTTTAAATACATTTATATTATAATGAGCATCAAGAAGTATAAGAACATTGCCATATATTTGCCCCATGAAGTCTCTGATTTTAATACTGTTTTAGAGATGTTGGAGAAGCAAGATATTAAAAACAATAAAACTTGGCAAACCCGGTACGTACTAATCATATGGCTTTCAATCGTATGCAAAATTCCATTTGCATTGTCGCTCCTAGAGCCCGGTGATCCAGCTGATGAGAATCCACAGCAAAGTATTACTTTGCGAGTCATTGATATTTGTAAAAGATATTGCTTTTCCAAGGACTCTTGCTCCATTGCAGCCATATACTTGGTGGCAAACTTCATAACCAGATACGATGTCAAAGACAATTATTTAGAAAACATAATAACGTGGTGTTTGGATAATTTTGAAAACGATAACTTAAATTATAGACCCTTAGCCGTTATAGCAGCTATCTTTAAATATAGCCGCGGAGATGATCTTGTGCCTTACACTCAATTGATTCTTGACAAAATCATGAAGACTAAATTAAGCCACAATTCCAATGATCTCATAAGGAAGTACATTATCAAAATTATTCAGCGAATAGGTACTGTATTATTGAAACCAAATATCCGATACTGCAAGAAAGAATCAAACACCATAAATCTATACAATCATTCTAACGAGAGTGGCATTATCGAGTCAACGGTGGATGCTAAGAAGAATTTTTCCATACCTAAGATAGAATACAACAAAGTTCCGCAGTGCATCGAAGACATACTGGAGTATCTTATAGCTGGCTTACAAGACAAATCCTTAATTATTCGATGGTCGTCTGCCAAGGGGATTGGAAGAGTAACCGCTAAGCTACCAATTGACTTTGCAGACGACGTACTCTCGTTTGTCCTGACACTGTTCACATCGCGTGAAATAGAAATCGCTTGGCACGGAGGCTGTCTAGCCCTAGCCGAATTAGGAAAGAGAGGTTTGCTCTTGCAACAGCGACTGCCAGAAATCATTAATTATGTCATTCATGCTTTAAAGTTTGACGAACCCAGATCGTATGGGCCAATAGGCTCTATCATAAGGGATGCAGCATGCTACGTTTGCTGGTCCTTCGCAAGAGCCATGAAACCAGAAGTCTTGGATAATTACATAAGAGAAATAGCCACGGGGCTGTTAATAGTCACTTGCTTTGATCGTGAGATAAACTGTCGCAGAGCAGCCTCGGCAGCATTTCAGGAAATTGTTGGCAGACTTGGAAACTTTCCCAATGGTATAGAAATGGTCTCTGCATCCGATTACAATGCAGTGGGCATACGTACGAATGCTTACCTCAAAATCAGCGTGTACATAGCGAACTTTGGCTACTTGAAACCATTCTGCGAACACCTCTTACTCTACAAGATCATTCATTGGGACATAACGATAAGAGAGCTCACAGGCAAAACCTTACAGAACCTGACAGCATTGTCACCGAGCTACATGGTCACCGAGATCTTTCCGTCGCTCATGAACCTCCTGAACTCGACCGAGTCGAACCACTGTCACGGGGCCATTCTCGCCATCGCCGACATACTCCTCGCCCTCTACAACACCTCTAGCTCGGAACTGGCGAACCTCATGAAAGTATACGACGCGCGAATCGAGGGCATCGTCCTCCAGCTACGCAGTCGCGGTCAATTCAAAGGATTGGGTGGTGAAATCCTGAAGCAGGCATGCAACCTCGTGAAGAACCTCTCCATTATGCACTTCCGGGTGCAGTGCAAAGACACGCTAAGTGACTGGCAGTACCTGCTGGAGGAAAGTCTGACCCACGACACGACGAGTGTCCGGGCGATATCGACCGACGCCCAGACAGTCTTTTTCACAGAGTATTACATGTCCTTCAGCGCGGAGGAGAGGCGGAGCACCGTAGACCGCTACCTCGACCACATACTGTCGACGAACCACCTGAATCGTTACTACTCGATAGGCTTCGTACAGGCTGTCGGCTTCTTCCCGGTCGTCGTCTTGCAAGGCAGGTGCGACGACATATTCACGAACCTCGTCAAGTGCTTCGAGCTGACGAACGAGGCCGAGTGCAGAAAGGAGGCAATAGACTCGTTGACGAAGCTCTGCTCGACCTTGGGCCTCGAGAACCTCGAGCTGTGGAGGCCCTACATCCAGGAGGTCTACGAGATCTTCTTCAAAGGTCTCTCGGACTACACGATCGACAACCACGGGGACGTCGGCTCCTGGGTCCGTGAGGCCGCAATATCGGGGCTCCACTCCTTCACGGCCTTAATCCACGAGGCCGGCTGCGTGTCTGTCCTAACGGAGGATCTCATGACCAAAGTCATCGGGTCGATATCGCAGCAGTCGGTCGAGCGGCTCGACCGGACCAGGGCCAAGGCCGGATTCGCGATCTACTCCCTCATCAGCAGCGACTTACCCAACATCCCGTACCACGCGGAGCTCAAGCAGCTGTTCGACAGGTTCATCGAGGAGGAGGGGAGCTTCGTCGATTGGAAAATGGAGAGCAAGACGTTCCCGCTCTTCGTGACGATGCTCTCGTATCCGCCCTACGTGCCCTACGTGCTCAAGGGCATGATATACAGTATAGCCTGCCTGTCCGAGTCCGTGGTCAAGTACTCGAGCATGTCCTTGCTGACGTTTATCCAGAAGCTCGAGCCGAGGGTCATGAAGGACGTGTGCGAGGAGATGTGCAACATACTCGAGAGCTGCACCAAGGACGAGCGCTTGGTCTTGGCCAACCTGACCTTCATCGACCGGCTGCTCAATCTCGAGAACATCTTCGCGAACATCGAGGACCCCGAGTGCAAGATAGCCAAGCGCATACTGGCCTACACGAAGGCTCAGTTCAACACGACCAAGATCACCCATAATCGGCTAATCAGCGTGAAAATCTTCTGCCACCTGCTGCAGGTCCGCGGCTCCATAAGCAAGAATGCCTTCATACAATTAAGCATATGCCTCTGCCACAAGCAGACCTGCATAAGGAAAGCGACGGCCTACGGCATGTACGAGAGTCTCATACTCTACGGGCAGGATATGGACCTGAGCGAGGACAATTTGGCCGTGATCCTGAACCACCTGAACAACGTCGACTGGCAGAAGCCCGTCCCGGAGCTCCGGCCCATCAGGAATCAATTGTGCGAGATCATGAAATGCCCGATACCGGTCATAAAGAAGACCGTTTCATAAAATGGCCATCAATCAGACCGCGATTCATTCCCTCATCTTGTCACCGTCGGTGCAGTTCCGCGAGCCAAGTACGAAAAAAAAACCATCGCCGAGACTGTCAGCCCCGAATCTCATCTCTCAATTATGTAAAAACCGCGCACGTACTTGGGGAATGTCTTGTGATAAAGGCGACAAATCAGATGAAAAATGTACATTACCGATGATACACGCGAAATCGAGATCGTTCCGAAAATCGTATTTATTTTTATTTCGTTTATAAAAAAAAAAAAAAAAAAAAAAAAAAAAAAAAAAAAGAGAGAGAGGGAGAGAGAGAGAGAGAGAGAGAGAGAGAGAGAGAGCGAGAAGAAGGAAAAGGACAAAAAAATGAAGACGATGCATGCGTGCTCATTTTACTCGGAGAGTATAAAAAGTATCGATTAAAAAATATTCTAATGATGGTAAATTCCTCGTGACTAGGATGGATCATTGTATTCCCCCCCCCCCAATAACCCCAATAACCTCCACCATCAAACGTTTCTTAAATTCTTAATCAAGAGTCTTAAAATTCTATTTCTATTGAATTTTATCAAAATATCTATACCTCAGTCTCCGATGACATAGAACGTTAATGAAGAAAAGGAGAAAAAGTAATAAATAACCGTTTAACAATAAACTTTGTCTGATTTATTTATAATCTTTGTATACGTGCATCTCTGTATGCCTGTACGTAAATGTACACGCGTGTGTGTATATATATTAATATGTATGCACGTACACAGGACTGTGAAAAGCAGCTCTACTTCACTTTAGATCGCACGTAACAATAGGTTTTACACCTTTATTTTTATACTTTTGTCTACAATCAATTACTTCTACGACTTGACGAGTACTAACATTAATTTTTTATAGAGATTATTATACCGGTGAAAATATTTTTCACCTCTCATTGTTTACCATTATTATTATTATTATTATTATTATTATTATTATTATTATTATTATTATTATCATCATCATTACATATTCTGTCCTTTTTTTTATATATATACTGATCATAGCCTTTATTTTCGTTATATCATTATAAATAGCTTATCGACAAAAAAAAAATAAATAAATTAAAAAAAAAAAAAGACAAAAGTAGACTTTGCTCTATGAATAACACGTACGAATGAAAACTTTAAATGGTATTTTGAAATAGTTACAGGATATTTTTTTATAGAAATAAGGTGTTTTTTTTTTCATATTTTGTCAACAATATGAGAAAACAAGTCATTTATAAATTTGTTCTCAAGCTGTACATATACATATCACCATAATTTGTCACGTGATGCTTTTAAAGCGTAAAAATGTATGGAGTTTATGATCAAAGTTTATTCAAACTTTGTAAATATGTATAATAAATCTAATATATACGTATAAATTAAAGTTAAAATTTATAATTACGTAAAAGATATCAATTCCATGTTCAAAGCATCACATTCTTTTATACAATTTTTAAAACGTTTATAATGTTTATTCGTATTCCGATTAAATGCGTTCAGCTTAGTTATTTAGTTATATATATATATATATATATATAACTAAATTTAAGATTGAATTTTTAATTCATTTTTACTCAATATATTGTTGTAACGTGTGAATCCATAGGCTCGAGAATAGAGAACTCGACACGTGCACGACGCATACGTATAGGTTCTTTTTTTCTTCTTTTTTTCTTCTTTTTTTTTTATATATATTAATCGCTCTTCCATAAGAATTATACGAATACTCTTTTTTTTTTCTCTCTCTATAAATATTATGAAACTGCATTAAGAATCAGTAAAACAATTCTTAATACAAAAGCATTTTTGCGAGGCTTTTACGGATGAATGAAATATACTATTACTTCATGATCGCACAAATGTTTGCACGTACTCAAGTCTAATATTTAATCTAATTCTGCACAACTACTTATTTAAATACTAATTACGACTCTATAATTTTTAAGCGATTCAACCGCCCGGCACTTAATAGCCGAATTACAAAGTTTATCGAGAGCTCTTTATACAGAGCTCTTGTAGTATTGCATTCGTTTACGTTTTAAGCCGTTTATTACCTTTACATATGCCAATGGTTCTTCACATTAACGTTAACGATAACTCAATACTCAACTGGAATTTATTTATCACGCACTAAGTCCATTACCAAACTGTTGCGTGCGTCAATTGGGGCTCCGAAAACGTAATTCCGTCGAATTGCGACAAGTGTCTTAAGTTTTCTTAAGTCCTTAAGTTAATGATCGTTTTTTACTGTCACGGGATGATATTGATATTTTATCAAGCGAGATGACATTCTTGATTGATTGAACAAGAAAGACGGTTCGCTTATAATATTTTACACACATTGAACATTAATTGACCTTCGTTACTTAGCATTTCTTTCTTTCTTTCTTTCTTTCTTTCTTTCTTTCTTTCTTATCATGATTTCATATTTTCTTGCTTTAATTGGCGAAAGATGAATCTGCATTAATGAAGAATCAATATTCTGATCACATTATTAGTACATCACATGACTGACATTTTTTATGATGTTATCGTATCAACCTAATTATTAAAAAAAAAAAGAAAAAAAAAGAAAAAAAGGTCTTTGGTAGATTTTAAAAGGTTATTTTTATAATGCTGTAAATAGTTCATTTTCTTAAAAAATAAGAAAATTTTCTACAATGTATTTATTCTCTTTTTTATGCTGCACGATAAGAGATATACGAGGGTGAGCCAAGTGGACAAATTATAAAAGTGAAGCAGTTTAATCCTTGTATAAATATATATATATATATATATATACATATAATCGATTTATAAAATGAATAAAAATCATCATCTACACGAATTATATAAATTCGGCTTGTTTAGTATTAATAGTTTATTAATATTTTCAAAATTGTCAATTTTGAAAGGAAAAGATGATATCTATGTTATAAAACAATGTAGCTGAATAAGCTGATAGGCTTTAATAAATTGTTGATAATAAGAAGCATTATAAAAGTAAAAATAGTAGTCCAGTCGAAGAATAAAGTACTCCGAGCCTGAAAATTATGTGCTTTTCATTTGTGTAACACGTACGTGATCTGTACGTACGCGCGGTATGGAAGCCCGAGTTATTTGTATATGGAACATATCGGACTGCGGGGGAGGATCGTGAATATCGGGAGCGTTAAGCGCACACTTGAGGCCACCGAGTTCGTATCCCCTCCCCCTCCCCCCACCCGTGCACCGCCGATACCGCAACTGAACTACTTGCAATTTTGCACGTACACTGACTGCTTTATTGTTCGTAAGTGAATTTGCGGCTGAGCTGTAAGTTTGTGCGATCGTATAATTGTTGTGATTCTTAACTTTAATTGTAACTAGAGCGTCAGTTATATATATATATATATATATATATATATATATATATATATGTGTGTGTATAAATCGTGACCCGATCAAACATTTTTTAACAGAATGAAAAATAAATACCGTATATTCTGATTTATTATTTTTTAAAAATTTTTTTTCAATATCAATTTTATTAAATCTTTTGTCCAGCCGAAGCCTCGATCCTCAAAACAATCCCTCCAAACAATCCCCGAATGGGGAGTCGCGTCGCTACAGATTAATAATATACCTAAAATTACACGTGGATAAATCCCGAGTAGGTAAGGGCTGATTCTCTTGGGCAGGAAGGAGACTTGGGAGGTGAGAAAAGTAATGCTTTGGCTCCGACTCGTTAAAAAATAATTGCTAGCGAATAATCCGCGATGTCACGCGACGCGTTCGTGATTCTCGTAATTATTCAGTAGAAAGGTAGGTGATAATGGCCGAGTTATTGCCGAGGTAGAAAAGATTATGCAAATTTACTGCTCGAAGGAAAAAAAAATGTAGAGTAATAAATTAATGCAGTCGATTTAATTTCTCATGCGTTAAAATTAAGGCTCGAAAGCCTAATAAAGATCTAATGTGATGTTTAGCGTGCAGTGACGCAAACGTGTATATTTGTCTTGCTTTAAACGATAAGGTTCATCGTTATTAAGTAATAACGCCAAGAAAAATATTTGTCAATTATTAAAAAAAAAAAAAAAAAAAAAAAAAAGGGGGGGTGCGGAGAAAAACTTGTTATAATATGATCTTAATCAATGTACATTCATTAAGAGCACATGTAAATGTATTTTTATCAATACATGCACATGTCACGATACAAAAATAAATTTACCGAGCACTCCGTTACATAATAATTAATGCAATTATTTATTTTACTTCTTATAGATTCTTAAATTTCCGTCGATAACCGATAACCGTGTATTATTGATATTGAAAGTATTCTTTAATCTATTAATAAATTACTGCAATATCGTCGATCGCCGATTACGATGAATATCCTCTAAAATCCAACAAGAACGTCACGTTTGAGCTTAATCCTTATTTTCTGTTATTTAAATGCTTATAACGTACATTGTTATTAGTCTTGTGACTAAGAAATACAGAAATACTGACAGGGACTGAAACGCAATACGATACATTAGGAGAATATTATTCAAGGTTGTGTTCATACAAATTTTTATTACCAATACATTCGAGAATTGTTCCGTTTAATTGCCGAGCAATACGTAATTGTTAATAAAAGACTTTCCACGAACGAATCTTATTTTCATAAATAAACGCAACAAAATTCATGGCATTCGATTGGTAGATTTTATTACATTACTAAGGATATTTTTACAAATTATATTATAAAAATATATAAATTACACTTTCTTAATAAATTACAAATATTTACATTATTTATTGTAATTATCATTAATAAATATACACAATTTTCTTAACGGGTTCTTTTTTTTCTTTTTTTCTTCTTCTTCTTTTTTTCTCTTTTTTTTTTCTAGATAATGAAAGGTATAGTTGTGTTTTAATTGTACAAAATATAATTATCTCTGACCTCTTCTATAAAGTTCAAGTAGTAATCGACAATTAGATGGAGATTAACTTTTCTTTGATCAAACGGCTCGTCTGCGATTGGACACGTTTGCAAACTCACAGCTATTAAAATATTTTGATATACAACTGGACTTCCGCTGTCACCCTACAACATAATAATGCCATAATAGTTTCGGTTATCTTTGGATTGGAGAATGCGCTGATAATAGTACGTGACGAGTATTAAAGAGACACTTTATTATGTCGCCCTTTGTCTCTAAGAGAAATTTATTAATACAGCAAGAGCAATGAAAATTTGCAAATTATCGTCTCCCTAGAAGGGCCTTCGCAATTTATAGGTACTACTACAGCACAATATACCTTACAGACGAAGAGGGTTTTTTTTTTTTTATTACAGAGTTACTCGATCGTAGTATAATCAATCATCGTATTGAATGATAAGAGGGGGCGAAGGGGATAGCGAGAGAGAACGGGAGAGGCAGAAGTTGGTTTACTCGGTAAATAATCAAATTTGCCAACGAGATACGATTATTTGTGAAAGGCAATGTTTGAATGTGAACTGAGCCATGTGTCATCGATGCCGACAGCTTACGAGGATTTTTTTTTATCATTCAAGTGCGATCGATAATGCATTTGAGAATGCCAATAGAGTCTTTATCGTCGGGTGTGTCCATGGGAAGTGAACGACTCGAGGGACCGACTCAAGGGATAATTCACACGGAACCACAAGTGACGAGGTACTTACGTAAGTGAGGAGGACAGGCCGACTGCCAGCGGTGCACAATAATTTCTCACTGACGTTCATTCTGTGTCCGTGAAGGGCCTCGATTTTATTTTCACAATCGGCCTTGGCCAAGACCTTGGCAGTGCCGGACTCGAGTATCCTCGGTACCTGGCCGGACCGTTTCATGCCCCAACCGCTGAGCTCGACGTTAGATCCAACCAACTGGTGGTACTCGGTCGTCGGCAGGGTCGCGATCGGTATACCGTCGTGCACGTTCTCCGCCAACTGAAAGCAGCGAGTTCGAGAAGGTTTCGAGTGTTCGGTAGCCCCTGTATCCCCTGTACCGACAACTGATCCTCGGCGCGACTCACCCTGATTATTGCCAGGTCGTTCACGTCGTCCTCGCTTTCATTGCCGTTGTCCTCGAGCCAGGACTCGTGGGTGATCCACCAGGAGACCAAGTAGATCCAGCCCTTTCTGAGATTCGTCGAGCCAGCCATTATCCTGATCAACTCCTTGTTCTCGCCTATGACGCAGTGCATGGCCGTGAGGACGTCCCTCTTGGAGACGAGCGAGCCCGTGCAGATGTGATGCTTCTCAGTCAGCCGGTTCCTCATGCCCTGGTTCTCGACACGCATCATCGACACCACGAAGCCAAAGGTATTCTGGTTGGCCCTTCTCACGCTGCCCTCCAACGGCTTTGACATCGTAAAGCCGCATTGCGTACCTACGGCCGACCCCCCCCGCAATAACCTTCTTTCAATATACTGCACAATCTCAATTTCCCATCCCCGTATCCCACGACAATTACTTCCCACCTGCTCGCTTTACTTACAGAGTATTATGCACTGGCCGAGGAGGGGGAGGAGGAGACGGAGCTTTGACCACATCCTGAAACGTAGGTAAGGCTTAATGGTCCGGGCAGCTTCTAATTTATTAGAAAATTTATTCATTTCTTTTTTTATACGAATCGTAGAAAACATGTTTTTCACGCTTGTGCTTTTCTCCCTTACCCCCTCCGAGATCCCCATCGTAATGTAACCTTGTTTAAATTTATTTTAAAAGATAACATTTTATCAAACAAAACAAGTAATCGTGACGTGTTTGCGAATTTTCACTCGACATGCCACAAAATCCTAGAGACGATCGCTGTCAATTAATTACACGATAATGACAATAATACGTCGTTACGAGCTACCTGCAAAATCCCTTTATCCCCCAATAACACTTTACGACATCATTATCGATTATTTAGATTATTTTCGATCACATGTTTCTTCTGGCTACCGGTTCTTCGAAATTAATTTAACTGCCAACGTGATGTAAATGGGCGTCGTTAGCATTCTCATGCTTTCCACAGCCGTTCAGAATAACCTGGCCGTATACAGGCCATCGAGTGTAATACATTAGAAGGATTTTTTGAATTTTTCTCTCTGCAAGTCGTATTTATCACCGATCCAGCGAGAGTAATTGAAATTATTCTATAACTTATATTTGAAAGCCATCGGTTGAATCCTTCATACGTACCTTACGATCCTCCTTTCCCCAATATCTCTAATTCCCCAATAACTCTAATTCTTTACAAATAAACACCATGAATGTATGCATGTACAATTTTTACAATCGAACCATGTGCTTTTATATCATTATCGAACAGAGATTTCTATTTACTATTTGATTCATTTTATTTGCCGAAAGGCCAATCTTATTCTAATATTGAACGAAAATTCTACGTAGGAGATTGCGCTATTGTGCAATTGAAAATTTTTTTACATAACCTAGTCTATATAGATAATATAATAATATATGCATTAGTATTAACAAAACATACGGATTTTTCTTCCGTACGCTACTCTAATATAACGACCCTGACATAAAAATAAGCCTTGGATTTTATAATTAAATTTTATATAAATTCTATTACTTTCTAATACCAAAAACACTTGGCTGCGATCGATTGTACTTTAATTTTAATGGCAATCTGTTGATGATTTATATTTATTAATAATAGCCTTGAATACTTTACCTTTAGCCGTTAGCGTATTATTGTCGTCTTGGTGAATCTCTTAAATAAGATCTTCCGGAAGTCTTGTTATGAGCTATTTTTAAATAATTATTCAATTACTTTTGACTTTTCGAAAAATAATTTGTAAAAATATTTAACTTTTTTCTGATTGAATGTACCATTAGAATTTATAATATACACTTTACTGGATACAATAAAAATTTGGAGGTAATGATTTCTGACGAAAGTTTAAGTTAACTGTAGATTAAATTTAATGACCGAATTATGTAAGTTATATAATTTAAAAGATGAAAGCTCATGTTACTGCTTAATTTCTAATAAAAATTTTATATTTACCATCTCTTTAAATACTTATTTTCTTTGACAGTTTTATCTAAAGATTGTTTCACTTATTATTTGTTACAATTGATTCTTACAATATTATATTAAGTATCAAATAATTATCAGCTGTGCAATTAAAGTTAATTCGAAATCATTGAAATTATATGGTTAGATGTACGATTACATTGTATTAACATAAAACTTTTAGAAAATATGTATTAGGTTTAACAATATAATCAATATTTTATTTATATTGTTACTTAATGCGATTCATTATATGATAATTAAATATTACATAACAATAAATTTGTTTAATTTATATAAAATGTCATCTTTTAATACAAACGTGTTTGTATTATGAATACAGTATCAAGATTAAAAACTTAACGATTGTACGAGTCGTATAGACATACGTGTATATATATATATATATATATATGTGTGTGTGTGTGTGTGTGCGTGTGTGCGTGTGTGCGCGCGTGTGTGGATGTATATATTAATAAATCTATTCTCTGTAGTTTGAAATTTTACCTGTTCACGTAATAAGATTTCATAGAAATAGTACATATTTAAACTCTATCGTTAATGTTTATTTATTAAAATTTTATCGATAGAAATAAACTTTTAAGTCATTAAAGTAAACTCCTGCTGCATAACGCACATTAACGCACCCATGAAATTTACTTACGAATCAGGCAAGTTAATTTAAGAATTTTCGACAGTATCGCTACGATCATTTAACTGTGCACGTTTAGTTTATACGGACCGATTCTTAACTCTCAATGCCGCCGATATATATTTCAATACTATCTTGACAATTCATTTTTCATTAAACTATATAGATTATAAGTAATATTAGTAATTTTGGTCGACTTGGTTGAAATAATTTTAGTGCACAATGTTGTGCCAGCGGAGAGTTGCATATCAAAAAGTATTTTCTTCCGATTCGAATACTTTTATTTCACTTAACAGTAGAGAATTACAATAAAGGCAATAGTTTATCGCGACGAGGAGTATGACAATTTAGCTTTCAATTCATATTTATTACGAAAACTAAAATTAGTATAAGTATATATTCTTTGTATTTTCTTTGCATAGAGTTATTAATAAAGAAGAAAATTTTCCAGGCGAGAAAATCGAATTTATTAAGAATAATATTTAACGTATGTAAGCAGCGTTTAGTATTATTTAATTTTAAATAGATTTTATACAATATGCAATTTAACGATTACACACTTAAAAGTAGAGTCGTGTACGTAAAATAAAGATTTACAATCTTTATATTATAATACATTCATCGAAATGCATTTTATGCCCACAGGGATTAGTAGGGAAATTGTGAAAATAATTTATACGCCTACGTGTTCAATTATTACTTTTAGATTGCTTAATTTTTATAGTAAATTTGAGAGGGAGGAGGGACACTAAGTCCTTATGCGGAATTTATTATTGTATTATGTAATATAAATTAAGATAAATTGTACAATTTGAATATGCGTGTCGGGTATTTATTAATGAGGATTTCCTTTCGGGTAATAAAATCATACTGTACATTATGTCTGTTTGAAAATCTTTTAATTTTATACCTTTTGTTGTCACAATAGTTATAACCTTGTGCACTACTGATACAAGTGCAGTTAAAAGTTACACTAATCCGACCTGGGATTAAACATTTACAAGGAATGATAATTAAATTTCGCATTATCGATCGAAGAAATAAATTACTATGATACAAAGCTACGATGAAAAGTTACATTTTCGGTATTCGTAGTATAATCGTTTGAATAAAATTATACGGAGCTTTTGACATTAGTAAATTGAAGGGGATTGAAGTCGGAGTCGTAAAGGAAAGTGAGATCGCATTGACAAATATGTGCTATTTAACACGAATAGCCTGCGATTTTAATTTAGCACTATTTATTAATAAATTTAAAATATTTATGTTACGTATGATAATTGTCATTCAATACTTCCTTTCAAGAAGTGTTCTTTATATCTGCAATAAAATCGGTGTAGTATTGGATGACTAAGTGAAGATTTACTTTATCGATATGGATTCGTTGATCAGGAAGCGGAACTGTTGATATACTAATGGCAATGACTTCGTTGTTGTATAACAAGGGTCCGCCGCTGTCCCCCTGAAAAAAAAAAAAAAAAAAAAAAAACAATAGAATAAAAATAGTTTTACATACGAGATTAAGTATGTAAGCGGCTAAGGGGTAATTATTATACTAAGCGGATAATGTAAGCGGCTTTCGCAGAAAGAAAAAAATCCATTAGAAGCCGCGATGTGACCGGGTCCGGTGACAGGATAATTTGTTCAGTGCACTTCTGTAACCTCTTTCGGCAATAGAAAAACCATAATAACAGTCTGAAGATAAAAATGCCGGACTAATTTTGCAAACGGAGCCGTGAAGTGCTGCCGAAATTTAGACGTGAGTCTAAATTCAGAAAGGTTCTGAATTCAGACCATCATAACAAGCGCATTGGAAGGTAAGCACGTGTACACGGGGATTCAGAAAAAATCTGTTCCATAACACTTTTTACGAGGACAAACGGTAAAAGCTCAAGAACTCTTGTTTCTTTTTCTTTTTTTAAATTCTGCATACAAGTTTATTCATACATATCGGAGTTTGCACTTTCAGTACACATGACTTTCTGCTTAAATATTTAAATTAAATATCGGCACAATTACAAGGCCGTATGCTAATAAATTTAAGAAAGCCAAGCGTGTCAGAAATAAAACATCGTTCGCGTTTCGAGTTTCGTGTTCGCTATCGCTCTTACGGGCTTGATCAAACAAAATTAAGATGCTTTGAATACCCATTGAACGGCTTTTATTTGAATCGCTCGAGTAAGGAGAGGAGGAGGAGGAGGAGGAAGAGGAGGAGGAGGAGAATGAGGGGGTGGAGGTGGAGTAGTAGTCGTAGTAGTCGTAGCGATTTGTTGTAGTAGCGAGTTGTATTAGTAGTAGTAGTAGTAGTAGTAGTAGTAGTAGTAGTAGTAGTAGTAGTAGTAGTAGTAGTAGTAGTAGTAGTAGTAGTAGTAGTAGTAGTAGTAGTAGTAGTAGTAGTAGTAGTAGTAGTAGTAGTAGTAGTAGTAGTAGTAGTAGTAGTAGTAGTAGTAGTAGTAGTAGTAGTAGGAGGAGGAGTAGGAGGAGGAGGAGGGAGGAGGGGGAATTAGCAGGTGAATAAATGAATAAATAAATAAAGTAAGTAAAGTAAGTAAAGTAAGTAAGTAAGTAAACGAGGATGCTTACGCAGTGCAGGAGCGCGAAAGGTTCTGCGACGGTGCACAAGTATCTCAAGGGAACGGAGTACTTGGACCCTTGGAGCTTTTCCACTCTCTCTTCGCAGTTCGAGTTAGTTATGGCTTTCAAGTCGACGGATTTCAGGTGCGGGGAAATCTTCTCGCTTTCCCCTCTGCCCCATCCGACCGCTGTCACTTGCAGTCCGAAAAAGTTGAAGGTTATCTTGTCGGAGAGGAGTGCCGGGGTGACATCGGGTACGTCGTTCTTCAGCTACGGCGGAACAAAAATGATAAAAATCGCTGTAATTTATCGCCGTAATTACACGAATATTGGCGAATTGGCCCGTCATGTACTCACTCTTATGAGAGCGATGTCGTTGTTTTTAAATCTTTGATGGAGATTCTTGAATTGAGCCCATTGGCTGTAAGAGACCCACCAGAGTATATCGTATTTGTTGCCAAGTCGGAAGTCAACCGATCCAATGACGATTTTCACGTTGCTTATTAACTCGTTTATCATACAGTGTTCGGCAGTGAGGACGTCCTTGATCGACACGAGGGTCCCCGTGCAGAAGTGCGTCTCCGTCCTCTGGTTCTTCTCGTCGACTCTAATCCGCATGAGGGATACGGCGAAGGCGAATTCACCTGGCTTGGCCACCTTCACGTTCTCGCCAATCATCGCGTCCGCCCTCACGGCTTGGCTCACATTACCTGGACGACAGGAAAATTATACCTTAAAAAAAAAAAAAAAAAAAAAAAAACCTCCCGCTACCTCGCCGAACCTTAGGTTCGGCAAATTTTTATTACTCACCGAGCATCGCTAATTGTACAACGAGGCAACATATCCGCAACCGCATACTAAAAATTAATAATATTAATAATATCATAAATTCGTGTTAAAACTCAGCCTCTACCTCAGCTATAGATATTACTTGTATTTAACGATTGATATTGTCCGTATTAGCTCCTTCCCTCGCTTTGTACACTTTATTGTATCGCATTATTTTATATACAATCAGAAATTAAAACTAATAGTATAAGCTAATAATAAATTACAAAGATAAGCTTTTCGTAATGGAATAGAAATAATTGCGTATATTCAAAGAATGGAAATGAACGATGTTTTTTTTTATTTCACAACGAAGTTTAAGAATAAAAAAATAACAAAAAATAAAATAATAATAATAATAATAATAATAATAATTTATAATGATCAGACTACATCCGATTATTATAAGTCCAACGCTTATTTCTCGTGCTCTCTCTCTCTCTCTCTCTCTCTCTCTCTCTCTCTCTCACTCTCTCGCTTTTACTACTTATGTCGAAAAAAAGGTAGCAAGTCTTTCATATTTTTTACAAAGTTAAATATACTTTGTAACGTTAGGCTATGATTTATGAAACGTATTTGCCATTAAATCAGTGGCAAAAGTATTCGTTAAGAAAACATCGCTATTACAGTTTCCCTTTAATTAGAAATTATGTATCACATTATTCCCAACTCATGTACAATACACAAGACTTAAATCTTTCCTCGTTAATCGTCGCGCGAAGCCAATGAAATAAAAAGAACTCCTCATTACTACCGAATCCTCCCTTACAGATATACAAATAAATGTATAAATATCCGTATAAAGAAACCATGAAAATCTACACGTGCATGTATTTATTACATTACCAAAGCTATAGAATTTATAGATACAGAAAAATATATTATTATTTATATTAGTTGTGCGCAGTTGTTTTTTTTTTTTTTTTTTTTTTTTTTTTACTATTTTTATAAGTTTTCTATGCTTTTCTGTCAATAACAATAGTTTTATATATTCAGCTTTGAATTGAAAATAACGATATCAGCGATACGTAATTCCGTAAAAGAATCCCTAGGCGTAGGGATTAAAAATTTTCCTACTGTACGTAAGATCCCTTTTAAGGTAAGAAAAGTACTCGTTATTACCCGTCGCTCGTCGAGTAAAGTTCCTAGTTGATCATATTTTTTTAAAGCTTTCTTTAGACCTTATCATTAAAAAAAAAATCTATTCTAGCTTGAAAATAAACTTCTTTAATAATATGAAGAATTTTAAGTGGATTATTGAAATTTGTCTGTACTCATTATACGTTTTTAAACTCTGATTAACTCGTGACTTACGAAATATAATGTATGTACGTAGAATATTTAATCAACCATAATTATTATTACGTTCACTGAAACTGAAAATAAATGTATTTTTCCGCTTACCGTTCCCTCATGGCTTACTTCATTCTCTATTTGTTTTTCTACTTGCTTCTCTACTATTTATTAATAATACTAATGATATGAGAGTGATCTTAGACAAAATTAATAGTTACGCGTAATTCAATTAATCTAAATTTTATCGCTGGTATTGGTAGGAGATAAAGAAATTGTGTTTAAATAAAATTTTTTTATTCGACTTTGTATTTCAGATATCGAATAATTTTTTTCTTCTTTTTTTTTTTTTCCTTTTTTGTTTTAATATTCACAGTCAAGAGACTTTAATATAAAAAGCTTTGTAAAGCAAATACGCGCGAGTGTTCAAACAATTTTCATCATTATAACCAATTGATCGATGTATAGATTAATTTAAAATTCAGTATTTTATTTCTTATCATCCGCCTGCATCTTTTTATTTCTTTCATTCTTTCTAAAAATAGAAGAATAAAAAAAAACTTTCCTTGTAACGTTACAGTTTTTGCAATCTGCTCAGCACCACGGTTACATTTAATTAATTATACCTAATTCATCCTTCATTAATGCATTTCGCATAAACAGTCGCGACTATATTGGAAACGGTTTTTATGAAATTTATCACTAATGATGGCCCGCATAGGCTGTCCACCTTAAAATTCATATTATTTATTATTTTTTAATATTTATGAAACTTATTTGACATTTTTCGACATTTCGATTATTTTAATAAATTGTCTTTGACGCTACAGTAACCCAGAATTACTAAAATATTTTAATTTGCATAAATTATTAAAGTAGAAGTTAAATTATTAAATTATTTTCTTCTAGCGTAGAAAATTTATACTTACTTTTATGAGGATAGAAAAAGCGTGACTTACAATTTTGTAAAAGAATAAATGCTATTGCACAATGCTTGTACAATGCGATGTAAATTATAAATAATTAAAATAATCACAAACATTACAAATGAAATATGACGAAAGAAATAATGCAGATTTTTATTTATACACTATTTATTTTATTAAAATTGCTGTTTGTTGTTGCAATTTGTTCTAAGAGAATGGTGACAATTTTTTATTATGTTGCTTTGCATGCTGTTTTGAAAGCATTTATCCTTATTACTAATAAGGATTATGAATAATTTTACGACAGAGTGTTTCTCTAACGATTTATTAACAATTTAGACAATTGCAAAGATTTATCAGAAGACCAATGAGATTGTGATTTTAACACCTGATTTCAGTACGTAAATGCAATAGAAGTTTTGAATATAAAACTTACTCCGAGACGTTAAGCAAGAATTTCTTTTAACTAAGCCAATAATCATAATACGTATATATATATTTATAATTTTGGAATATCTGAGGGAGTAGAAGACAAAATAATAAATAACTCGTCAAATTAAACAATTCCTCTCGAAGTGAGAATAAACAAATAAAGAAAATCAAAGCCTTGAGTAATATTTTTATTAAATGTAATAATTTCAAATTATACAAAGTAGAAATTCTATTCGAGCTTAGTATTGTATTATAACTATTGAGTAAAGTAAGCTTTTAATTGTTTAGTACGGAACCAGCGAAAGGGAATAAGAAATTGGCCGAAAAAGTATTTAAGGATGGCGCAACGAGTATTCGTTTCCTTTTACAATAATTTCAACTACGAAGGAACTAATTAATAAAAGTAATAATTAATGGAGATTTTGTTTTTATTACTACCTTAATAGTTTTTATAATCTTCTTGATGAATGAGGAACAAAGAAATGAACTGTTTACGTAGGTAGATGGTTTTGTTACTGATTGCCGTGACGGAATTAGAAGGAAAAAAAAAAAAAAAAAAAAAAAAAAAAAAAAAAACAAGCGATACCAACAAGTAGGATCGAAGGGTCGGTAGGAGTGGTGGTTTAAAGTATCGGTACACATACAAAGCGAGTCCATGTAGATTTCCAAAATATATAACGAGAAATTATTATTCAAATTTTGTTTTATGAACGCGGGGACGCGTGAAAATATTCATAAAATTATTTGTACAGGAATAATTTAAACTTCGCCTACTCAAACAAAGACAAGAGCTATGATAAATGTTATAGATTAAATGTAAATATATTATTAAGAGCGAGCTAAGCGTTGCCTAATGCCGGCTCCCGAGATAACCGTTTCGCCCATCGTACCCAGAGACAATGTCACTTTATTAACTAATATCTTTTAAATGCCAATGCAAAGAGTATAAAAATAGTATCGTTGTTTGCACATGGCTGAGATATAAATATTAGTTGAGTGACCGCGACGGAACCGCATGACAAGATAAAAAAAAAAAAAAAAAAAAAAAAAGAAAAATAAAAAATAAATACGAATAACGTTTGGTTGTAAATTTAAAAAACTGTATTTGCTTTATGAAATTCAGTTTTTATATTAGTAGTAATAAATCAAACCTTTAAGCAGAAAATCTTGTATGCGTTATTGAATCACTCGAGTCGCTTAGACCCAAGAGCGCAACGAAGTGAGAACATTTTTTGTATTCTTA
The DNA here is from genome assembly GCA_018883505.1 of Ceratosolen fusciceps. Lineage (NCBI taxonomy): Eukaryota > Metazoa > Arthropoda > Insecta > Hymenoptera > Agaonidae > Ceratosolen > Ceratosolen fusciceps. The sequence continues at coordinate 7,822,367 of RCIC01000005.1, forward strand.
ATAAATTTATAGACAATATATATACGTATTTTTTTCATTTTTTTTTTTTTTTTTTTTTTTTTTTTTTTTTTAATGAAATAAACGACTTGCTCGAAGTCCTGTTGTTTTTCCGATTAGAACCAAATGTTTATACTCTATGCAAATAGAAATAAAAACATAAACAGTTAAATATGGTTTTACGTCGTGTCCAAATATCAATACGGGAAACGGCAAGAAAAGTTTATTTGATCTGCGTATCAAATCTCCGGGGAAAATGTTTAATATCTGAAAATTCCTATATTTTATACGAGGGAAAAATTCAAGAAAATTTAATCCGTTAAATTTACTGTCTCACAGTCTGCTGTACTCATAATCACATCCTCACGAATGTAAAATGTAAAATTCTGTTTTACAATCTCAATTTATTTTCGATTTAATTGCTTTTCCAGCGGTTATCTTTATTTTTCTACTTTACTACATAAATTATAATATCTATTTGTAGTATTCGTTTATTATTTTATCTTGGTACATGTAATAGTAAGATTTTTTCGTAATAGTTTAAGAATATTGATAATTGCAATACAAGAAATAAACTTGCACAGAATTAATTTAAAATACGACATTTAGGTAATAAACGCTGTAGGAGATTGATATATCGGTAATTAATTAAATATTGTGATTAAACAGAGATATATTTACTTGTATAAACTTCTTTAATCAACATTTGTATAATTTACAAAGACAATCTGTTACGAATGTTTATCAGTATATTACAATCCTACATTATTTAAGAAAAATCTTTTACTGCTTCAGAGATGATATAAATCTTTCCTAATATTATAAAAAATATTACGCAAAATGAAAAAAATGGTTATAATTTTAAAACTAATACAAAAAAAATCTTGTATAGAGAAATACTTATTGTTATTTAAATGCTTTCTAATGACAATAATACAAGAGAATTAATTACAAACAGATAAAATAAATAATAAGAAAGGAATAAATCCTTAAATAGTTATCAACATTAACATACTATTGTACAAAACATATCTTACAATATTTACATATTCTTAATTGATCCTTTAACAATTTTTACATCATCTATTGGCCTATCATTTTTATCTGTCTCTACAAGTCCTATTCTGTTAATAATCGCCATACCAATATGGATTCTTCCTACACAAAAACAAAAAACAATTATTATAATAATTTTTAATGTTTTTTTTTGTTTAGCAGCATCATATTTACCAAAAATAGCATGTTTTCCATCCAACCATTGAGTTGGAGCTAAAGTTATAAAAAATTGTGATCCATTAGTATCTGGACCAGAATTTGCCATTGATAATATTCCAGCACCTGTATAAAATACCAATTTATATTTATACAATATAACTAAAGATGTAAAGATAATTTATTGCATGAAAGCAAAAATAAATAATATACTGAATTTATACATATTAAATGAATTTTTTAGTAACCTGTGTGCTTTAAATCGTCATGAATTTCATCGTCAAAACATTCTCCATATATGGAAGATCCTCCTTTTCCTGTGCCTGTAGGATCTCCACCTTGAATCATGAAATCTCTAATTATCCGATGAAATTTTGTTCCATTATAATAACCTCTTCTTACTAACTCTGCAAAATTCCTACAGGTTATTGGTGCATGTTTCCAGTATAATTCAATAAGTACTTCACCCATTCTAAATAATAAATGAATCAATTATATAACATATACATTTTTTATTCATTAATATATATATATATATATATATTAATTTTATATGTAAAGTACTGCATATACTGAGCCTTACGTTGTTTCAAGAGATACGAAAGGAGGCTGCCAATGCTTATCAGGAATCCCAGATGAACTTGACGTCGTCAATGACATTACCTTAAATGTTTATTTAAGAATTTCTTTATTTAACTATATATTCATAAGAAAATTATTTATAAGGATTTCAATCAATTTATCAATGCAATAGTTTCACTGCACATATAAGTGACAAATACTCTTTAACTAAAACTATTTTAAACTTACTAATATTTTTCGTTCGAAAGTATAATTCAGGAAGTGATAGAATAGCAAAAAATAATTCGTACACTAAATAAAAGTATTTGAAAATTAGACGTACACAGGAAACCGGTGCGAATAAATGTTTTGAATATACGAACAGAAAATACATGGATATATAATTTCCGACATAAAAAGCGAGCGAATTGGCCCTCTGCCGTTGATTTTTCTAAGCCTCCAGCGCGAGACTATAAATCTTTTTCCTCTAAATTTTATGAACGCTTAGTACGTTAACGGAAAAAATATTTAAATTTTCATTCTAATTACATCTTACATATAAAATATTTATAATAATGGTAATGACGATTGTAATTATGGCAATGGCTTGACGTACGTAAGTAATGTAAAAAAGTGTGTAATTGAATTTATTAAAATCCTATTGATTTATCCTTGAGAAATGATCTACGTGGGCTGGATGGATATTTTCATTGAATAGTTCAAATTTTAATTATGTACACATGAACAAAACACTTTTGGCTTAATTATAAATATTCTATTAGTACAAGATTAAGTTCACTAACTGTTGGTAAATTGGTGCATGTAAAGAACGATTTGAATGGTAACAGTAAAAAGCATAAGGAGTACCGGCTGTTTAAATATTTAATTGAATAGAATAAAGAATTGATTCACAAAATTATAAATGTCAAATTGATATAATACGTGCTCTATACATTATAAAGCTAATAATTGCATACGGCTAAAATACATTTAAACAAATTATACTTTTATAAATCACCCATTTTTTTTTATTATAGATTTATACACATATACATATTTAAATGAAAATTTAAATTTTCATTAGTTTATTATAGACTTAGAATTAGACGTTCAATGTTCAACAAATAAATTTTAAGATACGAAGCTCTTTAGTCTAAATAACATCTTGTCGTATACTCAAGTTGTAATAGAAAAATCATCATTAATTAATTTAAATTATACTCTGTAAATACCTTTAATATTCAGAAGTAACACGGAAGTAAACAGAAGTAATTTCGGTGAAAATTCAATTTTTTTCATTCTAAATTGAAAATGCACAATAGCGTAGTAACTTATCGCATTGTTTATAATGAAGAAATACTGCCACACGACGAATGTAAGTATAGAATATACAATTTTAACATTAATCAACCATTTATGTAATTAATAAAATGAAAGAAATGTTGAGAACGGATTCATTGTACAGCGAATTATCGCAGTTAATTATGAATATAATATGACCTTATGGGTACCTTTTACATAATCCTATGCAAAAAATTATTTATACAGATATATATTTACAGTTTAAGTATTATTTTTTAGATTAGACTATAAATGCTATATAATTTAAAAATATTCCTGAATATTTTTAAGTATTTGAAATAAATTTTCATGACATTCGCTTTAATATTATATTTCAATTAATTATAACTTCAAAATATTCTCATCAATTGACGATCTTTTAAAAAAAATATTGTTCATTAGTTGCCTAACGTATCTACGTCATAGTATTTAATGTATTGCATTTTAATAATTATATTATAAATCCTTCATTTTCAAATCTTTCAAAATGGCGGATGTTCACGATACTTCGGAGTTTTCCTAACTTGCATATTTATGATTATTGGCGGCACACGATCTTTTTCAAACATTAAAACATCATTGGTGAAAGCGACCTTCAAAATTAAAAGAAATAATCTCTAGTGGTTATGAAATCTTTGCAATCAAAGTTACACATTCAAATACGTAACAAAAGACGATTAGTTTTTTTTAATTCATGAAAACTAATGAAAATTCATTAGCTCAAGCTGACAATTATAAAATTATAAAAAACCAATTATAAGTTGTTATTCTTTAATGGATAGATTTTTTGTATTACGTTCAAAATGGCTTGAAAAATGACATGCCTACTCCTCGTTACCTTGTTATTTATACATTATTTAATGTATGAAAATCCTACACAATCATAATTATGATTTTTTAATTATGTATATTTATTTTTACAACGTATTTTAATTTAAAAAATGGATCATTCTTTTAATGAAGACTTTATTCATTTAAATATCAAAGAAAAAAATGCTGATTTCAATAGCAGTGATTGTAAATTGCAATATGTAATTAAGGAAGAAAAAATTAGTATTGGTTCACAAGATTTATTTTCAGGTAAAAGGAAGTTGTAGCATAGTTAAGAAACTAAAATTATAATTCAAATATGATTCAGTAATTTGAACAAGAATATAGTGATATGGGTTCTTGATTTGATTTACTTTGAATATTTTTAAGTAAATTTGGTTTTTGAATATACTGAGTTTAGATTCCTTTTCTTTTTAATGTAAAATTCATAATAAATCACATTAAAAAAGTGTTATTTACCATATTAGATCTAAGTAATAAAAAATTGTATAATTTTCTATATTATGATTATGATCATAAATTGTCGATTAAATTATTGTACAAATTGTCTAAGAAAAAATAAAATTTATAAAGCCATTATTATTTTATTATTTTATTTAATCATTTATTGTCATTTTTTTATAGATGACGATCATTTGAAAGATTTAGTTATCGATTCACCGCAATTTAGAAGCTCTCAAATTATAAAAAATGAAATAAATAATTCTTGTATTTCATTAAATACTTCACCACTTTGTTCTAAAATATTTGTTGAGTAAGTGTAACCTTTCATTCTTATTCTTAGTTGTTTAAGTAATATGATAATTAATAAAATCTATGTATTAACAAAGCGTGAATATTTTTTCTCTATTCTTTATTCATTAAAATTTTTATATGATTTTTTAAATTATTTTTTCATAGAACTCCTAGAAAAGCTGTTGTGCCAAAAACTCCTGTTGATCTATTGCCTTTTATAACAAAAACAAATGTATTGTGGACAAGTGATATGGAAACACCTAATTGTGAACACAATGAGAAATCTAAAAGATGTAATGAAACTGCAAATTCAATTGACATTGTAAGTTTTTAAATAAGTAATATGGTAATTAATCATGGTAATAAGAGTAAAATTCTTCTATTAATAATAAAAGTTATATAACAATAAATGTAAATTAGTATTCAATAAATAAAAACTAAGTTATAGTATTATTTAATTTATATTTAAACATGCCAACTATAATTTTATTTTATGAATGACTACAATACTGTAACCAACTTCACAATTGTTTACATTTACTTAAAATGTAAATAAGCATGTTGCCGTAAGTTTTATATCTTGACTTATTTTTAAACAAATGCCAATTACCTGCTGATACAGTAAGTAAATATATTAACCTTAATCATTAAATATAGAAATAAATTATAGAAATTTAAAGCTTACAGATTTTAATAAATTAAGTCGAATTATTATAATTTTACATTTTATATAACAAAATGAACATATCTTTAATATTGAAAGAAAAAAATTTTTTTAAATATATATATAATTCAGTTACAAACACAGCAGTCTGTGCTTTAAAAATTTATTTATGAAAATAATAGATAATAATAGATAAAATATAAAATTAAAATTTTACAATTCCTTTTATTTATACTTTTGATTTTATTACATTCCTAACTATACACTCACAAATTATTAATTTTACATTCTCATTTTATTTTTATAGAGTAAAGACACCCCACAACGATATCATTATACATCAAATGATGATATGATTAAAAATAAAATGGATATTACTTCTCCCGTTCTTGGAAGGAAAAAACGATGTAAAAGAAAAATAAAACGTAGAATACTCAATAATCTTGTTTTAGATTTAGATATTAAAGATCATCATAACAGTTTTAATAGTAATAGTGATAAATATTCTGAAGCAACTGATTCGGTATACAGTGAAGTTGTTTTAGATACTGAAACAGAGATTAAGAAAGAATTTATTAAAACAGAATTTAATGATTTAGCGTATGAGCACTGTAAAGAAAATAAAACCTTACAAGTAAATATAAATTTAGAATTTCGTAGTACAATAACTTCATTTTATATAAATGAAATTGTATATATGGTACGATAAATTATTACAAATTATTCAAAATAATAAACTATTTATTTGCAGGAAATTAATAATGTTGAGAAAAGTAGTAATACTTCAACTCAGGATTTCTTTTCTAATGCATCGTTTAGTTCTATTGATCGGTTATGTTCTAATGTTATTCAAAAAGAAAAACCGTTGCTTGTAAATGAAGAAAATACAGTGAAAATTAATTCAAATCATCAATTTGTAAAGCAGGAATGTATTACAGAAAAAGAAAATAACACAATAAATATTAGTAATAATATTCTTGAGAGAGTTGCTGAAATCAGGCGTAATCAAAAACCTATCAAACAATCATTTAAGGCACAGATAGATATACCGAAAGAGTTATTTACAAAATCAGTTAGAGAACTTGAACTTGCTGATATAAGTTTTAAACAAAAATGTAAGGAGCTTAATAAGCCTGAAAACAGCCTTAACAAACAATCTTTTGATAAAAATGAATTAAGTGACGTAAACAATAAATTACTCGTTAAAAATAGTGGAATGGGTAATTTTTCTCAATTCGTACCAATGGAAATTATGGATGATTGGGATGCTGATAAATCCTTAAATGTTCAAAAAGATTATATAAAAGTGCAAACTTTGTCTGATTCTTGTAATGTACCAGAGGTGATAGATGCAGACATTAATTTTAGTACTGCTAATGGAAAGGGAATTGCCATCAGTGAAGAGTTTCTTAAGAAAAGTATGAAAATTTATAATGAAATTGAAGATGAAGTACAAGAAAGTAGTGATATTTTAAATTTAAGAAAATCAAATATGAAATTAATTAAATCGAAACCATTGGTTAATGGATTAAGGGCAAACAAAAATTTGATAAATTATAAAAATAATTTACTCTGTAATGGTAGTCCTTATAATAAAAATGTATTAGGCTTAGATAATAATTTTAATATGACAGATAAATTGTCAAGAGTCAATAATAAAAATAGTATTATAAGCACAAATAATGTAATTGATAATGTAATGGAAAATTCATTGTATAGTAGCAATAAGTATAAAGAAAATTATAATAGAAAAAATATATCAAATCAGCCAAGTTATCCAATTATTATTAATTCTGACATAAGTATAAAAATTGAAAAGAACGAAAATGAGGAACTAGATGATGTCATTACATGCAAACAAGATATTCAAAATGAATTATCAAATTCTTGTCATAAATTACCAATTGAGGATTTTCGAGGAGAAAATTGTGAAGCTGAAAATATGGAAGAGATGGATAATAATGGTTTTATGACTGCTGGTGGCAGAGGCATTGAAATTAATGAAGAAAAAGAAAATTATTACTCGAAAATATTCAATAATTTAGATGAAGATATACTAAAAGAAAACTCTTTTCGTGACTTGAAGAAAAGGAATCTGTTGAAGGGAAATAGGAATATTAAAGCTTCGATTACATTCAATGTAGAAAAAGAAAAGGTTGTGCTGGAGTCAAGGTCGAGTAATGTTAATAATGAAACCGTTAATTTTTCTTCAAATAACGAGAAAGAGAATAACAGAAATCAATTTATTATTCCAAATTCTACTAACGTTTTGAAAAAATTGAATCATTCAACATCGACTGTAAATAAGAACGAACGAATGAAATCCTTGAATACCTTGAAAGAAGAAACGTCTTTTAAAGGACAAAGTTTGAACGGAATCGGAGACGAATCTGCGCCAGTAAATAATGATTGTAATTTAATGAGGAGCCTAGCGGAAAGAAAATTATTGAAAAATTTAAAGGACTGTAAGAGCGAGGAAAATGAGAAATATGTCTCAGCGTTGAAACAGAAGATCGATAATTGTGAAGTGAAGCGGCCCGAAAGGTGTCGATCGTTTGGCGGATTTCCGATGAACGAAGAACCGGTAACGACGTCGAAATTGAATAGATCGGACCCCAACGAGGAATCGTTTATCAATCAGCCATTGAAGAACGGATTGTCAATTAGTCAATGTTTTGATTCGCACTCCGATTCGTGGTTATCTAAAGTTGAAATAAGTCACCTGAACAGCAGTAAAGTGCAATCGCCAGTTTTAAAGATAAAAACCGAGGGGAAATCAGTAAACGTAGAGAAAACGGAAAATTGCCCGAACGACGAAGAGAACGGTGAATTTTCGGGATTTTCATTTAAAGAATGTACGGAGAATTTTCGCAAATATGCGAGTTTTAAGAGATTTTTCAAAAAGCTCTCTACATATAACAGTAATAACAATAGTAATAATAATAATAATAATAATAATAATAATAATAATAATAACGATAAAGCAGGACTGAATGTTGACATTGACAAAAGCGTTTTTTCGTCTAATACAAATAATCCGTTAAAGCGTGAATTGCCTGCACAGTTGAAAAGTAAGGTAGACGCAGTAGAAGTAAATAACAAATGTAATTATCTTTCAACTGAAGTTGTGCCTCGCGTGTCTAAGAACGAAAAGGTAGAGGGAGAGCTTGACAAGGGGATGGAAAAACGCAAGCATGCCGATACGGATAGCGATACGCCATTGTCAACGCTGAAGAAACCTAGAATCGGCAGTGAACTTCAAGGTCGAAAATTATTTTACGAGGAAGATAATGATTTTGTAAAAAAGACGAAAGGTAAACAGCTTTTCTCGCCACAAATCAGCGATGAAGATAATAAAGATTTTCTTCAGAACCGTCAACAGGCAATTTTTTATCAGGTTAATTATTTATTTTACACTGACTATTAAAAGGAAAAATACGAATTCTCGCGATGCCTGAAATATTTCTAAATCAAGGCTGTAACTAATAAAAAATATCCTCTTTTTTTTTCAGGAGAAAATTATAAGGAAAAAAAAGCGAACAAAGGTGAACATCTCTGTGGGTACACTGTTACGGCAGAGACTTATAGATAAGAAAAAACGAATATCATGGGGTGAATTTGTTGGTAACGCAGTACCGAAATCATGTAGTATTGAACAAGTAAGATTTAATTCCAATGAAATATAATCGTTTTAAAAAATATCTGAATTTTATATTTTTTTTTTTTACAAGAACTGTTGCGATTTCTTTTATGTTTTAACGATTTAACTTAAAATTTAATTTAAAATTGATTAACGGATAGAAACATTGCCCAATGAATCAATATTTGAAATAAATAATAAATAATTAGTAACGATACTAGATACTACTGCTTTGCTTTTAGTCAAATAAAATCGTGGCTATTACGTGCGCGTGTAAAATATTTATAACATAGACACCCACGAAGTATACCGACTTAAGCAATAAGAGTAACTAACGATCGTTGATTAATATAAAAACTCCATTCGTTTAGATAAGACAAAACGGCCTTGATGACAAAATCGTTAACGTCACAGCATCAAATGCTACTTATTACAAGTTTTTGTCGTGCAACATCGTTGGGTCAGTATCTCGTTAATTTCCTGTAATTTTGCGACGAATACGTTTGCGTAATGTCAATGTCAATCCTATGCTCTTAGGAACAAGAGGATCGCTTGCTTACACGTGGATGACGGCGGAAGCTTAGTATTTGATGAGAATGGCCACGCAGGCGTGTCCGAATTCTCAAAAACTTTATTAGCGATGCCAGGCGTGGATCCCAAACTTCTCCCTATGGGCTGGATTGAGAATCACTACAAATGGATCATATGGAAACTCGCTTCGATCGATCGGATTCGCTTTAACGCCATTAAACTACCAAAGTACATTTTATCATTTACTACTTCGTTTGCTGAAAGTACTTTTAGAGCATTAAACTAATATCTGAATCGTTCGTGTTCTTCTTTTCTTTTTTTTTATTCTTTATTCCATGAAGAATGTTGACACCTGAACGCGTTGTGAAGGAGCTGAAGTATCGTTACGATCGAGAAATCGATAATGTTGAACGACCGGTTTTGAGAAAAATTTTAGAGAAAGATGACGTCTCATCAAAACGCATGGTATTATGCATTTCTTCAATCGGACAGGTAATACCGTTTAATCGATTTTACATCCATTGTTACAAATACATAAAATGATGATTATATAGAGAAGATTCGAAAGTCTGTATGTTTCATGTTTCACATAATAAAACTCATTGGAAATAGGATCAACGAAACGCAGGAATAAATACAAAAATTTGATATCTCGTGCTCTTTCCTTTTTATAATTTCAAACGGTTTGATTGCTTTAATTTGTTAAATCGAAAGGTAAATAAAATTAAAGAAGAAAAGATTGACTTTTAAGAAAATAAGGATTTTGTCAATGATATTAATTAAGGCTGTTTATTATATAAGTATGTGTATAATATCAAGTGGTGAGTAGTTCCTTTTAGTAAATATTAGTCTTTATCTCCGTTTCTTAGAGAGCAAATCATCAGGAAGCAGAAAAGGATGGTAGATCGTCCATTGGCATGCCGTACGTTGGGATAGAAGCTACGGATGGGTGGTACAGTATTCCCCTTACGATAGATAACGCAATGGCCAATTACGTTTCTGTTGGTAAAATTAAGGAAGGCACCAAGATAATAACGTACGGTGCTGAACTACTGGAATGTACAAGGGGCTGTTTTCCTCTCGAGGTAAATGCAACGACGACGACGACGACGACGACAACGACAACGAAAACAATAATAATAATGTTTTTCTTTGCAAAGAATTTTTTCGTTTCAAAGCGCTCGATGTTGATAACTTTCGAGCTGCTCTATTGCTTGAATTATAATATATGAGATAATTTCTTGTAAAAGAGCTTTTTTGGGATCGTAGCGAGTGATTAATTAATGATTAACGCGATACTAAAGCAGAGATTTGTAAATCTTTCATAACGTAATTAATTGATAATCTCGCGAGAAGAGATAATCTTTCGCGTTTCTCTTATTATTAACGAGTTACAAGTTCCGAAATTCCTCTGAGAATGAAAGGATTGGCGAGAGCAGTAGTGCGTTGTCCATCCGCAAATGAATTTCTCACGCCTGTTATTGGTCGATCGCGAGTGCAGAGGCCGGCGAACGTGAGCCTGAGGATACACACCAACAGCACGAGGAGAGCGAGGTGGGACGCGAAGCTCGGCTACCAGAGGATCTCGCGGCCGATACCCGTGAACTTGGCCGACATCGTGCCGAGCGGAGGGATGATCGGCGAAATGACCGCCGTCGTCGCTAGAACTTATCCGCTTCTGTACAGGGAGAAGACTCCGAGCGGACAATCAAGTACGTCCCCCGTCCCCCCTCCCCCCTCAGCTACACCCGATTCCCATTAAAATTTAACAACCCTATCGGTATTCCGCCGTAATAATCTTTTATTATCTTGCAGTTTATCGTAATTCGCGTGCCGAGGAGAAGGCGGCGAGTGCCCATCAGCGGGCGCTGGAGCTCAAGGTCGACGCCATGTATGCCGAGGCGGAGAAGAACTTCGAGGCGAAGGGATCGCTGGGAGCCGGCAACGAGGCCGAGAACTCGCAGGTTTCGCTTTTAAGCTTGCTTAGCCCGTCCCTTATACCCACCCCCTTTCCCGTTACCCTTATCATTGTGCGACAGTGTCTCGAATGAGAGAGGGGGGGGAGAAGGGGGCGGAAAAGGCCCCGTTGTTGAAATCGTTCATATTCCTGCGCAGTCGCAAGTGCGGACCCGAAATCAGAGCCAATGGCACCGGGACCAAAGGGCGCTCAAGGACAAACTGGAGTCGCGGATGCGCCAAGACTTGCCACCCCCGCGCGTCGTCACCGCCATCCTGAAGGTCCGCCTTTTCCATGGGAAGGCGGCGGCGATCCTCTCCCTGTGGGGGAGCACCGAGGACTCGGGCTACGACATCAAAGAGGGCGAGACCATTACAGTTTACAATTCCTTTGCCACCGGCATGAGGTGAGCTCATTGCGCTCGCTTTTACGCGATCGTATCCGATCTTCACTCCCGCAGAGAATCCATGCAACTCGACCGACGATAACAACATCAATAACATCAATAATAACAATAGTGCCAATGCGTCGCCATTGTCGAGCTGTATTTCGAAGTAATGAGCCAACGAGCCGAGTTGTCGAGATTAATCGGGTATTCAGAAAAGCTCCCAAGACAGTCAAAATTTGTCGTTTACCGTAGAGGTAAATATTCGCGGCCGGTACGATAAGACCGATTCCGAAGGTCCGTCCATGCTATGCGACCGGGACGAGGTGTAGGTGACCTTCACGCTCCTGTCCAGTGACTCGGCCCGCTTCGGCTCCTTATCTCGGCCGAGAATAATATTCGGCAAAGGCGCGCCGCCGGCTCGTGACTCGCACCTAGTGAAATTTAAACGAATGGGCACACGAGCCATCCTCTTTTATGCACACAGGACCGGGGAACTCCAACTCATGGCAAACAGGATGACGCATATGAAGAAGGAGCCCCTGCTGAAGCTCGACTACCCGAGGCGATCCTACGTGCCAATAGAGAAGATCGGCGTTCCAGGTTTCGAGGTCCCCTTCAACGAGCTGGACACCGTCGGACTCGTCGTCTCCTCGGGACCCGCACCATACGTACGCCCGCTTATTACAAATATTCCTCCAAACAAGGGAAGGGAGAGAGAGTTTTAATCACGCGGGGTTTCATGCTCCCGGAATACGAAGGCTAATGGGCATTTCCCCCCTCCCCGCCCCGCGATTAGTCAGATAATGAACGTTTACCGGTAAAATCAGTCAGATAAGAGCTTGTTGGCGCAGGTGTAGGCTGTCACATGTACGCCGACCGAATAAGAAAATTACCTATTGCTTTCTGTTAATGATAAATAATGGGAGCGATTCGGCCCGATCGAGCTGATCATTCCAAGGTTAAGACGATATCCGTCGAGTATTTACGAGCGAATGACCTTCGTATTCGACATTGTGCATTTATTTACGATTAATGGCTAATTATAATGAGCAGGGAATGAAGAATTTCGAGATGGTGAACCTGGCACAGCCAAGGTCCGTGGGCGGAGGCTCGGCGTACCTGTCGATACTCTTTTGGAACGGGATCACCAGCTTCGGTTACGAAGGCATGCTGGCGACCGGGTCCTTGGTCGCGTGCAGTAACCTCGAGTGGCGCTCGGGCGCCTCCTGGAATCTGGCCGTGGCCTATTGCACCGAGAAGAGTGTCTTCACCTGCAATCCCCGGCAGCCGCACCTCGTGAAGGAGCTGCGGAACCTTAAGGCGCTCGTCCAGGTAACGCCCCAGTGGCCGGTAGTATTTAATATGTCCGGTATGGGAAAGGGTGGACATGCAGGTAGGAGAGGAATAAGCCAGAGCTCGTTGTTCGCAGAACCGAGTAAGGTACGCGAGCGCCTGCGCCGAGGAAGTCCAAAGAGAGCTGTCCAAGAAGCCGCAGATACGGCCTCGACAGGTCGGTTCGGCGAGTCCCTGGGCTCCGAGTCCCCAGGAGATTCGGACCCCGGGCGGGCCGAGCGTAAAGCGCCGCTTGGAGATGCTCTCGTGTTACGGGCAACCTTTGGATACTTCGCCCAACGTCATCCTCAACGACAGCTCCGACCGAGTGAAGAAGGATTTCACGCCCGTGGGCCGCGGACAGTCCTGAGGCGTGGTTGCGTCGAGCGCTTGGACAGGAAGTCGGGGCAGGTACTGTCGGCGAAAAATGCAGGCCATTGAGGATTTAGCCTGATTGGCGTGACTTGGATGTTCTGCTTTTCGACGCTTTTGTCCGCGTTGACACCCGGCTTCCAGTTACGCACGACTCCCCCTTTCGATCTTTTCTCTTCCTCGCGCGGGCGATCTCTACGGGTCGATCTTTGTTGGCCGACGGGCGTGGGAAATTGCCCGGCCGAGCGAAGGAAATCGGAAAACTCAGCTCTTATGTAAATAATATTTGCGTAGTCGTGAGGTAGGTTTTTCAAAAGTCGACACCATGACTGCCCAAGCCTCTCTCTCTCTCTCTCTCTCTCACACACTCTCTCTCTCTCTCTGCCTCTCTCTTACTCTGCTCTAATAACACTATAATTTTTAATTTCAAAGCAAGGAAATGCAAGTAGATAAATACGACTAATAAACATTAAAGACATACACCACCAAGTGAATGTTAGTTTTCGTAAGGAATTCCTTAATTAAAAATTTCTATTGAATCTAATACATAACATTAAATTAAGATAACACTATTTTTTCAAGTTCTTTTTTATGTATATGTGTATCCGATGACGCGATAATAGAGAAAAGCGGACGTTTCAGACGCGCCTCACATACACACAATTACGTTTTATTATTTTATTAAGACAATGGTATAGAACAAAGAAAAACATTGAAAACATAAATAAGTTTTATTACGTAAAAAGATATACCAATTGAGTTTAATTTATTTCAGGTGATTTTTAAATTATAATTTCAGTACTTAATAAAAAAAAAAAGAAAAAAAAAGAAAAAAAAAAGAATTTAGTCACAAACAATATAACTATATTTTTTAAATGTGCAATCTAAATAAAATTAAGTCATAATATGAAGAGAAAAAACTTTCTTATTTCTATGGATAAAGGAATCAGCATTATTTATTATGTATTATTTATTAACGTTAATCATTTCAATTAATATGTAATATTGTGAATCTTGAGTTTTTCAAACATCTAATATCTAAATTGTATTAAATAGTAGTTCTTTAAAGAACCTCTTTATGCGTAATATTATCCAAAAGAGTTATACTATAATATCTGTAAATAATTGTAAATAATAAGATAATTGTTAATAAATTCCAAAAGAAATAATTTATTTTAAAAAATCAGCACTTTTCGATTACGAAAAATTTATGTTCCATAATTAAGAGATAATAATTATGTATATAAATAAAATCACAATTATATTGCATAAATAAAGTCATATTAATGGTGAGTATTGAATTTTCGTTTATTATCATTTATTTTAATAATTAAAACTATACAAACTTGTGCAAATTGGTTTAAAATAAATTCAGAATTTTACAGTTTCATAAAAACGAAATTTATATTATTTAAGAATGTATGTGTTTTAGCTATTCATGTTTTTATTTTCGTTAAACATTGATACTGTATGTTCGCCTGTATGTGTGCCTGTATGTATTCGTGTGAAAGTGCATAAGTACGTTTTGCTGTACGAAATTTAATGACAATGTGATTGTACAAAATAAAGATAAATATTCTTTAAAGTTATACTTTTGCTTTTATAATATAAATGAGTGTATATAATGTGTGAGCTGTTGTAACGTAATAAACGAATCTGCAGAAACGCGCTCTGTGCATGAATCACCGTTTCTGCAATCGGTTAAAGAAATAAGATAAAATCCTTATGGCGGGGATTAAGTCACTTATCAACTAAGAGTTTAGTGATAAGGTTTTGGAGAAAAGGACAACTGTAGAAGGATTCATAAATAGAATAGCAGTTTATGTACACACTTGACACACACTTCGTACACACGCGCGCACGCACGCACGCACGCACGCACGCACGCACGCACGCACGCACGTATGCTTGTGAGAATCCTATTATTGTTGGCTTCGGTCGAGTTGTGCCTTAAAGAGAAATACTTTATTCGCCTATTGTTCGATTTTTGTATCTGAAAATAAAATAAATACGATGAGTATATAAACATTGTCGTAGGAGCTTTTCTTTGACAATAGCAGCCATTGTTATGTGGTATCGGCGACGGCGATAACGTTTAGGATCCGACGGATCCAGCATTACCTTTCTAACGAATAACAATAATAATAATAATAACAACAATAATAAATAAATAAATAAATAAATAAGTAAATAATAATATTAATTTGAAGTCTCGTATGATTTGGCGCGAGGAAGAGTCGGGGATTGTGTAAGGATCGGCTCCGGTACAGTTACTGGTAATTCTCAGCTTTGTATCGTAAGCGAGGAAGGCTTCCGTTGCTTTGAATTTCAAACGAGCGTATTTGTTTTGTCAACGACGAATCTAGCGTAGCCGTTGTATTTGGGCCGTATTGGGCATTATTAACGTTATTAGCCAGCTAGTCGCGGGACTGGTAAATGAGCGAGCACGTGGGTAGGTCGTAGCAAAAGGAGGCGGCGATGCCGAATGCGTGCTCTTCTCCTGAGCTCGGCTGACGTTACAACTGAAACGCTGAGCTGACGAGTGTCTGCCCCGGACGAGAAGAAATGGCGCAAGAGTTTCTTGACACACGCACTCGTGCAAAAGGAACGTAAGCAGTCTCTGCTTACAAGGCGTGCAATGGCGCTTGTCGATTCGACGGAGGACTACTCGGTTACCACTCGGTAACTCCGTAATTCTATCCTTGATAACATCACTCGCTCGTGTATGGGAACGAAGAAGGTGCTCGGAGCTGCGTAAACGAAGAGAGAGAGAGAGAGAGAGAGAGAGAGAGAGAGAAAGTGATGAAATCGCTATTATGTTTTTAGAGGTGCGCAAAGGATAACAACAACAATAACAACAACAACAGCAGCAGCAGCAACAGTAGGTCAATTGGTCAGGTTCGGGGAGGAGATAATTCGTCGTCGATTACGGAGGGCAGCTGCTGCTGCTGCTGGGTTAAAGTTTGGGAGCAGGTGGATGGCAGGGAGGGGGAGGAGGGCAACCGAGGCTCCGAGAGGTGCGTAATTCTCCTGGGGCAATTTAAAACGACCATACCTCGCCGTGTGTCGGAGAGCGGTTTTTCCAGCACCGGGTTGCTCCGCGCTCGGATTTCGGGTTAAAGGGTAGAGAGAGAGAGAGAGAGAGAGAGAGAGAGAGAGAGAGAGAGAGAGAGAGCGAGAGACGACAACGAGCCTAAAGACGTTCGGCGGCGGTACCGATGCACCGCGGGGGGTGTCTCTCTCTCTCTCTCTCTCTCTCTCACCGGCAGCGTTAATGCGCGCAGGTAATGACTTGTCGATTTGCGGTGCGCGTAGCCATTCGTATTACCAATGTACGCGTACGTACATTCGTTAGTTAGTGGCTTTGTTAATTTTGCGGCTCCGAGGCCGAGCAGAGGACGGGAGGAGGGCGACTGGTAACGAGATCGGTTGTGAAATCCGATTCTAAATTAAGGCTTAACATCGATCGGACATTTGGAAAGCTCCGGCTCCGCCCCTTTCTCCGCTCTCCTCGCTTTCAAATTTCGTTAAATAAGCCCGCACTCGAAATTACACCCCCCCCAACCCCCCGACCACCCTCCCCCTAACCCTAATATCCTTTTTATTATTTCGAGAATTGTGCAACGGCCGATTGTGATGCGCATTGTGCGCTCGGAGTCAGGACGTGAGGATCGTCCAGGGAGAGGTGATTTTTTGTTTTGTTTAAGGAAACGCATTAACGTGAAAGTCGGGGCTTTGAAATGGAAAGCCACAGAGCGCTTACCCGGCCGGCTACTCCGGGCTGCCCATCATAAAACCATATCACACACACACACACGCGCGCGCGCGCGGAGAGTGACACCGTTTTCACTCTCGATAAATCAATCATTGATCGCGGCCAATGTTTATAAAATGTTGCTCTTAAAGAATCCCCAGGTCACCCTTTGCCTTTCAATTTCTAATCACCGTCGGGGGTAATTGGATCTCGGCAGGTCGTAAATTGAACCGAGTCGATGCGAGTCAAGGATCGGATCCGATCGCAAGGGCTCGTGGCTATACATCCATGATCTACGTACGCGTATCCATCGCGAAGGCTCGTCTACGTGAGCTGTATATATATATATAAATATATTATTTTTTTTTTTCGTGGATGTGCATGTGGGGCCGAAGGTGAAGTCGCCATGGAGACGACGTTGGGGTTATTATCAATAAAAGGTCGATGTCGGATCGGTCGCACCGCTTGATTTGTATTCCCGAATTCCGAGTGCGCGATCGGCGATCGATAGATCGTGCCATGACAGGCATAACGGTCAGAGTAGTTGTTGAATGAGCAGCAAGAGTCGTCGTACGAAGTGTCGGCTAAGGGGTGGCGAGGAGGGTGCTCGTTGCATTTAAAATCTCTCTCTCTCTCTCTCTCTCTCTCTCTCTGGGCCCTCGGGAGGATCTTCGGTCCGGTGGTGTCGCCACCTCCAGCGGCGTCGTCGAGGCCGTCGCAGGAGCCGCCGTGGAAGCCGCCGTGGAAGCCGCCGCGAGCTAGCGCCGGCGGTGGGGACGCCAGTCCTGCCCTCTGGGAGCCGGTCTCCGGGTCCCTCTGGGTGGCGCGCGGCTCGGCGCTCAGTTGGGCGGCCACCGGCAGGCTCGGCTCTTAACGTCCCCTCCCTGTAACGAAGGGGCCCATTCGACGTGGTGCGCGTGTCTCGGGCCAAGTGAATTTTAAGCGAAGCGCTACCGCGGCCGGCCTATAATGTCCCGAGGTTAAGGGAGAGAGAGACCCTCTCCCATCCATCGTCATCCCCTCGAGCGCACAATAATAATAATAATAATACCCAAGCCCGAGAGCGAGTTTTACGCGAGGTCGCTGTGCGCGAGTGGCTACTACACGGTTGCCGGAAGCGCCCCGAGGATGGCCGCCGAGGCGCCGAGGGTAGAGTTCGCCCTGGGGAGCGAGGTCTCGCCGGGACACTTTTTTAAGAGCAGCTTCGCCCGATCCTTTGTGAGCACGAGCTGCCGCGACTCAACCAAGTCCCTTGACTACGAGTTTTACGGGAACGGCACGATCGACGAGGAGCCCGTCGACACCGCCAGTTTCGAGCGTCGCAACAACGTCGCCCTATCCAACGGCAACAGCAACGGCAACCACAACAGCAGCAGCAGCAACAACAACAACAACAACAACAACAACAACAACAACAACAACAACAACCAACTTTTATTCCCTGGTGAACTTTGCACCGGACGTCGGACGGCCCAACTTCGCCACTTGGAGGGCCGGACAGGTGGGTCTCTCCGTCCTCGTCGTTCTCTCTCTCTCTCTCTCTCTCTCTCTCTCTCTCTCTCTCTCTCTCTCTCCCTCTCGCTATCTACATATATCCGTCAATTGCTCCACATTAGGTGCCGTTGACTATGCCGCGTTAACTCGAAGTCGCCGTAAACAGCGTGAGGGAATCGCGCCAATTGAATCTTAAAAGGATTTCCGAGAAGTGAATTTTAAAACGCGATTCCTACCCTTCGGTTCCCACAAAATCGCCAGCCCCTCACCCCGTATCGCCCGTGCTCGTGTTCTTTCAATGCCGATGAAAAATCTTCCGATCCCCCTTATGATTTCGCGCGTTTATACTCGCCCCTCACCTTCCCATACCTCTCATCGCCGCCCTATCCCGAGCATTCGTCGTTCGAGACACGGCCTTTTTAAATTTACAAGCCGTTAATTGGAAGTCGCGGAGCTCCATCGTTTTCCCGAGCGCCAATCAGCTGTGACGTCATTGATTTTCGAACATCGATACTTTTAATTACATTCTATTCATATTCCCCTACTCCCGCTGCTTAACGCTTAATTGCGATAATAACCCTTCCAAGCGACGCCTAACGCTCCTTCACAACCAAATAATTGTTAATAATACATTTGTTATTATCATTATTGTTTAATTATAATTTACGCAATGTATAATGAATGGCTGCGATGTATGGGAAAAAATTTTGAATTCTCAATTCGATTATGCTTCTTAAAGATGGCGATCCTTTCGACATAATCGCCTCTCGTCAAAATGTATTACTTTAGCATATATTAGCATCATAGAGATTTAAATGAACACATCGTAGTACCGAGCCGTTAATAACTCTTATTTAAAACTCGGTAATAATTTTTAATCACAACTACTTTAACTCAACTTCAATATCGCGAAACAGTTTGTAAACAAATTCAATATTTTCCATTAGAATGTCTGGTAATATAAAATCTTAAAAAGTATCTTTGTATTTTTACATCTTGAAATGAAAGGAAAAGTATTTATCTTACATATTATATTTTCATAATTTTACCAGACGTCCTTATCTTCCTGTTATTATTTCATACGCACGCGCGCGCACGCACATGCACTCATATATATATATATATATATATAACCTTCAATACATTAGGATAAATAAGTATGATATTATGGAAAATTATTGATAATTATGTAATGAACATTTTCTGTTAAGTAAACTCTGCATTCAAAATTAAGTTTTCCGATCAATTTATAACATTGATAAAAACTTGTGTGTAATTGTTTTAATTAAAGATTTGGCCTGAACGGAGCCTGAAATTTTAAAATCAATCCATTCGAACAGATTTCTTTGCACGAACTGAAATGACCTAAATTAATGATTATAGTCGGAGAGTAATTTAATGTATAAAGAATCATAAATCATTGTAATGCCAATGAAAAGTTATGGAATTGTCTACAAAGCTTTGAGCCTCTGATACATAATATTTCCTTGAAATAACGTTTTAACATGTAATGAGTAAAAGCGAACTCGCGAAAAATGTTTTTTACTCATCTCAAGTATTAATTTCACGGATAAAATAAAATTTAATTAAATTTAAGAAAGTACCACTAGTCAGTCTTATTTCCGTTTAGGGAAAAAAAAAAAAGTAAATAAAAAAATAATTTTCCATCCCTCTTGTAATCTATAAGTTATAATCTACAATAGTTTTTGAAATTCCAAATTCTGCCGTTACGTTTATAAGATCGTTGTTGCGTTGAGTGGGTTTGCTGATTCACAGGTAAGAAACATTAACACGTCATCTTCTTCATAAATGTAACAATTATTTTAGTATAACGTTTATATTTCATTCTGATTTCAAAATGCGCTGCATTTTCGAATGGATGATAAAATCTTTAAATTGGGCGTCTATTATAATCTTTGTGATGGTTAAGAAATTCAAAAGGGCTTTTGTATAAATAATTTTACGCGGGGAGCTTTACTAAGAGATATGCATTTAATTTGACAAATAGATGTAAGAAGGATAATAGACCGTTTGCATGAAAAAAGCCTGAATATTTTCTGCAATAATTTATATAAGGTAATTTCAAATATAATTTAAGCCGTCTTTAAGCTTGAAACATTCCATCAATGTTTAAGTTTGATAAAAATTATCGTAAAATATGGTGGTTTATTGGTAAGGATCCGTAGCCGATGATGTTTATGCAGTCATAAAAGCCACTTACCAATATTACGAATATTAATTATTATACGCGACTGAATATATATCTATATATATATGTATGTATATATATATATCAATATCGACGAGAGGCATCTAGCTTTTGCTCAGATAATAAATAATGATTATATACTTATTCAGAGCTTGAAAGTCTTGAAATATACGTATTACGTTACCGTGGCACGGGTTTTCGTAGGTCAGCTAAGAAATTCTTTAAAAAATTTATTAAAAATTGCTGCATACGGCATTGAAGCACTAGAGATAAATGAAAAGTAAACAATATGTGTGCGATTGGCTTTATTAATTTATTTATAACGCATTTATTATAGCGTAAATTATTTATAAGCTCGTTTGACTGACATTTCGATTACGAATCTTGAATTATGACTGCGCGTCGTAAATTTATAATTATCTAAAAAATTAAAAAGCTAAAAGCAACGCATAAAGGTTTTCTTCTTCTTCTCGAGCCTCGTATTAGATTCTTATAAATAGAGATAAAGATTAAATGCAATAAAAACATTTCCCGAGATTTTAGATGTTTTCTTGATAAATGCTGCTGGACCGGAATGAAAATGTATTCAGTATGACTTTTTGCATTATTTAATATGCGCCTGAAAAAGGGAAGCAGTAAATAACATTTGGACTATGGTGTTTTCAATGCACTTTTTCTACAGAGTATAACGTAAAAAGCTTTTTCAATTAACGCAGCCACCTTTGAAGAGCGTATTTTATACACGTGAACCGCGCAATTTTTTTCTTCGAATCGGTTTAATTTGTTTAATACAAAAATCTCGTTCATATTTTTTTTTTTTTTTTGTTAATTTTAACATCATTGATTGCAGCAGGTAATAAATATATTGAGAGTTTTTTATTTTCGGACGAAAGAGAATGCGTCTGTAGATGATATGTTTTCCTCAAGTGTTACTGGCTATGGTTGTAGAATATTAACTGGGGTTTTCCAAGAATTTTTCCTTGGATTCAAAATCACCGCCAGCAATGCCAGATAAAAACATGAATGAATAAATAAATAAATAAATAAATAAATAAAGCAAGTCGAGTGTTGCGATGTTTTTTCTTTTCTTTTCTTTTCTTTTTTTTTATAGAATAAAAAGAAATTTACGTGTAGCGGAGGCTCACATGTGCATTAGGCTGCTGCGGTCAGTGCTGTTTTGTTATTGTTAGTGGTGGTAGTGCTATAGCCGTTGTCTCTTGCTATTATTACCGCTTGAATGCGCTTCGTAAACAATGATTTAAACGCAATCGCGTGGGCGAGACGACGCACCAGTACACTCGCAAGCCTTTTGTCATTGTTGCCGCGCATATAATTCGCGGGGGTTCGCGTCCTTCGCTCGCCGAAAGCGCGCGCAAGTTCGATTAAACTAGAAATCCACGGCTTACGTAAAGCGAGGTTATCACTTTAAACGCCATTTATACTGGAACCTACCTCCCCCTCCCATACCCCCCCTCCTCCTTCCCTGTACGACTACTCGCCATATCTAACGTAGGCGCTATCTTCGGCCCTCGGTTCTTTAAGTAAATTATTTTGCAAGTCTAATTTCGTCCGTCTGTTTTATCAGCTGGACTCAGTCCAGAGCGATACCGTTTCCTATTATTTTTTCTTTTTCTTGTTCTACAGCTCATTCACCAATCACTAATATTTTACTTAGCGAGTATTGGGATTATTTTGTATTTCAGAGTAGTTTTCAAACATGATTAATACTACTATTAATGCTACTATTGTCTGCAATTGTATGACATAACTTTCTAAATACGAGAAAAATCAATGGGCA
This sequence comes from Ceratosolen fusciceps, assembly GCA_018883505.1. NCBI lineage: Eukaryota > Metazoa > Arthropoda > Insecta > Hymenoptera > Agaonidae > Ceratosolen > Ceratosolen fusciceps. The sequence goes on from RCIC01000005.1 coordinate 7,845,183, forward strand.
AAAGCCATTTTACCCATTTCTCGTTCCACTTACATATTCAAAGAATTATGAATTCAAATATACGTTTCTTTACGTTAAATACATGCACGTACGTGGGTGCGTGCTTATACGAATAAGAACATATTAATTACTATCTAATTAGAATATCATTCTCGGCATAAGTTGGCAGCGAATGGTCAATAGGAAAAAAGGGACAAGTGCACGTGTGCCTCTCTGTATCAACTAGATATAAGCTAAGCTGCGTATTGCGACAATTTGATCCTGCGAAGAAAAGAAAAGTATAGGAGCGAATGTTAATAAAACGTTTAATTTGATTGAAAATGTAATTTGATCGAGCCAAGTAAATATTCCACTTTTCTCCATTGTCAATATTACCGTTTCATTAATTTTTTCGTATAAACCATTTGCCTGTATAAACTTTATATTTCCATAGTAATTATAGCTATGATATACTTGTAGGCCAATCGAAATACTAGAGAACTCAAAAAAAAGTCGTAAAAAGTTGGCATATCAGATCGTAAGTCCTGTAGATAAAAAGTTTCGCTCGGAGCGAATGGGCGATAGAGAGAGACAGACAGAGAGAGAGAGAGAGAGAGAGAGAGAGAGAGAGAGAGAGACGAAAAAGAAAACGGAAATTATGTTTGCTTGTATATGCAAAACTAATATCCTGTTTAATTTAGCCGGAAAAAGACGCGCGTAGTCTAAAACCAGTTATAAGGTTACCCATGAAGCGCGCCTTCATGGACGCAATCGCTCTGCGTACGTCCGCGTGTAAGTAAGCATGTACGAAGTGCATTGAGAGAGAGAGAGAGAGAGGGGAGAGGGGGTGGGTAACGAAATTCGAGCGAGCGTGCTCGTCTACGCGCACCGGAGGATGAAAAGAAGAATTTCGAAAAAAGAAATTAAGAGCCAAGGCAGTTTTCTTAAGGCGCACGCGATCGGCGATCCTCGTGCGGGGGAAATACCGTAAATAAAAAGCCATCGCAAGACTCGCTCGTTCAGTCGCTCAGTCGCACTTACAATGCGCGCTCGTATTAAATACCGGCCGTTATTAATGATTTTCTATTTTCTCTTTTCCAGGAGAGTCCCGCGAGCGGCGGAGAGGCACCAGCTGCGGCCGCGGCGGCGTCGGCGGTGGCGGCAGCAGCGGAGCCCAGCGATTTGGAAAAACTTCGAAAGGTAAGAGAAGTACGGAAGGAGGGAAGAAAGGAAGGAAGGAAGGAGTACCGCGGTGTCTCCCGCTATCCGAGCATATCTACCACATCTAGACGACTTGGCGGCTAAAGATTCGGGAAGGAGCTGTCGCCAGCTTTTACGGAGATGTCGCCGTTACTGATAGCGCGGATAACGGATAAGGGATCCTCGGGCGGAATGCGCTGACACGGACTCGCTCGCTTCTCCCCTATGGGAAACTCGTCGTTTCTCCTCCCACGCGACATTGCTCTACTTCTTTCGTTTTTTTCGAAATTCCGAATGTTCTCCTTTCCAAGGGTTTTATGAAAAACCGATACTCTTTAAATCGTACCGAAAGTATTTTATTGCCACCTTGACCTCCGTAACGCACAATACGTACAACTCAACCGACTCTTAATTATATGCTCATTTCATTTTTCTTCTTCTTCTTATTCTACTTCTTCTTCTACTTCTTCTTCATTACATTTTATTCTTATTTTATCGTTCTTTTCTTTTTTTTCATCGCGCTAAAAATTTCTTTAAACATTCGTTACGAACCGTCTCAATTTTCATACCATCATTATGTCCTTAAAATACAAAAAATAAAAACAAAAAAAAAAAGAAAGAAAGAAAAAGAAAAAAACCGAAAATATATATTTTATTAGACTTTCACTAAAAATTAGTTAACTCGCCGGGATTAGTTTACAACGAGGAGTACGTTATTAGTATGCCAATAACAAAACAATTCTTTTTTCTTGGCAATTAGAGGCAACAATGAAGGGAAGGGAAGGAAAGGGAAGGGGGGAGGAGTAGCCGATAAATTACAGAGTTTAATTCTATTAATTCTATATAAATTACTTATATACGTTGTATTTTTTACGGCACCGCTGGAAATTAGAGGTAAATGCGCGTAATTATCTGGGATATCATTGAAACTATTATATTTTCGTCTCTTACAAGCAAGAAATGACGACAACGGCAACGGCGACGGCAACGGCAACAATCTTAAAAATACATTTCGCAAGCCTGGTTATTAATGTAAAAAGACAAAGGGGAAAGAAATTATTTATGCTCGGGAATCGCGTGAACTCGTAATGCCGAGTCAATTCTTATTTACTTAAAAAGTAATCGCAGCAATAAATGAAAAAAAAAAAAAAGAAAAGAAAAGAAAAGAAAAGAAAATCGAATGAGAGTCGGTAGTTTTTCGTAAGTACGCAAGTATTTTGGCCGTTGGGGCAACATCAGACGCACACGACGACGAAGACAATTTACAGCCGTGAGATTACGCCACCCGGGAACGACTATTTATTACTCTTACTCTTATTATTATTATTATTATTATTATTATTATTATTATTATTATTATTTATATTATTATTATTATTATTATTATTTGTATTATTATTATTTGTATTATTATTATTATTATTATTATTATTATTATTATTATTGAATTTCCTATCAATATAATAATCCGTTTGAAGGAAATGACTGACAATGGCGTGCGTCGGACGTCGGAGTTATAAATAATCGGCAACGAAACGATAAATTCTCGATAAGAAAACGAAAGATAGGCAGGGGAACGCCAGGGTGCCGGGCTCCCGAGTCGAATGATTACAGCAACATTGACTGTCTGGAATGAGGTATCGGTTGCGAATTCGTTGGTACAGCGACTCTGCTTTGCCGGAAGTCGAGAGACGAATGTAGGATTGCGCCTTAATCGGCACTAGAGGACAGTTTCGCCTCCGCTGGGGCCGAGAGCCAAGCAACTTTCGTACTCGTCCTCGTCCTCGTCCTCGTCCTCGGCACTCTCACCAATATAATCTACGCCCTCGGCATAATTCCCCGCGTAATCTCTACCTGCAAAGACATTGTCCGATACCCTTCGACCCCTGCCTGCCGATAAATTAACCGCCATCAGCGGCTAATTGGATTGCGATTAATCAGTCGAAATATTTGTTGACGGGCCGGAGGCAGGGATCGGAGATTCACCAGCTCCAAGTTCCCCAGAGTTCCAGAAAGCTCGTCAAATTCTAAGATTTCCAAACTTACAATCACCGAGTCGTGGCGCTTTCTTTCGTTCCTACACCAATTCCTCACGGGAATCTCATTTTCACGTACGTATAATTGGCAATGTTAATTAAATAAGCCTGCCGATGCGAGAATCTTATTTACGAGGTCGTTAATAAGCCTACACCGAGTCTCGTAAAGTATTATAAATTCAAATTCTATTCTGTTTTTACTAATTTCCCATCGATCGCGTGATCCGCTGGATGAGAACCACGGGGCTCTAGAGCCCGTCATCCCCTTTTCTCATGGTTAACTACGGATTCCCTTTTAATAACCAGAGTGGTAGCATAACGATACGAGGAATGGAGGGGACGGTGGAGGCGACTCAGTTCCTGGTCATGAAAATAATGTAAGTGAGAGAACGTGGGTGGGTATCGAAGACCGCTGAGGCTAACGTGAATTCAAAGCATGCGGGTAATTGTCTATTTTTATCTATTCGTCTATTTTGACGAAATTCCCTTTTTGCCGGGACTTCCGTAGGCAGACAGGCAGACAGACAGGCAGGCAGGCAGGCAGGCAGGAGGCTCCCTTTTCTAAATCAATGAATCCGTTGTCCTAGAGCACATAATTCAAAAGCGCGCGTGCGCCTCTTTGCACCAACGTAACATCCTGCCGATCACCGCTGCTTGAAATTCGCCGCTTTGGCAAAATCTCTCTCTCTCTCTCCCTCTCAGTCTATCTCTCTCTCTCTCTCTCTCCCTCTCAGTCTATCTCTCTTTCTCTCTCTCTCCTCCTCCTCCTCCTCCTCCCCCTCCTCTTTCTCCTCCTCCTCCCTCCCTCCCTCCCTCCCTCACACGACGCAATTATTTATTCCAGAGGTAACTGACCACGTTTCCGTCTCTTGTTCCTCCAGACTACCGAAGCAGGGCTAAACACTACGTTCTCCTGTTGCTTCAGTGTCGTCTAGTACGTGTCCTTTCTTTGCCCTTTTCTTTGACTCTGCGAGTTTTCTAACTATTCACCTCTCTTTCCATCTCTGCGCTATCGATGTACGGAAAAGCCTGACAAGCGCCGCGAAAATTTACAGAAAAATCTAGAATTTCTAGGATTATCACCTCGCGCCTACTACTGCTTTCCTCTCATTGCGAACACTTGAGAAACTCTTTACTCTTTATTTATATTTAGAAATTTACGATCAAGAACATTATTATCTTTTCCAAAAAGTAATTGAGGTTTTGAAATGACTAAGAAGTTCATTATATTGTATTTGTCTTTCTTTCGAGCACAAAAAATAGGGTTTCACGTAGTTTTTTAGAAAAAAAAAAGAAGCGTAGCTCCTGAATCTTTTCTACTCTGTGCTCATTCTCTGAGGTTTATTTTGTTCTGTAAACTCTTAAAATTTTAATAAAGCATCGTGTTCCTTAATTATTACTACGACGATGGTAATTAATGAAAATTAATACTTAATTTCCTTTGATATCGAGTTGATTTGGTTCTGACCGATTTATGCTTTTGTACAGGTATATTTCTGGCCTCGTAATACATTTCTAATTCAAAATTAATTCTCCATTCCTTAATTACTCCCATTGTAGCAGTAAAAAAAATGATTTTAATATCCGGACATTATGGGAGATATAAAAATTATAGCATCTATAAAGTCTATCTCGACTTATTTAAAAAGACCCAAGGCTCGCTTTAATAAAAGAAAATAGGATAGGATAATAATAATATTTATTATTGTTAATGTTGTTATTATATACGTCCCCTGGACACGTATCTCCAAGTCATGAATAAGCGGAGGGGGAGAGGGAATTGAATAGAGTCACGTTATTTAACTAAACACTCGTGCCGACTTTTTTAATAACGACTCCCACGCGCAGACGAAATTTAGTTATAATTAAGTTAGTATCCTAATGAAGCGAGCCTGCTTACTAAAGATATTTAATTATCATAATGATTTTAATAAAAACGCGGGTTAATAATCGGTACCGTAATTTTAAAAATAACTATCGCTCATACGGCCGCGTCCCGTATCCATTTTCACGAATGTGTTTACTTAACGCAATAAAATTGTTGGTAATATCAATTTGATTTTATTAACCGGTATTCAAGACCTGGCCATATTGCAAGTAATGGACAATTAGCCCCGCCGGCGTTCCCCCACTCGCGAAAGAAAATCCGACAGAACGTTCTTTTTTACTGCTGGTTCGGTTGCCGCGGCTAGATACCGAAAATCGAATTCAGGGCGGTGAGCGGGCGGCCGTGGGGTGGGGATCAATTAAAATTGTTCGTGAAAGCTTAACGACAGACGTAATGAGGAGAGGGCGGGCGAGACGAGATCGAGACGCTCTTTAGACTGTACTTATTGAGGAAACCGTCGGTAGAGCGTTAACGGCACCCTGGGATAAGCCGGCAGCCGACTAGATCTGCGTAAACAATGGTTAAGTGCTTTTTAAATCTGTAAATTTAAAAGATAACCGTTACTCGCGCGGCCTTCGTGGGAAAAGCCGAGGCGACGGAGTCGCCCAACAAAGGAGAGAGGACTATATTTTATAATTAAGCCTGCTTTTCGTGAAAAATGCAAACGTAAAAAGCAATTGCGAGCATTCGGTGAATGAAGAATCGACACGGCTCGACAATCGGTAGCCGTGCGGGTTATTGGTGGGGCGGGGCGGGGCGGGGTCTGTGTGTGTGTGGGGGGGGGTAGATAAATGACTGGTTGTGGAGGCTGAGGAGGCGGATTCGAAGGTCAACGGGATGACGAGATCCGGAAACAATAGAGACAACGATCGTAACGTTTTGCAATAATAATTATCGACGGCCGGGGTGGGTGGATGGTTGGTTGGCTAGGTGGGTGGGTGGGTAGGGGGGGACAAATGCTTATTATCAATAAAGGCATTATTACGTGGGCCGTGATGGGGGAGAGACAGGCTCTCGTGCGGGAGCTCGAGATATTCCAGGAAGGGGCGCAGTGTCCATGTACGCACGAGGGCCGAGGGAGGGGCGGGGTCGGGGAATAATTTGCGCGGCGGCAAATCAACAATGCCGCTAATTGCCGTAGCCACTCGGCATTTTCAGCCTTTCCGAGCAATTACGAAAGAACGCCGGGATGCCATTGCCGACGGCCTCGCGAGCATCGGCAACTCCCAATGACAAAGTTAATCATGGCGAGAGAGAGCACGAAAGCGGCATTAAAGTGGTACCAGCGGTGCACCTCTGGCCACTGGGTCCGAGGATCGGGAAACGCGCGGTGGAAGCGCGGCTCCGAAGACTCCACGTCGGCTTTGCGTTTTTGCCCGCGAGACTCGCTCGCTCGCTCGCTCACTCGTTCACCCACTCCCCTCCGCATTATCTCTCACTCTCTCTCTCTCTCTCTCTTTCTTTTCGTAGTCCGCGCGGGTGATTCCACGGACGCGGACTCGACGGCCGACCGGAAGTCCGCTTCGGACCCTCCCGTAATTATCGAAACGCACACAAGCACGCACCCGACACTCTGCCCAGTGTGTGGGGCACACCTTTGCCTCCGCGAGCCCGACCATTACCTATCTCTCTCTCTCTCTCTCTCTCTCTCTCTCTCTCTCTCTCTCGCTCTTACCCTTCGCTCGTGGAGGAGTGAGTCATTCGCTTCGCGGAGGAAGGGGATTGCGGAAAACGGTGTCTCGGCGGCATTTTCTGGCCGGAAATTTTACACGCACTTGGCACCGCGATTCCTCGACTACTAGTTTTTACCCCAAGGCTCCATCTTCTTTTTCTATCTTTTTTTTTTTTTTTTTTTTCAAGCTGGTCTTATCTCTTGACACTAGAGCGTAACGGGCCGGTCATTTTTTTTCCGCCCTTCCCTCTCTTTATTTTTCATTTAAACCGACTGGAATAATTTGTCTGTTCCTCGAGGGAATGCCGTTTGATATCAAGAGAAAGAATCCTTCCACTTGTTTTTATAGTCGATACATATTTATTTTTGACTTTTTCTTTCATTCTTTCTTTCTCTTCTTTTCCTTTTTTTTTTTTTTTTTTTTTTTGTTTTAACTGACGCGGCTTGACCGTCGCGAGCCGACGTCACACGACGTAAATGTATTAAAATTCCGTCTGATAAGAGCAGCGTACTTTTAAAACGTTCTCCTATCGTACAGAAACTTCCTCTTTTACTTAAAATTTACAAGAATAAAGGGAAGGCTCGTTACTTTATCGGAAAATTGTCTATTGGGTTTCGTAAAACCTAATTAGATTAAGTGATTCGAGGAAATTCGATAGAAAAGGTTCTTTCGCCTATTACCAGCCAACAGAGTTGGTAAACATCAGGCTACATAAGAAGAATAGTACATAACAATTGACTACGGAATTGAATTAATCACTAAATGACAATTCGCCTGAGACTTTTTCTAATGAAATTCTGATGTAGATGGGCTATTGACTTCTCAGATCCAAGACTTTATTATGCACATATAATTTTCATTTAAATCGAAATCTTTGAATAATATTAACGAGGGACATAAGAAAGCGAGAGCTTTATTTGATGCCGGATTTACAAATATTATGAATACATTATTTTCATAAATGGAAGCAAATTTTTAAGTTTGCACGATATTATTATTCTTATTGTTATTTATTTCCTTTGTGCGCTTAATGTAAACTTGCGACTAAAATGTAACAACTAATGATATCGGACAATTGCTTATATATATATATACACATATGGATTTGTTTGTTCGGTGATCTTTTCGTTTCGACGTTAATGGAAGTGTAAATATTTATCTGGATTTAAATTATTTTTGACGGTTTCCGTGATTACAGTGATTACAGATTTAACGGAAGCCATAATATTTATTTCGAGAAAATGAGTTTTCGCGAGAATCCGTTTACGAATATTGATCTATTTTTATCCTGACCTATTAAAAGATCAAACATCTTCCCCGGAGCCATCTTAGAGCAGCCGAGATTTTAAAAATTCAAATTATCGTAACTAGTAATCGATTAATTGAATTTCTCACCTATGTCTTACGTTTTAGCGATCTATCGATCTATCCGGAAAGGAAAGTTGTACTGGAATGGTGATCGATTACTAAAAAGGACAAAATGGGATTGACACTTGCTCGTCATAGCGAGCCAAGACTTTTCGAATGTGGAACAAACTCGTATACGTTATTTATAGCTGAATATTACACGCGATCGTATTTACGTACACCATGAACAATTATAAACATTATTTACAAATACTGATATCTAGAGGCTGACCCCTTTTCATTCGGCTGTCGTAATATTTAAATCACAGCCAATGAAATGTTATGAAGGATTACTTTAACGAATTACAGCCTATTCAACAATAAGTAAATAAATATATAAATAAATAAAGAAAGAAATATGTATAGATGTATATGCGTGTGCACGTAGATGTATTGGGTGTTGGAGAAGGATAACGAAGTAAAATATCGAAGAAGGGAGTCTTGAAGAAAGAAAGTTTTGTAATTGTATTGTACTCCTTTAGAACCTCTCTCTCTCTCCATATGCTTATATCCTCCTCGGAGAGGTTCCTGACGCGTGTCGAGCTGTGAATTGTTTTTGTAACCTAGCTTTTCTACGCGCTTACCTTTTCTAATGACTTTTTTCTCCTCCCCGAAGGTATTTCGTTTTTCTTTCTCCTCTGAAAGGCTTGACGGCCGAGTTACATCGTGTTTACACTATGTATCAATTTTTTTCTCCTCGATAGAAATTCGATTCACGTTGGTGCTCTTGCTGAATAACATAAATCCTTTTACTCTGAACGAGTTGCACCGATGATGGCTTCGACTGTACATCAACCATTTCTTACGTTTATTAAAAATAATACAAGAAACATTCTCTCTTCCTCTATACCTCTCCCTATCCCTCTCTTACTCTATATCTACATATATGGGTTTATATCTCCGGTTAACAGTACAAGTGCATATAAATATACAAGCTGTTTTAATAGTTTTTCCTTTCGGTTTTACCGATATTATTTAAACTAAACGTCTATTCGTCACGGTCAGCGATAATCTTATGTTCAGTAGAGTCTTACATTATTGTTGAATTTGTATCGAATAGCACAACTTTTATAACCGTTTGTAATTTTAAAAGTCCCTCAAGGTCTCTCACATTTCATTCCGGTCTTATCGCAAACTGGGCTTTGTTACATTCTCGGCTAAACAATTACATAAATATTTACAATTATACGCTTCTTTGTATTATTATTATTATTGTTATTATTATTTTTTGTTATTATTATTTCTGCTATTATTATTATTATTATTATTATTATTATTATTATTAAATACTTATTATCTTCCTCTTTTCATGTTTTTTTTTTTTTTTAAACAATTATTAGCCATTGTTTTCCGCGGTTTTAATAAGTTATTAGAATATTTTCTTCCTTCAAAATATGAGTTTTAGTTTGCATCGGATTGTTTACGGGTATTTTTCTTCTTTTTTTTTTTTTCGAAGAAAACATTAAAATAATTTTCTCGAAATTATGCAATTCCAAATCGGTTTTAATTTAATACAAATGTTCGTAGTATCTCGAGTGCATATTTTAAATTGTTAAATATTAGAAGAAGTATGAGAAAGGATAGTAAAACGACGCCGGCCGTTATTAGATTATAATGTAGTTTTAGACTTTACGAAGCATTGCGGCATAGAGAAGAACGTCTTAATTAGAGATGGTAATTTTCGTGTTGGAAAAGTTACTTTTCCGCTTTTACCTCTGCCATTTAACGCCAAGCTGTTTAAATCTGTCAGTGGGCTGTCAATGAATTTAAACGAGATTGATACATTTTATAATATAATTGGTCAATTAAAAAGTCTTCTCGTTTAACCAGGACTTCTTTGTCAGGCCATAATCGACATTTAATTATCAACACAATGTTTGCTGCGCATCTAGAAAAGCCGCAGAGAAGCGACCGGACAATATATATATATATATATATAACAATCCTCCTAGGCTCATTGTAATGGAAAGAAAAAAGAATAAAAGAACAGGATAAGACGGCCAAAGTCGTTTAGAAACTCTCGTTGAAAAGAGAGCGGCGACGAAAGGGTTAAGAGAAGCGAGAATTCCTGGTTGATTTTAAGTATTCGTAACGCAGAGACTGGGAGCAATTGCCACCTCGGTCGTAACACCTACACCCATGATCGACCGTACAGCCATGGCGGCGGAGGGGAGGGGACTTATTGGACGTTTGCGGTCGTACCGGTCATTCTACCATCGAGGAGGGAGGGCCCGAGCGAGCTCTCATGAATCTAAAGAATTATCGTCGCCTAGCGATAGCGACGCGGCTGGCCGTAACCCCGCGGTAATCGGGTTCTAACAAAGCATCGACGGAGCCGCTTCTCCCGATGAAAAAAATTCGGCGCTCCGTCTTCGTTGTATGCGATTAAAGGGGCCCAGCCCGGGAGGAAGTATTCCTCGGCAGGCCTTTTTATTGGGCCTCACTCGGGTTCGAGCACGCGACAAGGCTCTCCCTCTCCGGCCCTTTTTCTCACGCTGCGTGCGAAGGAAGCGCCTCGGATCCTTTCACCCCTCCCCGCCCCTCCTTCCACACCTCCTACCTTCCGCTCCTTCGACTCGACTGACTCGTAAAAAGCTGTAGTTGAAGTTGCCCGTGGAAGTGTAACGCTAGATTGTTACGTTCGGATGCGTGTCAGCGACAAGGAGAATGAGAAAGAGAGAGAGAGAGAGAGAGAGAGAGAGAGAGAGAGAGAGAGAGACATCGCACTCCGGCCGATATTTTCTGACAAAAGGCTCGACTCCCATATCTTCTCCGAATTTACGGGCCGAGGAGAGCCGCACTCGGCATAATGTCGTTTTAATTATCAACTAGCCCTCGAACGAGCTTATTTTCATCCTTTTCTTCCTTATATGTGCCCCCCTCCCCCCTATCTGTCTATATATATATATATATTTATCTTCTTTTCATTTAATACCGGAAGAATTGGATTGAAATTGCTTTAGATTTTACTGGCGGTAATAATGCCTCGCGCGTTCGCGGTTTGCAAAGAAAGGATTTCAGCTCCGTGAATTTGCTATGAGGCGCTTTCATCTGCCGAGCCACGCCATTTTATAGATATTTTCACCGAAAAATTGCTTCATAGCTAAAAAAGATATAATTAAGAGGGGCCGTTGCATCCGCACCTCTGTAATATTCGATTGACCGAGCCACTTGTTTACACAAGCTAAGCCGTCTTACGCAATTAAATGCAACCACCAATACCAATTTACCGACTTACCGACTTACCGACTTCTTAATAAAAGATCTCCGAATTAATTGCAATGAACATTCTCTTCGTTGCTTTGCGCGATCTTAGAAAAGTATCGGACCGCGATATTTTTGCATTTCTCGGATCGTGAATAAGGAACGGTGCCGCAGCGCAGCCTCCCATTACGAGCCCTTACGACCAACACGATTTCAAAAATGAAAATTACATATCACTCGGTACAGAAAATTAAGTGCTTTCTGGAAGGCCATCCGCGTAGCTTTTCTCTTACTTAACATCCACACAATATCCACTCGATATCCACGGACGTGTAATCTATGCAATGTTTATACGTACGTGCATACACGTCCTATAAATTATGTAACGTACAATTAATAGTAATTACGTCTTGCTAACTCCATTACCGATACTAATAGTTTTTACCTATATTTTTACGGGACTTTAGCTAGTATTTTATCTAGCCAGCTGATGGCCAGCACTCGACTATTTTCCGTACCAGTGATCTAGAGAGAATAAGTAAGTAATGAATAAAGAGAGCAGGAGCATTTTCTTACTTTTCTCTTTTTTCATTCCTTCTTTTATCTCCACTATAAGTTAATTTGATTTTATCGCCAATAATAAATGCGGAAACGCTAACTCCGATTATTAGCTCCTCGCTTATTTCTATTGTTGGCTTCTTAATAAATTTTAAATTACCTGAAATTCCGCTACAACGGGCTCCAAGTATTAATCTCCATCCTTTACCCGTGCCAATAAATTTCTTAATGTATATATATATATATATTTAAGAGTTCACATTTATTCCAACGTGTAACGCAAATGTAGCTTTCGTTTCATTTGTTATGTCGTTAGCAATGATCATTCAGAAAATTTTCAATTTCAAAATTACATCATTAAAAAATTTCGATAATAATTTTACGTTAATTTCTTTAGTATTGAGAGACCTTTGTCTTAAATATCCTGTTTCGGTAATAATGAAAAAATATTAATGTGTCTCTAATGTGTATTCGCGCTACTGATACGATGATAAAGGAATGTACGTACGGATTGTCAGTTAAACGTTTTAAAATTATATTTAAAATTAATCACACGTATTTGAGAATAACGTGAACGTTGTTGTTAAGCATATGAATAAAATGCCAAAAATGAGCAAAGTAATTTAGAATCTCATGTTTTTCCTGACGTACTCACGTGTCGATGATTTGTGATTCTACTTTACTTATCAAATAATATCATAAAGACTATTTAAAATAGAACCAATTAAATTATTTTGACGCTCTTTCTATAAAATGTATATATATATATATATACATTAAATTCCAGTTATAATAATCCAATTTCAACGTCCTCTTTGATTTATGCTTCCTTATTCACTTTATGCTCCCTTTTACGCGGCTTTATAATTATTTAGATTATACATCAACACCAGGCTCGGCGTCGACGAATAACTAGGTCATATTTCTTATGTACATACATACATACATACATAAATACATACATACATATGTATATATTTATATATGTACATGTGTGTGTGTGTGTGTGTGTCTTGCAAGAAATTAAATAATAGTTGGAACAAGCGATCGTATTTATTGTGGATTTCATTGAATATTAAGGAAGGAAAGCCATGAATGAGTTGATCGAGTTGATCGAGTTGCGTATAAAAAAGAAATGCTTGGCAAATAAAAATAAAGCATTTTTATTATAATATTATTCATTTAAAAAGACTGTTGTATAAGGATAATAGAAAACGTAAATTTCGGTAATAAATTAAAAATTTCTCGGTATCATCCATAGCTTATTAGAGCCCAACTCTAATTTAGATAGTTAATCTATGTTACATAATACTTATATACGAGGATCCATTGGTATTAGTATTTTATCTGTACGTTAAATGCAGCGAGTTCGTCGGCTTTCAGCTTTTAAGAGTGAAAGATAGATAGATAGATAGATAGATAGATAGAAAGAGAGAGAGAGAGAGAGAGAGAGAGAGAGAGAGAGATCGTATTGAATGCGCGAGGGATGTAATGGAGAGTTCGAAAGACTCGCGCGAATGTATATTTGGTATCCTCGGTGATTTCTGATGCTCGAGTAGTCGCTCTTTAGCCGGTAGAGCGAGGCAAAAAGCAAAAACAAAAAAAGAAGTAAGGTAAAAAGAGGTAAGGAAGAATGCTAACAATGCCTAAGTATCTGGGACATTTTTAGGTGGCAGCTAGTGACGGTGTCGGTGGTGGTGGTGGTTTTTTTTGGGGATGGGTGGAGGCGGGGGGGGGTGATCTAAATATACCGGTCGACTGTGCTGCCGGGGGCCCCGGTTGCCCCGGGCGCCGAGTCATAAAATTTAATAAGCGGCCAGGCGTTCCCCCGGACCATCGACTTGGTTCCGAGAGCACCGAGAGAGCAGGCAAGAACGGCCGCTCAGGTGGAAGTATCCGAAACCGACGATGCGCCGCGAGAAGAAGTATCAGCTCCGTTTTCACGAGCTTCGCCGAGCGCCGATCTAGATAGCGGGGCCTCACTTCCTTCCTTTTTATGAAAATCCGAACTTTCTTTTTTTCTCCAGGCTTATCTACGAGCAAAACCTGTCCTTTGTCTTCCATGCAAAACTTTCTGTTTTCCTCTTTTCCTTTTGTTATTACAACACAGTACGATTATGCTTGATCTTTGGCTATTTTCTTGTTTATCTTTACTGGCACGGGGCGGTTAATTTACTTTTCGATATTGTACTTTTCGAGTCCAGCTCCCGATTGTTTTTTCTTTTCTTTTCTTTTCTTTTCTTTTCTTTTCTTTTCTTATCTTTTCTTTTCTTCCCCTGACAGTGTCGTATTCTCATTTGTAGAAATTGTCCAGGAAATTTTCACGGACATTCGTATCGCTCCTGATAATGACTTTTCCTTTTATAGTTTCACGAAAAATACATAGCCGAGGCCGATGCGCGGACTCCCTCGTATCTTCATTAACATTTCACGTGCAAAGGAATCCCTTACAACTTGATTTCGGTAGGGAAAAAAAAAAGTAGAAAATATGTTTAATCGGAACTTAAAATAACCTCGAACCATTGTAAATCATTAGCTCATTCAATTAGATTTTTAGTGCCGTAACAGAGTAATTTTTTTTTAATTCTATAAGAGCTGGAAAATTTACAGGCTTACTTCCTCATGCTTTTATTGCATATACTCGATTATGGATATAACTATAAGATAGTAAAAACTCACTGTATGAGTAAAAGCCATTTGAAAAGGTTTTAAATAAATTATCTTTTTCTTCTATCTAAGATTGTCAACGGGGGACATAATATTTTTTAATTATGTCTTTACAAACTTAGTATCGTAAATATTTTGTTCTCTCTCTCTCTCTCTCTCTCTCTCTCTCTCTCATTCAGGAGCATAAAAATTTCTTTAAAACAAAGTCATTATAAAAAGAGTTAATTAACTCCCAATAGTAGGAAGTCTTACTACAATTAAAAATAATAAAGCTTTTTTTAACGCTATTTCTAATTAGTAATTATAATAAATAATGCCCAGCAGGGAAATAAACGAATATTATATGTAAGTTTTTACGTGAAAAAAGTTCCAGAAATGTAAGCTTATTATATATATATATATATATGTGTACGTATGTATGTATGCATGTACGTATGTATGTATGTATGTATGTATGTATGTATGTATGTATGTATGTATGTATGTATGTATGTATGTATGTATGTATGTAGTAGAGTATGTATGTATACACCGTTTATGAATAAATAAATAAAACGGTGATGATCTCGGACTAACTTTCTAATTAACTCAACTAAAATTTATACCTTACTTTGTTAACGATCGGACTCTTAGGCACATCCCATTATTATAAGCCGGCCATAAAATCCTCTATGTTTATACATAATAATTGAATAAAAGTATGTTACATAAAAGCCCGATTATCCTAATAAATATGCACATATATTGTATTTGAAATAAAATTAAGATCGGGAGATAGCACTTTAAAATCTGTATGCCGTTCGTAATAATAGTAATAACAGCAACAATACCAACAACAACAACGACAACGACAACAACAACAACAACTAGTAATAATAATAATAATAATAATAATAATAATAATAATAATAATAATAATAATAATGAGAGAAGGAAAGCCGTTGAAATGCTGGAATGAATATTTGGTATGTTATAAAGTTGATTAATCTCGGGGCGAGGAAGGCGAGATTTCCGGCTATAATTTGTATACAAAGTGCAAGAATGGCGCGTCTAGCTGGGCTCCTCGCACCATCATTATTTATTAACTCAACAGCCGAGGGATGATTAATGGGTAAAATGTGTACGGGCCGGGGCGAGCGTAGCTCCGCACCTCTTACGTGCCGAGCATCTCTTATCTAGCCAGGATTAACCGAGAGCCCGTAAATACTCGCGGGGCCCAGTCGAGGTCTTTAACACACATGCGCTAGCTACATCGACCGGCCAGAAACAAATAAATAAATAAAAAAAAAAAAAATAAATAGAAATAAATAAATAAACGAGTAAGTAAATAAGTTAAGAAGAGGTGGAAAAGCAAACAATATACCTGTCGGCTCGGCTTCGCGCGTCCACCCACGCAGCGGGAGGAGGAGGAGGAGGAGGAGGATGTGGATGGGGATGAGGAAGTGCCGATAGCGCACTCGGAGCGGACAGGGTCTTATCGGGTTCCTGAGCCAGTCCGATCGGAGCCCGCCCCCTCGCGCAGCCGCCTCTGCGCCGCCTTCTCCACACAAAAGAAAAAGAAACGGATAAAAAGCTCGGGTACGTGGGTTCGAGTATAGGATGCGCGAGTGCGTAATGCCGTTAGCGGATTATTAATTGCATTAGGAGGAATCGCTTGTCGCGGAGGTGCCGAGGTGCCGTGCCGAGGTGCCGAGGGATCTATAATTTCGGAGCTTTTTCCTTTTACCTCGCTAGCTGGCTGGTGGATACCCCTAGGGACGAAGGCTGGCTGGCTGGCTGCGCTTTTACCGTTGGACTCTGCTTTGCTTTAATGACTCTGCGACGCCCCACTCGGCCATACCTCCACTTTTTCTTCTTCTTTCTTCTTTCTTCTTCTTCTTCTTCTTCTTCTTCTTCTTCTTCTTCTTCTTCTTCATTTTCATTTCACCTATTTTTATTAGCGACAGTTTTCCTAGCATAAATCCTCCTGGCATCGAGCGACACCACTCTCCCTCATCTTCTTCATCTAACGGATCTCTATTTTATTTCTTAAACTTTCCCATAAGCGATTCTGACATCGGTCATAAAAAAAATAAATACAAGACCTTTTTTGCGCTTCTAGACGTTTAGCTTGTAGCGTTTAAGTCACTTGTGACCCTCACTCAATCGCACCGAAGCATGACAAAGTTGTGGAGGAGGCAGGGATTCTCATTTTTCATTGGATAACGTTAGTTAATAAAAGAAGTTCTCCTCGCGTACAATGCAAGGCGTTATATTGATATTTCAATTTAATCGGGACATTCCCCGTTCGTGTACGAATAGGGTACCGAGGAGTGGGAGCCGAGCTCGCATCGGTAAATCGACGATATATCAGCCCGTTTTCAATAGAATCCTAAGGAGGATACGCATATTCTTGTTATCCCGGGCGCGAAAAGCTTACGCTCGAGTCCCGAGCTTCTCTTTTGATCCTATAACTAATAACGTCGTATTACCCGACTAAGCTCCAGGAAAAACCGGAGCCCAGAGTTACGGATCCTCGTAGCCTTAAGCTTTTTCATAAAAATTACCAAGGAATGCCAGAGTCGATGGTCGGTTAACTTTCCAAACGTGTTTTTATCCGTAAACGTGGGTCTGTCGTCGCGACGGCTCGCCGATTGTTTGGGCGGCGGCGGTGGCGGTGGAGGTGGCTGGGGGATGGGGGGGGGATGGGGCAGAGCAGCACAAGAGCCCGTTGAGTCTAGTAATCGTGTTTTGGCCTCGTAATGTCGGTATTATTTTTACGTCCGCGCGCATCCGATGAGATCCGCAGTGAACGCAGGCACCTCCACGAAGAGCTTATGCAACGAGCTCGATTTGAATTAAGAGTGGAAAGGTAAGTACCGGGGCCTAAAGCGTTCTCACGCGCTCAAGCGCTTATTCAAGCGACTCGGCACGTAATAACAAATGCCCGGCATCGCTCATCGTCCGCAGGGGTTTTCACCGAATCGCCCGTCCGCCTACGCACCGAGAGGCCTACGCCGGCCGAGAGCAGCGCTCTCCAGGAAATTCTCCATTTACCGAATCACCGGGTCATTGCCGATTAGTCGGGAATCGTCGCTCACCATCGCCTCGCCGTGCCCTCACGAGCTCTCCCTCGGAATGGCCTTCTGCCCTTCCGCCCGCTTTCCTCTCCCAACCCCATACAAGATTACGGTTTTTCATTAGGAGGCACGTCGCGGTGCGGTTCAAGCATAGCATTGACGACCGAGCGGATTATTATAGCGTCCGCGCCTCGCCGGAGAGTCCTTATCTCGCGTAACGGTCCCGATCGATGCATCGCTTATAATCCCCATGATATATGGATTATATAAATAGCGAGTTCGGAGCTTGAAGCGTAGGAGTTTTAAATTTAAGAAACTAATAAAAGTCCAGGCTATAGGCGCATTATGTATACGTTATAATTTATCTGTTGATAAATTCTGATTTATCATTGATTAATACGGCCCATAAATCGAGAGCTCCTGATATTTTATCGATCGCCGATCCGAGAGCCCGGCTAGATCGGCTCGGCTTGCGTTTCAAGGCGAATTTAGAAAGAGTCCTTGTTGCCGGGGTCGGAAAATCGTTGCTACGCGTGTCATGGAAAGCGCTGGGACGCTTCGATTTCCTCGTGGGGCAGCTCTGAGTAAGGCGGTCTCTGCGCAATGCGGTAAATAAACTCGATCCTCCCCCGACTTTGTATAACACGAGACGGCCGCTGGCTTTTGCGATCGATCGAGGCTAGATCTTCTTTCCCTCTGCGTCTTTCCACCCAATAAAGAAACTCCGCGGGTCGAGCAGGCTGAACTTTAGAAAAATCGTCCGTTTTCGGGGGGAGGAAGAGGTAGGTAGGTAGAGAGGTAGGTAACGGCCGCTTCCTTATTTTTATTAGACTTTTAGAAAACTAGGATGGCTCCCCACCGACCCAACCTATTAGTTTCTTCTCTTCCCCCCCCTCTCTCTCTCTCTCTCGAGGGGAAAGAAATTTATTCATACCATTTCAATTTCATTAGCATCGCCGCTTAATTACTACCCTCGGCTCCGATTCGCTGGCCGTCTTCTTTCCTCTCCTTTCATTCCAATGCCAAGCAATACACGAGTTACGTTAAACTAAAAGTTACGTTAAACGGCTGTCGTTACACGTTCTCCGAGCCGGATACACTATGTAATATTCCCGCAGGATCGGAAATCAAACATCTGGCGTATGATAATGTCGGTCAAGCCGCTTTATGATTTACAAGGTCAGCAAGATCATTTCTTCTAAATGCCTACGTGTCCGAGCAAGAAAGGAAGGAAGAGGAAGGAAGGAAAGGTTAGATCTGCGGCGAAATCCTTTCCCTTGTATTTACGCTCTCGAGTAAATCTTGGGGATTGTATTTTTATCATTGACGTATCCACTCGTTCAATAAGAACACATGGCTCGGAGATGTGGCATTTAAAGTGACGGGGAGATCTCTCTTGGAATATTGGCGAAATAATGAAGGGAAGGCTCGAGCGCTTGATTCTCTCGTTGCCGGGCGCATAGCCGCGCATTTACTGAATTGGCCAAATGATTTACGATATAATTGGATGGGGCGGGGATTATATTTATTTCTATACGTGTACCGTACCCACTGCCCGAGCAATGAATAGTCGGATAGACCCGTAGAGCTCGAGAGGGAGACAGAGGGAGAGAGAGAGAGAGAGAGAGAGAGAGAGAGAGAGAGAGAGAGAGAGAGAGAGAGGAGAGAGAGAGAGACTCATGCCTGGCCCCGTTTTTTTTATATCCTCGCAGTTGTTTCTTCGTGAAATGTTAGGGAAGCGGCATTACGTACTTCTCTCATTCAGGGAATATTATCTCTATGATTTTATTCACCCGCTCGGTACATAAACTCTGTATTACGGAGCGGATCGAGCGGGAGGGAGGTTGGACGTACAAGTGAGTGAGAAAATATCCATACGGAGCGCGTGGATGAATCTAGTCCTCCGCCAAGGTCGCGCAGAACGAATTAATTTACTTTCTTTTTGGACACGACGACAATTTTATTAAGGCCTTAATTCGAATATTCTGCGGCTTAACGCGACCAAGCCCAACGCGATCGTAATTATGACTACCGTATTTAAAAAAAAAAAAAAAAAACCGCGCGCTTACCGTTAAATCGCCCGACGGGATAATTATAACGTGTCCTTTATGTCCCCGCATTCGCGATAATACATTTCAAGCGATATATCCTGACTTTAATACGACAAAAATTCTTTGAAATATGTCTTCACAAATTGTCTTTTATTTCATTCGCGCCATTTTTCTTCGTTATATAGAGCTCTAAAATGCCTTGCATACGTATAAATATGCGCGCGCTGGCGCGTACCTATACGCAGGAATATCCCTAACGGGAGAAATGACTTAAAGTCACTAGATTTTATCCGAATGTGCGGATAATGTCTTCATTAGGCCGCGTTATAACGTTTTCATTTTGCAATGGTTTTTTACCTTTCATTTAATATTACCCGATAAGTTGTTGTTGTTGTTGTTGTTGTTCTTCTTCTTCTTCTTCTTCTTCTTATTATTATTATCATCATCATCATCATCATCATCATCATCATCATCATCATCATCATCATCATCATCATCATCATCATCATCATCATCATCATCATCATCATCATATTATTATTATTATTATTATTATTATTATTATTATTATTATTATTATTATTATTATTATTATTATTATTATTATTATTATACAATAGCAGGAGTCAATTAACGCGTTAATGCATTTTTTCATGGGATGGCTCAAGAATGGCATTAGAACTGAAAAAAAAACGCAATTTATACAATAGATTAGTGGATAGAAGTGAAAGAGGAGACGTGGGTCTTGTAATCGTAATCAATTGCATCCGAATGAGCTAATGCAGTCAATGGCAGTGCCTGGGTACCAAGTAATGGGTACCAAGACGATATACATGCGATAGAGCGATAGATGCAGTAGGTAGGGACGGGCAACGCGATACGCGTGGCGGCGGAGGGGAAAGGTACCTTTAGCAATTAAGAATCACGAGGGTAAGTTATTTTTAATTAAGTAAGACTTTCTTGGAAGGCGGAGATGTAAGCCTCGCTGCGATCTGCGATTGGACGAGGGTTATTGGGGTGAGGGGGGGTAGGAGCGGTTGTTTTTATCATCGGCGATCGTATCGGGGATCGCGGTACATTGTAAAATACTGGTAAGGAGGCATCAGGTGCGCCGTTGCCGAGGTCGCGAGCGCTATCTGGAGTTCGAGTAAGTGCTCCTATCGAGGTTTTCCGCATTATTTTCATTAGCCAATGATCCGCCCCCGCAGCGGGCCGAGTCCCAGGGCGAGTTATCGGCCGCCGATAGCAGCGCATCACCGATGGCAAAACCATCAAGTATCATTATCGGCTTTCGTAGCGGTAGTAGTGGCGGTAGTGCGAGGTAATAGGTAGTAGTAGGTAGTAGTAGACAGTAGTAGGTAGCGGTCGTCGAGTCGTCATTGGTGATTCCGGGGGGGGGGGACCCGCGAGCGCTCGGGGCAGCATCGGCATAGTCGTATTCATGAATACCGATGCACGTATGCGCTCAACGTATGATTTAACATGGGCGCACCGATTAGCATTGCCTGATTAGTCTCTCACCCCACGAGGAGCGGCTGCCTGTAGGTCCCTATTGAGCCGCGGATCGTCCGTATCTAATAGGAATTCCGCATTTACAGTTACATGAAAATGCTCGGAAGACAGAGTTTGCCCGAGTCTTCCTTTATCTAATCAGCGGGCGAATCATTTAAAAGAGCTGCTCGCGAGATGAATGATCATTAGGAAAATAGTGGGAGTTGGGGGAGCGGAGCGCCTTTAAATTTTCTTTCCTATTAAAAGTCTCCTGCACTGACTGACTTACTGACTAACTGACTGACTGACTGAATAACTGACTGACTGACTGACGTGGCTTTCTTCGTACTTACTCGCATTTATTTTCCCCTTAAAGAAGAATCGCCAGCGGGGTAATAGTGTTTATAATAACGGGTTAAACGTTAAACGGCCACGGGTTAAACGGACAATTAGAATTATTATTAACGTCGGGCTAAGTTTCCTTGGCCACGGCCGAGTACAATAACCTAAATAATTAAGTATTTTCTTACGCTCGGCTCGGAGAGGAGCGCCCCGGCGTTTATGCGCGATAAACAAAATCGGCAAGTGTGCCTGATAATTGGCAGCTTAAGCCTTTCAGGGCCGGCCGAGCTGTTAAATCTACTGAGCGTAGCCGCCGAGCTGTCTCCCTCGGCTAGTCAGGGGGTGACTTCCGCCGATCAACTTAGCGGGGATCCTCCCGATCGTCGGCAGACTTCCGCGCTCCGGCTCTTCTGTAACCTGCGTTTCTCTGCTTTTCACGTAGACGAACACGCTCGGCCGGGCGCCCCCATACGGCATTTACTTTGTAGTTACGTTGAGCTGATTTTCAATGACGATTCAATGACGATTGACTCTCGGGCGCCTGCGCCCGTCTACCTTATTCCGAGAGGGAAACTGGGCCGTGGCCCCGCCGACTGCTTTGCCCGCCGCGTCGGCTTCACGAAAATTATACGCGATCGCTCGCCGCTTCCTTATGCTGCTGCTGAACCATACCCAATAGCATTGCCGAGCCTCACCTTCCCATTATGGCGGCAGAGCCATTACGAAACAATACTTGTTTGCCGATGTGCATATCGATCCGTTTGGGGCAGTATTAAGCTTATAAAACCGATGGCTGTATTAGCCGCCGTCGTAGATTATTCTTCGTCGTTCCCTGCCCTCGATCGAATCCTATTGCCGGCTGCTCGACCGAGCGCAACTACAATTTATCCTTATTTATTTATTGCTTAAGTGCTCCCGAGGCAGGATCCATCATTACCTTCTTCCCATTCACCGTGTAATTCGATATAATTTTTTTCAGAATAGTTATTAATTAAACTTTCGGAGCTGGTTGACCATTGAGGCTCGGTACTCCTCAAAGTTCACGTACTTAACCGACATCGTCGCGTCTTTTGCCTAAATAATATCTTTCCATATACATGCACTGGTTATATAATATAGTATATTATAGAGCAGCGCTGAGCTTTGAGGAGCGCGGGGGGATGATCGGAATTATCGGAGAATGCGACGCGCATCGAAAAAGTCGATGCCGTCGATCATGGGACGTAAATCCATAGGAGCCAGGCGACAAGGTATGGCGGGGGAAACGGTCGAAAAGCCGAGAGGTAAACATATCAACCGGGGAAGCATTTCCTCGGTAGGCGTGGGCCTAATTATTTTCTTAAACGGTCCAATTGCCGTTGAACTAACTGATTGAAGTGGATCGTGGATGGGTCGATGGGGGCGGATTGAGGGGGGGATCGATGAGGGATGGTAAGGCAGCAACGGTACTCTTACTCGCTGGTCGGTAGGATCTAAGCCACTTTACTCTCGCGGGGATCCTTTCTTTCCGCATACTGGCCGATACCGAGCCGCGCACTGCGTTTCCCGATATAGTCTCCCATTGTCGCTCAACAACTCAACATCGACACTCCACATTTTCGATCCACGCTTCTCTGGACATTCATTCTTCCCCTCGTCGCTTTATAACGCTAACGCCGATTTGTAAGGCCAGCCACTCTTTCACATGTCCTGCGAGCTTATGTAATGGATCACATTGTAATGGCATAGGGGCGAGGTGAGGTGAGGGGGTGATGGCGGTGGTGGCGGTGGTGGCGGTGGTGGCGGTGGTGAGGTTAGAAGGGAACCTCTTGGCAATTTGACGCGGTTAAACCCATTGTAGACGGAGGATGAGGAGGTGGTGCAGGGGGAGCCATGGCTGTTTGTATCAGTCTTTGATTTCAGCGCACCTAACGAATCGCCTCGGATGAAAGTTTTTTTTTTATACAAAAGTGCACGCTAAAGCATATATATGCGTACATACATGTATTAACCAACTATTTAGCTACGGCAACGTGAACGTGAGCATGTAAGCTTTCGATGCTATTGAATATTATTGGAGAAATATAAGAAACTTAAGGCAACGTCTGGATATTGTACGGCTTGATTAATGGCTGACGCTTTAATGTAATAGTACTCTTAACATTCTTTCTAACCCTTTGACCACATTATTAATAAAAATACCTTTTTTTTAATCTGTTCCAGGTAAGAGACTTTCTGCGTTCCCCGTCAACCTGCTATTTTATTCTATTCCATTCCATTGTATTAGCAGTATACGATGCTGCCCGGGACGTGAGTAAAGTTTTACTTCCTCCGCCCCCTATTATCCATCAGCGTTTCCAGGGGGCTAAATAAGGGCTAAATATTAGCTGCTGTTTAAATCACGGACAAGGGAATCGCGATTAGTCTTCTTCAATTAGCATTCGACTTGACTAGCGTCCGACCGTCTTGCTTTCGCAAGAAATACATAATTATTGACGTAGAAATATTGTTGTGCTTGACAACGAGGATCAATTCATTAGTTCGTTAGTCCATTAGTCCATTAGTTCATTAGTTCATTAGTAGTTTAAAGGGAGAGAGGATTTACAGAAAAGTCACTCTTGAAAATGATAAAAAAAAAAAAAAAAAATAATAAAAAAAGCGATCTCTGGCGGCCGCGAAAAGCCGAGATTATTATTTTAACAAGTGTTTTATTAAGATAGTGAAGGAAGTAAATTAAGATAGTAATGGCTTAGAAGCAATGCTGGATTATCGCATCGTCTTCGTTCATTGCTCTATAACCGCAAAGATTATCGTTGAAACGATGATAATAACAAGCGACTAAGATAAAATTGCCGAGATTATTGTTTAAGCCATTTACTTCTCGAGTACCGCATTTTATTAGTTAATTGTGATTAATGATAATAATAATAATAATGAAGGGAGGGGAGTGGGAGGGGAGTCGGTAGTGGTAATAATAACGAGAGGGAGGGGAGTAGATGCGCGCCGTTCCTGATAAGGAACTTAGCGGAACACAGCGGTCGGCCGTTTCTCCCCCTGGATCCCACTCGAGATCCTCTCGAGAGATTCCAATGGAAATGCGAATAGTTTGTTTGGCTCGGTGCGACAGAAGCGAGCGGCGGGGGTCCAGCCTTCGTCATCGTCCGGTCTCTCCGAGTCACCGAGCGGACTACTACTTGCCTAGGCTCGTGCCATCCGACGCAACGACAAGCAGTCCAGGATCATTCGGACTGGTGGCTCGAGGATCCGCGAGGGCGGGTGGGTGAATGAGTGGGGTAGGAATAAAGAGAGAGAGAGAGAGAGAGAGAGAGAGAGAGATGCTCTCTCAGACCGTAAATCACCTTTGCCGTCTGTAATTGTGCAACGGCGCGCACCGCTGCCCAATTGAATCAACCTGTCGTTTGCTTTGCACAATAACCTTGAATAATGCCCACCCCCCCAATCCGTTACACGCTCGCTTTCGGTACTAAAAAGGTACCGAGGCAAGAGGAGAGCTCGACGACGATCCTAGCTATCGACCCCTGGCTGACTCGAAGCTCGGATCCTCACCGACTCCCTCGTCATTGTATTTCTCGTTTCTTCGCTGCGTGCCTTAGTTTTCTTTCATTCGCGCTAAATTTAGACAAAGGCATTGTATAATAAGGATAGTAGGCATCGCCGCTCGTAGAGCCTCAGGAATGTCAAGCGTTTGGCTTTTCCTTATTGAAAATGGGAAAAATTTCGCCATTCTCGCGTGCGTCGAGAAACGAGCAGAGATTTTCTTTAGCCGAGGAGAGCGGTCTCGGTCCCATAAAATAAATTTCATTAGTAGAAACGAGGGGGACTGGCAACAACGCGCTCGCAGCGACGGCTCACCGCGCGCCCCTTAAATAACACATAAAGCACGAGTAAATTGTATTAACAAGTTGTTAAGGCTAAGGATTATGGGCTCGGGGAACTGCGGCTCTACTAATGGCGACGCTTCACGTCTCCCCGTGCTCGCGCATTTACCTCGGAGACATAAAATTATACTTTTTAATCGGCCCCTCGCTACCGATCCTCCGGCCTATACCACCACCCATTTTTTATTATAAAAATAGCTCCTTAGGCAAATAAGCGCAGATTGCGCCTGGAATGCAGGCCGATGGGAGTGCAATTTTACTTCATAAATATGGATGCGCGGAGCAGAAGTAAAAATACGCGGGCGGGTTTTGGCTACATTGGGAGTGGACGTCAAGTGGAAGCTTGTTCGCGTGTAAGTGGAGCGAGCGATTATAAAGGCCAGGCTCTCGAGTGGGCAAATCAAATGCATTGATAGATGGGAGCCGTTAAATCCTCTCCGACGGCCGGCGATTCATTAAAACCCGGGCTAATCAATAACATTTATTTCTTTAATTATCCTCGGTATTAATATTATAATGAGCGGGGCTTTATGGTAAATAAATTTCAGTGAATTACGAAGAGACTGGTGGGCCGGGGCCGGGGGAGGCGGGGGTAGGCGGATTATAATAAAACGTCGACGGGCTAATTGAATGCACATAACGCGCTCGATTCGCTTAATTTAAGGGGCACGAAGGGGCGGGGTGGAGGGAGAGAGGGGGAATCCATTTTTTTTTCCCTTCACATTTTCGAGGTCGATTAATAAAGCCATAAGAGATTATAATTCGCTGGCCCCGTAATCGCGTCCTTTGTCCTTACGTGGCCAAATAGTAATCGGAGCCGAGATAATGCGCGACGGGCTCGGATTGTTGTTTCGCACGGGGAGCGCGGCTCGTTCATTAGTCACGCGAGTGATTTCGGAAATGAAAGAGCAGACGGTGCCCGGGGATGGTAGCCGAGGTCTGGTCTGGTGCAAGCGAGACGTTACGGCAAGGCGGCGAGGGCGCGCACGCGAATACAAATGGCCTCGGGCGCCATCGGCGATCCCTCCACTGCGCGCCCGCAGTGCACTCCGAGCGGAAGTCCTCGTCGACATCCTGCAGCATCAGCATAAAAAGGAGTTATAATGAATAAACAAAGGATCGGACGGAGCTCGGACTAGTCGCCGACGACGTCGAGCGCCCGGGTGGGTGCACGAGTACCCGGATCTTTCGGCGAAAGTCTACTTCTCGGCAAGGGCGGAGGGGGTCGGGAGGACGGGAGGACGGGAGGACGGGAGGATGGGGCCAGGCAGACGAATTCGTAATTAATACGTCGGCTTTTGTAGGAGCCATCTCGATGGGAGGGAGGAGGTATCCTTCGGCAATCATTGTTCGGCATTCTCTCGGATACCATTAATAACCGATGAAAAGGGAAAAGCCTAAAGGTCCCGAGAAAAGAAGTTTTTAGAGAATTTGAGCCGCGCGATCTTGCGCGGGACGAGTCTCGCCATTGTTCGGGCCTCGTAAACTCCCTCGATTTTTGCCTTATTTCATGATGAAAGAGAGGGCTCCATTACCTCATTGTACCAATAGTCGTAGTATTCGTAGTAGCAGCATTAGCAGCATCGGCAGCAGCAGCAGCAGCAGCAGCAGCAGCACGGATACTTGATTCCTTCGTATCATTTTATTGGCTCGTTTTTTATAACTTGTCCAGTCACTTTATCTCAATCGAGGACTATGGAGCGAACGTGAAAGAAATCACTATGAAAGAGATCTTGATTAATGCCTCGTACATTAATAAAATTTAGCATATTTGATTTTATTTCAATTTATTACGTACCCCGCCGCTCCCCCTCATCCGGCCCTTTTTGTATTCCTCTTTGTATTCCCTTATTGCTTGAGGAATATTATAATTATATATTTAAAAAAAAAAGCTCGTAAATATATGCTCGCCCGTATGTCATTACGGGAAAATTATATAAAACCTGGCAGGATCCGCTTCAATAACTAAAGGTATTAATCTCACAGCTCGATCTACGGCGAAATATATTTAAAATCATTTAATAATTATGGTTATTAATGTAATATTGTATTCCTTGTGCACGATAATATATCACTTTACGAAGGGGTGAATACTCTTCAAGATAATTTAAATAATACATCATTGACGGTTTCTATCATCGTGTCCGAGCTCCAATACTTCTCTTGATTTATAAATCCTACTACTTTATCGGAGTATCGGTTTTATTATAATTCATCTCCAATCTTTTAATTATTATGTCTTTGGTGGCGTGACGGCGGCGCAAGCGGAGGCAAGTGGACAAAACCGTATGGAAATGCCAAATCGGCTTTACAGATTCGAATACGTTAAGAAAAAAAGATCGGACTAAGGATAACAAAGGATAGAGCTATAAAAAAAAAACAAAAAAAAAAAAACGATTAAGGCATGAAAGCTCGGCTGGATTTTCAATAATTAACATTGCGATGTGACCGTGGGGTCGAAAGTCGAATAAGGATCATTTAGTAGAGCATATCGAGAGGAGCGGCATTTTCCACGTCCTATCCGTTATTGCATTCTATCTACTGCGTCGACTAGTAGGCGTTTTATATGTGTTGCGAATAGCGATCATTAAGCTAATGGCTTAATCGAGCTTTGGAGTATGGAGAGAACTTGTAGAGTGTGTGTGAGAGAGAGAGGGGGGCTGATTTTTATTGAAAATCTTCAGAATGCATGCTCGCGAGACTAGTATAACAATAATAATAACAACAACAACAACAACAACAATAATAATAATAATAATAATAATAATAAGTAGTAGTAGCAGTCTCTTGCAAGGGTTTTAGAGAGAAAGAGAGCGAGAGATAGAGAGAGAGAGAGAGAGAGAGAGAGAGAGGAGGGAAATGAATGATCGTCGAAGGCAACGAACGATCTCGCTAATTCGGATCGATTTACCTGTCGGATACGAGGCGATGGGGAAGCTCGTCGAAACGCGGCTGCGCCCTTCGCCTCCGAAGACTTGCGCGTGACGGGTATTTAATTCCCGGGAAATAATTGCAGTCCCTCTGCCGCGTACGGTAATTATCGAAATCCAACAGCTTTGCGCCGTCGATCGTCGGGGCGGGGGGGGGGTCTTTTCGGCCGCGTGGAGCGGGATCCCGGGCGAGCGGGGCCCTTAGAGCGCGAAAGATCGATTTATCGCGTGCGCGAGCAGCACCGTTCCGCACAACAACAATGCGAGCCGAGGTCGGATAGAAAGTGCGCGAGGAGGCCTCCTCCTCCTCCTAAAGACTTTTAAATAAAGCGAATCATTACGAAAGGGGATTTTTTGTTTTGTTTTTTTTTCGGCCGCCGCACTCCAGGTCATTACAAAATTCTCCTACGCCCATGTAATTTACTTACAACATTGGAATAAGGATTCCCATCTCTCTCGCGGAGCGTTTCTACAACTTTTACCCAGAACAATGATGCATTATATCATCGTATCAAGATCGGCCATTCTTATAAAGCGTTCTCCGGAGTCCAGATAAGTCCGTCTCGGGGATTGAATAATCAAAGCCCGACGAATAACAGAATAACAGTTCCGCGCGGCTCAATTACCACCGGAGCGACACGGCTACGTGTCCCGCGTACGAGTCTACCGATCGTCGATGTACACGAGGACGATTAAATTTAGAAGGCAGCCCTCGACTGGGCCAGGAGTTTCTCACGCAGTCCGCGCGAATATTGGTCTCCTATTGAGTGTCCTTAGGATAGGGAGGGCGGGGAGGGGCGGGGGGAGTCAAAGGTAAGTTAGCGGGGGACGTCTGAAATAATTACCGGAGCCTCGGTACGAGAATTACGGACAGCTTTGGCTGCATTTTGACTTTCGGACTGTGTAATTACCTCCGCGTCAGTAGGGACGCGAGCGGGAACGAGAGCGGGAACGTGAGCGGGAACGAGAGCGGCAAGCTCGACGCCCCGACGATTCGCCGTTAATTGTCAGGCATCGAGGATTCACCGGATAGGAATAATCAAAAGGATCTTTCCGTCCTCTGGGGCCTCGGAGACGAGCGTCGGGGATCTAAATCTACCTCGGCCATCGCTCCGGACAATCTCGGTCCCGCCCTTCTGCATCGCGGATCTTGCACTTTCCGCTTCGATCCGGGCTCCGGGAAAACCTTCCTGCAAGGTTCAACGCTCCAAGCCGCTAATGGCGCAACTCTGGTGCTTAATTGAAATCCGGAGACCGACGCATTGTGACGCTCGACATCTACGTCTCTACCTCTCTCTCTCTCTCTCTCTCTCTCTCTCTCTCTCTCTCTCTCTCTCTCTCTCTCTCTCTCTCTCTCTCTCTACCTTATTTCTGCACTGATTTATTGTCCGTGGAGAGGTCGAGGAGACTCGATCTTCTCAATTTCCTTTACGGGGATTCGATTTGGAATTCAGCTTTCACGATATTATTATATCCGCACAGCTCGACAACCCCCCCCCCCAATCCTCCCCCTTGATTCATGCGAATGCTGGATATCCGGGATTTATGGCTCCTCCGTAAGGCTCGTCGTCGTCGGTATCGATCCCAGATTCGATGTTCCCGGCCGACATGCAGGGTATCAAGGAATCTCGATACCCGAGCCGAGAAGATACTTCCGCGCGATGGATCGATCGATCGATCGATCGCTCGACCGCGAGTAGAATGTAAAAATAGCTCGGGAAATTATTATCGCCGCTCCGGGGAGTACGCGAGAGAGTGGCACGACGGGTGGTAGCGGTGGCGGTGGATGGAGAGAGGGGGGATGGGGGGGAGTTTAGGTGAAAAGCCGGCACGGAGGAGCGTATATCATTCGGTGGCGCGGATGCTGCTGCTACTCTGTCTCAAATCGCTAGACAATTTCTCCGTGCGAGAGCATCCGAAATAAACACCTCTATTTATCTATTTTACGAGGTGCGCGACAACGTTAGTGGGCCTTTGAAGTCGTGGAGCGACGACGAGGCAGGAAGAAAAGGAGCAACGTCCCCGCGGAATTTCCTACTAGCGATAGGGGCTCCCCGGTCCGAATGAACCCGTCATCGTCGGGGCTGCCGCTAATAAATCCTCCGGGCGATCGTAGCGCCAACGTACATTTGAACGTCGACGGGGATCGGTCGGGGTTGGGCGGTTGGGCCAGGAGGTTTTGGGGGTGGTGGCGGGGATGGGGGGGGGGCGCCACGGCGACGTCCCGCCTCGAAAAACGATGAAAAATCCGGGGCGAGAGTCGCGGCAACCGAGTCCGGCTATCGGTATTCGCATCGGCAAGAAGATCTCCGTTTCTCAAAAACGCGTTTCCTCTTACGTAAGGAGCGCATGCGCGGGCGTCCGAGCCACTCGATCTAGCAGCCGATCCGCTACCCAGGCTCCGCGTTTACTCGTTATCTCGTTGTTTACGGCCGCGACGTCGTCTCCGCGCCCGCGCTGTGATCTTCCTTCGTCTTCCTTTATTCTCCGTGGCAAGCGATTATTATTGTTACTTGTACACTTTATTTTATTTATATATATATATATATATATATATATATTTTAACTCGTTAAGGGCTCGTGTGGCGGCCTTAGCAGTAGTTGTGCTTCGGGTACCCTGGCCCGAGTACTTTATTATTATTGTAATTCATGGCCGCCGCGGAAGAGGTCGTTTAATCAATGCCCGACTTGTCTACTTTTATTCAATTATTATTTCAAGTAATGGGTTCATTAATAAGGTATTCCCGCTCGAGCTGCTCCTTTTTGGCTCATCATTCAGCCGAGAGTCGAATAGCCCCTTTTGCGATACAATCTCCCCGCGCGCTTATCGCTCATCCTTCCCCCGTCTCACCGTCCCTCAATCACGCACACGCGCACGCGCGCGTACGCGCCGAACTTTCCGATACGACTTTATTGGCTTCCTGCTGTATATTTCATCGGGCTCGCTCCCATCATTGCTGAAAGTCCCGGCGGGGGGAAATTTGCATGAGGTAGGCGCGCGCGCTCCCCATTTATAAAATATTGCCTATTATCGTCGCTCGGAGAAAACTAAATTGCAGTACTTTCGGTTTAATTTATTTGCAGTTACTTTGAGGCGGACTCGGCCGGCCGTAATAATAATAATACTAATACTAATAATAATAACGATAATAATAATAATAATAATAATAATAATAATAATAATAATAATAATAATAATAATAATAATAATAATAATAATAATAATAATAACAACAACAACAACAATAATAATAATAATAATAATAATAATACTCTCCCCCTCTCCAATAATAACAACAACAACAATAATAATAACAACAACAATAAGCGCTTCGGCGAAAATTCTCTCCGCCCCGGTCCAGCCCCCGCGGGAGAGATTCAGGATCCAGCGGCGGCGCTCCCGTCCCCGCCCCTGCCAATGCCCCCGCCAATGCCCCCGCCAACGCCAACGCTTGAATACCGAACGAGAATTGATAAATCAATTTGAGATGCGATCGCGGCCCGGGTGGAATCGATCGATTTCAATTATACGTCGCCCCCCCCCCGCTCTGATCCTGCCGAGATAGGGTTCGCTCGCCCGCTCCTTCCCCCCCTCCTCGTCGCCAACGCCAACGAGGGTATCGAAACTTCCGCATGCCCCTGCTTCTCATAAGAATAGCCATTTTCTCGGCGCAAAGTCGAGGCCTTATGCAATGGAGCCGCGATCCGATCGAAATTTTCATCCTCTTGGAAAGGATAACGGTGCCGCCGCGCTACTCCCTGTTACCGGAAGGGTCCCGAGTCGCACGAGTCGCATTGGGTGGAGGGCGGACGGGTGTGTGTGTGGGGGGGGGTAGTAGGTATAACGTGTTTTATGCGAAATCATCGGTGACTTAATTGAAAGTAAATGCATTCGCGGAATACGGTCCTCCCCTTTCATTATTTTACCAGCTTCTTCGTCGCGTTGTGCAACGGCACTCACGCACACACGCACCTTTTTAAAAATCCCTTTATTCAAGCAGCTCTCGCTCCTTTAATATCCTACTAACGATTGCCCGTGATATTTGTTTCATCTTCTTCTTCTTCTTCTTCTTCTTCTTCTTCTTCTTCTTCTTCTGCTTCTTACGTGCTATCTTATTGTTTATTACGAGGATCGATTGGAAGGCTTATTTTTACGGAGGGTGAGTGATTTATCTTGCTGAATAGCTTAGGGTGCCGGTAATAACGTTAATCTCGCTAAGAGGAGAATAAAAATTAGTCGTGTCCCGCACATCGTAAAGAGAGTGATAAAAATGTACTTGTGATTCTTTGATACAAGAAAACGAGAGTCTGACAAATCCATAGCATAGCCTCAGGGGCATAACTTCATGCAAAGGAACGTTTTTAACATGAGCCGGCAAAGTGTTTGCACGTCCAGAGATTTATAGAACTAATATTAAGAAAAACAAGGAAATCATGGGCATCTCTGAGAAGTCATTGTAACACATTGTATATATATATATATATACATCGTATCTCGTATCTCGGTCTCGTGGCGCTATTTCTATTATTCTACCAAAGACCGATAGAGTAATGGAATATCGATCCTCAGCCTGGAGATAAATATGGTTTTATTTTTATTCCAACTAAATAAGCTAAGGATTATTTCTGATAACGCATTGCAGTTGACGTATATTCCTCTGCGACGAGCTCGAAGTAACGCTCGGCGCTTCAAACTCTGACAAATCCGAGGGGGTTTGGTTTTTCTCTTCTCTCTCGCATCGGCGTCGCTGTCGTCGACTACAATAATAAACAGACAAGATTTAAAGCTTTAAAAAGGGCACGGGCGCTCGATTATAAATATAAATATCTTTCAACGTTAAGGAATAATAATTTTTTTGAAGGAAAGCCGTATAATAAGCTTCGCGTCATATCTGATTTAAAATGATTTTTAGCCCGGCTTTATTTCCACTGTAATACTTTATGTAAATGTGTCTTGTAATTGACAACTAAGAATTTTATCGACTCAGCGGTCTATTAATCTCGTTAATCCCTGCCGCCCCCTCCTCACTCTTTACCACCCAATTGCCACCCCGTAACCCTCGTACATGCGCGGATGCATACGTCGCGTTGTACGATCTAGTTGAAAGGCCGGAGGGGATGGGGTGAGGGGGTGAGGGAGGTTAGGAGGGGCGGACGGACGTTGTTGTTATTCGCGAGTGAGACGCCAAGTCAATGTATGCACATTCCCACCGCGGCGAATTCGCCGAACGAAGCTTAATCAAAGGAGCGAGGATGAGCTCTTCGATATGTCGCGGCTCGCCGTCACTCTCTGCTGATTCGTTAAACGAGACATGCCAATCCGAACGACAAGAGCGGTGTCACATATTCCGTCGTTTTTGCAAAGCCAGCGGAATTCAAAGACTCGCCGCGGTCGCTTCGATCTATCCTTTCTCTCTCTCTCTCTCTCTCTCTCTCTCTCTAGCGTGCTCCTATCGTGGACTTCGCCCCTTTCCCTCCCTCTCCTTTAATAATTCTACACCCCCCCACCCCTCCACCACCGATACCTACTTATTTTCCATTAGTCGTACAATTCTGAATCAGCTAGCGGAGGAATTCGGCGGGAGAAGCGGGACGGGAAGCTCGGGTAGACCTTACCTGGCCCGAACGAAGCTCCTCCCGGAGTGCACGTGTCAAGCGAGACACGGGTACCTAATGTCAAACAGCCTCGTTCCACATCTGCGGTCTCGCGCTACGGTGCACGCGGCTCGATAAACATTCCAAATGAAGCCATTAATCCCGTGGATTCGCTGTCCGGGTATAATAGCTGCCGGAGCGGCCTTGTGCGGAGATAACTTATCCCCGCTGGGGAATTACGCGACGCACTTGACATTGCGTGCCGCGGTACTTTGCATACAACGGCCTCGAAAATCTCGAGTGGGAGAGAATACCCCGTCGTACTTTAACGCGCAGCCTTACTTTTGCGTGAATTTAGCGTGGCATTGTGCACCGGGACAATTGAGACATAAAGCCGACGCCGTCGCCGCCGCCGCCGCCGCCGCCGCCGTGTACCCTTAATGAGCCGTCGTTCGCGAGTTTCTCTGCTGGGCCTGGGGAGTAAGGGGGGTGGTGGGTGGGTGGTGGCGGTGAGGGTAGGGGTTATAACGATAATGGGGCCGGACTTCGCCTCGCGACCTTGCGGCTCCCATGGCCGTCCTTTTCTCGCCTTCTACGTGCAATTAGCCGCTCTTTGTTTCGTCCGCCTCCGTTCCCTCTTTTCTTAACGCACGCCGCGATCTATATAAGCTCGACTAGTTTAAGGCCTCCAACCTCTACGCGTTCCCGCCCCCGGGAGGATTTTCACGCCCCGTCGCATCTACGCACTTGGATGCGCGTGGACGTTGGACGGTGGACGTTGGGTGGGGGAGGGGGGCTGCGTTGGTGGACCAGTATGGGCGGCCTAGGTGGCAGCGGTGGCGGTGGTGGCGGCGGCGGCGCACCAGTCGATTCGGAGCGAGATATTTTAAGAGGAACTCTTAAAAGGAGTCGGTAAGATTGTCCGGCGGCTGACTTGCGGGACAAGGAATTCAAAGCGACTGCTATTCAAGGAATGCTAATCTTCGGTTCACCTAATGATGATAAATAGCTTGTTTCGAGATAGCTGCTGGAACTTCTGGAACTTCTGTCTCATACTCCCCCCTCCCCCTCCATAATTATTCCACTCGGTCGTTGATTTTGATCGATTCGATTTTTCGACGCGGCTCGTCCGTCGCGAAGGCCTGAAAGTACGAAGAAATCGTTGCCTAGGAAGCCCAGGGAAGAAATAAGCGAGTACGTGAGTAAGTGAATCCTTGCCGGGCGCATCTCTTTCACGATTAAGACATTGTAAAATATTGCTCTTATTGAATTGCTAATGATATTTTCTTTTATTGGATTTTTGCTTTCTACGTGCGCCTGTAAGTCCGCAGTCTAAATCAGAACGTCTTATTGAAATAGCAAGAGCGATTTTGTAAAATGAGTCGAACTCGAGAAAGTCCCGTTCTATTAATTTTTCATGTCAACCTCTTTGTTGCTCTTATTCTCTCTCTCTCTCTCTCTCTCTCTCTCTCTCT
The DNA here is from genome assembly GCA_018883505.1 of Ceratosolen fusciceps. Taxonomy (NCBI): domain Eukaryota; kingdom Metazoa; phylum Arthropoda; class Insecta; order Hymenoptera; family Agaonidae; genus Ceratosolen; species Ceratosolen fusciceps. The sequence continues at coordinate 7,880,616 of RCIC01000005.1, forward strand.
CTCTCCTTTACTTTACTTTTCAGAAATATTATTTCTTGAGACTTTAATTTTATCAACGACAATGATATACCTTTTTTATAATCTCGTTCGAGTTTTTCATACATTTCGTCGAGTCGAGCACTCATCAATCCACAACTTTTACCTTTTAATTTTTTCTTTCTTTTTTTTTTTTTTTTTTTGCATATGTATCACATCGCGATAAGGATGTTTCTTAAACAATTAGAGACGGTAGGTTATTTGTCGAAGAAATACTTAATGTTAAATATACATTTGATATTTTTCAAGATAATTTTCCAGCGAGGATGTCATGCCTTAAATGCTATCGGGGTTACCTCTCTTGCATTTCTTTTATTTTTCATAGTTTCATACTACAATATTTATTATCCTCTCAGCTCCGACATTATGTACATAATCATTTCTTTTTTTGTTTCTCATTTATCGTGATAAACAAGTAGTACAATCAATTGTTACGCTGAAAAAATCTTCTTTTTTTTCATTCTGCAATTGTAAGTTCTCGATTCATAAAATCAATGTAATATTAATTTATTGATAAATTATGTTGGTGTGTTGGCAAGGGAACGATTCAGGCGAATGTTTTAAATTTTAGTTTTTAATATTGTGCATCGTCTGAATATTTAGTTGTACATAGAAGTAAAGTAACTCTTAGAGACGCGTGATAAACGCGTCGTAATATGGTAATATACACATACAAAGTATAAAAATTCTTGCAATTTTTAATGCATTATTGCGATTATTCTAACAGAAAGTAAAATGTCAGTAAAAAATAATGGACATCTTGTAATTAAGAAATTAAAAACCATTAACGACTTTTACGTAAGAAAATAGAATAAAATTATCTGTTTCGACTAATGTCCAAGTAATAAATATGTTAAAAATGATTTATGGACAATAATTAATTGGGTAATTGCTTATCAAAACGTGCCTTCGAATATATGCAAACTATAAATACAGCACAACATACGTAGTTAGGACTTTAATTGCTTTCGTTCATGACGCGCGCAATCTGAATCGCCTTTAAATGTATATTAAGCTCGCAACTCGGAGAAGCCATTAAAACTTCTTCCGTCAAAATCGGAATGTTTTTTTTTTTTTTTTTTCTTTTTGAATGAATAAGAAGGCCGTTGATAAACGTACTATGCATAATGGCATGAAAATTTCTCGGCTACGAGTGGCCCGTTAACACCAGCAACACCAGCAGTAGAAGCAGCAGCGTGCCCTTATTAAACGATGTTAAGTGTTTTGGAGAAAATCACGTCATCGCCTGTCTTCGTTTGCTCTCCTCATTTGCGACAGGCGATTCCCCTTATACTCTCGCCGTTAATAAATCCCGGAATTTTTCTCACCGTCTTCGCGTATATATATATATATATATATATATACGCATAGGCATACGTATTTGTAAAGTATTTGCTCGTCGGAGGTTATCGCGACGAGGGACAAGTTTTCATTTGCCAACGATGTTAACCGTATTACTTATTACGGCCATTATCTTTTTTTTTATAATAAAGGTCAGGGCGAGGAACGAAGAACAATCAGGCCTACGAGCGTTAAGGAAGAATTAAAACGATCTCTGCATTCCCATCGTATTACTTTATTGCATGGGCATTGCAAGCAAGCTGGTATTTGGTCTGGTTATTGTCTCTTCCTCGAGTCTTTTTCTACGGAAAAAGAGAGAAAAAAAAAGAGAGAAAAAAAAAGAACCAACAAGTCGGCAAGTGTTGGTAAAGGTCAGGGGGCAGTCGAAAGCCCCATGTGGTGAAATTCGGAAATCCCCGGCGGAGGGCAATAAACTCCGCCGGAACTTTAACCACTTGACGATTGGCTTCCTTAAAACTTCCCTCGTAAGGTAATAAAAACGGCCGGGAAAACGATACCAGACTCGCAATGCACTCGTGACCGTTTGTCAATAGGAAAAGTATCTCGGTGTCGCAATAAATTGATCCAGTCGACGAGTGAAAACGCAGAGGTTTTGTAGTAGTCTGCCTCCCCTCACGAGCGCCGACGACTCGTTCGCTTTGCACTTGAAAATGAGTTACTGACTGCACATGAGGTTCTATTGGTTATTATCACTAGGCGGAGCAACTTCATTTGTTAAACGTACCAAGTCGCAATCGATTACTGTAGCCGATTTCAATACTTTTACAAACAACAACGCCCTTTTCTTATTACCTCGAGATTCTACTACGTGTGGACTGACTAGTCAATTTGTGCTGATTGAATGTTGCGCTAATGGCACATATGCATTACACCGGATCCATATTGTGTCGAGCCTTATTAAAATACTACATATGTTAATCAATCGCTAGAAATAATTGTAGAACAATCATTTATTGTAATGGAGATATGTGTGTTTCTCTCTCCCTCGTGGCTTACATACGCATATACATACGTATATACAGGAATACACTCGATCGAGTAGTTTTATTCATTCTGGGCCTTTGTCTTGCGAGCCTCGTGGAAAGTCCAAGAAATAATAAGATCGAAGCTATTACGAAGTAGGAAAAATATTTTTTCGTTCGATATTAATAATTTCATTGGGATTCATTTCGTAAGGCTCTCGTCTCGTGCGATTATTCGTGGGATATGAATGACCGATTGAGAAAGCACGTCGTCTCGCATTATAACGAATGACTGTTCGCATTCGATAATGAAAAAGATAGAAGTAAAGAAAAGAAAAGAGAGGAAAAGAAAAGGGAAAAGAAAAATGCCAAGTCTGTAGGGGAAAATGGTGGAAGGAAGAGCGGTTCCGCGTTTAGCTTTAGGAGTGCGGACAGACCAAACGGATTGGAAACTCGTGGTTTTTCAGTAGTTTTGAAACCAGAATATATTTAACGATTTGGGAAAGTGATCGCTCTGGCCTGCGTACCGAATCTAGAACTCGGACAGGTATTCGCATTTTTATAACAAGAATGTAATTGGTTCGAAAAAAAAAGAAAAAGAAAAAAAAAAGAAAGAATTACGAGCTATAAATTATCTTCAAATAGAATTTGTATTGTTTTTATGATTGTTCCGTTCTAAGAAACTCTACAATGTATCGTCCCGGCGGCGAGCGATATTTCTGGCTGCAACAAAGTAATTTGCCAACTTATTAGTCCCACGTATTGTAAATGCACGTGGTTCTCTAGCAGGTCATTTGTATTAGTTTTGTAATACGAGTCGAGGCCGATGTATTATAAGTACATGAATACATAAAGGGAAGGCTCGCATGCGCGCCACGTGTTAAAATTCCAGCGAATTTATTTAACGCGTTGCCGCTGATAAATTATCGAAGTCTGAGGATCGTTCATAAGGTCATTAATAGTAAGAACGATCGCAGTTGCGCTTACCTGGTAATACCGAGTCGAAAGTAGGTGTAAAAAATAAATAAATAAATAAATAAATAAATAAAAAATAAAAAATAAAATAAAAGTAAAATAAAAATACGCTCGTTTCAATCAAAGATAACACGATATCTTAATTTAAATAGAAGAAAAAAAACAAACAAACAAACAAACGAAAGTGTATTTTCCCATGGGCGGGATAATAGCAGCAGGTGGTGCCGCACACCTAGATATTTACATATGTATGTATGGAGGAGGCGAGTGCCGGTGGAAGCGGAGCCAGTGACTTTCGCGGCGGAAAATTATCCAACGGTCGCGCCAATAATTGAGGAAGAGAGCCGGGGTGGGTTAGTGGGGGGGGGTGAGTATGACATCGGCCCGTTAACCTTATTTGATATTTATTTCGTCCGGGTCCGGGAGGAAAAGCGTCGGTGGAGGGAGGCGCCAGTGAAAGCCCGGCGACACAACAATACTCGTCTTGGAGGTTGCGCGGGCGGCTCGGACTCCCGCTGCGGCGATGGAACGGCGGAGGCGCTGCTTGTTAACTTTTTGATTTCCCACTCGCGGGCTCGGCCATTGTCTGGTCGAATCGCAATACACGAAATCCACTCCCACTGACAACTAATTACCGAGCCCGGCCGGGGCTGGGAATGGTGCTGCGGGATAATGCACGTTTCCAGGTTTCTAAGATGATTTAGCGGACAATGCCGACGGCGGTCCGCGTTCCTCTCGGGAGGTGGAGGGTGGATCGTTCGACGACGGAGATATGCGGGTGAAGGAGCAAGAACGACGAGGCGAGAGAGAGAGAGAGAGAGAGAGAGAGAGAGAGAGAGTTAATTTAATTTAATCTTTTGTTCCTTTCTCGCTCATTGTTCTCGGGGAATATGAAATTGTAGGTCACACTTGACGCGTGAATCGATGTAATCGCTCGAGTCATTCATCGATCCCAAGGGCATTGAGTGCTATTTCGATAGGAGGATCTTAATAATAATATTTCAGAAGCCTCGGTTTGATATTTAAATAACCTCGTTGGAATTTGTCGAGTACGAACAACGCGTCCCGGCACCGACGCATCCTCGCCGTTTCAAAATTCCACGATTCACTTCAGCATCTCCTCAAATCTTGGCCAACGTACTTCGATTCTCGTAATAATTACGCAATAGACAAAGTATCTCTCGCATCCGATACGTAATTAATAATTAAATCAGTGGGAGACGTAAGGATACGTGATGGTTCTTCGTTCACAAGGGTCTCGTGCCCTTTATTTACGTTGGCAGTAATCAATGCCGATTGCGTCGGTCTCGAGAGCAGCTTTAATTTTCCCGCCTACGACCTCTTCCGGCCAAATGTTACATAATTTCATCACTGGAGTGAAGAGTGAAGGCATTGTGAAACGGGTCTCTCTAAGCGCACGTAAGCGGCATTCACAAATCTGTATCTGGTCGCCGTAGATCTTGTTCGAGCGTCGACAGCAATGAGATCTTCGAGACGGAGAGATAGAGAGAGAGAGAGAGAGAGAGAGAGAGAGAGAGAGAGAGAGAGAGAGAGAGAGAGAGCGAGAGAGCGAGAGAGAGAGAGACCGCGAGTGGTTCAGGAGGCTCGTTAACCTGTGAAATCAGCTGACAGACACGAATGTTTGTGTCTGCACTCGTGGCGCCAATTACTTCCCAACGAAAGTAGAAATTTGATTGAGGGGCGCGATCCAAGGCCGCGCAGCTTCCGCATAATTCCGCCTCTTCGGTAATTCAATCGGTAATTACGAAACCCCTGGGCTGTCCCACGGCTGCCGAACGGCGGCTCGGATCACAAACGGCAGCGAGTCCAGCCAATTACAAGACTCGAAATACAAGACGCGCGGGGATGACGTTGACCGTTATCGGCGCCGCGCGCACCTCTACGTTCTCGCAAGTCGCTATCGAAATCCCAGGCGACGATGGGTGTAGGGGACGCCCGACGCCCGCCGCCCCCTCCCCACATCCGAGGCTTGGAGGGGGATGATCGAAGAACCAGCGGATGCAGCTACAGTTTACCCGGCGAACTTAATAAGCGATTCTAATGGCCATGTCAAGAAAATTATTCCTTCATTACTAGTACTCGGAATAGACGTCTCGTTGATTTCTTATCGCGTCTCGGTAGCTTTAATATCTTTATTTGTACGTTAAAAGAGATCGATTGATGGAGAAATTATATGCCGTGGCTTGCAATTTGCACTCGTTAATTAATTTCGAATCGCCATTGGAAAAAGTGCATTAGCGTCGTCGTGGAGGTCGACGAGGCTGGACGAGGAGAACGTCCGGGAGCGTAAAAAGTCAGGATGATCGGAAAGCGGCGCTCTCGGTTAGCCTTATTTTGTAAATCTAGGCATTAGTGGAATAAGCCGATGGCAATTAAAAGGATCGTGTTGTCGGGGCGGGAGTTGGTCGGCTGGGTGGGTGGGAGGGGGGCGACGAGGGGAATGAGAAACTCGCGAGCATCATCAAAGGTTCTAGCGGCTCGGAAAAAGAGGGGCCAATTAGTCAGGCAAGTAAACACCTTGCATCCAGGGAATGCGACTCTGGATGGAAAGATGGACGGATCCCTGTCCCCGGCCCCGGACCCGCTCCCTCCCTCGCGGCTCTCCCTCGCGGCTCTCCCTCTCCACCGACGACTCACTTTGCCGTCTTACTGGGCTAAAAAGCCGACCTCTCCTTATATTAATACGGCCGACGGATCTTACGAGGCAGAGCCCGAGTTAACGAAGTAACCGAAGTCTTCCCTCGAACCCCCCCCCCTATCTACGGTCTGTCCGGCCAGTTCATCCTCTCGTCGCGACATCGCCACACCCATTGAGGGCGACGTTGAATCGCGCGTTTCTTCCGATCTCTCGCCCTGGGGAGACGCGTGGCGTCGCTCCTTCGCCCCGAGACGTTTCTCACGCTCCCGCAGACGAGGGGGACTGCCCATCCCCCTTCTTTACGACCATTGAGATTGCGCTGAACGGCATTGTTCGTGGCGCACCCGATTACCTGGTCGCTCGATTAATATCCTCGTCATCTGCCTCCTCCAGCGGCTCGTCACATCAACCTTAGCCCTTTAACGCTCAGTCAGCTCAACGTAGCGACAGCTCGTCTCGCTTCCTCGGCTACGCTCGAGCTTCTTTTATCATCCTCACGGACCATTCGGTGCTCGCGCGACGCGACTAAACGATCCTACGCTATGACGCTACGTTCACGAAGTAAACGAGACCGACCGAATAGTCCCAAATTATAATCATTAATCAAGCAACTCTAAAATTACACGGGCTTCCTAAACGTTAAAGCTCCTACGGAATAAGTGCTTTGAGGTAAACATGCTGTATCCATTGGTATTCGGGTTATGCAGACGGCAATGTTCCTGCTCCTGCTCCTGCTCCTGCTCTCCCCCGCCATCTCCCGACCTTTTATTCAAAAATAATACCTATTCATTGCAAGATATTTGATCGACGAAAGCTTACGGGAGTAGGCTTAATTTCTTTCCATTCGCCCGTCCACCGAAGCGTCATCTTTATTTATAAATAAGCCTTTGAAAAAGCACATTCGAATCGAGGGAATCGTTCTCATATCGTTCGGCTGCAATCAGTTGTCAGTATTGGTTAGGTATCCCGAGCCAAGCTACATTTATCAATTAGCGCAGATCCATTGCGAGCTCTTTATAAACAAACCCGAGACTTATGTATTAATTATTTCTAACATTATTAGGGATCCGGCAATTGAGGTATTTATACAAAATTACATGTCGCGCAATGCGCTAAGGAATTTATCGAACCCATGTTCCGTACGAGCTTAAGCCGTGAGCCGATGTAATTAAAAAGAACAAAAATAAAGGCACGAGTGCTTTGCTGTCGGAATGCGCTATAAAATTAATTAACTCTCGGATTATTACGATTCTTTTGTATTTTTAGCCTCGGGCCATTACATTACGTTCATTAAAGGATAATAACTGCGAGATATTTTATACAATATGCACGTTTCTGTATTATAATATTAATTTGATAATGGAGGCCTTTATTATAAATTTATGGAACATTTTAACTTTCTGTTTCGTCATAATTTATAAGAAAGAGTAACAACTCTTCGGGACATTCAATGTGTTGTAAGAAGTAGCATTTATTTAAACTCATAGTACTTAAAATATACATTACAAAATCTTCAAGTGTACGATCGTCGTCTTTGTTTCATTTCGTATTATTTATTGTTATAATTACATAGATAGATCTATAGATAGATACATAGAGAGAGAGAGAGAGAGAGAGAGAGACGAAGGACTTTAAGTGCAGATTGACCGATTTTCCTCACGGGCGTTCGACTCTTTTTACGCGCGTCTTGATCATTCGCGGCTACAAAGCGCCTTTCCGGCAGCAAGACTAATGAAATAATCTCGGGCCTCCAGCTGATAATCTAGATAGAGATGGTCCCGTTAGCTCATTATGCAATCGAGTATCGAAATCTACGCGGGGGAAAATAAAAATTGAGGGACTCGATATTACCGAGTCGCTCGATTGTTGGGCTCAAATACATCCTCGCGTGGACGCTCGGCGTCCTTAATTTATCGATGCCATTCATATTTCCGTGTCATTCATTCTGCTCTCGAGCTTAATCCCTCGATCGGTAGCTCGATCGGTCCCTCGCTCGGCGGATCCAGCAACACTGTATCCAGCGTGCTCGCCGCGCCATTTATATTTATGTCCCCGCTTACATAAATAACATTACGTAAATCCGGTATACCCGGCCGGGCTCCCGAGGCTCCTTCGGCTCCAGGTATCATAAATATAATTTTTACCGTACCCGGGAGCGCATTCGTCAAACACCTGGAGCCCACTCCAATTACCTGGGCCGATCCATTTGGTTCTAGTGCGTCGTCACAGCTTCGGGGAAGTGCAGCGGAGCTCTATCAGGATCTGGCATACCAGAGACCGCGATAAGGATGTAAAATAGTAGGGCGGGGTGGGTAGGGTGGGTAGGGCAGGGTGCCGTCGACGGCCATTTACCGCAAGCGAATAATTAGCGACATTAGATATGACATCGCTGATGGGATCCTCCCGGGGGTCAAACTCGCGCCGATCCTCCACCCCCTCGCCCACTCCCTCCCCCACGCCGTAGAGCCCCGCGGCGGCGATCTCGTTACTAGGCTTCGTGATAAATTACCGGGAGGATAACGAGCTCCGGGGACTCGGGGACGCTTCCGGTTCGAGCTTGAGTCCCGGCGGTGACATCCGTGGCGGTTGCCTCAATTTTAATTAAGCCGCCGCTCACAAACACACCGTGGCTTTCTAATTTCGTCGTGGCTCGCCGTCGACTGACTCTCGCGGATCCGACGTCGCGTGGATGACGGATTGAAAAACCTTTGAAAGCCTTGGTCGGCCTCGACGCGGCTCCTCTTCGTCCCTTCTCAAAGTCAATTCAAATGTCAAACCGAATGGAGACGGAAGGGAAGAAAATAAAATCCGACTTGGTCGTCTTGCGATCTTGGGCTAAATCGTCTTCGACGCCCGGATAATAATTATTTGGACAGCCATCCGGTAATTGAGCGTGTAATGACTCGTGAATTAGAGCCCCTTTACTGCGTGGCTGACTGTACCCCGACCCGTCCCTGGCCGCGCAACCTCAGCTCGTCGTTGCCTCGATCGGATCGATCGAATCGAAACCCTTGCGTGCCACCGTTGCTGGCACGAGTCCGATCCCATGGCGTTAAACAAGCGAGGCTGTCAATTCTGGACATCATTTAGACGGAGGCTGTCCGGAGGTAGTCCGCGACTGCCCCTTCATCCCGTCGCAGGATTATCAATAGCGCTCGGCCGAGCGCGAAATCACCTGGAAAGGTGATCCGGCTGCGTTTTCGTCCGCGCTCCATACATAAAGGATCGTAACGCGAGTCCAGAAGGCGGAACCGAGATGAGCCCTTAATTGGATCAAGAGCTCCTCCGACTCCTCTTAATGGCTCTCGATCGGCCAATTAACGGCGCGCCTCCCTGGATCTCCGGCAGCCCGAACGGCGATGCTGCGCGGCATCTCCGTTCCTCGGTCTTGTCTTTAATTACCGATGCCCGGCTACCGCGAACTCGAGCATTTTGTCGGTGTGATTGATCGTGCGGAATTTTATTTGGCGATTAGACCTTGGCTACCCTAATGGCTACCCTCCTCCTCTGCAACGCGCCCCTCTGCCCGCGACGTTTTTCCAGCGACGCGACGGGAACGTGCGGGTTATTGGGGCTGAATAGAAGTGCTGCCGATACTGCCCGAAGCGGATTTTCTTACTCCGATCGATTCTCAAGGCTTAGGTAATAACGGAGCTTGAGCAGAAAGAGCAACATCGTCGATTCAACAAATTCCTCTCGCGTCGTCCCCTTACTTTCCTACGATAATAACCATAACCTCGCGATGACATTGCCATCAATATTGCCTAATATTGCCTAATGTTCAAATAATTATTAATTTATAGGGTTCGCGTACGTACGTACATGTTCCTCTGTCTTGTTTTTATTTATTAATTGAGCAGTACTTACCAGTCCCCAGCCGCAATCATTACCAGAACAAAGGACAATTGTACTTTAAGCGACTAATCGTAAATAATTTCGTGTTTTAGCAAATTGAAAAGAAATGTAAATTTAATTTGAAGGGAGGTAAAATTGACTCTTTGTTCGGTCGTGCAAGGATTTTCATTGCAATTCCGTTTCGATCAAGTCAAAACGATGCTCGAGGGGGCATTAATTCAAAAGCAGCCTCACATTTATACGAATGCGCCCCGTATCGCGGGACAATCGGCGATCGGTAATGCGAGCATTAAGGAAGGCTTCGTTTCCGACGAGTACGCGCGGAGCTCATATTATTTATGTAGGAAAGCCCGAGCTTGGGGAATGATCAAGTCGGTTCGATTGGTCGACAAGTGAGCGAATGAGGATCCACTTGGGAATATTCGATGGAAGGAATGCGCTCTTATTAAGGCATTGCAAGCGTGAACGCTAACCGGTGCGGGTATAGGAGCGGTGAGGGGCGAGGGGCGAGGGACTATAACTGCCGAGCTCCGGCATTCGGTGAGCTGAAAATCTTGTGAGAAAATGAAATAATCTCATAATTTCTTTAAAGGAAAGAGCTGAATTCCTCTATTAATTGGTTAAGAGCAGCCGAGTTGTCTTGCGGGCAATGAATCGTAGCATTTATCCGAAATCTCGCGCTCACTTTCTAACGATGCCCGCTTAAAAATCCTTTTAATAAGCGCGGGCAGCAATGCATTTGTTTTTTCAAGCTCTCTCTCTCTCTCCCCCCTCCCTCTCTCCCCCTCCCTCCCTCTCCCTCTCTCTCCCTCTCTCTCTCTCTCGCATCTCTTTTTTTGTACACACGTGTACGTATAAGCTTGGGACTCGGTAGGAATAAGCTTTACCAGGGATAAATAAAAATTAGTGTCGAAAAACGTGCTCGTGTGCAGAAATCGATTATAAAGCTAATCTGAATCGTAATTATAAAGCCTATGAAAAAGTTGATTGAGATCGCGGTCGTAAGGGGTGAGGGGTAGGGGGGGGGCGGGATCGGGGGGCGTCGAGGAGGATTAATATAGGGGAGTTTGTGGAAGCCGATCGAAGCCGATCGAGGCGATCTATGAAAATTCTTGAGGATTGGATGGGGCAAGAGGAGCCAAAGCCGTTAAAGGAGCCTTCTTGGCTAATAATGTAATCAAGAGCTCTCGGGGCCAATGCAGGCTTATCTTGGCTCGCTCGGGGAGATAAGAGAGAGCGTGGAGAGAGACCGAGCCGAGGATTCTCATCTCGTTTCCCAGTTCCCGGAGCTGCCAGTACTCGCTTTAACGATGCTCTCTCGCCTCGAGACCGAGCAGACGTATTCCCATATCGGGGCTTGATAAATTCGCCGTCGGAGGAGAGGGCCTTGGCGAGGTGAAAGGAGGGCTCGGGGGGGATTTTTACCTAGCCGGGGACGATTAGACGGATTTACGTCGCCTCGAATAAAGTGCATTTCGTTATAAATAGCCTGTCCGCGGCGATGCTGCTGCTGCTGCTGCTGGTGGTGGTGGTGGTGGTGGTGGCGATGGTGGCGATGGTGGCGATGGTAGTGGTGGTAGTGGTGGTGACGATGGTAGTGGTGGTAATGGTGGTGGCGGCGGCAGCGTCGGCGTCGGCGTCGGCGTCGGCGTCGGCGGCGGCGGCAGCCGAGGTCGGACATCGAAGCCGTTGCGCAATTCTCTCTTTTTATCGTCCCGGTGATGTACGAGCGGCGCGAAGGATCAGGGACCGGGTGAGGGATTATTTTAAGAGCCAGTGCGCGTTAAAGCGTAGGGCCCGAATTATTAGTCGTCTGGTGGGGGGGGGGTTATGGGGGGAGCACCATGGGCCAGGAACGCGCCTAGTGGATTAGCCCGATGTATTTTCGGCGGACGATCGCGGTTGATGAATGCGCGTGGAAAGTTGGACGCTTCCGGTTGACGGCGGCGACGTGGCGCGATGGATCGGCGCGATTTGATGGATGATTGAATAGGATGGAGCCGAGCTGCGCCGAGCCGGGCGCGATATTACGAAAACGCGGAACAAGGACATTATTATGCAACCGCTTAGCGCTACTTTCCCTCGGCTCCCCCCCCCCAACTACCGCCCCAATCTATCTATTTTGTCAATTCTCTTTGGCCTCGTCACTACTGCCGCATTCGCGGTTTTTCATAGGTTTTTTTTCCCTACGTAGAGCAGCCATTGGTAATAAAGGCATTGGAAGCTCACGAGAGATTTGACCTCTTTGATCTCGGAGTCATCGTTTCTCTCCCCCTACGCCCCCCTCCCGCTCTCTCTCTCTCCCTCTTGAGCAAAGGCTTTGTAAAATCCACTATCAAGTATCTGAATTGAGAAATGATACATTCACGCATTATTCGATGCTCTCGAGCCGGCTCGAGAATTCGAGATGTAGAGACTATTTCAATGCTCTCCGACAAGGATGGAACTGCACGCTGCACTTTGCGAAGCACGGCTAAAATTAAGAGGAGCTTCCCCTCCGCCCCCCTGTCCCCCGCCACCCCTCCATTCCTTTACAATCAAGCGCCGTGTAAATCTGTAAGGACTGTCCTGGCTAATATAAAATAGCCCATCTTACGAGGAAATATTTCACGCGCTATCCAAGTGATTTATTGGTATTTTAGTGGATTAGCGCCCACACCGAGGAGAAGCATTATTTACTCTGTGCTTGATAAAGTCATTAAATCCCGATGACTGATATTTATTCGGGACAATTAATAATTCCGGCTAACGCGGCCTTTGTTTATTCCCTCGTGGCTAATGGAGGGGGGGGGAGGGCGGCGTCTCGTTCGTAAACATTGTTTAGCCGAGACTCGAGCGAGTGCGTAAATAAGATAATAAATAATCGGCTTGAAGTGGGAAGGTTCGGTCAGGCTGATCGATTCGTCCGAGACATTCATTCTATGGGGCGTAGCCGAAGCTTCGGTTTCGCTTAATCCGACGCGTTAACCTGGCTCTTTGAGAAGCGCGATTTTCTTATATCGCAACGCGTAATTGAAACGACGGGGACAGGCGGGAAGCTGATCTGACATTGGTATTAATTTTACCGAGGCTCGGATGACATTAGCCGGCGATTTCGCGCATCCGGGGCCACGTGCGCCGAGGATATTTTAGCCGCCGATACCTTTGGTATCGCACGAGTTGCATCTGCTAAATTGCACTAGAATTTTATTGACAACCGATTTCATACTTTTTACATCGATGCGCTTTAAAGAGCAAGACGTCATTTACGCTCGAGTGCGCATCTTCCGCGGCTTCATTGGATCCATTTTCAATGGACCATACATGGACTCCCCCCCCCCTTTTTTTTTTTAACTTTTTGACACTAATACGGCATTATATTGCCGAATAACGAGGAAAGAAAAGAAAAGAATGGCTATTAATGGGTTTTAATGGGTATTAGCTGGATCGCGAATCGGTGCGTATTATCTACTTGTTAAGTTTTCATAACTATTTGGCGTGGAAAAATAAAATTCCTGGAAAATAAAATGCTCCTCTCTCTCTCTCTCTCTCTCTCTCGGCATCTCTCACTCTGTATGCGTGTGTATGCGTGTCCGAGTGAATAATTGCGGCCGAATAATCGTTCGCCGAGTGTCGAAACTCCTGTAATAATAACCGGGATAGCAAAGAATTGTGCTAATGGAACAAGACACACAATGGTTTTTGCAATTTAATGCTTCGCCTACAACTGATCGCTGCTGAATTTTATGTTACGAAATAACGAAGATTATAATTAATCCAGGCCTCGCTTTTCATTCAAATATTACTATTATTTTTTTTCTCTCTTCAAGTTTTATACACAGATATTAATAACTCCGTTAATCGCCACACCTTAACCGCGGATAAGATAACATAGGAAAGCTATCGAGAGTGGAATGCGCACTTGTTAATTAATGTTTCACTTGTATAATATGTAATGGGGGGGGGGCGATTTATATGTTAGCTGGAGGTAAGAGTCGAAAGCCAGACTCTTTTCCGCCGTTTTATTTAAGCATTCTTTTGTAGTTGTAATAATTGAAAAGGGAGGGGAGTCACCGACTTCTTTAATGCACTCGATAGGCCGAATGATTAAATAAATACACGTGGCTTGGCTCGGCTAGTCATTCCTAAAACCATGAAAATAGCCACCGCAACGGTAGATAATGCGAGCAAAGACCCTTAAGTTACCTGCTTTATGGGGGATTATTCCGTGAAAATGATATGACCGACGTATAAAGGCTGGACGTGAAATCCGATGCTTACGGTATCCGCTGAACTTTTGCATTCGCGCCGCAATTTACATACTTAAAATAAACGTAAACATTACAGCTGTACTTGTAGAGGGGTATTAATGAGGGAGCGATTTGAGTAAAAGACCAGTAAATCCGGCCAAGTAGCAGCAGCAGCAGCAGCAGCAGCAGCAGCACTCATCGATTACGCCCATAAATCGTGGCTCATGGCCCGATAGCCGCGTCAACTTACCACTCGGCCATTAACGAATCCGCGCTCGAGGAATAAATTATCCGATTCTTTCCACCCTTCCCACTCCACACCTATCCCCCCGACCCCCCTGTCGCAAGTAAGGATGAGACGAAGGAATGAGAAGAGAAGGAAAGTCGACGAGGTTTCGCGGATTCGTTGAAGCCCCTCTTAAAATAACAGGCCAACAAAGTAGACTTCCCAATAAAATGCCCGGATTATGAACTCACTGGCCAGAAGAAGGTCCTGATTATACTCCGGTATACCCGAGCGCGAGCTTCCCAAAAGGAAAAGCTCCCCTCCAGGAAAGTAAAAGCCCGTTTTATTGGACCGTCAGGGTGAATGGCGCGGTTGTAAATAAAGTGAGCCATTCCACTTTGCTCGGCCGCTTCCCCGATGAGAGATTTAATGCCCTCGCGGCCCTTCCCTGCACATCTTCATCATCATCATCATCATCATCATCATCATCATCATCATCAACATCATCTTCTTTTTCTTCTTCTTCTTCTTCTTCGTTTTTTTTTTGGCCTCTTCCTCGTTTGCGCCACCCCCGATGAAACGATCCGAAAGCTTTTGTACGAGGTCGCGACAGTACGCTCGACTCGACCCGCGAACCAATCCGATCCTTATTAATTGACATTCCACCGGTTTTCAGGACGTTCACTCTCACCTCCGACCGACCGATTAGCCGGTTTCTAAAGCTAATTCGCCTGGCCTACACAGCCCCCTCCTTGCTTCCGCGTAACTAGATTTTTAGCTCTCGGCCATAAACCCCCTCTGATGGTGCAAAGCACCATCGGCACACTCTCCTCCCGTACTCTCGGCGAAATTCAAATTTTCAACCTATAGAGTTTGCGTGTTTTATAGGGCACCGGAAAACTCGGTATCAGTACGTGCACGTGCTAACGAGGACTTCTCCATGAAAATTATAATAATTGCATCTAATAAATTCCGGAACGATAAATTCCCGGCTCTTCTACGAACAATGTTCGAGCGAGATTCGCGCAGGTCTGTTTGAGTGGATTGAGCGGAGCAATGTTTACCTTAAACAATGATCAGCAGCCCGAGCAGCCATGGGTTTGTTATTATTGCCTTCGAAGTCGATCCCATGAAAAGCGATAAATTTTCAGGTTTACGCGGCCGGGGTCCGATTCCGATAAAGGGGCTCGCTCACAGCACTTTTATCAAAATCTTATCGTAAATCTACGTAAAATTTATTCGTTCTCTCTGAAAGCGGAAGAAATGCCTCGCCATCAGCAGCTCAACCATCAATTTCCCAACTCTCCGCACTGTCTCAATCATATCTCTTTATACCTCGGACATTGAATAATGGACACGCGAGCCGCCTTGTGCACGTCTAATCCCTCGTAATAAATAAATAAATAAATAAATAAATAAATAAATAACTAAGATGAAGAAGAAGAAGAAGAAGAAGAAGAAGAAGAAAAATCAATGGGCTTTATATCAAGCGGGCGTTTATCGTTCCTACGTCTCGACATCACGCCTTCAATGTCGCAATTTTTAATCCCTACTTGCAATAACGTTATAAACTACGCGAAATTCCTTCGATACATTAATACATTATAAAATTAAAATTAAAATTTGATGAAATCACGGCAGGCAGTGGTAATGGGAATACGACATTGTACGTGTACGTGAGTTAATTACGCCCGGAGAATAATTAATTAACAGCCATTATTCTTTACCTCTCGATCATAATGTACAATATATATGGATTTACGAAAATTCTCGATCGTAGCTTAATTATTGCGGGTATTTATCGTACCAATAATGTAATCGAAGCTAATAAAGCGAGAATCGGACGCCTCCGTATTACGTATTTTATAGCGTCAAGCACTAAAATGGCTCGTGAAAGATTGTATTTATTTTTCGTGAATCGTTCGATCGGCACGAGATATTCGATTAGCCATTAGAGCGCCGGCGATAAAGGTGTCGCGTGTGAATCGACGGAGACGATCGACGAAGCAGAGGCGTATTTCATGCGTATTTCAACGAACTATTTTGATAAGCTCGCGCGATCCCCCCTCCCACCCCCAACCCCTCCCCACTCCCCGCCGATCGTAACTATAACCGTTCGGCGACAAGTAGCGCAAAAAAAAAAAAAAAAAAAAAGAAAAAAATTCCAAGGGAATCTGGTTACGGATGGCAGACAGACAGGTGACCTTGTCCGCAGATCGGGATTCTCATAAGCCGATACCCTAAAGAGAGCATCGGCTCGTTTCTCGGGCGGATCGCGCGATTCGCTCCCTCATGTTATTTATCCCATCCGTACGCAAAGCAGACGAGGACCGATCGTGGAAATCACCCGGAGCGCGACGACGCCCGGCCACTCGATCTCTTTTTCAACTGACATTTCATCTCTTCGCACCTTCGTCCTCGCTCAAGGCGCAAATGGTTAGAATCGGTTAGACAGATACCCAATGACACTCGATCGTCTGCGAAACGACCTCCGACACGCGCTCGATTACCGGAATTCGTTCACGGAGACTCCACGGCTCCGCTCGGCATCGGCAACTCCTCGCCGACTCGCGTTTCCGGAAATCCCATTAAAAATACGGTAATTCTCGAGGGCTCCTTACTTCAATTAATGGAATGCCGCTATTAAAGGAGGAAGGAAATGTTACGGGTTAATGAGTAGTTAAAAAACGAGGAGTGGGGGATGGGGGGAGGGAGGGAGGGATAGAGGCATGTAATGATAACCGTAACGAGTAATTAAGTATGGGCATAAGGAAATATCCTTATCCACCTTTCCCCCCAATGCTCCCCCCCCCAGAGCCGTGGGCTCGGCACGAGTTTTCGCCGCTCGGCTTAACTGCCAGAGATTTCATTTATCGCAGCGAGTTCCGGTATTCGATATGCGTACTAGGCTAATAAAAAAATACATTAAGAGACGAGGCGCGTCCGCTCGGTAGGAAAAATGTATCGGGGCAACGTAATTGGCTTTCGGTAAATAATATAAATGCCCGATGTGATCGACCCGTAAAAGCTATGGGATCACCGTAGGATCACGTGTTTGCCTATAATAAAGTGTTGTAAGCTGCAAATAGTCTAGAAATAGTTTATTGCCTGGCGCGTAATTTTAATAGCCGCTAAGCGTTCATTATGGAGATAATGAAGAACCGATTCATTGGACCCCGTCAGTCCTCGAGCGAATTTCATCCCCGGGCGCGCTTAACAATCATCAAAATAATTAACAACTCCGCGTATCGTTATTTTACAAGAGAGCAGAAGGACGCGCGTCGGCTATCTCGCTTTGACTAAGACGCGGGTGGACTGTTCAGTGCGACCTTGGTAGCGTAATAAATTACGACCTTCCTTCTGTCAATATTCCCCGGAAGTTGAAATCGAAAGCCGACTGACTTGACTCCCTTCTTCTTATTCCGCATGGCGTTCCGTTTATTTGTCCCATGCGAGCGCAGGCCTATCGCTTAATTACATTTGCACTGGCTGACATTTGACTTAGCCGGTCCATCGCTGTGTTTATTACCGAATTAACAACGGCAGCAGTAGCTGCAGCGGCAGCCGATCGTCGCGTAGACTAGTCAAGAACGAGTAACAATCTGAAGGAGGGAGGAGGGGGATCGTAAATTAAATTGGTCTCTAGGTGGTGGGTATTATTTCAATGGGTCCGAGAGGAAAAGAAAGCCGTCGAAAGTAATTTAGGCCGGAGATTATCGTGATAAGCCTCGACTGGGTGTCGATCCAAAGGGGCTCTCGGCTCGCGAGAGGATAACCCGCGGCGTCTCGGTAGTATGCGTTCGAGGGCGATCGTAAACAAATTTCGTGGCAGCCGAGTGGTGGCTGCCAGCTCGAAATAACCACCGGGTGTGCACGCGTGTGTCTATAGGGGTAGGGGGGGGTGGGAGGAGAGAATAAGTAAGTAAGTGAGCCCGCGAAGAGCCGGAGACAGAAGCCGAGACGGAAGAAAATACAAGGTATACGTCGAGGGCTCGAGGCTTCGTTCTCGGAACCCCGACCGGGGAAGGGGTGGGCGGAAGAAGAAGAAGAAGAAGAAGCGCCGCGGCTCGGAATCGGGTGGGTTTCTCTTCCCAACCCCCGCCCGCCCCCGCCCGCTCCCCGGTCCTCCATCATCACAATGGCTGAAGCGCTAAATGCTTTTTCCGCAAGGAAAAGGATAATCCAGTTTGACATCGTCTCGCGGTCGCGAGTTTTTCT
The DNA here is from genome assembly GCA_018883505.1 of Ceratosolen fusciceps. Taxonomy (NCBI): domain Eukaryota; kingdom Metazoa; phylum Arthropoda; class Insecta; order Hymenoptera; family Agaonidae; genus Ceratosolen; species Ceratosolen fusciceps. Next base: position 7,899,138 of record RCIC01000005.1, read on the forward strand.
CTCGCGCCGATGACTATTCCCGTTGACACGAATCCAGGAAAAGTCGTCTTACTGCCGGTGCTCACTGCTGGGGCTCACTGACGGGGCTCACTGACGAGCCAATGCAAGAGCCGTAGTAATGGCGTGAGAGACAGCGGCGGATGGGGCGGGGGAGGGGAGGGGAGGGGGGGGGCTTTCGTTTCCAGACTCGGAACCGCCGAGATCCTAAGAGAGCCGGTTTGTTTTCTGGATTGTCAGCGTGACTACTAGTCAGCGCTCGCGAGTTAAGTCGCTTTATTTAACGAACGAAGCGAATGTAGGTTGCATCGGCTTTGTGTTGAGCCACGAGCCAGCCGACTCACCTTCTGCCACGTACTCGCCACCGGCGGCCCCGTCATTCTCCCATTTTTACATAGCTCCGGATCACTGTCTGTCTCTACCCCCCCCACCAGCCCCCAGCCGCCTCCTAACCATCCGCTCGACGATTTCATTACAATTGCGCAAGAGTCCCCTCGATTACCATGCGCTTTCTTCTAATAATAGCAGCTTCCTTTCCATTTCCTTTACGCATTCTTTTGGGACTCTCGGGACAGCGACGAAAGCTCGGCTCGTTTTTTCATTTATATCTTTTTTTTTCTTTTTATCGAGGAAAGCGTTACCGATTCGCCGGGCGCGCAGCAGCCCCGTTGCGCACAACTGGCCCGATGAGGCACTCGAGTGAGCCGTCAATGAGACGCACGTATCCACTACCGCGCGACGACCGCCATTCTCGAATAACGTGGAATAACGTGGAATAACGTGGAATAACGTGGAATAACGTGGAATAACGTGGAATAACGTGGAATAACGTCGAATAATGTGGAGTAATGTGGAATAATGTGGAATAATGCGATATAATGCAGTCCCGAGGATGATCACGATCGAGCCTTTGTGCGCGCCACTTTTCACAGAAGGAGCGTAACTTATTTCTGGATTCTTTATTCCGATCGCTCGCCGACCCTTTACAATGCGCTCGCTCGCGCGCAGTGCGCCCGCGAGGGACAATAAAGACCGACGAGCGCCTCTCCCTGACGAATTCATGACGAACAAGGACTTTTAAAGCGGAATACGATGACGAGGCCGACATTAGTCCGTTTCCTCGTCTTTATTCAAAAAGCGCTTATTACATCCACCTCGAATATGGTCCCTCGCATGGTAAATTATTCCCTTATTGAATGACGGATCTTACCGAGTGATCCGGCCCCTTTCCTCACCCCCCCCCTTTTCATGCAAGCAGTTTTGCAAAACTAATAATCACGTTCCGCGAAGAAGGCCATCCGGAGATCTAAATCGATGCCAAAGACCCGCCGGCGACCGCCGACTGTCTTAACAGAGAGACAAATGTAATATCGATGGGGGCGAGTCGTGCGCACGTGGGCACGTGCGCACGTGCGCATCCTGCAGTGACTTTTAGAAGCAGCGAGCGCAGGAAACGTCATCGCGAGCGTACGAACGCGTCACTTATCGAGTCACCGCGCCATCATTTACGGGTGAAAACCTAAAAATAAAAAAAAAAAATAAAAAAAAAGAACCTCGTGACTAAAAGGAGCGAGCCGACCAAGGGGCGGGAACGGAGGAGGCAAAAAGCCCCGGGAACCGCTAGCTAGCGTGGTAGCGCTTTAGCTTAAGGGCGGGAAGGGCGGGAAGGGCGGGTATGCAGCGACGCCGCGATGTCTATTTCGATTCAGGCGCTTCCTGACCTCGGATTCTCTTCACTCGCGGCAGGGGCACGTCGCCGTTTTCGCTCTACCCGAGCGAAATGCCGCTTTTTCCCCAACTGATCTTGAACTTTACGAGCTTCTGTTATCCCTCTGTCCCTCTGCCGAAGTGATGGGCTTGGAGGAGGAGGTGGGTGGGGTGGGGGGAGATGTAGAGAAGGTCTCGCGTAGTTTCGATCCTCTTGACTCTTTGTTCCTTTCTTGGTCGTCTCGGAGGACAATCGGACTTGAATCGGAAACATTTTTCTCGAAACGACGGGCCTCGTGCGTCCGTGGCGTGCCGGGGGCACGAAGAACAAGATCAACAAGAAGATGAAGAAGAAGATGAAGAAGAAGAAGAAGGAGGTAGAGAAAAGGCCAGCGTGATTTGTGCCCTAGGAGTGAATTTGCATTTGGCACTGGGCTCCCGGGGCTCCCGGGGCTCCCGGGGCTGGCTGGGATCGCTCGTTAATCCGGTAAAAAGCCTGGAGGCTGCCGGCGCTCGGGAGAGGTAATTTCTTCTGTCCTTGGCTTACAACGACAAGTGCTCGCAAGCACCTAATTCGTAAGTCGCGGATCGATATCGAAATGCCCTTAATTTTCCTATTAAAATGTATTCGGCTCACACGTCAATGTCTGCGCTCCCGATGTCTTAAGAATTATTCAGCCAATTTAAGCCGGAGTCCAAGATGAGGTTGCGATCGATCAGAGGCGCTCGAGTCGACGCCGCGGTCTGTTTAGTTAGCGCGAGCCGTTAATTTTCGAGGCTCCATGCGTGTCTCGTCAATGGATCAATGGATCGTTAAGTTAACAATGGCGACGGCTTGAGCCAATCGCCGCCGGTATCCACGCGTTAATTACAAATTTATAGTATTTTAGTCGAGCGGAGAGCTAGTGGTGAGCGAGCTGTGGGCGTTGTGGGGGATAGGTGGGGTAGAGGGGGGGGGAGTTCCGGGGCGCTCGTCATTTGCGAAGGCAGTCCTTAAAAGCAATAAATAAACCGCTCCCAAGAGATTTACGGCTGTTTAGCTAATGAAAGCCACGTCGCGAGCTTAAAATGCGCGGCTCTGGTATTGGGATGAGAGGCGCAGGCGTGAAACTCGGTGATTAGAGGGAAAGGGATAGAGAGAGAGAGAGGGAGAGAGAGGGAGTTCGTTGGCTCTTAAATCAAGGCTAGGAACGCTAGACGTGCCTCCTTGGCTCGTTCGATAACAGCCGAGACACATTGTCGAGCCACCTACGAGGGATTTAAGCGAGCCGAGAGAAAGTCGGGGGTCACCGGGAGTCGGTACCCGGGGAGCGATCGATGCCGGTGCCGTGGTGTCATTGCCGTCGGGGAACCAGTTCACGTGCACGAGGGCCGCGAAGCCCCACGGGGAAGTATGACGGACGGCTACGATCAGGTTCCTGACCCCTTATCGGGCCGAGCGAGAGCCACTTGTCTGTCACTCGGTCTATTAAATCGAGTACCTGTTAATAGAAGAGCGGAGCGAGGATTAGGGGGCGTCGGAGAGGGGCTATTGTTCCTAACCAACGGGGCATTCAATGAATACCGCGGTCTCGTTCTCGAATCTCCTCCTCGGCTCCGTCTTTTGATTTATTGGCTTAACCGAGTCGCGCGCCTAAGCCGATCGCCAGAGCCGAGGCTTCCTTAATGGTTCCGAGCTTTAGATTCGTTTATTTTGCGCACGGCCACGTAAAAAAACGCAAAGATTCAGTCATTGCTCCCCTCACTCCCCTCACTCCGCCGACCCGCCGCTCTTCTAAACTACACACGCTATTCACAATAATGGTGTCCAGCCTTCTTTATTCGAGATCAAACGTCTATTTATCAACGCCGGTGGATGGTACGGGAGGGAGGGTCGGGGAGGGTTCATTGCTTTGCGACCCCTATTCTCGCGTAAATGAACCGATTGAATCGCAGGAGCGATTAATTACGAATAACAATGGGAGGACTCTGAATCGGTACATGTGCATCACCGGAGGCTCTATTCCGTGGCATCTCCGTGGCATCTTCGTGGTAGACTTACACCCTTGATAATCCCGTCTAAAGAGCGAAACAGCGCCTCGACTCGCATCCTCCACATAAATAACGCGTGATCAACAAAAGAGTGTCGGCGCCTCGTGCGTTGTTGCGCCCCCGGCAACGAGGGACTTTGTTCTCCGTCGTGGAAACGACGTCTGGCACATGTCCGACGTCTCGCGGAGTCGCGGCCGAGCGACAGTCCCCTTAATCCGAGAAGACGATCCCGATCCCTCCTCTCCATCTATCTACACTACCCTGGCGTTGGACTCGCTCGACCACCGCCCCTGACCCGGGCTTCCTAATTAGCCGCTCTGGATCGACGCGCGTCTTCGAGAGAGAGAGAGAGAGAGAGAGAGAGAGAGAGAGAGAGAGAGAGAGAGAGAGAGAGAGAGAGATAGACCGATTAGCTGTCGAGGTAGTTTGTCCCTGCGTTTGTCGAACGCAGCACCGGATCACCAGCAGCAGCACTAGCAGCAGCAGCAGCAGCAGCAGCGGGTCTGTCCATAAAATGGCGCGGCGCGTCCTGGCCTCGGTCGGCTATTTCCGTCCCACTTAATTCCCACCTCATTATTTAATGCATTATAATTAAAGCCATTTTAACGGGCTCGACCCGCAGTTAGCGCTCGAGTGGTAAGTATAATGGCCCCGAGCACTCAGCCGACTACTCGCATCGGCCATCTCGTACACGTAGTGAAAATATTAAAATCCTGCACCAAATACTTAGTTTAGCCCGGTTTCATTAGCCCATCTGTCATCTCGGATTTCAGCTCGGGATTCCAAAGACTTTCCCGGAACCGTATGTTTAGCCGGGCAGGCGAACCACCAGCCAGGTCGCGGTGGTGGATCACCACCGAGTCGCCTTATTTATTTACTTCTTATTCGCGAAGCGAATCCGCTCAATAGCAGAACACGGCAATAGGGACGCCCAACTGCCTGCCGAGGCAACGGCGATTCCGTAGGCGAGACAATTTCTTCGTTTTTCTTTTTTTTTTTTTTTTTTTTTTTTTTTTTTTGAGCAAAATTTCAATATTATTTTAGACACTTTAGCGATATCATTGGGATACTTAATGGGAATGATTTATATCGGAGTCGGAGCTAATTTTACTTTCTAAATCGGTTAACGAGAGCGATCCGCGGTCTCTCTCTCTCTCTCTCTCGAAAGACTCTCTCGATAAGCGGCGCCTGCGTAAGGGGAATGAATGAATAATTCTCTCTCGGAAACGTATCGATTGCGCGATCATTATAGCCAATGAGAAAATATTTACGAACCGAATGCTTATCTCGATTATTTTATCTTCGATTTCTGTTTATGCGACTACCGATCCACGGATCATCGGGGGAGATCGAGGATTTGAAAGAAAGACAGAAAAAAAGGATGGAAAATAAACGTAGACAAATAAACCGGCGGTGCTGAACGTAAAACGTTACGCAAGCCGCATTAGACTTTTGTCCGCGAACGTGTACGCAGCAGTAGCAGCAGTAGCGGGTTCGTCCTCGACGACGACGGGGTCGCTGGAGGCCGGCCCGAGAAATAGAGCGAGATGCGAACGCCGAGGCGCGCATTCCGGACTCGAGCCGCGCTCCCGTTACTCCCGGATGGCTGGAATGCACCCAAAATAAATTCGGCGTCGGGGCGGCGGGGGGAGGAGGGGCTGTGAGTCCAGGCACACCCTCGAACCCCGACCGAGTGGAGAATGTCAACGGAATCTTTTTGGGAGCTGGCTCTCCTCTGCCTGCCTCGTCCTCCTCCCCTACCCCCTACCCGTGCCCCCTACTCCCCTACAGGGATCGCGCTCCAGTGCTGCTTGGCGCCCGGACGGCTGCGAATAAACGACTCCCGCGATCCCGTTCGTCCCCTGCCTCCGCTCGCGACACTTTTGGCGCACTCTCTCTCTCTCTCTCTCTCTCTCTCTCTCTCTCACTGCACGTGCTGCGACCATCCTTGGTTGGCGGTAGCATGGGCCGCTAACGGTGCCCGGACGCATTAGTCACGGCCGTGCGTGCCCTTTGGCTTCACCCTTCGCCCATTCTCGGAATGGTTTAGCTGGCCAGGATCGCCCGGAACTCGGTACGATATCACCCGTCCAGACGTCGAACTTTCATTATCCGAGCGCAAATCGCCGGGAAATCGCTCAATGCTCATCGGCCTGTGTTACGCGGACGGAGTCGCGGTAAACTCACGTCCAGGCTAATTAAAGACACGCATGCGCATCGCCTCTCATTATACCAAACCACCTCCCCTGGCCTTATATGCATTTTCTGCCTTTTCCTGATCTTTCCTCCTCATCATCATTATCATTATCATCATCATCATCATCATCAGAACGCGGCTCGTCATACGTAGGTAATACGTATCCGACAGGGATAAAAAAAATATTAGCAAGCAATGACGCGTCAGCAATATCGACTGCCGTTATTAATTGCCGTTGATCATCCTCGAGGACTTGACCTTTATTTACCGAGCCTTCTTTTTTTTTTTTTTATTTAGCCTGCAATCCTCCCTGAATCGTTCGAGTTAAATAATGACTTTGGCCGTCTAGCTCTCTTTGGCCTCTAGAAACTTAAAGGTCAATAAAGCTTCGATAGCAGATTGGAGTCGAAACTAATGGGGAATTATTATACCATATTTAATGGTAAAGGCCATGAAATGTAAAGTATTAGCGAGTCCTTTGAACTTGGAAGAACAAAATTACGGCGCTGCTCTAATCGCTTGATTAATTAGACGCGCGCTTTGCGTCGGTCGATCGCCGATCCCATGGGAACGGGAAGGGATATGAAAATACAAGGAGGAGGCTCGAGTGGTCACGAAGCTCGTGCAGTGAGCGCAGTCGTCAATGGCAACCAGTTAATCCAGTAGGTCCAGGAATGGCTCAAGAGACTACGCTCCTCCCGATGCCACACACGTCGTAAGCTTAGCTACGCGCGAGCGGACTTTTTCACCTACGGGAAGGGGGGGGGATGTAGAGGAGGTACGAGGACTTTCGTATAAATAATTACGAAACGTACGGATGCCTAAGCGACTCGGAGCGTCAGACGGACATCGTCAGAGAGCAAACATTAACGGCACTCCATTAATTTTCACTGGCGAGAGTGAAAAGCGATTCCCATGGGACTCTGATAAATAAGCGTCCAAGTGGCAGCGGCAGCGGCATCAACCACCATTCACCATCCACCACCACCACCACCGTCCTAATGTCCATTCGTGATCGCGCGCTTCATTGATTCGCGCACTAGCTGACGTACGTGGTATCCCTTCGGATCCATCTCGACGATACGTTGATTCCCTGCTCCGTACAACTGAATTCCTCGCACTCGCATTCCGAAACGAGAGAAATTCATGGGATTCGATTAATTGGAGCTTGAGAAGCATTCGACGGAGAATATACTTAGCCAGTCTTACGCAATGGTAAACATTTACGAGAGCGGTATAATTCCTGGCAGCGGAGAATCTTTGCTGAAATAACGTGAAATCGGATTGACGATCCTACGATCCCCGCCACTAACGCTATTCTATTGATCAATGGACACGCGCGCCTTCGTTATAATGTCGGAATCCGCGCGCTGCCAATGCATTGGAAAGGCGTCAAGAGGCTAATTGCGACTCGGTTACTCCACGAGAGCATCCAATGGCATCCGAGTGATCCGGTAGCCGCCAAGGCTTCCGGTTTTTATGGATTCAGCGGCTGTATCCGGGATCGCGCTCGCTGAGATCTTACGTCGAGCAAAAACTGAAGAACGAGCGTGGACAGCGCGAGTCTCGAGAAAATCCGATCTCCTGCCGAGAGCGAGCCAAGGTCACGGGGGCGGGGGGTGGGGATAGGAGAGCCCTCCGATCCACGCGATATTCTGCCAGCGGGCTCTAATTTATTTATCAGATCCGCTCAATGGCAGGCGGATCCTTAGCTTTTCCAGTCTCGCCGGGATCGCTGGACATTATACGAGGGGCCGACAAGATAAATAAGTGAAATTGTAGTACCCTCGTCTCTTGGTGTCATCAGGAGGAGCCACTCGGAACACTCGCTTTCTCCTCCACGTCCACTTGCATCAACTAACGCGGCAACTCGCCGACAATGCATTCTTATATATATATATATATATAGTCCGTGTCTTTCGTTTCGGACAGTTAATACGCGCGCGCGATACTGCCTCTGCAAAGTACTTGACTATTGCACTTTTCTGGCTCTGCCGAGCTGTTCTAATAATAATGGGACGGAATGCGGGCACTTTACGGCCGTTTTATAAGATTAATGGGGGAGGGGGGGAGGGGGGGAGAATAAAAGGGAAAGAAAACATCAACAACAACAACATCAACAACAACAACATAAGCATCAACAAAACCAAAATAGTCTGTTGTAGTACTTAATATATTCCTTTCCCACGGAATCAACTGGCTCAAGCGTTCGCACCCTTTATGACTATTACTTCATTTCTACTTCTTCTCTGCCTCTCTATCCCCTCTTCCTCCTTCTCACCCTCCTCCTCCTCTTCATTCGAGCATTTAATCGCTAAATACGATTACCTCTTTAATTTATATTTACACGGCCACTTTAAATATACATTCATCCATCTGATATTAATGCTAATCTTATCTTTAAAAATTCCCAATGTAGAAGCTCAGAATTATTTAATACCTAGGACTGCTGTAGACTCTTTCTTTTTTCTAATTTCAACTTTTATGCAAATGACAGGAACATGTGTACGTGCTCGAGTAATTTATCAATGATCTCTGCCCTGATCTTACGTACACGGCACGACTGGATTATAGTTGCGAATCTATTATCTACGAGTGAAAGTGCATTCCGTGATACGTCAGAACTAATTAAAAAAAAAAAAAAAAAAAAAAAAAAAAAAAGGCTTACTCCGACTTTTCCGAAATAAACGTAATTTTAATGAGCGAGGGCTCGAACATGCCATAATAAAGAACGTATAGATATTTTCTCACTTGCGGTCTGTCTACGTGTTCCTGAGACAAACATAAAATTTCAGACCATGTTGAAATATAAATATAAATATAAATATGAATATTCCCATGTATTTTATAATCGATCAAGTATCCCGGCCTCTCAATGTATTAATCCATTATTTTATCCATTATTAGCCTATGATTATGATTTATTTAAAACTTTTATTGAAACTAGTAATAATAGCAGAGATTTCTTCGGTGCGGCCGCCCGTACAAAGGGAGCCGGAATCGCTGCAATCGAACTATTAATCTTAAATAACGTATTTAAGAATGTATCCGAAAAATAGTTGGCTACTTGATTGATGAGCCTGAGGAAAAGTCCTGCACTGTAAAAAATATACATCTTGAGCCTATGGCTGTCAAATGCCGGGCGTACGCACACGTACACGTACGTACACGTAAATAGTACGAAAGATTGATTATAAAATAACACAAGCAACGCACTTTAATCTAAATCAAAGAGATTTTTTATTTAAAAAAAAAAAAAAAAAAAAAAAAAGTATTGTATTTAATTTCTATGGAAACGTAATAATTTATCTGTAGGGGAGGGAAATTTGCCGCGCAAACTTGATTTGAAACTTGAGCCCTGGCATTTTATAATTAATCAATACAAAATAATCAATTAGTTTAATTAAATTTCGACATCAATAAGCTTTGGATTGAAGAGTTGCTGAGAATAACATATGATTAAGGGCAGCCGAAAGTTAATTAACATTTCTCTATGAGAAAGTAATCATTATAAATCTCATATAGTTAATTATCGTAGCTGTATTTTACAAATAACTTGAAAATCAGCGTAATGTTGAGTAAAGAGTAAATTAAATAATTGTAGGGAAGACGAGACAATTGGAATGTAAAAAGGGTTAGGAGTCTTAAAGACTTTGCATCATATTATTTTTCTATTCGTTTATCGATCTCTGAAATAAAGGCGGTCTATCCGACGAGAACAAAGAATCTCTCGTTGAATAAATCGAAGCGAGACTTTTAAAATTTACAGTAGCCGCTTCGGTGCCCAGCCAACGTATATAAAGGACGGACGGATGCTGCCCCTCGATCCCTCGTCCCCCTCGTCCCCTCCCCGTCGCGTCTCGCCCCACCGCCGCCCAGCGAGGTCCGACTATTGTGAGGCGAAATTGGCCAGATATAGGCACAAAGCTTATTAAAAGACGTGGAATAAAATCCGTAGGCAATTACGTGGGCTCATTATTGCCGGGAGAGGGGAATCCGTGAAAATGGTTGCTTCTCACCGTCCTGATCTTTATCACTGTCAAAAATAGATTACCGAGAAGCTAATTGGACGGAACGACGAATCGGGCCAAGTTCGCCGAATAGGAATAATAAGGAAGGAGGAAGACCGAGGCCGAGAGGAGTCTCGAAATAAGGTGGAAAAGCTCGGATCGAGGTAATTGATCCTCGGACGCTCGCGGATCTCAATGGGCTTTCGATCCCACGGGGATCCCGACAAAAGGTGAATTTACAACCGCGACCATGATTTTCCCACCTCGGAGAGGCATTACGCCCAAAGCAATCGAATGATGATCCGAGAGCAGGATCTCTAAAGAGAGTGATGGGGCGGGGAGGGAGGGGGGATGAAGAAAAGACAAAAAAAGGAGAAAGAGGTCGTAGAAAAAATGTGGCCCAGTCGAAGGTGGCAGGTAGGAAGGTAGCCTGGCTGGCAGGCAAGCAGGCAGGCAGGTAAGGTAAGGTAAGGTAAGGTAAGGTAAGGTAAGGTAAGGTAAGGTAAGGTAAGGCAAGGCAAGGCAAGGCAAGGCAAGGCAAGGCAAGGCAGAGCAAGGCAAGGATACCGATGACACGGAACGGTATGTGGATCAGTTTCGAAACGCGAGATTTTCTCTCCGCGGTAGTCTGATCTCTCGGTAGTATGCTGATCCTTGCCAGCTGATCTGATTCGAGCGCGTTAGCTCGAACTTGATCCAAGATCGTTTCGGGGAACAGGTACCATTAGACTAATTACTTCATTTGCTTTCGAACGTGACCTATCGCTTTTTGCCTTTTCCTGCTAACGTCTACTGATACTGATAACTCAACCCAACCTTATCGTTCTTTCTCATTCACGTGCTCCCTTCCTATCTTTCTATCTATCGAAACGCGATATGTAAGCAGCTCGGCTGTTAAACGCTGCTGAAATCATACATACCTCCCCCTGTCCTCCTCCTCCATACGTTCCCGCTCCCCACCCCCCCTATATATATATATATATATATATATAGTGTTGTATTGAGCATCATTTTTTCAATAGCCTAATTCAAATCTAATTCTAAATAATATAAACACGAGATTCCGATCGAAAATACTATTATTCTAACCTTAACTACTCTTACATGTAATATTAATAAGCCGCTATCTACGGGCCGAGTCAACACGATCATAATGTAATCGATAACGTTGCGCGAGCACGGGATTTTAAGATCGAAAGCTTATTTAGCTTTCTTTATTAGCCATCCGAGTTATCGCCGACACCAGACGTTCTGATCCATAAAATGTATACGATCCTATATTTTATCCTACATTTTTAGACTTCCGCGTATTCGAAATAGCCGGAAATAATTTGTATGTCGCACACGACATTAGTTATTCGTCTCTATAGTCACGCGTTATTTATACGGTCATCCGTCCGTAAAATGTATTCACGATCATCCTGATTTAGATAATAAATTTAACATTTGTTGATTTAAATTATTACAAGGGCAGCAGCAGCAGCAGCAGCAGCATCAGCATCAGCACCAGCATCAGCCTCTTTATTTATTTTTCAATATTACTCAGAATCAACTCGAGACGAAGGAATTCGTTATGCGTAATCGACTTTTGACTAGACTTTCGCGAAGCTGCTCGAAGAAATTGCAATTGATTGTAATATATTAAAAGGCGATCTTTGTTATAGATCTTATGTAACCGGGCTGCCGCGCGGACTAAATAGAAAATTGCAATCGCTTAGATATATATCGCGAGTAATCCTGCTTTTTCTTTCAAGCAGCCACCTTTGACAAATTTACTCATAATTCAAAAGCTTATTATTATTACATTCGTATATTTAATTAGCAGTCTCTACTCGGCATGCTTTCATACGCGGATTTATTTATTCCATTTGAAGTACAATTATTAATTACATTGCAACGATGCAATTAAATATTACTTTAATATCTGATAAATTTTATAAAATACTCGCGAGCCGTTTTCGGCAAGTTTAAATTTAGTCCTAATTACGCTAACGATGCACGGCATTATATAATTAATTCCTACGATAATTAGAATTCGGTAATGAAGCTTGAATAAAATATACTATTAAAAGCTCAGCTTTATTATGTATCCAATAACGCGCTGAAATAATTTAAGTTACGTCTTGGGCTCGTACATAAGTATTGTAAGAATTTCTATCGCTCACTATAATAGTGCTTGCAAGAATAATACATAAAAAATATTATTGAACGAAATAACGTTTAAAAAGTCCGAGTTAAGTCCGATTACTTAATGGCGTAATATATGGTGCTGATAAATAATACGTGAATGCAGAGGTACGCGCAGGCGCGCGTGCATTATTATCGCGGAGCTCATTAACAGATAACTGGACTCGGATAAAGAGATTAGGTTACGCCGAGGCCGGCTTTGGGAATAAAAAATTAAACTCAAGAAACGGCAAACTATAAATAATAACGCAATTGAGGCATAAATATTCGCGGATGGCGGAAAAGTAGTAGTTTACGCGAATGTAAAATATAACGGACGGGACGAGCGTATGGATTTAATTTTGTTATGTAAACCGGCTCGTTAACCAGCCGAAAGAAAGACCAAATTTATCCACAACAAAATTTATCCATAATATTCCACGGTGATATTGTATAACTGCAAGGGAAAACGGCAGCTCTGTCTCTCCATTACGGAATAATTTCAATGGGGCAGGATTTTATTGGTCCCGTATGCCGAAAATTAAATCAAAAATCGTCCTGAGCCTCGGTTACTCGTCCTCGGCCAGTAGAAGGGACGCTTGGTTCATCGGGGGGTGGGGGTGGGGGAGTGACGGCGATGTTGGAGGAGGAGGAGGAGGAGGATAAGGAATCGGTGCCGAGGCTGGTGGCGCAACTCGTCGCTCGCGAGAAAAGTCTGTCAATCCCGGGACATTCCTCTCGTCGATGAGCAGTCTCGTTGTAGCGCCGAAGAAGCGCTTTCATGAATTTCACCGTGAATTATCCCATTGTTCCGAGACTTTTATTATTTCACTTGGCTCGCTTGTCATTTTTATACGATGCAGATATCCCGAGAGAGAGAGAGAGAGAGAGAGAGAGAGAGAGAGAGAGAGAGAGACGATTATGCCGTTGAGATCGGTCAGATCTCTGTTTTGCGGGCCCTACCGCAGTCCCACAATTGTCGAGTTGTAAAAAATATTTTAGCACGCGAGGGCTATTTCGTTGTTCAGATGCCGCAAATGTTGTTAACAAATAAACAATCGCCATATATTATAAATACCTCACTCTTTATAACTCTTTGCTTTTCTTTAAGCTTCAACCTTCCTTTACATTTTATGCTTTCTTTGTTTCAGGTGAGTAGTCGCATTGCGTCACACACTCCCGCTGCCAAGCGACGGACACGTTCCCTACGTGAGTTCACCATCTCACTATCCAATAAATAATCTTCTCTTCTCTTCTCTTCTCTTCTCTTCTCTTCTCTTCTCTTCTCGTCTCTTCTCGTCTCTTTACATTTTATACAATTACTTTTATCGCGCACGAATCAAGAAGTGCAACTTCTTATTATTAAGGCGCGTAATTTAATAGGATTATAAAAGGGCCGTGAGGCTAACGCACGAAAGTAATGGATAAAGGTCACGGATGCCTACGTACTGTCGAATCTTAATTGTACGAGCGACAATTTGAGCTTTTAATAAAATCTGCATCGAATGAGGAGAAGGGGCGGATATGGCCGCGCGACTTTAAGCGCCCGTTCATTTAGTTTCAAGCTTCGTTAGCTTAACGTGATGTATCAATCCTGCGAATATTTCGTTACTCGTTAGGCTGGAAGTGATAAGAGCGCGGAAGTAATTAACAGCACGGTGTCAACGTGTGCTATTTATACTAATCAGATCGAACTTGGAGACTTAGAGAGACACAGAGACGGTGCTTTCTTTTCTCCCGAGCCTGTCACTTAAACGGCAATATCTATCCTCTGATCGTGTATCAGTGGACTTGTCGGACCGAAGTCAGCAGCGGTCCTCGTCTGTTAACCGGATGCCTGCCCGGAGAGGGACGGAGTCCCGCTGCGCGTAAGAGAAGAACGTCAACGAAAGCGTGGACCGTTGAGGGATCAGCGGAGGGCGGCGGCAGGTGGAGGAGCACGTGGCGGTGGGTCCGGGTGGGTACCCGCCGAATCATTGCCGCCCTCGCGTCTGCGCGTGCGTCCCCGTTAATAGGACGATGCGGAGTGACGGGAGGGGTGGGTAGTGCGGCTCGCCGATGTAACCGGCCTCGTTGTAATCGCGATCTCCCACTCCCGTGACCAATCGCTTCCTCGGCATTGTCCGGCGCTCACATTCCACGGCTTTTGTCCCTGGCGTCGCCCCGCCCCGGTCTCTATTTTCACCGGCCGCACCTCCGCCCAGTGGGTATCTCCATTGTCGCGTATTTTTTGCCTTTCTCACTCTTTCTTTCTCACCCTCCCTCCCCAATAACCCCCCAGCTCCTTTCGCGGCCCCGGCTCTGTTTATAAACACTGCGACCCGGGCTGCATTTACGGCTCCGCGAATCCCAAAAATCCCTCGAGCGCTCGGCCGCATCCACTAATAGCCCCCACGAATTATTCGATACTAATGACGCGGTAATGGCTTAATTCGCCTCCATAAAAGCTCTTTATTACAGGCGGTAATAAAACATCTCGTCTCGCGTCTCGCGTCTCCCAAAACAAGTTACGTAACGTTTCACTTTGTTGTTGTTCTGCCCCCTCCTCATCTTTTTCTTCTTCTTCTTCTTCTTCTTCTTCTTCTTCTTTTTCTTCTTCTTCTTCGATTGGACAAAGCCGGGACGGGTAGTAAAGCGTGGGAGGGGAGGGGGTACTCTACACTGTAAAGCATCGAGGTCCATTATTCTTTTGTCTGCCTCGTTGGATTCGCGACATTTTAATGTCCCCCGGAAGCGGAAGCCCGAGCTCTCACCTGTCGAATTGCATTAGTTTCCGAAATCATTATCGATATCGCCCCACGCGAACGTGATAAATAAAGAAAATCAAGGAAATAGAGGAAAAACCAACGGAGGTTTCGTTAGCTCACATTCGACGCTCAAGTCGATTTAATTATCGATCATTGCCGCATTCATAGAATGGGCGTAGTTCGGAAAGGGCGGTAAGGGGTGAGTAAGCGATTAATATGTCGACAGGAACGTTGGTCGGTGTAAAAATCGTCCGCTGGATAAGAGAGGAGTCGTCGCTCGACAATGACGACCTTCCGCCACGAGGACCCAGTTAAAATATCTCGACGACAGATCGGCGTCGAGCGGAAGTGGCTGTTGTCGCCATACTAATTCCGCTTGGAAGGGGAGGGGGGGGAGAAAGAGAGAAGCCCCGGTGACCTTGCTCGTAAAGAATCCAAGCGCTTCCGGTGGAAGGTACACGAGAGTCAGGTCAGCCGGCCCGGCTGGGGAACAGGGTCGACCTTAGGTACTTCCGGTCCAATACCTCGTTCACGCACCTCGTGAAGTGATCGGCCGAGCACTCGAGCGGGCCCTTCGAGCGGGGATTTCGCTGCGAGTTGAGTGGAATGCCGGAGGGTACGGAGGGTGAGGGTATGCAAACGCAGAACTTTACTCTCGAGTCCGCATGAAGTGCGACAGCCACGAGCGATTGACTTTTTTGTCCGACTCGAGTGAAATGCGCGCCGCTCGCAAAGTCAATGCACCATGACTCTCTCTCTCTCTCTCTCTCTCTCTCTCTCTCTCTCTCTCTCTCTCTCTCTGCGCGGCCCTTCTGTCCCGTGTCCCGTGTCCCGTGTCCCGTGTCCCGTGCCCCGTGCCCCGTGCCCCGTGCCCCATGTCCGGTGCCCCGTGCTACCTCCCCCCTCCAACTCCACTCCGAACGCCATGCTCGACATCGGCACCGCGTCACGATTTTACGGAAGGTGCGCGCTGCTCGCTGCGTACTCGTATTAGCTTTTAAGGTAAATGTATTTTAGCCGTGAGCGCTCTCACGCGCCTTTTTACGTTCGAAGGACCTCGTTCTATTCGGTGCTCGAATGCGTTTGGTAACGTCGACCTTGGTCGTCTATATTATTCCTAAATCGGACTGCGATGGTCGATTCCCCTTGTTTTCAACAAAAAAAAGTCACCCATCCGGTAGAGCCGTCGCTGATAAGTATACGCGCGCTCGTATACATAAATACCTAGGAGTAATACATGTTACTCGAAAAGCTATATAACTTTACAGTAAATCAGAATTCAGGCACGACGTTGCGGAATTATAACGTTTTCATGCCAAGTCCTAATGTAATGATAGCCTTACTCAATGAGGTAGAGTTAGAATCGCGGATTAATTGAGTCGTAAAATAATAATAATACATTGAATTATGCACTTACGAGGAGGCTACGTAACTCTGCGTAATCGTACTTGTGCTCCATTCCCATGGAAATCCATCTACAATATATTATGTGACAAGAATCACTGCGACTTTAATCGCAATGCAGCATAGCACATCGCAATTACTTAATGAGAGAAAGTGCGCTTTGACAAGAGTAATATTCACTCTTGGTCGAATTTTAATGGTCAGTTCCATTATTTTTCTTTCGTTCCGTTTTTCTTCGGATCACGATAATTAACTTATATCTCGATAACTTGAAAATTGTACTGCGCTTGGCTTGCAACGAGTCCCCGTTCTGGATTACATTACCGAGTTATCGGAACATTAATTCAGCTGAGCCAAGCATAGTTTTTCTTTTAAATCTGCAAGTGGGAGGGAAATTTTTCGAAGCTGAAGCGCGTATATTGTTTTTCTTTCTTGATCCCGTGCGACCGCAGAGCCACTCGAACCGTTTCCCAAGTGCTCGTTTCGACCCGTGCTTCCCTCCCCCTCCCTCGCCACCACCACCGCCACCGCCACCACCACCGACGACCACGACGACGGCCAACACCACCCACCTTCCCTCATTAATCCATCGAAACATTTCAACATTTCGTGAAAATTTAATATAACCCGGCCGATGGGAGCAGAGGATCGATGACGCCGCCTTTCGACATTCTCGAGCAGATGAAAAAGCGGACGATTGACACGGTTGCAAAAAACCCGGACGTCATATATCTTCATCGCGCGAACGTAATAGCCCCAATAACCTACGTCACGTGACGGCCTTATGCTTCTCAAAAAACAACGATCCCTTTTCTATTTATACATCCGAATACGATCTAAATAACGATTAGCTTGTTGTCGAAATTAAATATGATCGCTTCGTTCGCGGCGTCGAGCGGAATCAGACACAAATTAATAACTCGCAAAAATCAGATGAAGAAAAAAAAAAAAAATTAATAAAGTCGGCTCAGGCCTACGCACTGCCTATGCATTGCGCGTAATTGTAAAGTATTTTATTACATTGTTTAAATTGAGTTTAAATCTTGTCCTTTCAAGATTTATCGATACGTGCTTGGAACTGCCGATCGCATACATCTGTATTGTTATATTTGTTATAGTCGTCGCAGCCCAAAGACTATTTTTCATTTATGAATGATCTGCATTTGAAGCCGCATTACCTCGTTGAGATCCAACTTGATATTCTAATCGAGGATTGAAATTTCCCTTCTTCGAACATTATTATTCATCAAGGACTAGGGCATTAAACTTGAAAATGTCTCGTAGATCTTCCTATCGTTCGACGATCCATCCACGGAACTTTTCATTAGAATTTAAAGACTGAAACGTCAATGCACTTATTCATTTCAAATGCAAAGTTGTTTGTATTAAAATGCACTGGAGCCTGAAATTTAGTCCGCCAATGTGGTTGATTACACTCCTGTATACTTGAAATAATATGTAAAGTGCGTAAAATTGAAGCGTTAGGGAGTGAAATGGAATGAAATAAATGTCCATGAACGTGCAGGGCAAATGTACTGCAGTACTACAAGAATCGTATGTACCATTGGCTCTGTAAAATGTTGCGTTTATTGAATTTTGCACTTCCCTCGGAGAGTGGCGAGTCCGGGAGTCAAGAGAGTATAAAGAAGTTCTGTTCTTGGCTCGTAATTTTAATGGGGCGCAACGGTTGCAATCGCAGTCGAGGCGCGATTATGTCGCAACAGGGGTAAGAAGCTCTCCTCGTAAAAGCCGGCGTCAACGCCAGCCTCACGAGCATCCCCTCTCCGCAGCCCCCGCGGATAACGGCGCTAATTATATTATAATTATTATCTTATAAATATTGATGCCGGTTAAGCTCGCGGCGTGATTTACGCGTGAACCTGGCGCACCTTCCTCGCGGGATGCCCGCGTGACAAAGCGGCGACGGCGGGGGAGGGGTCGCGATTGTAAATAAACGGGGCCTCGCTCCGGAGTTCGAATAATTAAGGCGTCGAGCTTGACGAGGTCTGTGACGTCAGAGCCCAGATGGGCCGGGGAGTGAGGGGGAGGGGGGGGAGAGGCGAGAGATCCGGAGAGAGAGGAATCACTCTGCCGTGATTTCGTGCCTGCGGAATATTACGAGGAGGATTTTTCAAATCTGCCGACTGGCGTGCGCTGTTGCCATTATCTGCCCAATCAATTAATGTCCGTGCCTTGACGCGCGTAACCAACAGCAATCCTAGAAATTCTACTTGCGAACGGCAGCGCGCGCGCGACTGTGTGTGTGTGTGAGAGAGAGAGAGAGAGAGATAGAGAGAAAGAAAGAGAGAGCGATGCTACTCTTTGTTGTAGCGATGTTAATGTAATGGAAACTCGATTTAACGAGTTTCGCAACGATTCAAACTCGCCACGGTTGGAATTTTTCATTGTTTTTATATTCTGAAAAATCTCTCGCGAGTCGAAATACAAACAAATGATTAAGCTAGCCATTTAAATTTATTATTTATTGTTTAACTGACGCCGATACCTAACCCTCGTGCATCAAATGTAAAAACAAAACGAAGGAGAAACAAAAAAAAAAACACAAAAAAAACACAAAAAAAACACAAAAAAATCGTGCTTTTATATAATAATTTGCAAAGTAACAATGTATCATTGTTGTGTGGGGTACACGAGATTTTGTATTTCTCATTGAAACGAACGGTCGACACGAACAGTTGTAATAGACGTATTAATAATATTGATTCTCTTAGTCAATAATTCTTAAAGGACTTGCATGACGAATGCCTCGTGTTGCAAGTACATTACCTTCGCAGTAGTGGATTACTCTGCACGACGTTGCATCCGCTGAGTTGTGGTATAATGGAGGTCTTTAATAAAAGGGAAAAATTAAAAGACTAATAATAATGTGGGTAAAGCGGGTCAGAGGAAGTTCTCCGACTTTGCTTAAATTCTGTTTGAAGAAGCCTTCGTTGTTTGCTTTGTATTGAAATAATGGACCAAGGCCTCGGTACACGCTCAGCGCAAGAGCCTTTAAATTTAAGAGTTGCTGAATTAGTGTCGATGTGAGGCATCACAGAGACGAAATTGTTATTTGGACGGGAGGAGGAAGTCTTCTGTTGCGCGGAGAGGGAAGGAAGGGGTAAGCAGTGTAATACGCTATCGATGCGAGTGAGGGAAGAAGGTCGGTCGGTCGTGTAGCATGAGGAGGAGGAGGAGGAGGAGGAGGAGGAGGAGGAGGAGGAGGAGGAGGCATAATGAAAAGGGTCTGCCCCGAAAGAAGGGCGAGAGACAATGGCGAGAGCGGGGAGAGGTAGGGGGGGAGCACGGGTAAAAACGACGGTGGACGAGAGTTCAGGCTGAGCAACCATGCGTGAGTCGATTGAGTGGAGCGAGCGAGCGAGCGAGCGTTCGCGTGCAAGATCTCGGTGAACGCGTTTTACGTACGAGTACCCGCGCCGGATGCCATACGTAGTTACGTAGCTACGAAATTTCCGTAAGCTCTTCCCGCACCCGTCCGTTTAGCCGGTTCGGTTTTACAAGGATGAAAAAAAGCCGATGAGCCGACTCGAGCTCCCGAACTCTTCCGAAAAGCTCTTCGGCTCGTTATTACGTACGCGAAGACGTCGGCACCGGCTTATCAAAACACAAGGTCTCGCCACCATTGAATTTCAATTGCATGTATCTCTCCTCTCTCTCTCTCTCTCTCTCTCTATCCATCTCTGCGTTTCGTCGGCTCGCGCTGGCAGTAGAGTGAGAGGCTACGCTATCGATACGGACAATAAATACTAATTTATTCCGCTAGGAGAGCAACGGCCGACGGAGGCTTTGGGGGCCCTGGAGCCGACCGAGCGAGTTTCTATTGAAAATAAATCGATAAACCGATCCTGCCAGAGTCGGGTAATGCAAATTCAAAGACCCTCTGCTTAAATCGTCGCTCCCCCCCCCCCAATCCTCCTCCATCAGCATCCCCGTTACCGTCCCAGCGGAGCTGGCTCCCAATAAGCAATGGACGGGCCGACGGGAAACTAATCGCGCGCCATTACGGTTCCCTGTCAATTTCAAAACCTCCTGCCGCCACCGCCGCCACCGCCGCTGACCGATAACTTTTAACGCGAGCGTTTTTTTTTGTTTTTTGTTTTTTTTTTTTTTTACTTAAATGCGTCTAGCAAATAGACTGTCTCAAGTTCGAGAGAACGTTCCGCGAGCTAGTAATTGGTGCCTTATACTCCCCCCCCTCCCTCCCATTCCCACTACTTTCCTTCGGCAATTTATCCAGTATTTATAAGGGACCACATTTTATCTATCGTTAATATACCTTGCATGCGAGATGCAGAACGCGTATTTCGTCTTTTGAGCTGCAATAAAAATACGTGCGTGTGCGTAACTGTAAGACTCGCACGATAATCGATCCTCCTCTACGTTCAAACAATACTTGGACGGGTTCTCAGCATCAAGCGTCAAGCATTCCACGTCTTCGACAGTAATGATATAAACAAAAGATATAATGAGAGCTCCCCTTTTATCTTGATGCAACTGCGGTACGTGTGCGTCTATGTGTGTATACGTATGCATACACCGAGAGCATTTACGAACATTGATAAATTATATTATCCGAGACATAAATCAGCATCCGCGTAAAAACCGCTGGGGTAATAATGTTATTATACGAATAACTGGATGAAATGCTTTGATCGGCGAGTTGATTTTTAATCAAGTTCTCTGCGAAATTCGCAAAAGAAGAGAGAAATAACGTCGGAATGAAGCAACTGTATAATTTCGCTTAAATAAGCTCCACGGAGCATGAATGCTGAAGAAAGGAGCTCTTAAAGGTTTTATAAGCCGCGCCGCACCGCGATCCTGCTGCTGTGTTGTTGTTGTTGTTGTTGTTGTTGTTGTTGTTGTTGCTGCTCGTAAGGCATTTGATTCCTTAATCGAGATCCGAGATTTCTGTATCAGCATAAAAGCGAAAAAGATTTTCCGGATTCAGGTGCAAAGAGAGGTAAGTGGTTCGGGAAAAAAAAGTCATCAAGGGCTCATCGATGGCTCGCTCCTAAGCGCTTATACAGTTACAGCCAATACCCGGACGATAACTTGATTTCGCAGAAGTGTATTATGGATACAGAGTAGTTTGCCCTTCATTTGAAAATAAGATTTTTCCCTGTATCTGGAATCTGTGGTTTTTAGAGCGGAATTCCACTCGACGATGACTTAATTCCTATCGGAATCCAATTAATTTCTTCCCCCCACCTCCACCTCCACCCCTCATCCCCACTCTCTCTCTCTCTCTCTCTCTCTCCCTCTCTTCTCTCTCTCCCTCTCTCTCTCTCCCTCTCTTCTCTTATTTTAAATTACAGCCAATACCGTACAAAACGTGTTGCAATGGCTCATCTTGCCCGAGTAAAAAAGGGATTGGAAGCGTTGCCGAGCGTTTCAATAAAGTTGGCCATCTCCCTATCGGTCCCCTTATCTCGTTCAAGGCTATTAAATGCTCGACACTTACGGCCGCTCTCCCTCTCCACTGTGGAGTTTTACGAAAGAAGCTGCGCGAGCACGTCATCCACTGACATAACTTTCAGCCCCGTTATCCTCTTCTGCGTGCCAAAGTGTCGCTTAATTCGAGCAGCCATCTGTTGATTTACTCCCCTCCCCCCGCTCTGCGCTGGACGTCATCGTCGGGGCGGTAAGTACCTGGTGAGTGAGAGCGGGCAGATGAGTAGTCGCGCGGGGTGGGTACGGGGGACGCTTAGCGGAGCGCGACTCTAGCGTTACGTCCCGCCAGTTATAAAATGCCACGGGATTACCAAATTCGCGAGACTAGTGCAACCGCTTTCGACACCTCTCTCTCTCTCTCTCTCTCTCTCTCTCTCTCTCTCCTCTCGTACCCTCGAGGGGCCGAGCGACTAGCCGGATATCTTGCAACGCGCTTCCGCGATCGCCTCCTGTTTTTCCTTTCTTTCTTATTAGTTATTCACTCATCCCCACTGCCTCCCCCGTCCCCTCCCCCCGGCTCCATCCTCGTCCGATCCTTGGTTAGAACCATTGTATGGAAATGCCCGGACGACGGCCGCTCTCGCTTCGCGGCCGAGCGCAAAGTGCGCGGCTCTCTTCCGAATTAAGCTAACGCTAATGTACGACACGTGACCTGTGACTGTAGTGGTTTTTATGGTAATGCGGGACCAGCTCTCGTTCGCGTATTTGGAGCTTCTCTAGAATCTGCTAATGAGCTATGAACCACCGAGAGTCACGTGGATGTATTTAAAATAATAAATATATATAACGTTTCGCCTTTCGGAATATCGCACGAGGCTGTAATTGCGCAATTGCTAGCTTCTGTGCATATCGTTTGCACAAAATAAAAAATGAAATAGACCCTCTTATTGAGCACACGCGCAAAGCTGGTATAATTACAAGATTTGTATATATGTACGAGGTACGAAGGCTCGATCGGGGTAAGCTAATGAGCTTTAACACCCGTGTTAATACTTTGTTCGATGTTTTAAAGAATTTAAGAGCTCCTTTACTCCCTCAAATTGTACATTCACACTTTCTATTATGAGGCAGAGGTATAATCGATTCCATCTCGGAGATGCTTTAAGGATCAAAAATACCAAAAAACCGCCACCGCGACTTAGATCTCGTATATACGAAAGCTTAAATCTGACTTAAAAGTATCATTCAACGTTCTTGAACTCTATATAAAACAATCAGGATGCATCTATTTTATCCCCCTTTTCTACAAACAATATAAAGTAGCTCGTATTAGCTACTTAATAATTTAGCTAGAGTAAGTCTTCATGACTTTTTAAATAAATTAAAAAACATGAGATCATTTCCAGCATAATCTTACGCACAAAACGTATAAAAAATAAAGGTTTTTTCATGTATACGGCCGTATTATCTGGTGAATTGTGATTCTATTTTGAAGAAATTTCGAATTCTATTTGAAGAAATTAATTACCAAATGCATTAGAATTACATTCGCAAAGTGTAATTTTAAATGCAATATTTCTTGAGTCGTGGGTGTAGATGCATTTGCTCTCAAAGCCGATTCAAGCAATAAAATATTGTACTTTCACTCAAACTGACGCGTTAATTTCAAATGAATAATATTAATTTTACTTTTCTTTTGTACGCAAAGTTGAACGGAACAATGTATCGACTATTAATTTTATAAAAACGCAATTTCGTTGTTTTGGTTAAATGTTATATTGCACTTATTAAGTCTAACGGTTGATATCCCTCTACCCCACCCCCTCCATGCCTTCGACTTATTTTTAAACAAAATAGATAAATATATATGTATATATATGTGCACGAATAACAACATGGTATTAACTGTAATAGTTGCATAATTCTTACGGACACTGTTTATTATGTTGAAAATTTCTTACAATAACTGTAAACGAATGAAATGTATTTTTTCCGTATAATAACAATGTATTTGATCGAACGGTCTTGCAGAGGAAATCGTTATCGTCCCAGATAGAATCTGGGAATTCGACTAAGCATTCATTTCAATATTGCTTTCTAAATCATTACTCGTGCAACAAAGTACTATATACAGGCTTCTTTTTTTGTTTTTGTTTTTTTTATACTATTATTATTATTATTATTGACAAATAAAAACACATCCAGCCACTTAGATAATAACACATATAATCTGTCGCATTTAAATTATTCTTTTGATCCGTATTAAGATAAGTATAATCGAGCTAATATACGTTAATGCACAGATTTTATCTCGATTACAGTATAAATATCTTGTTTATGCCACAATTAATATTTATCATGTCCTTTATAATATAATTTTTAAGTCTTAATAATCATTTCGAATGTTGTGCGAGCATTAATATTGAATAGTATACCGTGCATATCGATATTTATGTTTTACCGAAAATAATTGTTTATTGTATACTGTTTACGTGTTGTAATCAGTTTATAACTTTTATTAAGTTAATATTAACAAATAATTTAATATTAAATTTAATATTTTCTTAACTTATTAAGAGTTAATAACTTTTTTTATTCGAACAAAGTCTATTTTCAACTTTTTCTCCTAATATCCGTACCACAAATGCTACCAACGACCAACGAGTCGACTTGTATGGGGTATTTCAAAAGATATATAGCTCGGACAGTATTCTGCGATCTATAAAATTGATCTTTTTTTTAATAATAAAAGTTCTGTTCCGTAAATGTAGGAATTCTAATGCATGGTTGCATTTTGCTCGGCTGTGCAAGCCTTGAAACTTGCATAAGAGCGCATAAATAAGCTTTTAATTGATACATCTCATTAGATTGACGAATACACAGAAAATTTATAGGGACTGGCGTAAAGAAAAAGCTGTATAAACTTCGTAGATTGCATAGTATTCAAATTTTTGTGAAAATATTGCATGGAATGGCTTGTTCCACGTGATCGTGACAAGTAATTTACTGCAGGGAAAAATGAGCGAACCGTGGTCGGTTATGATCATTATGAGATTTTCCCGTTGCGTGCAACTAACGTACAATGAATATTATTACTATTCGGCACAAGAAGTGATATGAAAATAACGCGACGCCAACAATTACAATTGTCGCAAAAATTCAAATTGATTTTAAAAGAATGCAGATGTCGAAAGTAAGGATAATAGACATTAGATTGTAATAGTAAATGAAAATCTTATAATTTCGGTATATAATTTTAATAATTCTTCTCGGCTCAGGATTTATCGACTCGAGGATCGAGAAGAGCGCGGAGCCTTTAATTTTCCCGATATATTCGAGACGTCGCAGCGGATAAGCAAAGGTGCAAAGGCGCAAAGGTCTTAGGAGAGACGGGAGGGCGAAGGAAGGAATAATTACAGCGGAGGGGAATAAAAGTCCAGGGCTCGCGTAGGAGATGAGGGAACGGGCGGCATTCCTCCGGGCGTCTGCAAAACAAAGCCGAATGCCTTTCACTCGCCCTGACTACCGACGACGTCGCGGCGACCCACGCAGCGGCGCCTCGCTCGACCTGACATTTTTCCGCCCCTCCCCGCCCGCCCCCGTCTCTCTGATTCCTCTCTTGTTTTCCCGACGTCGACTTGGCCTCGCGAGGCCCGCTCCCCCTCATTGCTTCTGGTCACCCTCGGAGGTTCTCGCGGACCTGGACACTCGCTCACCAAACGTACCCGTCAGCTTTTAACGGAGATTACTCTCCTCCACCCCCCCCCTTCCAGCGCCACGAAAAAAATTATAATAATGCCAATGCATCCGCTAGGGCTCGGAGATACGGGAATTGAAGCTGTAACACGTGACTCCTACAATCTTGTACAAAATCCGTAACAATTCGAACTACCGAACCAATGAAACGTACAGGCTCGATCAGGTGTTGTTTTTTTATTTTTATTTATGGCCAAATGCATCGGATTAAACTATATTTTGAATAACAAGTAACGCATATGAACTTTAAGCTATATTTATACAAGCTCTAATTCACGATCCTACAAATAACTCCGCTCAATTGAGATTAAATGGCTATTTATGTTATTTACGTAACGTATCTTTCTTGCCTCACACATCAATATTTTTTAATCAGTAGTGCTAAACCGATGTGTCTGTGTATGTATATATGTATTTTTTTTTAAGCTTTACTTACATATAATCAACGTAAAAATATTCACAGATAAACCGACGTTTATAGTGTCTTTTGAAGAATCTTTCGGCTGATCACTCATATTAGACAATATTAATTGTAAATACAATAGTAATTGTAAAAAGGAAAACGTCCGTTTAAATAATCAGTAAGATTATGAAAAGGTTTGAATTTTTACAAAAAAATTGAGGTAAATAAAGCTTAAGCTTTAAAAAGTGGCATAATTCTAGGACGAGATTGGCTTCGTTTTGTTGTTGATGATGACGATGATTTATCATAATGAGCTCGTAATGTAAAAGGAAGCGCGTGTGCGATCTCGATGCAAAACTTGATGAGAGACTCGTAGTCCTTTGTTTGCGCCAATAAATTTATAAGAAATATTTACAAGCAATGAAAAATATCGAAGCGGATATTAAAATGGCTATAGCAAAGGCAAAATAAAGATTTTTAATTAATAAGGAAAAGCTGAGGGAAATGGAAGGGGTCGGAAAGCTCTAACGCATCAGTTGCACTTGGTTTTATGGGATGGATTATTTATTAATTAGCATTTAATAATAAAAAAAAAAAGAGTTCATTCTTAATAATACATCCTAACGACTGGATGTTTTCGTTTGCTTTTTTCTTTTTTGCCAATTCTCGGATAAAATCTCGATTTTCGAAGGATTGCCGATTGTTATAAGAAGCGCATATTAAGCCGAGGTATTAAAAATAAAAAAAAAGAAAAAAAAAAGAAGGTTTAATCGCTCGACTTTCAGTCGGGAAATTGTATTGAAAAGGAGCGCAGGAGGAAGTAGCTGCGCGCATTTTTCAAATATCCTAGCGAAGAAAGGCTTCAAGGAATCTACGAAGAACATAAATAGAAGCGATTATTAAGGGGGCGCGTGGGGGTCGGGGTACGTACGTAGTACGTACGGCTTCTTCTTGAGCTAGTGAAACCGATGGTAATTAATCGAATTGATGACCACTTTTACCGGCCGCGGGGAGACCGAAAGTAGACACCCCCACCCCTCCCACCCTATCCCACCATACTCCCACGGCTAATCCACCGCCGAATCGGCGTAGAAGCTTTTTCACGAGCTGCTCGCTCGGCAATTTACTAAGCCCCGATTATAATTAATTACAATTAAAATTAAATACTTTAGTATTTAATGTATGGTAATCCGAGGGATGTCCCGTTGTCGCTTTCGTTTATTTTTCCAGTAACCCGATGAGATCCAATTATTCCCTATGCATTTACACCGCTCCGTTATTACTTTTACCACTTTGAAATTAATCGACCGAGCCCCCACTTTGCGCCCAAGTCGAAGAGAAGGACGAGGACGACGAGGTGGCGGGTGGGGGGTGGGGGTTATTGCGGGGGACGTTTGATAATTCCGTCGATGCCGGGAGATTTAATGTTGAAATGGCATAAACGGGCGAGACGAGCGTTGCCGCGAGTTCGCGGGAAATCGCCGCGGATTCTCACGCTAACGTTGACCGTACCGCAAAATCCCTTCTCTCCGTCCACGCCCTCCACCCCTCCCATGTCCCGCAACGTAAAAATTCGGCTCATTACTCGGGAGAGTAATTTTATCCACGAGAGCAAGTACGTAGCGAGAAAAGTTAAGTGAAATATGTAACGTGTTATGGAAAGCGCGCGGAAAGCAATCAAAGTGGGAGGAGGATTATGAAAGGTCGAAGCTACTGCCGATACCGCTATCGGGAGGTAATTAAAGACCGATACCCTCCTGGGTCTAGGATTTTTTAAGCGACCCGTTATTCAATTACGGCTCGCCGACAACATTATTGCGCGAATGTACCGTCAGCTGGAGCTCCGATGGCTGCTCGAGTTTTTTTCTTGTTTTTTTTTTTGTTTTTTGTTTTTTTTTGTAATAATTGTTAATTTCGATATTCGCCGTATTGTAGTGTATTAAACTTTTGGTATTGTTGCCGATTCCGTCGGGACGAGTGATTCCGGATATTTTCCATCACTTTTTTAGCTTTTCCATCACGGCACACTACTGACAATGCGAGTTTTCCATCGGAGCGCGTCGTTGCTCACCTGCGAAGAGAACATTCGAACATTACCGGCGACTCTTCCACTCCGTACTTCACCCCCCCCCCCATCTCCCCTTATATCCCCACCTCCCTATCTCCCCGCCCCCGGACTCTCACAGGCTGCAAAAAGTCAAAAGCAAAAAGACTATGAGTCGTGCGGTGTAATAAATATCACGCTAAGCTCAGTTCGTACAGCTCGCTACTAGACTGGGCTAAGGTAATCGCCAAGTGGGAGTAATTCATCCGCGGGAGGATTCGTCCCCCATCCCCCTCTACCCCCTTGACCCCCCGCCCGCCGCTCCGCCGGCCGACGGCCGACGGCCAATTATTGCAAAGTTAAGCGTCGCGTGAGAAAGTGACGACCGAGGTGCCTGGAGCAAGGGCCGACACCCGGGACGCTTCCTTTTCTCCTGGTTATCCCTGCGAGTCCGCTCATGACTCGTCCCTCCGAGGGACCGGACTATTACCGCCGATCTCGAATGTCCCTCCTCCCGAGAGCTCTTATTATTACTTCACATACATCTGGGCGATTGCCTTCCTCTGCATTCTGCTCCTCATTCCGCGCCATTAATCCGCCAAACACTCAAAAGCTCCCTCGTGTCCCTCGCTAGAAAGACTTTTTTTTTTTATCCAATTCCAAGGATTTACTCGCTTACCCCCACCCGAGCCCGAAGTTCCCTCAGCCTAATTCACTTTCTCGCACAGTCGAATGTCGTTAATACGTAGTGCTCGGCACCGACTATAACGCAAAATGTCCAATACTTCGTAAGATTATGAAAATAAAGAAAAATGCATAATTACGTAGAAGTAATTAAATAGAAAATTCACCGACGTCATCGTGCTCCTTACTTTCTAATGACACAATTCCAACATTTTTTGCTGGCCGCGCCGTTTCCGCTCGATTGGCGCTTGGAAAATCAGAAAATTATTGCACTTTATCGATATTGATTTAATCAGCTGAATATTTCTTCTTAGTAGAAAGACGAAAACAAAATCTTATAAAATTATGGCTTACGCGTTTAACTTTACAAATGCACTTCTCAAATTACAATGTCGAATTTTTAAAGTTTTTGTTATGCGTATTTTTTTATTATTTTTTTTTTTTTTATTTATTTATTTAGATATAATAATTGCTTTTTAATTTGCTGTGCGTTAAAATTTCAAGATTAAAAGAGATCGGAAATTTAAATATTTATCATGAGAATTCAGTGCATAGATACCGACACCTTAACACACGTACATTAAACCCGAGTCCTGTATTTTTATATCAATAATATTAATAATATTAATAATAACGTGCGGATAATTGAAGATTAAAGGCTCTCGTAATAATAAAAATAATTATACCTACTCGAGCTTATCCTACAGAATATACAGAATGCATATTTATTTACAACTATTAATTTGATTTAAATATAATCTAATAAATCTTATCAATAATTGGGAACATTCTCTTTTTACACATGTTCTTAAGATAAAGTACTTTGCTATTAAAGATATTTATCTTTGAAAGGAATGTTAATAAATGCTTCTACGGATAACGCCGATATGTTTACCATAAATTCAGTTATGAAAATTAACAAGTTCGATAAAAATATTCTCTCAGTAATATGTAAAATTAAAATCCGCAGATTTTCACTGCCGTTCTTATCTAATGAAATTATTTACTCTCTTTAAAGTCATAAGGCAGCCTATTAAGCTTGCTTAATTTATTATTACAATTGAGTTTTTAAATTATCACATCGGCTTACGTCTATTTCGAAGTTTTCGTCCATTGAGATTGGAATTCATAAAAGTTATATTATTTAATAAGCATTAGCTGAATTGCTCATAATCTTAAATAAAACGAAAAAGGGGCAAGTTCCAGATAATCAGGTATATTAAGCTGATTTTATACTAATTGTCGCAAATGATAAACATTATGTAATTTCTTAAGATCGATGTAATAAAATAAGCTTCGAGCACGAGGTCCGAGTTCGGAATTATCGTATATCCACGTATTGCGTATTTCACGTTTAACTTAATAATTAGAAAACGAGTGCTGACACTTATTATCTGTAGTTTAAAAACACTGCAGATATTGAATTTACTTCTAATTTTTCACGTGAAATATTATTTAAATGTCTAGGATGGATCCCATAAAAAAAAATAAAAAAAAAAAAAAATAAAAAAATAAAACGTAATAGCATCGCTAATTACTAATGAAGAATAATTTACAGTTAATGTTATTCATATGGGGTTTAGCCTTGACTGATTGAGCGCATTAGAATGCACGAGTCCATGTAGTCCATGTAGTCCATGTACAATGTATGCTACATAGGTCGAGTGAATTGTAATTAATTTTGGAAATAAGATGCCATTGCACTGTCGGATATCTATTTTTAGTGTACAAGTGACAAAGGGAAGACATTAGTATGGCCAGTCCAAGAAAGGAAATTACAGGGACGTTTCGATAATAGTGAAGCGTTGATTTATATGCAAATAATTAGAAAGTGAACAATGATTTTATAGTCTCGTTAAGTAAAATTGCAATATTCTCCTGGAAATACAAGAGACAATGATCTTTGTCTATATTTTCACAAGAAACAAGAACTCGCAATTTTATTCGATCGAGATGCCTCGACCACATTACTAACTTAACAATTCTATGGTTCCCCCTCCCCCTTGAATGAGGACGATCTGATAGCGTTTCCATAAATGAGGGGGACAAATTAATATCCCCGAGAGCGGTCCCCGAGCGTACATGGGGCTCGAATGAGAAACATGAATGCTTTGGTAAATCGCGATTGTTTTTCGATTTATTATAAGAGTATTTTTATGATTCGAGTAGAATAAAAGACGACAATTCGAGAAATCGGCATCCAGTCGACGTGCACCTTTTCTCCTCCTCCGCACAGCTTAATATCAGGCTCGGCTTGAATATTCGGGAACCCGGGGCTACGTTTGAGAGGAGCTCACGCACGTTATCGATGATACTCGCCCGGGGGAAGGGAGGGAGGGATGGAGGGGCGAAGGTACGAGGAGGCAGAAGCTCGGTAATGACGGTAGCGGGAACGGAGGCCTCCGGGTCGCCGAGCCACGCGCCGACAAACGCCGTCGAACGTCGTTCTCCCATAGGAATGATAAAGGGGGGGGGGAGAAAAAAAATGAAGGATGAATTTACTTTTCCTCGTCCGGATGCGCGTGGATTCCAGGCCCGACGGAGCTGCTGATGGACGATCAAGGGGTAGCGATCCGCGGATTAGTCGTCCCAACGAACAAATTATGTCCGCGTTAATTAATTACGGCATTACGGTACGCGAACGACAAGTTTTACTAGAAATTTTATGGGCGCCGTGACGTCAACGACTTGTTGTTCCCTTTTCAGGCGACTAAGTGCAAGCCGACTGCTTTCCTCGCGTATTGTGTAGAAATTATCGTGACAACTGTTTAATCTTAGATTGACGATTTATCGGCCAAATTATACTTCCCGTAAATAAAGCTAATGTCTTTCTACGCGTTCGTACACGCCTCCTGTGGGATGGAAGTTATTGGGGTTATTGAGTTATCGGTAAATACAATGACAGCGTGCTATTGTTATTGTCGTAACACGTACACCGACACTGGCGACAACAAGCGCAACGATGATAATGAAAATAACAACGATAAGCTTGAGGATTATGATAATGAAAATGAACGCCTATGGTGGTTGGGGGTTGGGGGGGGGAAGGGGGCGGTGGTTATGAAGCGAAATTTATTGTATTGTCAGTGAAGGACAAAACTTATAATTTACTTACCGACTTTATTATTACGACGGGTTATAATTAATTTTATTATTCGAAAAGGCAAATAAATAGACGATGCCGGGGCACGGGACGGAAAAATTAATTCCCATCCGCGAGAGTTCCCACTCGTAAACACCATTAATCCCGTAATAATTGCATATTACTCGTTATTTACGGATTTTCGCGTGTAATTGTAAATTTATTCGCGTCGCTTATTTTCATCTCCCTCCCTCCCTTCCGCCCTCCCTATCACTCAATTCCCCTCTCCTGACACCCCCATCGTCAGCGGCCACCTCACCACTCGTGTTTGTCCCTCTATTTTTAACGGGGCCACGTTGAAAGAAAGGTTACTGACCGGGCGGGACTCGTCGATTTTCACCAAGATACGCGGCTTCTCATATTAGAAGAATAAATTCGCTAACGGTGAGCCAGCCACGCGAACTCCCCCCTCTCCCCCAACCCTCACCGCCGCCCCGTTCTTCGTGCGGAGGCTTCTCTTATTTGCGCCCGCGGAAATATATTCCCCCGAGTTGGCCGAGAATAGACGACAAATGAACGAGCGCTCGAGCCTCCTCCTAATGCACATTATTATTATTATTGTTGTTGTTGTTGTTGTTGTTGTTGTTGTTGTTGTTGCTGTTGCTGTTATAATTGTTATTGTCATTATTATTATTGTCATTATTATTATTATTATTATTATTATTATTATTGTTGTTATTATTGTTATTATTATTATTGCTATTATTTATTATTGTTGTTGTTGTTGTTGTTATTGTTATTGTTGTTATTGTTATTGTTATTATTATTATTAACCGAGCCCTTGAATGGCCGGAACTCACGAAGACGTACGAGCCAACCTTGCGTCTCGGTTTTTCTGTTGGCCGGAGGGGCCCCTCTGCCCCTTCTACTACCAATCAGGCCTTTATCGCGAAATAAGGATCGGCCGAACCGATCTACCGATACTTCTCTTCGAAGCGATATTGATTTGGCCGGTATCCCCCCCCCGCCCCGCCCATTGCGGCCAGATCCACCCAACGAGTGTTGATGTAATAACGTAGCGAAAATAGGGTTATTGGGTAGGGCAGTTGTAAAACTCTTTAACGTTTCCCGTTTCTTGCTTGTGCGTGTTTCAGCAATGCCAGGCGCTAACGGAGGAGAACGAGAGGCTGCAGGCGAGCCTGAGGAGTCAGCCGGCCCAGGTACAGGTGATCGACAACGTCTACCTCCAGAGCCAAGTGGACACGCTCCAGTGGCAGCTAAAGCAGGTATGCGATCCGCGCTCCCCGATAACCGGGGGTCCCTCGAGGGAATTCCTCGACTCGCCGCCGGTGCATCTCCTCCACCTCCACCTCCACCTCCACCTCCACCTCCACCTCCACGTCCACCACCACCTCCAGCTCCGTCGAGGGAAACCATCTCGGCTGCCCGCGATCGGCTCTCGATGCTCCCGGAAAGAATTTCTCTAGCCGGACATTCGCAGGGTTTTTATAGCTGATTTTATCGCGCCCCCTCCCCCCCCTCCCGCCCCCAATCCGCGTATTCCATTGTTTGAGCTGGCTTTGCGATCCTCGTCTGCCCGTCGCGCATCAAGATTAATGCCCGAGAAAAGATCATTGACAAAATATTCTCCTTCTGCTCTGACTAATTGGTCAATCGAGAACGAGCAGCAGCAGCGCCTCTCATGTCCGTCATCTCATGTCCGGCCTCTATCCTTTCACCATTTATCAAACGCTTATTGAATGAAAATCGATTGTCGACCTCTGGACAGCGGGGGTCATCGTCTCGATGATTAAGGAGGCTGCGCGCGGACTCCGCGATCAAAGCGCACCGCATTATCTATTAAAAATACCGCGGTCACAAATGGGATGGGACGATTTCGAGTGACTAATCGATCGAGGCGTATTATTGCTGTTGCTGCTGCTGCTGCTGCTGCTGCTGCTGCTGCTGCTGCTGCTGCTGCTGCCGTTACTACTACCATTACTACTTTTGTTTCTTTCTTGAAGTGCAGAATAAATACCTTATAAATCTCGACGTAATGCAATCCTGCTGCTTGTCTCCGTTGTGATTATTCGGTACGGAGTCGTCGTCGTTCTCGTGTCGGTCAACAAAAATCGCCCAAAGAGTTGGCGGTTTTTCAATTGCCATTCGATTATTGTGCTCAGAGAATTTTAACAGAAATTTGGGGAAAACAGAAATTGACGGAAAGCTATTTTCCGATTATGGTAAAGATTATTTTTTTCTTTTTTTTCCTTTTAACTTTCTTCGCGTCTTTGTTATGTCATTGGTCAATATTAATTAGCAAATTAATTAATCGAAACAATTATAAAGCGAATAATGAATTTAAGAAGCCGCCAAGCTTATCAACATCGGTAAACTCGCGATGCGTTTCGATCAATTGAAAGGTTATTGCAGGCCTTCTCAGCCCCCAATTAATTATAATATAATATATACATTGGAGCTCAAAATACGTAAAGCTGTTACATTTAAATGACTTTTAACGGACAAAGTAAATAAGCGTTGGATGTATTAGTCAAGTTTAATGTGACGGCCGCAGACTAAGTACGTCGTACTAGTTTGGAGAAATTTAACGTATGCGACGGCATTTCCATTGCTAATGAAGAATTTTAATATAAATATTTAAGGAAATTCGAATTATCCGTTCCATTTAAAATCTTTGAGCATTTAAACGTCTCTTTTACGTTTAGACGAGGGGAGTAAATTAAGTAAAATAATTGATTTCAATTTCATTATTTATAATATTAAGCAAGCGTGTATTTATTATAATTATGGTGCTAGAGGGCAAATTATAAGGCAGTTTTCTTGCATACGCTCAATCCTTATCATTTTAAGCAGCAAAGGATATTGAATAAATATTTTTGAAGGAAATTAAAATCATTGAAATATCATTAACATCGAGATACATATTTACCGCTATAACACGTTTATACCTTGAAATTTATTGCATCTTGTAAAATACCTTCCATTTAATAAAACTTAATCAGTCGACTAATAGCGAAAGTTAAAAAAAGTCTGTAATAGTTAATCAATATCAAGTATCTGATTAAATTTATTTCTATATATGCCCGGGAAGTTGAAAACACTTGTATATCTAACTTTTATCTAACTTTCTATTCGCAATATTTTCCTTAATAACATTATATTTATTGATTTTATTGATTTTCCTCGATAAGAAATTCTATATATGCTGGATTTATTTAAATTTCAAGTAAAAACCTGCCCATTCTCTATGTGAAAAATGGCAAAAAACTTTATTTAAGAACTGCGCTTACAATCTTAACATTATAAGCATAACCTACGCACACGCATGCGTATATATGTACATATGTACGCATTAATTTATTTTATATCCAGACTTCGTATTATCATTATTTATATGTTATAGATATCTACGGACAGGGAGGTTCAATGTACATTTTTATAATTAAAAGCTCAACTTTCATCATATAATTAATTCTATGCATTTACGTTTATTTGAATTTTAAAGATAAAGTATACGTTGAATTATCGATTTATTAAGAAAGCACGGAAATTCCGGATTAATTACGTCCAATGTTGTAATGGACGCGCTGAATAATAATAAATTTCACAAATCTAGCTTGAATGCCTCACAAAATTCGGAGTACACAAAATGCACACGAAATGCACATAAAATGCACACAAAAATGTATACAAAAAGAATATACAAGTAATAATTTTTATTCTACGATGGAAAATATCGACGTATTATTGCAATTTCAAGTACAAGTGATAAATGCAATGATTCTATAATTGTCAGCTAAGAAGATTAAACTTATCATTGGTGATCGTTAATTGCGATTAATAAGAAATTAATCTATATTTTATAAAAATAGAAAGAGGGAACGGTAATAATGACTTACCTATTATTGTTTATTTACTTGCGTTGCCTATAACTCGATTAAATTAAATGTTGTACTTAACAGTTATGCGCTCAATGCGAAATTAATCATCTCATCTACGCGAAAATTACTTTCCATGATATTTTTAGAATAATTTATAAAAAATATAATTATGAATTCCTGTTTTAAAAAAATTAAACTCGTATATTATATTTATGTATCGAAAGTAAGAGAAATGTAACGTGATGTTAAAATAATTCTATAAATGCAAATAAAAAAAAAAAAAGAAAATTGCATCGGCCGGGAATCGAACCCGGGCCGCCCGCGTGGCAGGCGAGCATTCTACCACTGAACCACCGATGCTTATATCTATTTGACTTGTAACATGGTAGTTCTTGCCATTCCCAGTATTTATGTGTGATTATACATGAGCTTTTATTGAGATTACGTTCATTTGGTTACGCGAATACAATAATTTCATTTTATAAATATAAATCGAATTAATAAATTGAATATAATATGTTGGATCATTCTATAATTTTTTTTTTTTTTTTTTTTTTTTTTTTTTTTTTTACTATTATTATTATATCACCACGATTATATAGTGGTGATACGTAATAATAGTGCGAGTAGATTATTCTAAAAAATTTATATAATACGAAATAGTGTTTGTATAATGATGACAAAGACGATTTCTACCTTTGCCGCGAGTACTTGTTTATTATTCTGTCGGCGATAAGCATTTCGTATTAATCTGGAAAAATTATTATTGAATATCGATGGTATTTTGAAATGAAAGGTCTATATTGGCCAATACGTAAATAATATATTTACATTACAACTTTCACAGTTTTGCACCAATTCATTATAATAAGCTCCTAACATATATTACAAGCTATACAACATTTACATAGCTACATAATTCTGAGCAAAAATAAATTTCCAGAAATAACTACGTCTATGTGGTTTTATAAAATTTTGTTTCGCAGTTATTAGTCTCTGACTATAAAATAAAATGTTTTCATAAATATAGGATCGGGAATATCGGCGCTTACAATTTTAAGGAAAAAATAAAATGTTTCCTCGGCCATTTATAAAATACCGAATTAATGTCTATGAGAAATTTTATACTTTAATATTACAACGTTATTTTTCTACCCGTTTAAAATAGATATTTATTTTGTTTTTCTTTGTATCGGCATTATGCAATTTAATCGCAAAATGTTTTTCGATTAAATAAATAAATATATATATATATATATTGCTTTATCGCCTTTTTGAATTACAAACTGTGGCAATTTATTTAAATCAGCTAGAATTAAACGTCCGAGATCTTCGGAGATAATCAAGGATTAATAGACGCAGATATTTAACTATGAAAATAAAAGACTAACCGAATTTATACGTATACATATAATTATAAGTAATATACATTGCCATGTTACAGAAAAGTTAAATTTTTCTTAGAGTTATTACATATATGTGTGTATATATATATATATATATATTTGAATAAGAAAATATCCTTTCCACTTGTAATATTAAGGCTTATTTCGTATGCGGATAATAAATTTAATGCTACGTTCACACGTTTTGGAGTAAAAAAGTGACTAGTCCGCCTGACGTTATGAGAATATATTGGCTTTGTCATCAATAATTACATCCAATTTTTTAAGCAAATTTTTCCCTCTGCTCCCTCAGACTCTTAGACTAATTTTGCAATTTTGTCGATGGACGATATTCTTCTTGGGCTGACGTAATATCCAAAAGAAATTTTTTATCGATATTCTCTGGATTCGCCGCTGTATATTTTACAAAACGGGCAGCAATGATACTGAATGTAATCGTCACGATCTAGTCGAAAGTATATGCCGAAAGAATAATAATAATAATTTTTTAGTATAAATTAAAGGGAAAGTGATAATAAATAAATTGATAATTACGATTTTGCAATTACAACGAGAACGACAATGATTCTTTATTAGAGGCAGGCTACAATAAATAATATATAAAAGTCATCGAATGGAAGAGATGCATGGCGATATGATATTTTAGGAAATTATCAGGTGCCGACCGAGCTCGATATAATAATCCTTATATGCTTTATCGTTATCTGTTCATAGAGCGATGCCAACCGACAGATGTACCGCTCCCTAATGGAGCAGGTGGTGCGCTTCCTGGAGCGGGCACGTAAGAGCCTCGACATAATCCACGATAAGTCTCTGGGAAAAAACTCGTCCAAGGATAAGTCGAGGGTTCCCCGCTCCCGTAGCGTCCATACCGTCCAGGTGGATCACGGGGGCTCGCCGAGCTCCTCGTGCGCCTCCTCGACGACGTCCTCGACATCCTCGGCCTCTTCCATCTCCTCGTCCTCGTCACGCTTCGGCCGGGCCAAGTCCGTCGCCCAGATACCGACCAATTGCGGGGGTCCGGTGAGCGCCGCCGGCTCGACGAGCCTTCGAGATTTCACGTGGTCGATGCTCCGGAGGAACGAAGTACCGCACTCGAAGATGAAACCACCGGGACAACTGGGTCTCTGCTCGGCCAGCGTCCAGGACGTCAACAAGAGCCACGAGATCGTCGCCTACAGAAGGCCCAGACAGTCCGAGTTCGATCCGGATGACGTGCCGCCGGAGAAGCTGTCGCAGGAGGCTTTCAGGTTAGCCGAGGCGATTTCCTACCTGGACATGTATTTCATACGTATAGCCAATCCAAATACAGATAGCCGATTAGCGTTTGGATAAGGCATTGATAGGGGGCAAGGGGAAGTCTAATGTTATTTTTTACGTCGCAGGCTATTGAGGACGGTGCAATCGCTCCTAGTGATGCGCGAGCCCGACCTCGCGCGCCTCAGCGCCAGCCAAGAGGCCGTGGGCCCAGGTTGTGCCCTGGATCAGGGTCCAGACGTTTCCTCGCTCTCCCTCCAGAGCAGCTTCGCCAACTCGACGACGCTGCAAGACGCCTCGATGACGGTGCGGGAGAGCGGGGAGCGCTCGACCGAGGTCGGCTGCTGCAGCCAGGATGAGCTCGGCCGCGGTTTCTTCGGCTCGGAGAAGATAATACCTGCCGGGCCCTCCCCTCCGGCCCACTACATGAGCCCGGGCGCGAGGCAGTCAATCGACGCGGCCTCCCTCAACTCCGCGAGCAGCAAGAACACCGAGGAGGAGGAGGGACCGGCGAGGGGCCCGATCGTCCCTGTGAATCCTAACAAATACGACGGCCAGCAGCAGCAGCAACAGCAACA
The DNA here is from genome assembly GCA_018883505.1 of Ceratosolen fusciceps. NCBI lineage: Eukaryota > Metazoa > Arthropoda > Insecta > Hymenoptera > Agaonidae > Ceratosolen > Ceratosolen fusciceps. Next base: position 7,937,921 of record RCIC01000005.1, read on the forward strand.
GCAGCAGCAGCAACAGCAGCAGCAGCATCAGAAATATCAGCAACATCAGCAGCAACAGCGGCAACATCAGCAGCAGTTGCTGACACCCGGCACGTATCAGCACCTCCACGCGCCGACCTCGACGCCCCACAATCGCAAGGTCAAGAAGTCGGACAGGAAGGAGCTACACCTCAAGTCGCTTAGGGACTGGGTGAGTCGCACTGCCCCACGCTCGCTCCCCGCCCCCAGCCCCATTTTCCCCGTCTCCGACTCGAAATTCAGAAACCGACCCAATAATCCAAGCCACCGCCGCAGTGCTCATCAACGCGAACGTAACGAGGAAGTGGGAGGTTAGCGATCGGGGAAAATGGCGGTTACGTAAACCGCGTACGGCCGAGGGAGGGACTCTGCGCGAGCATGCAATTACCCCAACTAGCGAATAGCGGTCACGGGGTATTGTAAATACAGTGTACTAGTACATTCGATAGCGGCGGCTAAGTATTGGGTAAGGGATTGGAGCCGAGGACGTGGAGAACGAAATTATTGGCTCGGTTTGGCTCGAGCCTCCGGATATCGCATGTAATAACGATAATGCCCTGTGTAGTAATGCGTGAAAAGCCGTCGGTGGCGCAGGGGGAGGAGGAACAATGTCAGCAAAGAGATGGAGTAAAGAGGGATGGGGAGGGGGGCCTATTATTCTACGGGGATCCCTTGTTATAATTATGAATATTAATGTTGTAATTATTTGTTTTCAGGCGCTTGGCAATTCGGGCGGCTCGGTGTCATCAAGGCCGAAGCCGACCACGAGTGTGAGCAGCGCCGAGGACGAGAGCGGCTTCTCCTCGATGTCCTCTTTCCAAGAGGTCGGGCTCCCACAGGTCGCGAACCTCTCGCCCATAAAGGGCGGATGCCATACGGAGGTTGGCCTTCCGGAAGTCCCGCTCGAGAAGATACGCCACAGGCGCTGGTCGTCCACCCCCGCGGAGTTCCAGGCTCTCTTCAAGCGCCACAGCGGCAGCTTCGCCAGCGGTGGACAGACGACCTCCGAGTCCCTCAGCGTCTGGGTCTAACCGGGAACCCGTCGGCGGGGCGGTAGGGCGGTGGGGCTCAATGGAGAATCGGTATACTAACCAGCTCGAGAAGGAGGTGGTCCGCACTCGTCTCACGTGTACATTTGCATTGGATGGATGGACGGATAGATGGGCGGATGGATGGATGGATGGATGGATGGATATGGCGGCTCGGAGCTTGAACGAATTTGAGGGACTGTCATCTGGGGCCTGCATTACCGGCCCACCCGGAGATAATCGATCAAACAACGGAATCGCGGATCCCATCGTCCGATGTATGTTTCGACGTTCGGGGTGTTGCTGCCATGTTTGCTCGGGCACGTCGAGCTCCACCCCACCCCGCCCCCCCCTCACCTTGAATTTAAGTAGTGCTAGTAGTTATATTCCTAAAAATACAGATAAAAACAAAAATGTGTAAGCTTCCTTCGGAAATGTATATCCTTCCGAGAGGGGCAGGCCACGTCACGTGCTGTCTCGTTGCTGTTGTTACTTGCCTTGTGTATCACAATGGACCTGTGTACTGCTCTGTACTTATTTTCACGGCCGCTTCTTTCGCGTCGAGATCTGTCGGATCGAGCGGTCCTTCTCTTTGCGCAATTACGGAAACCGATGTTTCTTGTATAGTAGTGCTTACAAGCCATTAGCATTTATCGATGGCACACAGGCGATTGTCATACAGAAGCGACAAATGAGTGTCTGTGTGTTATGCATGACTGTATTATACAGATATGAATGAAGCGAATGATGGATCATCGTCTTTAGGCTACGGCAGAGTTCTTTTGCCGACCAACTTTTTGTCGAATAGTAGTGGCTGATAAACAACGTTCCTTCCTTATAAAACTGTCTTGTATTTGTTTGTAAGCTTATCTGTCCTGGATTATATGCGTACAGAAATAATTAATACATGCTAACGAAACGTTAAAAAAGTATATTAGACTATATCATGAAAAATAGTCCGTAGTTGCATAAATGTGTACAATAGTATATCTTTAAAGCATCTCTATTATATCTATAAATAATAATAAATCATTATTGTTGATAAAGTTGGTCGGTAGCGTATGATTGTAACAATCACCATCAGGATATTATATCTTCATAATGGGGAACGCAACACTTAATTGTTTACGACCGTTGAGTCGGAGAAAAATTCATTTCTTTCTTTTATGCGTCTAAAAATTTTATTTAATCAATGCCAACGTTACGTATAAGCATCATTTCCGTAAAGCTCTCTCTTAAAATACTACCATTTACCTGCTCTACCTAATTATCATCATCATCATCATCATCATCATTATTATTATTATTATTATTATTATTGTTAACACTAATCCCTCTTAAATGAATGGCTAAATTAGTTAAAAGCTTCTTTTAAGATCGTAAAAAACAATTCAATGTATGTCATTATGTATATTATTTAATGTCAGAAAATATCGTTTCCCTTATAAAACACTACGATTAAATACTTTTGGGCGCATAGAATTATAATTATCATCGTTATCTGTTCGTAAATATTTAAATAGCAATAAATAAAGTTATTACTTACATTTTCTTTAAATATTAAGCAACTATCACTATAGAAGCAATTCAAATTTTCAAGATAAAAATGAGCATTAATGTATTATAGATCAAATCGATTTTTCATTATGATCTACTCATTGGTAATTTTCTCCGTTAATGATAGATTTTGTAGTTTTAATAATATGGCGGCGCCAAACGAATGCTTCTCCGGTGACTGATAACTAAATTTTTTCGACACCTCTTTGTATATATTTTCGATTACACCGCGCCTTACCGATATTCATATTGTTTCTCTAGAAGTATATACTTCTCTTTCCCTTTCTCCCTCCCTCATTCCCTACTCTACACTACTTAAGAAGTTATATTGATTGAAAAGTGGCCAATGAACATATATTTTTCTTTTTTAAAACATTTTTCGTCATGTATTTGTTTTTTTTTAATCGTCTTGCTTCACTTATTATTCGCATGCGAAAATGATTTCTTTTCTTCACTTCATCGAAGCAAGATGTTTTAAATAATGACATAATAGTAGTTATAAGATATTTATATTATATAAATATATGATCCTTAGACTACAGTATCTTGGGATGTAATTTTGTCTTCTTGTTACACCTACAATAATAATTATTCTTAGGTAGCTAAGAAACGAGCGAAAAAAAATTTAATTATTACAGAATTTTGTATGAATTAATGATGAAGTAAAAAGTTCTTTATAATGTAACCCGCAAGGCGAAAATTTATTAATTATAAGCATTACTATTATCTCTTTTTTTTTTTTTTTTTTTTTTTTTTTATAATGTTCCGTCTTCTTACTCAAACTATGAAGCTTGAATATGCTTTGCGTATTTCGTCTTGATTACATACTTATATCGATCTATTTACTTTAGCCTTGTGCAGATCATAATATCATGTTCTATATCGAAGTTAAAAGCATGTTTACCTAGAATAAGGTACATACGCAATGATGAATGATATTATCTTACCGATTTATCGATTTTTTTTATAATTAATTAATCGAGTGCTGAAAAGGATGATAAGACGTATTTTGTTTTCGGGTACCGCAATGTTTTTATAATTTGACTTTTTTTTTCTTTCTTTTTTTTTTTTTTTTACTATTATTGTGAAGTCACATTAACTGACTTATTCTGTGAATACTGAACGTCATGAGTACCGTGCGTCGTGCTAGCCGACATTATGTTCGTAAGGCATCGAATACTACTGTTAACGCTGCTCAATTATATTATCATGCAGGGTATGTTGTAATAATTCCTCCGTACGCTTTTGATTATTGTACCAGTAGCGTAATCGAGGCGCACTCGTCCTTTCTTTATGAAATTCGATAAAATTATAAAATAAAAATATTCTGTATATTAATTAAAGATTTAATTCTTCTAAGAGCGCAGTGTTTGTTGATTCGTTCGTAATAACCCCAATAACCCCAATAACCCGATCGAGTAGCCCGGATGGAAAATTCCCTTACCGCGGTCGGCGTTATCGACCGACCGGACGGTCCCTCGAGGACCAAACGGTGCGTTCGTCTGCCCGCGAGATGGCGCCACCCAATCAAACTTCCCACTTCGTAGCGCGTAGATCGATCCTCGCGAGCCGCCGCGTCCTGCGATCCGACCGTGCCTCGTAAATATTATTTCTTACGCGTATTACAACCGCCGGGAGAAAGTTAGAATCGCGTCGGCATAAATTACATGTGGACCCTGGTACCGATCACGTGATGAAAGGCTGTCTGCTAGGCTCCCGATCAAACAAGCGATAGCTCGCTCACTCGATTCGATACGCTCTCGCTTTAACGGTGTGCGGGACGAGACGCTCGAGTGAGCCGCCGTTTCTTAAATTATCGAACTATTTGCATTATTTGCATTATTTGCATTATTCGCATTATTACCTTTACCGAACAGGTATTCGCGGAGGGTGGGGGGGATGGAGGAGGCGTGTGTTTATTTCGTTCAATTGGACGAATAAACTGTTAATCCACAACGAAATTGTGTAATTTTACGTCCACGTAATAATTACCTGTATCAAGTATGTCTTAGCTTTTATCAGCGGATGATTACAATAGCTTAATAAATTAATTCAACACATAACTCGTATTTTACGTTCTGTTGCATTAGTCATTGTCGTGGCCATGTGAGAGTCATTAAAAAAAAAAAAAAAGTAATGTAAGTAGTCAGTTTGCTTTCGTTTTATTCATAAGGCCTTTTTATGTTGTAAAAGTATAAATCGGTACAACGTGGCTTATCGCAACTCTCTCAATGACGATTCCTACCTGCTCTCACGAGGTCGTAGAGTCTCTCTCTCTCTCTCTCTCTCTCTCTCTCTCTCTCTCTCTCTCTCTCTAGTTCTTTAGTCATTGCCATCCGTGCTCCTGGGAAATTTTCACTGAGTCTCTCAACCCTTATCTGCAATTATCAGCAGAAGGCGATCTATGGATCGACGTCGTCACCATTACTCGAGTTTTGCATTAAAAATACCGATTCGCCCTTTCGATCCCCTCCCTTACGCACCCATACGCATACCCATTGCTTGCGATCGCTCTTCTCCAGATGAGAAGAAAATGCCTTCAAATTCTGTATTTACCTTCATCCTCAATAATCCCTTTGTCCTTTTTTTTTTTTTTTTATTATTTATTAAATTCTCGCTCTACTCTGTTTTAATTTCAATAATAGAAGGTTATTGGGGCAACGTGTACGTGTGTTCTTCTTTACGAAATCAAGGTATCGCCGTTCTTTTTTCCTTTTTCTTTTTGAACTTCCCGGAGGCTTTCGCTGCCGCGATGTTTTCATTAAGGTTGTTAATACCATATATAACTAGATTACGTTTGAGCGTTAGAAAATTACGACGATGTAATAGATTTCTTAATGTCGCCGCTTTAACCGCGGATACAAGGAGGCTCGTACAAGGCTGGACTAACGCCGTTATCTCATTTTTATCGTTTCCAAAACAGTCTTATACATTCCTCCTTCGTTCCGGCCGTTTGTATTTTCGTTACCGCGCACAATAATAACAATAAATAATATTAATATATAATAATAAATAATAATAAAAAATAACAAGAACAATCCGATAGAAGCTCGGGGATTAATTAGCACGCGGTGCTCCGAGGAAAGTGTCAAGGTAGCCCTTGGCAATAAATTTTGACGGGCCCCGACGCTTACGCCGATGACGCTCACTATGACGCTCAGTAGGACGTTAGTGACGGCTCCGAGGCTTCATTATGGTGATTAGTTTAAACAATTTGCGGAGCCGGCGTCACGATATTCGTATTTTTACACGGAGAAACATGCGAGGTGCGAGCGAGTGCTGCGCTATCAATATATAATTATCAATATGTAGCGTTCGGCCGGATGATAATAAGCCGCTGCTGGTATTTTGTAATTGTTCGTACCGACAATATAATAATTATCTGATGCAGCAGATATGATTTCAAGTGATTCTTTAACTCTCTCTCTCTCTCTCTCTCTCTCTCTCTCTCTCTCCCTCCCCCCTCGACCCCAGTAACCCACCACATTTTACTGAAACGTACAGCGAAAAAAAGAGAAGTCCATAAAGAATAATAGCGATTTACGGGGGATATTAAACAAACGCCAAGCCACGTAGTATACGCGATTTATATATGTATATATATGTATATATATATATTTTGTGCTTGTAGGGTTTTTAATGGACGTGGCGGGCGATTCGAGTAAGTAATGAGGGCAATGTAAAGTAAGGTAAAATAAGGTAAAATCGTCATTGTTAGCTTGGCAAAAATCGTAATAATAACGTTTGGATTCTCTTATCGATTCAAATATTTCTATAAGTTTTCCTAACTGCTTATTGAAGAGAATACCGATTGATAATGAGGTACAAGCGAGCCAGTCCGTATGCGAACGGGGTTATTGACGAAACGAAGCCCCGGAGTCTCGGAATCGACGATGAGCAGGAGAGTCTTGGCCAGAGAATCCTTGCAATTAATTGACCTGTAAAAGACCGAACGCGTAGGTCGCGTACGAATTATGATTGGCATTGGGATTGATTTTCGCGATCGGTCGGCGGTAGGCAGCGGGGGTTGGCAGTGGGGGTAGGCAGTGCGAGGCAGGGCGAGCGTCAGAGGCTCAGAATTAAATTTCGTAAGTAAAGTCCGACGGCTTTCGTATTTTTAATTAAATCCGAGCCTCTTAATCTCTTAGTCGCAATGATCGTAACACGTCGCGCTGCTCGCACTACGTACATTTAATTAAAAAAAACGCTTTTAGTTAAGGAGGCAAGAGCATTCCGAATTACAATAAAAGGAATAAAATGTTCTTTTATACGAAGGAATTGATTTTTTACTTTCACAATAAACTAAGCGGCTCTATCGATGTTCTTGTTGTTCTTGTTCTTGTTGTTCTTGTTGTCGTTGTCGTTGTCGTTGTTATAAAAATCATTGAATTCCGCTGGAATCGATCCGACTTCGTAATCTTTAGCAGTTTCTAGTCCGAGGAAACTGTAAGGGGAAAAAAGCTTCATCGGTCGTTCCCTCGCGAGCTAATGAAAAGCCGCTGGCGCAATGACTCGATGTATAACGAGAAATAAGAATAAGCGAATACGGCGTAGAAGCTGCCGGTGGGGGGGGGGTGCGGAAATCGGCGGGATCTCTCGTTATCGGCGACAGTCAGATTTTCTATTCACCCCGGAAGGACGTTACGATCGAAGACCTCCGCGGCACGATCTGCCCCTCCCTTCCCTCTTCTAATTTCTAATGACCCCGAGCGACATTATTATCAATAAGAATGGAGAGACGCGTACTTTTTACCGTTCACATATAATTGTAAGAGGCCCATTTAACGAGTAACGAGCGCCATCGGAGCGATTAATTTCTACAAGTTTTTTAGCTTCGTCGGCTGCGCTCGATCTCCGGTATGCCATCTCCTCGTTTAGATAGTGGCGGCTGGGGTGGGGCGGGGCGGGGTCGGGACGGATTACTTGCATTCCAATACCGATTCCTTCTTAATTATTGTCCACGTACTGTGCATTGCGACTGGAAGTATTTCCTAACGAGAAGAAAGTATGAGATAAAACTCGCCCCCTGCGATTGGAAAATGAGTTTATCGATCCTCCGGCGAGATCACCCGAGATCACCGAGCCACGTACGTTACGTAGTTCCAAGTGCACGCAAAAACGTACAGTGACAAGATAACGGTGGCGCCGGCTGCCTTGTGCACCTTGTCACTCGAACGGCTTTCGAGGGAAGGGGGAAGGAGGACTTGTTGGATTAGGGAAACTGAGCCAATGATCCTAATCCGAGTACAGGAAGCAGCGGCTGTCGATCATAAATTATGCACTCGCATTGCGAGGCACGATGGACAAGAGGAGCGAATCGAGGGATCGATTAGGTCGACACGTCCCGACTGAAATAGTTTTATCACCGACCAACACCTTAGCGCTCATCTATCTATGAACCTGCTTGTGTGCGTGCAGATCCACTACTTATTTAGCTCGTTGAATGCACTATCAGTCCGCGAGATGTGTAGCCGTGCGTTCGTGTCCGTGCGATCGCAGCAACAATAACGGATAACGAAACGGCTGGTTTTAGGAATCTCAGGCCCGCGTTACGATTCTCAGCCCTGAACCTGAAAATCCTTAAAGAGATGCGGACGCGTTACCGGACCTTTTTATCTAACTGCGCGTTCGGCCCCTCCCTCTCAGTGGAAATATTTACCGGCCCACGTCGAGTAACGGAACCACATTAAATATTTGTACATCTCCCCGTAGAGGGGCTCTAGGTAGGCGCGTACCTAGAACCTGTTCACTAATTCAGCCACCGCTAGCCCGTAAATTATCAAACATTAAAGCGCACTTCGACTCCGGACGTCGAACCTAAATTCTCCTCTCCCGTTACCGGAAGGAAGAGTGACCCCCGCCCCCCGCCCGGGCCACCTCGCGACCCCTTGCGGCCCCCAGCGGAGCACAATCGAGTCATATTTCCCGTTTCTTATTGCGCACGAGTCTGCCGGCAGGTGGGAGAGAGGGAGGCGGAGTCGGTCCGAGTGTTTGCGAGCCCCGGGTTTCCCTGTTTTCTGATCGCGTGCGGGTGCCTCCTGAATCATTAAAACGATATTGTAATGAGCCAGCCACGGGGAAGGGCCATGAGCTTCTCCAATTTATCGGTATCTCTAGCTTTCGTTGCGTATCCTGCAAGGCACACATACACCTATATGTATACGCATATGCAACGGACATTATTTCTTTTTTCTCTTTTCCTTCGACCTTTGGCCGGAATGCTAATGAACCGGGCAGCCGAGACTACCAAATTCCATTAATCTCTTGCTTCATTGCCTTCGTAATACCCCCCGCTATCATAATTATTACCACGGCGGTCGGAACGATCATCGAGGTCGCGGATCGCGCTTCGTTTCCCGCTCTTTCTCAATCTACGCGGATGGCCCTGGGAGATCGACGAACCGACTCCCGACGGAATCTTCTGTCCCGGGCGAGGGGACTCCCTGTCGTTGGCATCCGCGCTGACCGTTCCCGACCGTCATCGGCCTTCCTCTCGGTGTCTGGTGGTGGCGGTGGTGGTGGTGGTGGTGGTGCTCCTACTGCTGCTGCTGCTGTTGCTGTATGCCGTTGCCGCCGCCGCTACTGCTCGTCGTCCGTGCGCCGTCGCCGTCGCCGCCGTTCCACCACCGCGGCTGCCACCGCCACCGCCACCGCCACCGCTACCGCCACCGTCGTCGTCGTCGTCGCCGTCGTCGTTGTTGAGCCGCCGTAGCGGCGCTGCGCCGCGTGTTATTTTAATGTGCCACGGCGCGCTCGGGCCATCGGTGCGTGCGTGAGACGAACAGCGGCGTTGCGCCGGCCCGACGTCGTGCTGCTTCTCCGAGTCCGCAGGTCCTCCTCCTCGTCCGGCTCTCCTCCGCTCCGTCTCCCGGCTGACCTCCTCGACGAGCACCTCGGACCAGACCCAGCTCCAAAGTGCGAGGAGGGCGCGGGGGGAGCGAGAGCCGAGCGGGACAAGCTCGCGGGGGGTTGCCCCGTCTCGTGTCGCGGTGCTGGGGGCCCGGGGTTGGCCCGCGTGGCTACGGACGATCGGTGCCACCGGCACGAGCAGACGAGGAGGCGTCGAGGGTGACGGTGGTGGTGATTGGTGGTGACGGTGACGGTGCTGGCGGCAGCGGCGGCGGCTACGGTGCCGCGAGCCAGGGCCTCTGAAATGAGCGAGAAGGACCGCTCGTCCTCACCGGGCCTCGTTGAAAGCAGCCTCAAGTCCCTCCTCGATCAACCGAGTATATTCCCGCTGATCGGTAAGTCCTCACCATCCCCTTCCCAAGCTAGCCTGCGCCCTTCCACCTGAATAACCCCTCATCGCACAGATTTTTAAATTTACCGCGGCCCTCTGATTCATACTCGTGCACGCGTACGTTTCGTCCGTATCACCACCCGCCTCCTTCGCCTCCTATACTTCTACCCGCCCCCGCCCCACGTACCCCATTCATACGTCCCCGAGCCGATCCCTCACCCCCTAATATACTACTTACTTATAGTGACTCTAGTCAGCCGCGTGCGTACGACGTCCTCCAGCTCTGTACTTCGGCTGCGGGTCTCGGTTATTCGTGCCCCGCCCTCCATCCCCCGCCGCTATCCGCAGATCCGGCAGCACATGCACGCAGACCTGCGGCCCGGCAGTATTTTTCGACTATTTATACCGCATTCCGCTTGGTTAAGCGCCGGTCAATGTAGCTGCCTTACGTAATTAGCCGCTTCGAGGAGCAGGGGCTAATTGACCAGGCAGCCTCTTTCGCTTTTTCGGGGATATTTATCGAAAGGAGGAGACAGAGAGATAGCGAAAGAGAAACAGAGAGAGAGAGAGAGAGAGAGAGGGAGTGACAGAGTCGGTGAGAGGAAGAGGAGCGAGATGAGGTCGTGCGGTACTCGCGGATAGCAAGTTACCCGAGGAAGTAGTGAGAGCGAGCACGCGCATCGGCGAGACTGAGCGAGCGAGAGACCAAGAGAGAGAGAGAGAGAGAGAGAGAGAGAGAGAGAGCGCGAGAGTGCGGAGAGCACGGTTGCCGGCTCTTGGAACCTCGTCGTTTCTACTGGCACTCTACTGCAGACGAGGGCCGAGCTCCTCCTCGGCCGTGAGCTTCCGCGCGCGTTGAGGTTAGGTGGACTCCTCCGCGTACCCTCGTGCCTCTCAGCCGTCATCTCCTCCTCTTTATTGTCTCCGTCGTCGGCACCCCTGCCCCTTCCTTCAGGTGGTCCCGTCGAGCCGCCGTTCCGTCCAACCCCGCGGTCTCTTACCACCACTGACTCCCTTGGATCTTCTCCCCCCCTTCCCCGGCTCATACTTCCTCACCGGCTACGGGGCGCCGGCCCCCGCTACCCGGCTCGCCCCCGCTTCCTTTGTTTTATCGAACGAGCGCCGCTGACCCTCCGCCGACGCTGCCTGCTACTACGGGTTTCGCCGTGAACGTCGAGTCCCGGAGTAAGTCGCGCCCGCGAGCGAAACCTCACTCTGGCTGGAGCCACTGGCAGTCGCCAAGACTAGCGAAATGGATCTCAAAAGAATGACTCGCAGAGGTGGGTGTTTTTTCTAAGCATGCACGCTCTTTCACTCTCGCTCTCTCTCTCTCTCTCTCTCTCTCTCTCTCTCTCTCTCTCTCTCGCTCTCACTCTTACTCTCTCTCTCAAACACTCTGTCTGTACGTCTCACTCTTACTTGACCTGCTGCATCAGCTCGCGCCTGTGCTTAACGTCTCAACACCCCCGCGCCCTTTCGCACTTAGGGCTGCGCTCACCGAATTCAAGCCCTTCAACGTGCAAGCAAGTTCGATGCTCTCTACTACCACTATTACGAGCCGCGCTTGTCGTTACGCCTTTATTTACTCCCAACTGTAGCTCGTAGCAGAGCGTAGTAGAGCAGCTTAGCCATCGGGTCCGCGGCCTCCTCGGCCTCGTTGCAAGCACAAGGAGCGCCTCTGTCTACTCTGTCTACCCTATCAGTCCGATACTCCCCGACAACCCACCTTCATCATCGCCATCATCGTTATCATAGTCATCATAATAGTCATAATTTCACCGCATTCGTAATCACAGCGCTTCTGATTACGATTTAATCGATCTGCTCGCTGTCACTAATAATAATAATAATAATAATAATAATAATAATAATAATAATAATAATCTAATAAATAATATATAATAAATCATATATAATAAATAATATATAATAAATAATAGTAATAATAGTAATAGTAATAATAATAATAATAGTAATAATAATAGTAATAGTAGTAATAGTAATAATGATAATAATAGTAAGAATAATAAATGCTCTAATCGACAATTACTGGCATCGCGGGCTCGAGCAAGTGCATCGCTGCATCCCGTGGTTTATAAATAAAGTGCCGAGCTCGAGGAGATGGAATAAGGTTAGGTTCACTGTTTTCTGGCTCTGGCCTTTATTTCGCAGCGATCCGACCAATGCGGATGCATCCGCAATATCTCAATTTCGAGCTTTACAGCTTTCGAGCAGACGAGGAGCGAGCGCCGCGGCTGTCCGACTCGAGTATCTCTCTCTCTCTCTCTCTCTCTCCCCCCCTCTCTCTCTCTATCTATCTATCTCTCTGCTTTGGTAGCGCTGAGCCGTGCCGCAAATTTACAAATAGACAGGGATTGTACGACGAGCGCTGGCTTCAACGCTAATACGATTCTCCCGCTCCGCCCCGACGACGACGTACTCGCCGCCGCATATACGAGCGAGACGGATGTGCCTCGGGAACGCCGGCCACGAGTCTCGCTTCAACAGCCGTGCAAACCCACGCAATACCCCCACGAGCACGTTCTTTACTTACTAGTGCTTCTGAAGAAAAGGAGAAGAAAGCTACGAGATACGTCGGATCGGGAGGGGCCGGAAGAACGTCAAAGACTTGCTTTTGCTTTGGTGCTCGGAGCGATTGCAAAAAAAAAAAAAAAAAAAAAAAAAAAAAAATAAAAAGGAAGATAAAAAAAGAAAGAAATACGTAGTTGGCCGTTTGTAGGGGGATATGTATATATATATATATATATATATTATAAACAATAGGAGTCTGTCGGCGATGATGTTATACACGCAAAAATTATATGGGAATAAGTGAGGGACGGAGATAGATAGATAGATAGATAGATAGAGAGAGAGAGAGAGAGAGAGAGAGAGAGAGATTTGAAAAAGTGAGGAGCCCGTTAGAGGAGACTAACGTCTATTTATATTATCAACTAAAATACCCGCGTACCTTCGGCCCCTCCTCGTGCCATTCAACTTTAAACTTGAATGATTGACAAACGGGAATAACAATAATAATGATAACGACAATGACAATGATAATGATAAATAATAATAATAATAGGAGCGACGGATAAGTTAGCCTTGATTGCCGTATAAGGCGAGCGCGAGACCTTAGGTATCCCCATTAGCTGAGGGTTTACCCGGAAACCGTTTACCGGATGTGCAGAACTTTTCCGACTACCGATCGACGATGATGTCGTACCTCGAGGTCCTCACCCCGAGCCGAACGGCTCTCCTTTTCTTATTCTTACATTGCAGCGCTCACTCTCTCGCCGCTCTTCCGTCCCCACCCCGCCACTCACATCTTTATCACTCTCCCCAGTGCCGCTCTCGCGCTTTTTCTGATTCTCTTTCTCCTACCGAGTCTCTCGCCCCCCCCTCCCCCTCCTTCTTTCGCTACTTGTCGTCACTACTTGTCCCCCATCCCCGTCTCACACCGTCCCTGTCCCCTGCTATACACCCGCCACCCCTCCCCGCCTCGTAATTATGCAGTCACGCATTTTATCTTTTTCTTGCCTCCTCACGCACACGCTCTCGCTCCCTCTCCCGCCCCGAATTCTTTGTCTCTTCTTCGCTCGCGTCGCCTCGCTCCCTTGCACACTCTTTTTACTTAATGTCTGGCCTTTTTTCCCTCCTTCGGCTCTTCGCTTTCTTATTATCTATTTACGCTTCTCTTTTTATTTTCGAGGCCCCGTCCAGACACAATATGCATCGGAAAGAGTTCTTTTAACCTTTAAAGCCTGCATTATTATCTCCTCGCTCCCGAGAGTTATTAAATTAAGCCAATCCTACCCTCCCCCGCTCCACAGTACCCATCCCCCCGCCCGCCCCTTCCTCGCCGCCTGCCTCTCCGTAAGTATTCCAAGACTCGGATGATTTTTCGAAATCGTGCGGGAGCCCGAGCTTCCGTCCCCAACTGACCATTTATTATTGTCCATGCAATGGATAGAACGGGGTAAGCCAGCCACGGGGTAAGGGCTCATCGAGTCGAGAGGATTAATCATTGGCGATCGGATGCTTTTGGAGGCTGTGTAATGTACAATAAGATCCACTTTAATAGGGAAGCCTCACCTTCTCCCCCGACTTTGCACGACGATCCAGCAGATCTCTAAGACCCGGACACCGGGGGGGAGAAAAAGAAAAAAAAACAAAATGTATGATGAGCGAGGAGGAGAGGGAAGGAAGAAGACGTGTGTGAATGAAAAAAGAGAAAAATAAAGATAGAGAGGAGCGACACCTCGCGAGACTCGGCCCTGTGCACACATGCATACGTGTATTCCGCTGTAACGTCGCTCTGTGCTGACGCTATACGGACCTCGGATCCAGACTTTTTTCGACAAGCCGGCCTATCTGCCCCCGCTGCTCCCCCGTCCCCCGTACCGCCGACCTCGCGCTCTTTCTTTACCCTTACTTTTTTAATCTTATCGTCCTCTCGCGTCCCCGCACGAACGCATGCGCACCCGCCTATCCGCGTGAGAAATACGAGCCGGCTCGGATGTGTATGGCAATGCATGGTCATACATGGCAATGCATGGTCATGTATGGGAATGTATGGGAATATACGGGCGCGAGCGGCTCGGAAAAATTATTTATAGGGAGACTTTACTTAGTAGGAAGGAGGAATCGGCGAGGTCCCGTCGGGCCTGCCGATCGAGTGCCTCGCCCCTCACCAAATCCTCCTCTTACGAAATCATCGAGTCATCTGGAAGCGAAGCGGAGACGTTAACTCGACGTTACGGCGACGTTGCGCCGACAATAACCCCGGGACTATCGGCCTTATTATTATTATTATTATTATTATTATTATTATTATTATTATTATTATTATTATCCGAATCGGATAATTCCTCTCTAATGCTAATTAAACATTACTATCTTGAACGTGATCGAGCGGGCGATAACTTATCTTCTTCTTCTTCTACTTCTAATACAATATCAATCAGTAATTGGAGATTTGAGATGGAAAATCTTTAGGAAGTAGTTGAGCCATTCCGAGCTGGACTCCCCATTTGCTCTCCGATTGCTCTCCGATTGCTCTCCGATTGCTCTCCGATTGCTCTCCGATTACTCTTCAGTTACAGCAGAAGCTCAAAGTCGCCTCGGTAAACCTAACGACACGACGCTATTCATCCATTGCATTTTCCACTCCCAAGTACGTAAATACACCTTTTTATTTTTTTCTCCCGGTTAGCTATGCTCCGCGTCGATGCGCAGGCTCCGACAATGGAACGGGCACACGCACAATAGGCAGGGGCACGCACACGCGCTCGTAACTGCTTAATAAACTTATTGCAGCCTTCTTGTTTAAAGCGGTTTTTCTCAATTACTAAATCACTCGGCTCTGTCAGTCATTCGCGACTATCTCCTTCTAATCTTATCGAGGACTTGCACAGTGCACCGAGGCATCGAGCTTCGTAAATTATAACAGAAATGTTCTCGCTTCTTTGTATTTAATTATTACTGCTACATATAAGCCGTTGAAAAATCTGCACTTACCCTCCCTTCCTCCCCTAGCGTAAAAAGATTACTTCTTCACGTACAAATGAAGTGATTTATTGAGAGAGAGGGGGGGAGGCGAGGACTTGTCTCGTCAGCGAACCAACAAGCCTCGTTGGTAATATTGAATTGATTTGTGGAAAGGGCGATTCCCAATGAGGTTTTCAAAACCCTCGATCTCGTCGCTTTCCTCGAGCGAGATTGAGAGACAAAGAGAGAGAGAGAGAGAGAGAGAGAGAGAGAGAGAGAGAGAGTCGACGCAGCTCTTGGTTATTTATCGTCAATGTTTTTATAACGCGAACAATCGAGAGCCCATTTGAGCGACAATTAATACGTGAGCCATTTTGTTTTTCGCAATTGTTAAGAGTGCAAACTATGTCTATAAATTGTTACTTGTTGCAATAAACAAAATAATTAATACGTAGATAAAGGTTATATCTTATCTTTGGTTGAAAACGAGGAGGCGACGTTCGCAGCGACGAGCGACAAGCGCATTACGAGGCAGAATTCAGAATTCTAAAATAGGTGGATTCCTTCGGTGGACTCGGGGAGCGCTAATTTAAAGGGACAATTTTAAAAGAACGGAGCCTGCCCATTCCCGAGAGCACTTTTTAATATAATTACAACCCGGAAAAGCGCTCTTTATTAGCGTTAAATAAATCGGAGCTAATCTCCATCTAAATGGAGCGAGACGTAATAATGCAAACCTTTCCTTTCCTCTCCTTTCCTTTCCTCTCCCCTCCTTTCCTTTCCTTTCCTCTCCTTTCCTTTCCTTTCCTTTCCTATCCTTCGCTTCCCTTTCATCGCTACATTCGCATTTTATTCTCGCGCGAGCTTCTGCCATTGGGAATAAAGACACTTGATTTACATAGAGCTGAAAGTAAGTCCGCATTAGCATTTAAAGAAATTACATTTTAAATTACAATTAGATCCCGGCGTGCCGCCTATAGGCCAAGAAAGCAAAAGTAAAGTGTAAATCCGTAAAATGAGCATTTGCATTTTACATTGTGTCCAACACAAGCCATACCTCACTCACCTACATCTTCTGTATGTATATATTTTCCTTATTTCTTCTTCTTCTTCTTCTCTTCTTCTTCTTCTTCTTCTTCTTCTTCTATTCTTTCTTCTATTTTACATAGGCCAGGATATATAAATGCGCCGCTTATCTCTAATCCGTCGATGGGGACTCGGATTTCTTTAAACTTTCCTGGCAATAAATTCTTGAGAAATCGTTGATGTTGAATTGAAACAATATTTAAATAAAATAGACGAGTAGAATCGCTCTTTCAAGAGCGAGCCCCATGCGCAGGACAATCGCCGTCCGAATTGTTCCAAACTATCCGGTAGCACCTGACAGTGATTATTATTATTATCATCATCATCACCATCGTTGTCATCATCATCAATATCGTCGTCATCGTCGTTGTCATCGTCGTCATAGTCATCATCATCACCATTGTTATTATTATTTATTATTATTATTATCATTATTTATTATTATTATTATTATTTATTATTATTATTTATTTATTATTTTATTTATTATTATTATTATTTATTATTATTTATGTTTATTATTATTGACTATTATTATTATTATCATTATGATCATCGTTATTGGGGATGGAAAGAAGTTTTAAAATGGTGGCAATAAAAGTACAACCTGTTACTCGGTAATTATCTATAATTTATTTGACACTTTATTGTTCCGATTATGTCCCGCAGGCATTGAAATAACGTATAGGTCGATAAAAGAAAAGTAGAGGGGAATAAAAAGAAGGGAGCGGAGCATAATGGGCCATAAAGAGGGAAGTAAGAATGTTTTTTGCGAATTCTTAAATTTCGCACGTGATTTGCGATTGATATTTATTATAATGCAGCAGCTACGGCTTCAACGGGCGCGTTAACGATGTACCGACACATGAACTTTCTCGGTGAACGACCACGACGACGACGACCACGACGACGACCACGACGACGACCACGACGACGACGACGACGACGACGAAGACGACGGTAGCGACTTATTATTAGCCACGCACAACAACAATGCCGGCTAACGACTATGATTATGCACATATAATCTCATTAGAAAAAGCCTCGCCCTCTTTGTGCGTTAGGTACGCGATCTCGTTCACTGGCGTGGCAAAGCAGGACAAGCGGTGGCTTATCAGGGCCCAGGGTCGCTCGGACGCCGAGCCCCTGTATCCATCGCGTATGTAGCGGCGGGCCATTGTTGCGGTCAACCTGCGCTCGGAGCCCGTGAAACGGACGCACCACGTGACGCGAGTCCGAGGCCGCTCCGCGTGTCTGCGTGGACAAATGGATTTTCCGGTCTGGGAGCCGGCGTGGACGGCGATGGGAACCTGCGTACTCGTCCCCTGCATGCGAAAGCGCCTCTCCGGGACTCGAGGACTCCGGACTTTCACTTTCGCAGCGACGACTCGCCCGAGCGAGAATATTACAAATATGAATATTATTTCCTCCGCGCTATCTCTCTCTCTCTCTCTCTCTCTCTCTCTCTCTCTCACTCTCTCGTTCGCCCGCCCCGCTGCACTTCCGCTCCCAGTTTTTGCAACTCGCCTTTTTCGGCCACTTGCCTGCGTGAGTGCGTGAGTGCGTGTGTGCGCGGGCGTCAATAGCCGTGGGGATGGCTCGGTCGAATTTATTAAACTCGGGCAAAGTCGAGCGTCCCATTAATTTTACCTAATGCGCCAACTTAACACTGTTAGGCAAGTAATTTATGTACTCAAGTAGTTGAGTTAATTGCGCTAAAGCCGATCAAGTATATTTAGCTAAAGTCATATTCGCCGAGAATGCTTTCCTCGCTCATCCAGCTGCACTGCGCATCGTTTTTCTACCGCTTAATTTAATGGCTTTTATCCTCCTCCTTCTCCTCCTCCTTCTACTCGTCATCCCCACCCCGCCCATCCGCCATCACCGCTCGTCAGAAAAAGAAAAAAAAAAGAAAGAAAAAAAAGAAAGGAAAAAAGAAAGAAAAAAAAGAAAGGAAAAAAGAAAGAAAAAAAAGAAAGGAAAAAAGAAAGAAAAAAAGAAAGGAAAAAATAAAAGACGATACTTGGCCCTTGCGGCGGCTGGAAATCAATAATTCAAGAGACGATTCGAGTACGGCGTACGATTCTCGGCTCCTTTCACGTTTGAGCGTGCCCATGTGAAAACTAATTACGAATTATGATAGATGCTCGCGTACGGAGGCATTAGCAGCGGCGGTCAAAGGGAGAGATGCCAACAGGATATATGCACAACGGGGAATGCAAGCGACGACTGCAGCGCGGAGACGAGGAGCATCGAGCCATCTGTGCGCGCAGGGGTTCTCTTAACGCTTCTCGAAACTAGAGGGACGCTCATCCTCTTTCACTTTCCCTCTCAATCCCCCGACCCCCCTCCTCACTCTCTCTCTCTCTCTCTCTCTCTCTCTCTCTCTCTCTCTCCTGGGTATCGCAATCAATTTTACCACAGGGGTATTAGTGCCAGTATTACCCATTCGGTTGGCCGGGCAAAAGAGTTGCCAGACGGCCGAAGCGAGCGAGATCGTTGCCTCTAGCGATCAAACGCGGCTTTGATTGGTACCGGCGATAAGCTCCTGCACGCTTACCACCGGCCCGCGGATGTCCTGCGAGCCCGTGCTAATCAGATCGGCGCCGCCGTTCGGAGATTAATCCGTCGTTTGATAAACGATAGCTCGGATGGCTACCGAGCAGCTTCTCCACCCGAGGGGAAGGGGATTATTTCGACGGCCACGAGATTTATACCCCCTCTACTCCCTTCCCCCTCCCTCCTCCCTTCCTCCATGCCTCCCTCTGGCCGTACACGCGCCCGCGCGGTTACACTGAACGTCGAGGGAATGGTATGTGGGTGGGTGGGTAGGTGGGTAAATTTATTTAGAATTCCAACGCATTCTAGCGATTCCCTTACGGACTGCGTAGCTTTTTATCAATCGCCGAGATTACGACACGCATTATCACTCGTCAACTTGCGGCGATTTCGGTATAGGCTTTACGAAACGAACCCAATAACCCATCCCGTTCGAGCTCGCTAAGGCGATATTTAGAAATCCCCGTACCGATAATCAGACTCGCTCTGCCTTATCTCACCTGCGACGGAATAAACAGAACTCGTCCGACTAGTAGTCGTAAGAGCGACATCGTACTATACATAAGATACTTTACGTCTCCTTTACTGCATCTAACGTACTTTGGAAAATACGTAAATACGTAAATACGTAAATAAGGTAGACTAGGGGTAAGCGGGACGCGATATCCTTATACTTTCACTCGGGTATATCGATACTTTCTTTGCCAAAAGCTGATCCTTGAAATTCAAATAAGGACATCAGGTCGAATTAAAAATAAATCGGTCGAAAATTATTCATGCGCTGAGTTTAATAATACGGCTTAGAAAGCCGAAAGCCGAAAGCCGAAAGCCGAAAGCCGAAAACCGAAAGCCTTAAACGGCTTGCGCTATTCGGATTTCATAAATAAGAGATGCTCGATGATAACCCATTCTAAACAATCCTAAGTATCGTTTTGTTTTCATTCGATAGCGCCGAACTATTAATTATGCTATTGCAGAGAACATCGCAGATCACGAGCAGCAGGAAATACTTTATACAAAGACAATTATATCAATAATAATAATAATAATAATAATAATAATAATAATAATAATAATGATTACCGAGTTTTTCCCCCTAAATCTTGTATTGTTCGAATTATGGAAGTAGAAGAAGAAGAAGAAGAAGAAGAAGAAGAAGAAGAAGAAGAAGAAGAAGAAGAAGAAGAAGAAGAAGAAGAAAAAGAAGCATTTTCACTAATCGAATGCGCGCAGGTGAACATTAAAAGCGTCCAAGAATAGGTAATCCGTTAAAGTTAAAGCAATATCGCGAACGGACTCGTTATGTGAAAATAGAAATTAAGATTTTAAGCGCACGCGCGGAGCTGCTAATTAAATTTTTCCACTAAATTCGACTTGCTCTTATCTCGCTGGCAATCGTAATTGGATAGTTCGCAACGAGCAAAATGTAAATATACTCGCAAGCGCATGTGATTGTAATAAATTCCCAGCTGGTATAAAACGATGATTTTGAGGAGAAGGATAATCTGGCTTTAGTGAGTAATGTAACTGTCGGGTAAGAAAGGATTGTAAGAAAAGAAAGCCTTAAATAGCCTCAAGAGCGAATTGCTTAAGGCTTAAGGTACCGTGTACGGCTCGGCGGAACGCTCTGTGTAACCGCTTTTTAGTTTAATAACCGGAGAGTATATAAAACGTAAATTATCAGTTAGGCAATGTATTGGGAAAGGCAATAATAAATCATAAATTAACGTAATGGCGTATATTGGCATGGAATGGCCGGCTGCGCGCCCCTAATAAATACCAATGATAATAATTCAAAATTTTGCCGATAAAAGGCATTAAATATTAATAAACCTCGAGGGAATAGGCGTCGGTGGGGGAGCGGGTGGGACGTTAGAATCACAGCTCTCGTCCAGAAACTCGGGTCAGAGAGTCGGGCTCGACTGACGTCCCTCGCCCCCTCCCCTTTATCCGACGAATCTTCTCGAGGTCGAGCACGTCCTCGAGGCGAGCCTCCAGCAGGACGAAGCGGCTCTGACTTTAATTATCGGCCGTTCGCTGGGAAGAGTCCGGGAGCTCGATTTTTCTAGAACTTCCTGGGACTCCATGTATGCGGATCATTTACCAGCGGCTTTTTACGGATAAAATAACGTGCGCCTATCGGTAATTACCGCCTCCCCTTGGCAAACACGAGCGCACCACATGCTCCCGGACTCGCGACTCCACCAGCTTCATTATAACGTGAGCCCGCTAAGCCTTCTGTGTATTTAGCTGGGAAGCCGCTACCACCGGCTACGCGCCGCCCCACGGCTACTCGGGGTACTGCTAAAATAGATAGATAGATAGAGAGAGAGAGAGAGAGAGAGAGAGAGAGAGTGAGAGATCGAACGAACGAATGCACGCGCTGGCACCGCTTCAATTAATAAGTCAATTAGTAAGTTCAATTCGATAGACGTGCGACTGTACCGAGGGAGAAACTCTTTTCACCCCCCCCACCCCCTCCGCCTCCACCCACACACACACCTTCCCACCAGCCCTTAACGACCAACGATAACGAAGCTTGGCCTGCCTACCTTAGCTTTTTTAGTATCCCAAAGCGACATCTGCAATAATGATGTGATGACGGTGATTCGAAATCACCGAATTAGATCCTTCCTCGTTCCCTCAAATTTCTTTCAACCACTCATACATCTCAAATTATTCCCTGAATCACTCGTGTCACATTCGCACACTTGCCCCTCTCTCCGCCACCCCCCCCTCCCCTCCATCCCCCCTGCCAATAAGCTTGACGAGGCTAAATTGATGTATTCGCAATAACGAGTCAAGAGCATTTCCTCCGCTTTAAATACTTTCACGCGCGTAATAATGCAGCAGCCGAAAAAAAAAAAAAAAAAAAAAAAAAAAAGATCGGCTAAGTGCTTGATTAATGGGATATTGATCCGAATTTTAGATAGTTTCAGAATTCTCATGAACTTTGACTCCCCTCCGGAGCAAAAGTAATTCGAAGGCCCAATAAACTCTAGTCGGAATTAATAACGGCGGTTTTTGCCAGCGTTAATAAATAAGAAAAGAGCTTATGAGAGCCGTTGACGTTATTAATAAAGTGAATAAGATGTCGAGCCTCGGGAGCGATCGCGTGCCGGGACAATGGAAGTTATTGTCATTTAAAGGGAAAGATCCCGCCAGGGACGCGATAGATCTCGCGGCATTCGTATTTCGCGGAAAACGATTTTGTCGCGGGGCGACGGGGCCAAGAGGAGAGGATGATCAAGAAGATTTATAGATAAACTTTCCTTTGGAGGAAAGCGACTGCTCGGCCTGTTCTGTGCCACGGGGATCTGTGCAAGATCCATTTAACGGGAGCGCAGATCATCCGATTGACTTATGTTCCAGCGCTTTAACGCGATTGTTGCGCAATTGCGCGTTCGCGGTAGATCGCCGTCCTTAGGCGAGGGGGTGCGTAAATTACGTCGCCCTGCCATGGCATTGGTCGTGTCTTCGCTCGTGTCATCCCGCGCTCTCTCACGCTTCACGTCTGCCGTTCGATACGTTGCGCGGGTGACTGGGGTCGGCCGGAGGGCTGAGGGGTGAGGGCCGATAGTGGGACATTAGGCCGTAAGAACGGGCGGTGGAGCGAGGGGTGGGGGCGGGAGCGCGGAAACCTCCGAGACTGGAGGAGAAGCGCACGCGAGACTTCGCACGATCGTTGTCGGCTGGGCTGGGGATCGCGACACGGGGAGCAGGGTTCGGGGAGATGGGTGGGGGGGGGAGGTTAGTCAAAGAAAAGTCATCCGCTTATTGTCGGCCAATGGCGTCCGGCCGATAAGAAGCGTCGCGGGAAATTCTCAGCCGTGGAAAGCGGAGGCGAAAGAAATGCGACTCCCCCTTCCAACTTTGTGTCTTCCTTCCTACGTAATTACGAATGCTCGATGCGGCCTGTCTAAGCCCCCCGACCCCCGACCCCCGCCCGCCTATCTGCCCCGCGACGGTCGCTCAGTAGAGCCGCGCTAGGCTACGAGCTCCCGGTGGGGCGGGATGGGGGGGGGCTATCGCTTTATCTCTATCGTCCTTATCGCTCGCAGCTCGTTGTCGTCTCTTATCCCCCCACTCCCTTCTCCCCCCCCTCCCATTTCACGCGTCCCCCACCCCTTGATCCACGGATGGTATTTATCAAAACACACAGATGAGTAGATATAGATTCGTCGCTCGGCTCGGAGCTCATCAG
This sequence comes from Ceratosolen fusciceps, assembly GCA_018883505.1. Lineage (NCBI taxonomy): Eukaryota > Metazoa > Arthropoda > Insecta > Hymenoptera > Agaonidae > Ceratosolen > Ceratosolen fusciceps. The sequence continues at coordinate 7,961,103 of RCIC01000005.1, forward strand.
GTGCGGTTCGCTATAGCCGCTGAGCTCGTCCCGGACTTCCCGTTCGGACCGGGAATAGTTGGCACCTCTGTTCCGCGTCACGCTTAGCCGGTCATTTCGAGATAGAGGCCCCCGCATCCCCCTCCGCCCCTCCCGCCTCCTCGGCCCTCACGGCCCCCACGGCCTCCACGGTCTCCACGGCACACTCCAACCATTATTTTCTCGCTTTTCATTACGGACGAACGACATCAACGCCGTCGAATAGTCTCCTGACGTGCTCCCACCCCCTCCCCGTCGCTCTTTGATCTTTCGATTAGCCTCTTATCTTAATCGCACAGCGTAATTCTCTGTTCATTCTTTCCTTATCCTCCCCAACAGCGCCGCTCCCTAAGTCGCATATCATTTCCGTGGCCGTGGACGACACGCATCGAGGGACTCGTTCATATTTTTTTTTATGTTTTTTATTCATTTATTTATTTTTTTTTTTATTATTTTTTTTTTTACAAATGTAGCCCTATAACTTTGTGAGTAGTGAGGTTATCGGGGTTATTGGGGAAGGTCCTAGAATGCCTGCTGGCAACAGCATATATGCGCCGGGCGCATTAAACCCTTAAAACTTTGATATGTAACCGTTACTTCTTACACTCTTACATGTTGCGCTATTGATTCTCCAATTTAGGGCTCACATGAGAGTCACGATTGCCAACTCTACTTGCCTTTCATTGGCTTTCCTGTTCCCTCAGATAGAGCGCGAGGCTCGTCACCCCCTCCCCCGCCCCACTGCCCAATACGAACGAACAATTTTTTCCATGAACAATTACTTACTTGCTTGCTTACTTGCTTACTGACTTCGTCAACAGGAAATAAAGATGTATTTAAGTATTTTAAATAAGTTTTCTATCGTATTTGCCTACTTGTTTAACGGAATAATGAAATTCCGTCGAATCCTCTTAGCAGGTCTTTCATTACGGTTTCGTTAATTATTCAGACTAGGTTTTCTCGCGTACTTTATCTAGATCGATATTTCCTCTCGAGTTGGTGAACCTGATAAATTATAAAATCAGATGCAGTTAGCGGTTCATAAATTCATTCAATAATATTCGAGCTCGTGCCCTCTTTTCTAAAACTTTGTACAACGGATCTTCGAAGTGGATTTCCTCATTCTAGGCGCTTCGTGTCCGAGCCACGACCAAGTCTGAATACTTCTCAGAATAAAAAGCTTATTCATTTGGTCTTTAAGATCGCATTTATTTTTGCGGAAAATGTAAAATAAACATTTAAAATTCAGCATACCAATACCCTTCTCTCTCTCTCTCTCTCTCTCTCTCTCTCTCTCTATCTCTCTCTCTCCCCCTCCGTATCTCTCCTCCTACGCCTTCGCCGCCACCCCCCCCCGCCTCACCCCTACAATCGATCTATTCACTTCAAAACAATTCTAAGAATAGAAAATCCCAATGTTTTTGAATATTTCTCAAGGCGCTGCTGATTTTTTATAATTTCACTCCGAATAATCGACGACTTTACGTTCTCTTCCTCGTAAAATATGAAAAAAGACATAATTAATACTTTGCGTTGGATACATTTTAACTGAATGTGTAGAATTCCCGATACTTACAGCGTTTAATTAACTATTATTCTTTATTAATAAGGAAGAGGTCTCATGGGACGCGGCGAGGTCACGTGAGTCGAACATTCAATTGTCGGTATAGCGTATAATTGGAATACGATCGTTGAAGGAGGGGCAAAATTATTTTCTGATCCTTTCGAACGGTTCCGAATTTTTAAAGCATAAATTATTTTATTTATTTCTTCTTACTTCTAACGACCGATTATTATTATTATTATTATCATGATGAAATATACAATGGAACGACGGTGCTCGCTGGATGTAGAAAAAATGTTTTTTCGCCATTAAAATGCAGTATGTTACAGTCTTATCGAGAAAAGATCGGATGCGACGAGGATTTTTTCGTAAGAATTTCGAGAAAAGCTCGATAACGTTGCAGAAAATCGGGTCATTCGATTTTTCCTACAAACTCACATTCTAAGCCTTCGTCAGTGCTATTATTTTTTATTAGTAGTTATTATTATTATTGTTGTTGTTGTTGTTGTTGTTATTATTATTATTATTACTATTGCCATTATTATTGCTCGTATTAGCGATATAAGATCCGCCGTAGTTAGTATTACGAGTGAGCGCGCGCGTCTGCGTGTAGTAGAAAGAAGCATTTTCTAATCTTGTTTATGAATGATAATTCGTTCCCGATTCCCAGTCCCTCTTCTAATAAATGTACAGTCTCAACATGTCTGCCTTGCGTCAATTAATCAATAAATAATAATAAAGTACGCCGAGCACATTGAATGTAAATGCTTCTTATCGTTCAATTACATGTTCCTACTCGAAGTGCAATAATTAACGTAAAAATTTCTCTTCCCGTTCGCGTATGGCCGTTACCAAGTGACGGAGCGCTTTTAAGAAGCCAAGGAAGGGCGAGCAGCGTTCGATCGGCAGTGTGTATGATTGGAATTTCGAGATTGCGTTCGACGTTAGATTAATTTCAGATGGAATTGAATGAAATTTCGGTCGGGAAGACTTTTTTTAATTATTCCTGGATGTAAGGACTCGACTCGAGGCGAGAATGAGTCCGCGCCCCGGTACTTTGTACTTTTCCTTATTCTATTCCGTAGACGCGAGCGAACGGCCGCGCGAGCGTTTAAAAGCACGACTACGACTACGACGACGACGACTACGACGACGACTACGACGGCGACGACAATGACGACGATGCCGGGAAGATAATCGAGTGGAAAAAGGCGAGCGGAAAGTGGGGAAAAAGAAAAGAAAAGAAAGGAAAAGAAAAGGAAAGGAAAGAAAAGAAAAAAAAAAGAAAAAAGGTTCGTTTAAAACTAGCTCATGCGAGGCAGACACGCGTGCTCCCGGACACGTATACTTACTTTTCTTACCTATGCGCTTATAATTTCTTGGTAAAGACAGCCTTGGGATTGTCGGGAAAGGTGGCGGGGTGGGAGCGGAACGATTTCGGGCACAGCGAGTCTCGGCAAAGAGCTTGGGAAACGGCTAATCCGGTCGAGGGCTCGGTTAAAAGTCGTTTATACGGGAGTCGGAGCGCCCGACCAGTCTAATTTATAGGGTGGAATTGAGCGGGAGGGGAGGGCGTCAAGTGGAAAAGCTATCCGGCCACGAATGCCGTCGGGTGGAGTGTGTGTGGTGTTAGGGCGTGTCGGGGATGGAGACGGGTGGGGTAGAGGGGGGGGGATGGAGCTCGATAGAGCTCGAGTCCTAGAGGACTCGATGCCGGACGGTAATTTCCCCTGGAGGCCGTCCAGGTTAGGGAGAAGAGACTCGGGGTTCGAAGCGTTTCGAGGGGGCCGAGAGCTTTACGTGCCCTGTAATTGGCCGAATTGGAAAGTCAGCCTCCTCCTCCTCCTCCTCCGCCTCCTCCTCCTCCTCCGCCTTCTCCTCCTCCTCCTCCTCCTCCTCTTCCTCCTTCTTCTTCTTCTCCTTTTCCTCCTTCTCTTCCTCCTGCTTCACCTCATGTGGCCCTCTGTCCTCTTTACCCTCGCGTACCTTTATAACTTCATATTGATCGAGGGTGCCGCGAAAGCGGCCGTAATGCGCACGTATGCGGCTCTCGTGTACGTGTGCATCAGGGAGGAAAAGCGCAGCTCTGGGCCGACTTGCGAATCACCCGGCTCGCCTAACCCCGACACCCCCCCACTCCCACTCCCTTTACCTCGCCCTTCCTTCATCAATCTCTACTCGTTCTTTCATTTTCATCGTGCACACTTCCCACTCCCTCCCTCCCCACCTATTCTTCCCGCTCTCCTATTCTTCTGCTCTTTTGTCTCTTTAATATCTATCGCGGTTCCGCTGGAAAATTATTGCCAACGTACGCAGACGGTGTTTATTTGTTTCTTGATTTCCCCCGGAGACAAGTAAAATAACACGTGGGAATACAAGATGCTAATGCCAATTCTTTGATTTTGAACTCCGAGTGACTGGCACTTTCTCGTAATATTGCATTACGATTTCGTAATGTCATTTGTTCCATTTCAGTCTCTCTCTCTCTCTCTCTCTCTCTCTCTCTCTCTCTCTCTCTCTCACCCCCTTCTTCTTCTCACCTACAGTACTTGGTTCATTTTTATTCTCACAGTCGACGGACATCAATTGCTTTTTATCTAGTATTTATTGCTCTACGATAAGCATCGGGGCCTCTACCTATGTTAACTATAATAGCTAGCCGTAGAAGAAGGCCAGGGTGGGAAGTTGAAGCCGGGGCGGGGGGGGGGTTGATTGAGTAAAATGGGGAACGGAAGGATTATTAAGGAAAAAAGAATTATTTCAAAAAGTCTTGGCTGCGCGGCAAACGTCATTTCTTTTAAATTTACAACCTCCCCGCCACCTCCATCGGCCATCTTTCTTCCTTCTGTAGAATGATTAAGCGCTCGATTTCGTATTTTTGTACAAAAGTGCGACTCGGAATCATTTATAAATTTATACGAGCACTTTATCTTAGCCCGGCCGTCGGTGGCCGTCGTTATTATACCCGAGCGATGAGTTCAGTCTACGAAATAATTCAGATAAATTCATAAATAAGCGTGAATAATACGAAGCTCCGAGATGACATTAATATTCATAATATAGCAGACATTGTCTAGGCGTCGTTATTTTCACCGCCTCGACTACTCCGACTCCTCGACTACTCCGACTCCTCGACTACTCCGACTCCTCGACTCCTCGACTATTTTATTTTAATGAAAACGATTGGCAGCGATTAATCGATAATTATATCAAAGCTATAAATTTACGCGCTCCAAGTACACTTGTGTTGGCCCGTAATTAATTATATTTTAATTAGACGCACGTCCTTTTTCGCAAATTAATAATCAGTAATAATCCATACGTTTTTCAATCCACTACTTTTCTTTTTCTTTTTTCTTTTTTCTTCATTACTATTACAAACACTGCAAACACGGAATCGGTACGAGGCGCGTACGCGTACGCGCGCACACGCACACACACGCACACACATACACACAGGCAGCCAAAACCAGAATTATAGAATCCTAGCGTGAGTTTGAAGCAATAAAGATTTAAATAATATCGATACATTGAGTACATAAAGTTTTATAGAGGCGTTACGTGCCGGCCAATCCGTCCACTTGAAGCGCATTATGAAATAATTCTAAATATGAAATAAACATATTGACAGTATAATTAATTCGTGCCTTGGTTAGTATTTAGATCGAGCGACGTGGACGTAAACTCGTTCGAGCGATCATCCTGCTAGTGCGGTATTAGCGATATTATTAGCCTTGCGAAACTATCAGCCAACTAAACGGATGGAGTTAAATGTCGAGGGAGCGCGCGCGCGCGCGCGCATCAAGTCAAAATCCGAGCGAATATCCATACGAAGGAGGGATATACGTATGCCTTCGAAAGGCAGATAAGTATTTGGGAGTGGAATGGGCAGTCGAAGTCGAACCAGGTCTGGTCGGTGTGCCCCCGAGCGGGTATTTTCCTGAGCGGGTGGGAAGTCAAAGGATCCGCGGTACGATACGGGCCCCTTAGGTCGACAGTAAATCCTCCCGCACATCTCTGCTTATTACACGAGATTTCCCTACTTGTATATACCCGTGCGAAATCCACTACGTCCACGTGGGCGCTCTATTTCGGATCGGATCGCATCGGATCGCATCGGATCGCATCGGATCGCATCGGATCGCATCGGATGAAAGACTATTATTGGCTCCGGGTCATGGAGAACCAGAGAGAGCATGGAGTCTGGAGATAGAGAGGCAGCGAGCGCACGTAGATAGAAGCGCGGATAGAATTTTACTTTTACATAAAGCGTGTTAGGGGCTGAATAACATGGATTACTACGTACGGGCGATTGGGCTGACGACGATTGAAGGAAGATACTTGTATCGGGTAATGGAGCGCGGAGTGCACGTAGTGATGTAGCGGAGGGAGGAAAGGAGAAAATAATAAGGAGTGATAAATGAAACTGGCTTGTCTGGCTTTCAGTTTTAGTTGAGAAAAAAAACCAAAAAAAAAAAAAAAAACCCAAATAGAATAATAACGTAAGAGCGCTTTATTACGATTACGCATTTGTACGGTTCAAGTGATTTTATAGTGGCTCTTAAATTCAGGGACGTAATTTACAAGGACAATAGCTCAAGTTAAATTCTTATCAATGGCCGAATAATATCTTATCGAATATTAATAATTGAAACACGTAGAGAAGTGATACCGTCAGCCTGACAAAATCTTTCCATTTAAAGACCGGCGAATAAAAATGTATTTCATAGTAATTGGAAAAGATCATTAACCGCTCGATTTAAGAATCAGAAGCGGCATTAACGATTAGGGGATAGTTTAATTTAAAAACAAAACCGGGAGTCGATCGATCTCCTCATTACCTACGATCAGCCTCTCTTTATAACGAAGATCGTTCGCATTCGCATACGAAGGCGTTATCGCGACCGACTGTAAAAAGCGAAGAATTGACCCTCCCCCCGCCCTTTCTTCTTCATCTTCTTCTTCTTCTTTTTTTTCTTTTTGCTGCCTTACATTTTTTTTTTCTATTTTGTCGTGCGGCATGTGGCAGTTAGTTATGACGAGCGTCGCGTGGTTATTAGAATAACCTTTAGGAGGCGCGCGGCTTGAAAGCGCGGAGCCGTTGTCCAGCGGTATCTAATTTAGCGATAAAGCGAACATTCTTAGAAAACTAACTGGAAAATAGGAAAGGGGGGGGGAGCGCAATTCATTGCAGTTCGTTAGAAGGGGGAAAAAACAATGGAAATTCAAACGCTCCCCCCCCCCACAATGAAGCCGTTCGGTTGTCCTCTCGATCATCCGGCCTTTTTCTCGCCCGAGTTCCAGGCCGGCTCGCTGATAAGGTCACGAGGGGGTGTGTGCGTGTGTGTGGAGCGGAGCGGAGCGGAGATCGGTAGGAGAGCGAAGGAGAGCGAAGGAGAGCGGAAAGTAAATAAGAAAGCGTAGGGGAGGGAGGAAGGGACGTGAAAATTAAGACTCGGGAGACTCTCTGGCTGGGTTTGCTCGGTCCATTCGCGCCTACGCACGAGAGGAGCACCGACAAACAAGCCAAAGATGATCACTTAGCGCTCCTACCCCGAAGCCGACTTAACTCGACGTGGTTGCGGACTCGGCAAATTATCGCCAGCCGATGTTCAAACTCAATTTGGCGGACGACATCCTCTCGACGCTTAGACTTGTTTATCTAGCCTCGGTCTATCCCAATCAGCGGCTCTTTTCTCCCATCACCCCCCTTCGCTCTTCTAACCTTATCACCCTCACCGCTACGAGCCATCAGAGGGGGACAGGCAGAGATACAGAGAGAGAGAGAGAGAGAGAGAGAGAGAGAGAGAGAGAGAGAGAGAGTGAGAGAGCGAGAGAAGACGCAAACTCATTCTTATGTGAGATTACTCCGCGTATCTCTGCGCAACACGAGAGTCTGCGGGCCCCGTCGCCCGTACGTCGAATAATTAAACACGAAGGGCTTTTCGGAAACTTTAAATGCCAAAAATTATAGGACGATGTTGAAGCTTTTAGCGTTGGCGCTGCGTTTCGTTGTATGTAAGTCGCGAACACGAGAGTTCTTATGAAACTCGTATAAAAAGAAAAGTCCGAGTAATTAGTCAGAGTAGTTACTCGGCATTGGTACTGCGAGCAGCGCGTGCGCACGTAAGGAGTACTCGATACTCCACTTAAAAACCAGTTTATTCGATTTTAATCGAAAAATTCTATAAGTTCAGGAATGATTTATTTTAATTTATTCATAAGGAGCGTGTGCCTCAATTACTAGAATGCAGAAGACCAATAATTCTAGAGCCTTAAAACCCCAATGACCTACAGGACATTTGGTTTTTCGTAGTCTTTGCTAATAGCCTTTTTAATCGTATTTATTTATTTTGCGTCGAATAACCCGATCCCCGCCCCCTGTTGTGAAAATAATTGTCTCTCGTGAAATCTTTATGATTTATGAATAAAGAGTCGGAATCGATAAGGAAGGCTGTGATTATAAACGACTCGGGATAATTTCAATATCGCCCGCACTTAAATAGCTTTTCATCACAAACAACATTGTTATTTTCTAATCGGACTATCTGCACTAATTATCCCGTTTACGAATGAAAGTAGGGGTTCTAATGTAAATGTCTTTTTTGTTTAATGTACTGGCCGTTCGATATTCTCGTTGCGTGCAGCCCCGCGCACATTAACTTCTTTCCTTCTTCCCTCCCACCCTTCCTTCCTCCCTCCCTTCCTTCCTTCCTTCCTTCCCTCCTTCTTCTTCTACAATTTCCGGGGAATACCTGAATTTTATTTTTTTAACTGCAAAGACATATAGCAAGCACGTATAAGTACTCTGATGTACTCTCTTCTGATTTCCACGCATCCGGATAAATAGATCGGTTTCGGCATCGGTAACAGTTCAAGCTTTGCAAGACTTTCTTCTTCTTCTTCTTCTTCTTCTTCTTCTTCTTCTTTTTTAATATTCTTAGGACCTCCAGGACCTAAATAAAGCAAGACCTCTTGTCGGTTGTATTTACGCACGATGTATTATCTCGATCCCGATGCTATGCACAAAGTACTACGAGCTATAGGAATTATACGATAAAGTGCAATAAGTACTCGTCGTGTCGGAGCTCTGTAAAAGAGAAAGAAGAGAAAGAAGACTGCCGTCCGCTTTCCTCTTTAGGTATAAAATCTATCAAATAGAGTGCGGCATTTCATGAATTTAACTAAATAATTACTTTGGATGTGGCTGTAGGTCTCGCGGGCTGCCTTCGTTGCCGTAATAGCAATAGGAGGAATTTAATACGAATTTGCGTTGGATAGAGCAGCGAGAACGGAACAAGTATTCCAACGAGATCTCACGTTAATGTCTCTTTTCCTTATTCCCCGTCAAGATAGGCAGCAGCGCTTTATATGCTTAAAAATATACTCGAGGTGTTTTATCTTCCTATTGAGTTTAAACTCTATTTCTGTCTTAACGATCATTTCCTTTGATTTTCATAATCGAATCGTGCGTTCTGGACTCTTGGCATTTCAGGAGCTCATTCATTATTCCGTAAAGTAATTAACCTTATGACTTAAAAACGTATTATTTTTAACTCGGAGACGGTATTGATGATCGAGAGATTAAAAGGAACAAATAATTGTAGTCGAGCGAGTGCATGTTTGTACATGTGCTTTTACACTTGTTTCCCTTGTAAAGGTTCATTAATTATTTCACGCAGATAAGCTACATAGAAACATATCCATTAATATAGAAAATTGAAACTCTTAAAGGTAATGAGATGAAGGCTGAAGCAATTAAATTCAAAGCAGACATGATTATTCGAACCGGAGTTCTTAATATTGTATATTTATGTAGACTCAGTACCGGGCTCTGCATGTGAATAGCTTCATTATATCGAAAGAAAATTATTAAGTAAATTAAAACCAATTTGTGTAAAATTTTTGAAAGGAAAATAAAACGGGGAAGATAAAATGTATTGTCGTAAATTCATTAGTACATATATTATTCGTATTATTTTTGTCATTATCATTGAGCCATGTATAAATACTTACACGTGTAACAGATAAAGAAATATATTTCTAATGCTTTATTTTATTATTTATCAATGATTATGAGTAAAAATTAATGCCCTAATAAGAATAAAGTAGCTTGAAAGTAATTAAATACTTATACATTAAGTTTCATTTGTTTGTCGATTAGAATTTTTGAATTTATCTCCTCCTTTCCTATCAATTAATTCGCTTCTCGTACATTTGGATTTAAAACATTGCTGGGGCAAGTATTCAACATTACAAGCAACATAATTCACGGGACGTTCAAAAATAAAAGAAAAAAATTGTAAAAACTCGTTTTTATCTTTATTTTTAGTATTTATTTATTTATTTATTTTTTTTCTTTACCCAACACCAACTAAATAATCCACGATTAGATAAATTATTTTGATGAATTATTTTGATGAATTATTGATGATATAACTTTCCTTCTTTATTAAATACGTTTATAAGATGGTGGGATGAGGGAGGGGGAGAGAAGAGGGAAAAAAGAACGAAAAAGAAAAGACGGGAAAACAAACAAATGGAATTGCAAATTCAGTCCTCGCATTTACTATTAATTAATTCTTCGATTTTTGATGTACAAAGAAGCTCTTTCCCAATACGAATCTTTAATGAAGTAAGCGTTGCACAATAACTCCAATAACCCCCCCCCTCCTCCTCCTCCTCCTCCTCCTCCTACTCGAAACAACAAAAAATATATACATACGTATATGTTTCAGTCGTACTGAGGTATACCGAAGTAGGAAAATGAAATGGAAAAGAAAAAACGATGTGTTCGGGAAGCCTTCGGCACCGAGCACCGAGACTCTGTACAAATGCTGACAATCTCGTATCGCCCGGCTGATACTGATATATATTATATCAGATATGATAATTAACTAAGCGGGAATCAAGGTCTGGCTCTGAGTTAATAGGCCTGCGGGCCCTTTGCCTCGTTAAAAATATGTGCCGTGATTTCGTAGCGGCGACTCCCTCCCACTCCCTTTTCCCCCTCCTAGCCTCATAACCATCCCCCCACCCCACCCACCCTGGAAACGGTATTTTAATTGAGTGTAACGTTATACGACTGGGCGATATTCTTTCTCCTTATTACCCTTATCGCGGCATTTCTGCTCTACCACCTATGGGCGCGACCTACGTACGTGAAACTGCTCTGAAACGAGTATCGCGACTTTATTTAGTTACAGACCTTCTATGATTCTAGAATACATCTATGTGCATACGGTCTGTCCTCTTTAAATCATTTTTATTTGCTTTATTAATTTTATCAACGAATGTGAACTGCACAAACAAATGTGCGAGCTTCCAAGAAGCAACCATTAACATATACGTACAATATACGTACAATATACGTACAATATATATATATATATATGTATGTATGCATGTATGCATGTATGTATGTGTGTGTATGTATGTAGTTGTGCTGTGCTCGAGCGTAAAGTGATTTGTAAAATTTCTTTGTTTGTCTTGTGTCTTCGAGAGAAAGAGAGAGAGAGAGAGAGAGAGAGAGAGAGAGAGAGAAAAAAAAAGGAGGAAAAATATTCTAACGAATCGGGCCTTAATTATAATTTTACAGCTCACATGTAAAAATACGGAGTGCGTATCACGGGGAAGCAGCACAATAATTTTCCAAAAAAGCTAAGCCTCTTAATTCTATGCGATTAAAGCTGCGATTAATTCAAAAGAAATAATAACGACGGCAATGGATTAATTAACTCGTGCTTTATTCCCTTTGAGCCTTTACGCATTTTCGTAGCGATTATTTTCTCATTCCAGCGAATGGTTCAACGAATCCGATATTTTTACATTATAATGCAAATGCCGTTACGCTCGTAATTACACGAAATACAACAAATTCATAAAGTTTGAGTTATACGATCCCGAGATTAGCGGTTTAATTATTTTCAATTTCAGGCCAAGCATATTTGAATTTTGCCGTGCCTTATTCCAAGATAAAGTATATTATCTGAAAGTAAAATTTCCTTTTAGCCTTACGTTTTCGTCGCCGGCTCTTATCGAGTCACGGCAGACTTGTAATTAAAATAGATATATATGGATTATTTATTTCATGCTGTGTGCAACGAATGTCGAACGCCGACTGTCGAATAGTGAAAAAAGGAAATTATCGATGCCGAATTTATTGCTTCCGGACCTACGCCGTCCGATACGCTCCGGCTAAAGCTCATTCCAACGCTCGCTTTCTTTCATTCCTTTCATTCATTCATTCATTCATTCATTCGTTATTATTATTTATTTATTTATTTATTTATTTATTTATTTATACCTTTATGTAGGAAATAAGGAGGTTATTGGGGGGGGGGAGCCGATGGTTTAACGCGAAGCGGTGAGCCGCGCGACAGTATTCCACTGCCGCGCTCGAATTAGCCAATAATCCAAGGGTTTTCATAATCCATTCGGCAATTTTCTCATTTCCGGTCTAGCAAGGCTCTCGCTTTCGCATTGCCGTGGCAGATAAACGTCTCCCTATGACTATCCGGAATTTTCGTCCATCCAGTCGCCGTCGCCTCGGCGAACATTAAAACTTACGCGCGCGCGCGCACGATCTGACGAAACCCCCGACTTACCTGGGATACGACGCGATACGATAATGAGCCGTACTTACTAATAACGATAATTGACGTCACGAGGCCCCGGCGAACCGCTTGGCTATTATAGCTCCCGACGTCGTACTCAGTCGCGCGCCGAGGGCTGTTGCTCCATCCTTCGGGCGCACCTCCTCGTCAAAAACGATATTTTCGACACGTCCTTACGGCATAGGCGCCGAGTCGGAAAGAGTCCGGAAAAATTTGAGAAAAAGTATAGAGAGGAAAAAAGAAATCGCTGGATTGTCGAAGCCGAGGGGGGGGGGCATATAATAGCTGATTAATATCGGCTCGTTTTATTTCGCTGGCTAATTAATGGCACCGAGCGCATGACAAGGATTGGATTGTCACAAACCCGTTCCCTCTAATCAGAGGATTCTAGTTTATAGAAAACCTTCTTTTCTACCTCCGTCTATAACTGGTTTGAATTTTTCATCTCGAAACTGGTTTGCGAGAACCAGAGGCTGCGCACTTTATTGAGTATCGGGACAGCAATTATCTGGATGTTACGAGACATTTTTTGCTCCCTCGCTTCCACCTAGCTTACGTTATTTTTGATTTTCATTAAGAGGAGAGCGCGCGCGCGCCTGCGCGGTTGATGCCCGCCTGTCAATGTAAATGGCGTCGCGGCGCCGGCAATATTTATGAAAATATGAATTTTATCGTCGTTCCCTCGATTGGCTGCCTTCCAAGAAAAGGCCCCTTATACCATTCCGCTAATGGCATGTAAAATATTCAAAGAATTAGAATCGCCTCGTACTGATTGGTATCTATAATGCAGCTAATGTAGGTAATGTACGTAATGTAGGTAATGTTGGTAATGCATCCCGCGCAATATAGGATAGCGGGGGGAGGAGAAGCGTTGCCGGCTCGGCTTCGAAACCAAAGTCTTTTTGGAGAAACGTGGAAACCTTACGCGGAATACCTTACGCGGAATACCTTACGCTGACATTGTTATTTAAAGCTCGTCCTTATGAGCGATCCTATGGATCCGACACAGTGGACACGTACATATCGTTTTCAAGAATTATAGCTGCCGCTTTAAGCGCACAGGCCGTACGTTCGTTCTCGGAATCTTGTAATTGGCGGCTATTTATAAGATGAGATACGAGGACTCCTTATTGGCCAGATGATCCAATTATGCGCAATACTTTGTAATTGGTATAGTTGATAGCAGCGTTTGGTAGGAGTTCTAGCTCGAGTCCTAGAAATTCCCATAATCTAATTGAAACGTAGAATATGCTGCATTTTATTCACTACCTTCCCACAACCGATCCCCCCGCCGCCCCCCACCCAATAACCGACAATACGTATTTGAGGTATTTTCCTCCGATGTATTTCTCTACGGCCCTTGTAGCGCGCTTACTCCAGAAGCTCATCTCTCTCTCTCTCTCTCTCTCTCTCTCTCTCTCTCTCTCTCTCTCTCTCTCGGCAATGATTATCCGCGGCTCCTGCATTAGCTTGCAATAATAAGATTTACGAGCACTTAATATAATATGCGCCTCTGTACAAACAACATGGCAACAGAAAAGGAACAGTCCACGGATGCGGACACACGCCCCTTTACATCCGCGTCCTTAATTACTCCGCTACATAATACGACCGCTCTCAGGTGGCTAATAAAACTTCAAGCCGAACGTGCCTTAAAGAGCCGAGCCGAGCCGAGCCGAGCCGAGCCGAGGCGAGCTAAGCCAAGCCAATAGAGCCAGATACTGTATCGCTACTCTCTCTCTCTCTCTCTCTCTCTCTCTCTCTCTATCTCGTGCGCATGCGCGCACGCGTAGTTTTTGCTGTATCGAAAGCTACGCGTATTGAACGCCGCCCTAGAGTCGCCTCGCCTCGCCTCGCCTCTCCCCTCGAGGGCAGCGTAATTTTTTTCTCATTCTCTCTCTCTCTCTCTCTCTCTCTCTCTCTCTCTCTCTTCCCCAAAGTAATTGACGACCCGAATAAAAAGATTCTTTTTTTTTATTCGCTCGCTTTTGTTCGGTCCCTCGAGTGAATTGGTTTATTTGCTCGCGCGTATCCTCTAGCGAGCAGCCGTGCGCCGGCCACGCGACCTTACCCAACGGTTTTTGAAAACAATTTCCAAATCGCCGTCGGGCCGCAGAGTGATCGATACGAGTTTCGAGGGACATTCCCGAGTCCCCGGCCACGTAAGCCCGGGGCGGGGTGGTGGGAAACGGGAGTAATCGATCGTCGCATCACGATCACGATCACGATCACGATCACGACGCTACGTTCGTCAAGCTCACGCAGAGACGCGAAATTCAATTAATATTTATGGGGTAAGAAGTGGCCAGATGAGGATTATGAGTAAATGGAGGCTCGGTGGGTCAGATCGTGGTATCGGTCGCGCAAAGTGGACCAGGGCGCTCCACTTCCCAAGCAATTCCGACGTTTCTACATCTGCTTTGACACTCGACGAAACCGAATGAGCGTGCTGCTTACTGGGCGCGGTGCGGGACGGAGGGCCAGGGAGGCAGGAGGAGGACGCGGAGGAGGTGGAGGCACTCTTCCATTGTCGATCGGGAATTAGATCTGGTTCTTTCTGGAAAGAGCGGGCTCCGTCTCCCTTACAGCTGTACGTCCCCCATAGAACTTCTAATTGGATAATGAGGATGCTGGAGTAATGATGACAGCGGGCGTCCAATTCCCTCGCAACTTCTCCTTCAATGCTTCTCTTCGCTTTTCCATCGCCTTCCCCCGCCAGCTCCTCCCCTACCTTCTCTTATTTATTCATCTATTTATTTATTTATCTATTTACTTATTTATTTACTAATCTTTGTTACCGAGCTTTAAGATGCTTGGCCCCATCCCCTCGCCCCGCCACTCGCACCTACCACTAATGGCGCTCGACAGACTTCTACTGTATTTTTCTAATCTGTATTAAAAGAGACTTGCAGCTTAGCAGCAGCAGTCAAATTCTCGATTGCACAGACCCGTATCCTTAATAACCCACTGCTCCACATATATTTTTCAATAAAAAATCCCCGAGCTTATGACGACTTTACGTACTATTTGTTATTTACAAATCTACGTGACGGAATATATTTATATATAGAATCTAATATGCTGAAATAGACGCTGAACGTTTGAACATTTTTATAACTACGTTGCACTTAATTACCTACGAATTAAGGCTCGTGAAATTTACTTCTCTCAAGAATTTAAGATCGATTGCCAATTATTTATCAAATTGTGTAATCAATATAATCCAACTGCTTTAAATGTACAATGCCACGGGACGAATGGCTGGCTCCCCAATCATTTAAACGTTTACCCCTCGACGCGGCTCTTACATTTAAAGGATTCCAGTAAAAAAAGAAAAAAAGTGAAAGTGAGAAATACTAATAAATGAAAAAGAGCCGTTTAAATGATACGGATTGCTTTCGTAAGTAAGGGAGAGAATAGGTGAATTGTCAAGTCACGTAACGCGTCAACGGGCCAATGCGCGATACGCATCCAGCCAACGCTAAACGTATTTCTTATGAAAAGGTATTATTATTTGCTTTTGTTTTTTTCGAACTATATTCGCATATAGTTTCTGTCACTTTACTTTGGCCATTATTAAGTCAAAATTAAAATCGCCCGATAAAAATATTTCTCTAATCTTCGACGCCAGAAATTTGTATGTTTTTTCTTTCTTTCTCCAAATGTCACGATCGCTTGTTTCAAAAATACAAATTCGCGAGACTGCGTTTAAAGTTTAAAATATACATTGCCAATTACTTAAAGACTACTCCTTTGAAGAAGTATCGCGAGCGACGGGCAAATAAATTCGTATTCTTATGCGACGTTCGAAATCTTTTAAAATTAAACAAATTACACAACTCGTACTTTGTATTCGCTATGCAGCTTTATCCGAGTTATTATATTTTCAGTAGCTCGATTGAATAATTCATTAAAAAAAAAAAAAAAAAAAAAAAAAAAAAAAAAAATAGTAACGTATTTCGAGACATACGTTTCTTTATATGCACACAGTATACGTATGTAGAGTGAGTTTTTATTATTAAGATAAATCTCGTTGGAGCTTAAATATACAAGAGCTTAATATCCTTACTAACGTCAATTTGTTTCTTTGTCATCCATGCAGAGCTGATTAAAGTTAGTTATCAGTAGCTTCTTAATAGGAACGCCATCGCCGATGAAGCGGAATGAAAAGTTTCGATGGCTTTAGGAATTAGCAGGAGCGAATCAGCACGGATCTAGTGAGACGCGACACGTAGGGACACGTAGAATGTAAATAACCCATAGCTCGATATTATTTTTGTTAAAAAAAAAAAAAAACAGCGAGAAGTTTGTCATTGGAAGTCGGAGGAGAAGGAAGAGGAGAAACGGCTCGAAGCTGCGGGTCTAGGGGTTCTTAGCAACAGCATCGCCTAGGAACTGAGCCGTTTACAGCGATTATCGTTGCGAGGAAATTGCGGTATAGCATCGGCGCGCATTTACACGAGTTGTCGTGAGTGCAGACGCCTTCTTACTTCCCTCCCTCCCTCCTCCCTCCCTCTCTCCCTCCCGACCTTCCTTCCTTTTCCTTCTAGCATAGACGGACGCGCATAGTCATCGCGGCTCATGAATCGCGCGCGATACGTAATGAAATAGGAGCTGCTTTACAAAGGGCTTCCCCCCCCCCACCTCATCGCCCATCGCCAACCCCTTCGACTCGAATGCTCCTCATCAATGGAAATGACTATCGTGTCGGTCGGCTCGCAATTTCCTATTTCGCAACGCGACCACTGTCTGCTCCCTCATCTTCCCCCTGACCCCCTACTCTCTCTCTCTCTCTCTCTCTCTCTCTCTCGCTCTTATGTTGCGCACTTTCTTTTATTTGACTCCGATAAAAGAGGTGATTCCACTATATATGGTGATTTATTCGATCGCTGCTCGCCCCTCCCGAGCGCCTCCTCGCCTCCTCGCCTCCTCGCCCCCTCGCCGTCCTGACTGATAGAAAATCCTTCGTTTTTTTTATTTTTTAAAATATTTTTTCGACTTCTTTATGAAAGCGCACCGATCTCCAGCGTCCCTATCCACTTGTAAATATATCTTCTTCGAAGCGAGCGACTCGACTTCAAATCCTCGAGGTGCGTTTCATAAATCCCTTTCCGACTGACAGGACGCAGTACTGCATGGCATTTTAAAGCTCCCGAGCTTGCGCAAAGATCCCAATTGCTCCCGATTAGGTTTAACTCGGGAAGAGTAAGGAGCCGAACTCGAATGCACTGCCGTCGACTCGAAAGTTTAAAGAAACACTCGCGAGATAATAATACGATCTTTGGCTTATAAGTGATACCGAACGCTCCGCTCTGGCACCAACTTCAAATACGCATGTCGTCCGCAAGTATTCACGTCGCCGTCATTATCGACAGAGATTTCGAATTCCCTTGTCGGTGCGATTTCGAGATTGGCTTTCGAAAAACTAATGCAAGCAAGGAGTGGCGGGGCGGGGCGGGAGAGGTCGTAGGAATTGGCTCGCGGCACGATCGACGGGACGGAGTTCTCTGATTTTCAAAAAAATTAGAAAAGAAATGAAAAAAACCGTATATAAAAAGAAGAAGAAGAAGAAGAAGATGAAGAAGAAGAAGAATAAGAAGAAGAAGAAAGTTGTTTAAAGTCGGATGGGTTTTCGCAGTTCCCATGAGGCGATAACCGCGATGACCCGCGCGACTCGCTCCCGATGTTACGAAAATCGAGCGCGGGGCGACGCCTCTGAAACTCTCCCGAGCGTATGATAATCCATGTAAAAATTCGATTCTTGTATTCCAATGATAAAGGAATTAGGCCAATTTGATAATGAGAAGTTTCTAAGCCCCGCCGCTTCACGCACGACAATCGCACCGAATCTTTAATTAGCCTTATTAATTATTTGGCTATTTCCCAATGAGAATCAGCATTTTATATTCAACGTAAAAAGTGAGCGATTCCTGACCGATAAGCTCGCTTACAAGATTTCTCGTGTATTACTAATCGTCTCGTGTATCTATAGATCAATAAAGATTGCCTTATGGCACATAATGCGGCACAGACGTACTCGATAAGTGCCAAACAATAACGGACTCGATTCCATGGTTTTTTTCTCTTTCTTTCTTTCTTTCTTTTTTATATCTTTACTACTGACATTATTTGTATTTTGACAATTTCAAATTTCAAATTTGTAAAAAATTCCGGACAATAACCATCGGATCGTTGGCTTTCGTTAATTTGCCACTTGATCTCGCCTTAGGGAAAGTATTTCTCTGCACCAGCTGCAACAGTTGGCCGAGAAAAGGTAGCGTACAACTGCGTCATGGTCATTTTTAAACGAACCCGTAAGCGTTCAAATAAATCCATCCCGGGCTCAGAACGAAGAATCTCCCGGGGCTCGTTATTTATCATTATCGTTGTTATTTAAAAATGACGGCGTCGCGTTACGACGAGCTCGCCCCCGAATCCGCGGCTTCCAAATCAAACGGAACTTTTCCTTACTTCTACGCGTCTTTTTAGCAGAAATTGTAGCGATCGAGTCCTTAAATACCGAGGGAGATATCGGAATCGCACGAGTCTCGCTCTTTATCTAATTAAATAGAGAGTCGAGAGCTATTTATAAGGAGATAAGGTATTTGTACAAGAAATCAGCTTTTATTTATTTATACTCTCTAATCTGTCCGATTATTTCGTTTGTTAAGATTAACGAGGCTGCGTTTGAGATTTTTTCAGGTCCGAAATCAGTATTGAGTTGATTTGCCGAGCAGTATTTATGTTGGTAATGTTAGAAAAAGAAAAATATTTGTATTTATCAAAGTAACGTTAAGAAGTCGGTGAAAAAGACTGACTGACTGACTGACTCACTGACTCACGCGGCTTTTTCGCGACTCTCTATTTACGTATTGCTGTTGATCTTACAATGTCCTCAATTTTCACTAACATTTCTCTCTTTCTCTCTCTCTCTCTCTCTCTCTCTCTCTCTCTCTCCATCCCTTAATTAGCCTTTAATTAACGTTATCTTTCCATAGACGATTTCCATTACTCCGGCATTCGAGGCTCGTCCGTTATAATGAAGACGTTATAATTTACGGGCCGATGTGTACGGAGGGTTGGGGGACGGGGCGGTAGGAGGGATCGACGACGATTCCTCAATCTCGTTATATCGTGTAAGTGATTTAGCAGGAGCGGCGCAAGTGAAACGACGTTGTCTGCACCGCTCTGACAAAGTCGCTACGTTGTTTTTGAACGGCCTCTCTTCTCTTGGAAATTCAGCCGCGGGCCGACAAGTTTGGACTTTGTTGCCACCTCCTCTCTCTCTCTCTCTCTCTCTCTCTCTCTCTCCGTCGAGCTTTGCATCTTGTTATTGTTTCCTCAACGGCTCATCAACTTTAATTGCTCGGATAATAATACCACAAAGAGACTCGCTCGCGTGCTTCGGCGGCAGACTTACGTCTGTTTTGCGTGGATGGGGGTTCGCGGGGCCAGAGAGAGGGAGAGAGAGAGAGGGCCGAACGCCATTCGGACGGCAATTAAGAGGTAAAAGGAGCCCGTTAAGATGGCGGCCGGGGAGGTTGGGGGTGGTGAGTCGGCCGTGTTTTGTCTGGGCAAATGTCGGTAGCGGGCAGATATTCGCGGGACCGAGTTGGCCGGCGTGGCCGGGAGTCAGGGGTTCCGGAGCGAACGATAATTCGATGGGCAAACCCGAAGGAGCGCCGACACTAACGAGGAGCTAATAAGTGGGGAGGACTTTTCACAGCTCCTCCTCCTCCTCCTCCTCCTCCTCCCCTACCACCTTCCCCCCACTCACCCCATTCCCCCCATTCCCCCATCCCGCACCCCAACGGCTCTGGGTCCCCCTCGTTACACGCCACGGTCGCAGTACGGGAAGCGCTGCTTTCCCGTAACATTGTTTCTCTCTTAATGACGCGGTAATATACGATAAGTGCGAACGAACGAACGAACGCGACGTCTCGCCTTAGCCGTCCGCGCGTCCGCACCACAGCCCCTCCTTTCCCCTTACCGCAGTCGCGCTCCCCGACACCTCGCCGCTGCAACGGAGCGTGTATAATGCCCCGCGGCGGCGTTACGGTTTTTATCGAGCGGCACGTCGTTCTGTCTGTCAGGGAGCTCCGTAAATATGCACCGCGTCCCCCGATGTGTCTCTGGGGGTAGCGGCGCCATCGGCACACGCGCCCTCGTCCTCCCGGTAGAAGGCGGTTCCGCGGACTCGGTGGCTGCTGCTGCTGCTGCTGCTGCTGCTGCTGCCGCTGCTTTTTACGTCTCTCCGTCCCGGTCGGCTTGAGCCGCTTCCACGAAGCTCGCCCCCGCGCCCTTATACACGCCGACGAGGCCGAGCTTCATCCAATTTGTCGTTCGTCCGGACTCTCCCCATCCTCGGAGCCCTCAGGAAGAGGCCGATGCCGCTTTGACGACACGGAGGCTCAAAACCACGCGTTTATTCTCGCCTTTACACTTCGTCGGCCCATCTCGACTTCTAATAACTCACGTTTCGCTCCGAGACTCAATTTTTAGCTTTCGTTGTTCCAAACGCCCCTCCCCCGACCTGCCACCCTGCCTGCTCCACCCTGCTCGAAATGTCAGCCTAATTGGCGACGGGGACGGGTAAATCGGCAGTGGACGAGTTGACTTTTCGATACGGCGATCGAGTCCCATCGAGGACGGGACCGGGGAGGCCGTTTCATTACTCCCGAAGGTTTATTGATAGATGGCGCGCAGGATAATACTAAACGGTATCGTGAATTACGTTCGGAAGCACATTGAGATACCGGCGCGTAGTTAGTCGAATACTGCAAACGAATGAGTCAATCCGCGTTTTCTCCCCGCTCATCTTCTCGCGAAGTTGAAGAAAAATATTGAAATTCGATCGATCATCGCTAGAAGTCCGGCAACAATTATTATTGTTTCGCTCATAATCGAATAATCGAGCGCGATATCTCACTTTACGTGGAAAATTTTGCAATCGTCGTCCCGTTACTGGAACTCCATCAGGAGGAAAAGCGCGTTCCCCGTTTCCCAGTACTCTCCGTCTAAATATATATATTATCGCATAAGAATTTGATATTTTCTCGACGCTGATAAGTCTGCCGTTGTATTCAAGTGATCAACCGCTCCCTTCGCGATTCATACGATATTTCTCGTTACAATGGCAAAGGGGAGCGATTTTCGTGAAAAGCATCGCCACGCTTACCAGCGAGATTCGCCTTTTAATTTCCTCGCGCAATGTAGTAGAGGTTATATGCAGTAGGCGCCTATCGTAATAGATCCAAGTCCCGGGGACAGGGATTGCCGATAAAAAAACGACGAGACGAGTTCGACGGTTCGACGGTGAAATTGCCTTCGCAAGGACCTCCCTCTCCTGAACCGACACCCGCCTTCCTCCAGACACCCGCAACGTCGCGAGACCACCCCCCCTCCCCCGTCCCCCGCCCCCGCCCCGCACGACCACCCGCCAAAACCGTACCAGCCCTTGCCGGATCCGCAGTCCCCTTTTCACGACTCGACAATACGGGCAAACAGAAATAAAAAAAAAAAAAAAACTCGTGGAATAAGGTAGGGAAGGAACTGGTGATGAAACAAAAAGCTCCCGGGGCCGTGGCATCCCGAGTCGGGTCTCTCTGGCCAAAGGAATCGCCGGCCGGGCTTCCGAGAGAGTAAAAGCAGACGTCGGCGGGAGCGACGGCGGTGGGACACCGCGCGACCTGGCGCTCCTCGTACGCCTAGTCTCTTCTCTCTATTCTATCCGCGCTCATCTCCCCCGCTCCATTCCGGTCCATCCCGCTCCGGACGGCCGTCGCAGGCCCCCGACCCCTCGTGGCTCGCTGCCAGGATTTCATATGCCGGGCTTTCGACATACCTGCGCACTCGACATGGATATTTTCGGGCTCCGAGACGAACTACCGAGTCGTCGTCGTCGTCGTCGTCGTCGTCGTCGTCGCGCTTACGGAGCGCACGCGCGCGTACCCAGGCGAACGCGAAACTACCCGAGGCCGTTCCCGCCTGACCGATTTCCGAGGATGGCCGCGCTGTGATTCGAGCCGCCGTGATCCCGCTTTCGTTCAGGAGCGCTCCGCTACTGGAAAACGGGAGTAGCCGGCGTCCTACGGCGCGGCGAGCCCGTTGTCCGCCCTGATCCGACAGCTACTGGGGCTAAAAATAATCCGGATCGCCACGCTCCTGGCCGACATTTTTCCTCGGCTGCCTTTACCGTCCTTGCGCGATTCCCCGCGACACCCCCTCCTCCTCCTCCTCCATCGCCTCCTCCTCCTTCGCCTCCTCGATGCGTCGAATGCGCCGACCTTCCGCGCCGGGATCGGGGATCGGACGGACGCGCTTCCTCCGAAGATTAGCTCTCGGCCCCGTCGCGCCGCACCGAATTAGTTTACGTTCATTCAAAAATACCTTTTCCCCCCTTAAGAGGGAGCGGCCGCAGCCGAGACTCACGTCCGTCCCGATGCGATGCCCGAACAAAGCCCGCCGAAGATCTTCGTTTATCGCCGCACACCGGCCTCGTTCCTCCCAATTTATTTATTTTGACCTGTCCCCGGCTCGCACTCTCTCTCTCTCTCTCTCTCTCTCTCTCACTCACTCTCTCTCTCTGCTTATTGATATTGATGGACCACGTACTTGACTTGTGTCGGCACGTGCGTCAGCGCGGCCTCGCGCGAATGTCAATTTTCTAATTTTCTTTCGATACCCCTTCGTCTCCTCGTCGTCATCCTTATCTTTATTATGATCGTGATTAATTTTGCCTCGCACATTACTGGCGCGCGTCTCGGACAAGCGCATGGCTGTGACGCTGCGTTGGCGCGTTCTCAGCAGCAACGTGAAGCAAGCAGGATGTGCGCAACTACCGATTATCGGTATCTACGTAATCACGAGTCCCGAGTAATCGAATCGGATTCTTTTCCATGCTCCACCTCGTATTATTGAGCTCTGCTCGCAACAGCCGAGCTCCGCGCGATTACGATCCTCTGGCTCGTGTAGCGACGTCGGGTTCACCACGTCGCGACGATTCTACCGACGAATCATCGCCTAATATTCTACAAGAGCCAGGTTGAATTCATTCGTCGTAGTACCTGAGGACGTAAATCACTCCTCCGTCTTCGCGAAGCCTCTCCCGTAAGCGTCTAACCTCACAGCACCCCCTCCTCCAGCACCCCGATCCGGGCATTTGGTCAGCGGCTCCGTTACACGCGGAGCGTTACACCAGTCAGATTGATAATTTTTGACTGCGATCCGTCCGAGCCTTTATCTCGTAGAAAAATCCTCGCCTTTGGCCCCGACACGCTCTGCGGCATGGAGTCAGGGCTCCCCCTGGCAGAGGATTAGCCCGACGGATTCATTAGCTAAGACGTCATAATCGAAGGAAAAATATTTTGCATTCCTCGGTGCGTCGTGCGCCCGGGTGCCAAGTCGGCCACCGTAATGCCCTAGCGAATTTGAATATAAATGTTAATGAGCAAAGCTCCGCGTCCAGCCGTTGCTCTCTCACTCCGCCCCCCTTTCCTCACTAGGTAGGCCGCGCGAAAACTTCAGCGAGAAACGCGAGAAATGGAAAAGCAGCGACGCCAGCGACGCCAGCGACGCCAGCGCCGCTCTCTTATCGACTCTCTCCTTTGGTCCTCAGGGTCGCAGGCGCCATGTGGACAAGCCTCGACTACGCTTTAATTCTAAGCTAATTATCGATCATAGCTCGATACTTTAAGCTCCCGTCTTCTACGGCCGGCCAACTCCAATAAGCCCCTCTCCCTTCCTGCGTCGAATTAAAATAGTCGATTCGACGCCGATCTAACGTAATCGAGCTCCTTCTCCTTGGGAATGCCCTCCTTTGTTTGTACAACAGTTAGCCCCGACTGCTTTGATACGTAAATTATGGTCATTCGGTCACCGTCCGACGCGTATTAGATCCGAGCGACGACGCAGACGTACTTCACCCGACGTCCCGACCTGCGCTCGATAATAATTCTACCCTTGCTGAAGTCCGTGTGAGTAACCCCGATCTCTCTCTCTCTCTCTCTCTCTCTCTCTCTCTCTCTCTCTCTCTCTCTCTCTCTCTCTCTCTCTCTCCCCGCCACCAATCGGTAAGAACAAGTAATGCCCATTGAGCAACGAGCGAGAGAGTCGATAAAGCCAAAGACGAACTTTACTTCGACTCGGGGAGTACGGATTTCCCTAGGAACGTTGGAGAATGCATAAGTTGAAAGTATAGGCAGAGCGCGCCCGTCGAATCATGGCCCGTCGATGGTGCGGTAAAAATTCGTATTACGTGAACGCACGCATTTAATTAACTATTTAATGATTTTAATGTAATGATAGATTTTTACTCGCAGATCGCCTGAATCGTACGACTGACTCTAACGGCGTTGTATCCCTCAATGGGTAATTATTATCCATCCGATCGACTGGCATTGCCGAATGGGAAATAATATCATTATTTATTTATTTACTTATTTATTTATTTATTTACTGGGACATATTAGCTTGTTATATCGCTTCGTATACGCTTTATATGCATTAATTGATTCGATTGCGACAGGTGCAGTACAAATTTAATGATTTTCTTTCCTTATCTCTGTTTCAGGTAAGCAATATATTAATTGATACGTCCAGGATGACGCGTGAGCAGTAACCGATTTCCTCTGAGGCAAGCGTTGCCAAGTCCAGCCTCCTGAAATGCAGAGGCCTCGAGGCACGGGCCACAGGCACGCACATACTGCCTTCTTTACGTCCTCGGAGCTTTTGCGAATTCCTTAATAGCGCGTGCTAATGCACGTAACGAGGCTGGTAATTCGTTCGGACCCTCACTTATCCGTTCGGCTCAATATCCGAATTAAATGCGCCGAGATAATTATTCATAAGCCCGTATTCATAACGCAATAAAATGCCACGTGACGTGCAATGCTACGAAAACGAGCTGACGTAGGGAAAACATGTTTGGAATAACCGCGGAGGATCCAACTTGTCCTCCGCATAACGTACAAAGTAAGACTATAAAAAGCATCAATGAGGAGCGCCAAGGTAGGTGCGCGATACGAGATACGCAGACATACGTAAAACACAATTGCATGTAAGACTCGTGCCAAGTATACTTAGGGGACGTAACGATGTTACGGCTTAAGGATGTTACCACGGCTCTCGGACGAGCCTGATTCTTATAACTGTCATCGTTATTATCCTCCTCGTCATTACTGTCGTCGTTCGCCATTATTCTTATTATTGCAGTATAAAGGATAGTATTTTTTTTTCCTCATTTATTGTGAAATAACGTCGTACGTATGAAATGGACGTTACAAGAATACGTAGGTATTCTTATTAGCCAATCGGCCAATTGAAGTAATGGCAAGTAATTGTGCGTCGGTTTATTTCATAAAAGTGCGAAGAAGCACGACTCGTTCGAGCCTTTCCTTACAATTTTCACGAATAAAGGAAGTCTTGCTTTATCCTGCCTCGGGTTATTATTGGGTTTTAGAAATGACGACCGAACGCGAACGCAGATTTTTATTCTGAATATATATATAAAAAAAAAAAAAAGAATAAAGACAAAAGGAAAGGTGCGCGGTTCTTGGCTTCGACTTTATAAGGCTTACGGGACGGGACGTTTACGAAATTTTTACCCGTCGCTCGTGTATTGATTTACGAAAGGCCAATTGTCGAGGAATTTCAGGGGATTCCCGAATGATTTTTTTTTCTTCCCTCCCCCCACCTCCCCCTTCGTATTTCGTCAATAATGGAATGCGCGATTGTTTGGAGGCTTGTCTCGAGGTCGGGATTAAAATTTTTCTACTCAAATTAAAATGGAGTTGATAAATAAAAGTGACGGATAACCCCGTCGGGCGATTTATTTTGCGAATCCGTCATCCGTGCCGAGAGCAGCGAAGAATCTTTGGAGTTTCCTGAAAAATTTCGACAACCACGATGAATTTCAGTAGTCGAGAGGAGACGGGGACTAGGGGGACGCCCTAACGCGACAGAATTCATAAAATTCATAATCTACGGAATTTCACTATCTGTCGTAATATCGTTTCTCCGTCTCCCCGTTCTCTGCTTCTTTCATCTCTTATTCATCCTATATCCTCCCTCCCTCCCCCCCCCACTATCTATATTCGATTGGCCGACATCGGCTGTCTCTAAATAACGTTTGTAATCTTAAACATAAAGCATGAAAGGCTTATCGAAGTCACATTGGCATTCGCTAGAAACGCCTTGTTTCACTCGCGATAAATTACTACAATGTCGGGGAAGCGGGGGAGCACGCGTGTTCGTCGTCGTCGTGGTCGTGGTCGTGGTCGCGGTCGCAGTCGTGGTCAGCGAGGTTCGCGCAAATTATCGATGAGCTTTCCCGAGGATGCTTTGATCAATCAGCGAGGCCTGCGCACAGAAATACATTCGTCGGCATGCGTGAGGGAGTAAAGAGCCCCGAGATTCGGCCCCTAAGGAAGGGTCGCCGTCGCCGTCTCGTCCCCGTCGTCCGACGATCGTCAATCCGCCCGAGCCTACCCACCGCCGCGCGGTTCTTTAATTTTTTTTTTTTTTTTTTTTTTTTTTTACACTCCACTCACCTCCCCACCTTTACTTTGTAAGGTCTCCTCTCGCTTTTTTTAACGTTATTCCTCTGCCTCATTGTTTGTCGCCGACCGGCTCCTGCTCCGTAACAGACAAAAGCCGCTGAGCGGCCCTGCCACTGACCAATGGATCTTTCCATTATCTTCATTAATAGGCATTGGGACAGGAACAGGGACAGGGTCAGGAGACGAATGAACGAAGAAGAAAAATAAAAATCACACGTACGATGGGATTATTGTGAATGTTGCGAGGTAAAAATAAATGGGATCGACCTCGAGGAATTACGGTAAATCGTAGTTGTAGTTTCGGGAAGGACGTGGGCGCGGGGGCTCGGCATCGCTCCGCGGTCGGCGCATGCATGAATTAGCGATGGGGTGGCGGGTACGGGGTGAGGTGGAGCCATGAATTATGTATCGCGCCGTGGGGGTCGGGTGCTCGATATGGGCGAGGGTACGTCGCCGAGAGGAAGCGTGAGTCGGGCGCTCGTTTGTACGGCAGGCGATTTATCTCGGGAGCACCCCCGCGACTCGGCAGGTGTCTTCGGGGACCCTTGCCACCGAAAGCCAGGGCTGCTTAATATAATTGACTGGGGCGCCCCGTGTAAGGGTGCTGTCGTAGAGAAGCCTGAGTTGTGACTTAAAAACAAAAAAAAAAAAAAATTAAAAAAATACATATATATATATATATATATATATACATGGCTTCCGTACGCGACAAAGGAGATTGTCTCGGGGTAGGGCCGGGAGGTGCCAAGGGTGCCAGTACCATTCGACGCTTACGGATACGGGCTTACGGATTTATTGTTTTAATACGGCAGTCGATCACAATCGGGATCACTTAGCGAGCCTCGCATTCGAGTAAAAAACTCCAGCTCCACTCTAGCTGCGCCGGTTTCTTCCGGATGACTTAATTAAGGAATTAATGACTCGCATGCGGCTGTCCCCGATGCCGACTAACAGCCTGCCCGACCGCGCCGGCTGTCACTAAAAACATTGCTTTAGCTCTCGTTCGCACTCCGCGTCACCTCGATTTACACGTGCCGGCTTATCGATCCTTTTTCATCCAAAACTCGGCAAAAGTCGTCCTTCCCTTCTTACTTACCTATTATTATTTATACATGGGCCGCTGTAATTACTGAGCTCGCGAGTCCCAACTAAAGATAGTGTGCGCTCGATACAACGTGAGAGAGACAGAGAGAGAGAGAGAGAGAGAGAGAGAGAGAGAGAGCGGGGCGGGAGTTAAAGTTCGGTTTAAAAATTCTCGTAAGCCGAATACGGTTAGAGGATCTTGTGGGATAGGAAGGTTATTCGATCGAGCGAGACGAGAGTAAGAGACTTTGGATCAACGCAACGCATATTAAGAAGAGGAGTCGTGGATGTTATTGCCCTCTCGCGCCACTGTAACCGAATCATTTAGTGTCGGGTATATACGCTTCATAAGATATCACGTGCGCGTGCATCTAAGGTCCGCGTAAACACCCCGCCCCCTCCTCCAGCCCCAATGACACCAATAAGCCCCGCCGCTAGTCCTGTAAATCAGTCGCTTAGGATGTCCCGCTAGTCGTTAATCAGGTTAACCTCTCGGCTTACCTGCCCTTTCCCAGAGTTAATGCTGAGCATTGAGCAGCACGTCGACCAGTCGAAGAACCTTTGGCTCGTATTTATTATGGATTAAGCAGCGCCTAGATGGCGCACGAAAACCCTTTGCTGAAAAACGAGACATTCGATAACGGATTTGTCAATCGATAGCCGCCTCGACATCTTTCTCCATCTCTTTTCTTTTCTTTTCTTTTTACACTCTATGAGCATATTATGGCTTTTCCACTGCTCATGCGATTAATGTAAAATAAAACTTGACGCTCGGAGGAACCGAGGTCGCTTTCAGCATTCAGCTGTCTGCATAATAATAAGGCTGTAAAAAAATATATCTTTCTTGGCAATGGAATCTCGTTAGTTGATCGAACGGCGATTGACTTTCTTTGGCCCTAATATTCAATCGCTCCCAACGATGGTAGCCTCCAGCCTCCAGCCTCCAGCCTCCAGCCTCCAGCCTCCAGCTTCTTCAATGTATAAGCTACGACGTTCTACGTATCGTTTTCCTCCGACGAACTGTGATTCGAAATAACGAATTCATCAGTATGCATCGAACTGTGGACGGTGAGGGCTCTACACCGGTGATCGATCAATCCGTTCAAAAGCATTTGAATCCACTTCTATTTCTCCGAGACCGGGGGCGATCGATATAGTCCGGTCATTTGCTACCGGCGCTTTAGATCGCCAGCCGATCGGAACTCCCCGTATTCGACTCCCGATCCTGGCCGATCGGCAACGAATCCGCTACCGAGAGCTAATCCCGAATAATAAATCATTCGGCTACGATCGTGACGATCGCGATACCCTGTCTGGGCATTACTTCATTAGCCGGTTCGCTCATTTATGGCATCCCGTGCTCGATCCGCGCTCTCCTGGATCCCCTTACGCGGAAGCTCGAGCTTTTCGAAACCGCTGCCCTCGGAGCGTCTAAGGGGTTCTCAACGCGCACAGGGAGAGCCTCCCCTTTGCGCCAAGGGCGAGGAGTTCCCGTTCGCTTACGCGGCCATCGGACTGCGGAGGGGAGGGACGATAAAAATTGCACAGGAAGCGGTGGGCTTGTCACGCGTCTCCCATCTCCATGTCTTCTTCACTTTGTCGTCCAGTTAGCATCGAGCAGTTTTTCGCTAGCGACGATCATGCGAGGGGCTCATTGTTCCCGAGGTTCTCAAGCAAACCAACGGACGAACTCGACTCCTCTTCCTTAAATGCCAATCTTTTATTTTCTTCCTCTTTCTTTTATTATTTTTTTGTTTTTTTTTTGTTTTTAATATCACGGGAATAAAAAGGTTCTGATGGATGCCACTATACCGTTTCCGGTATACTAATTACCGTCTCTCTTTCAGGAGGAATATTTTTCAATTGCTTTACGATCCCTTCAATCTGATTTCCTTCTAAGACGGCAATTTCTTGTTTTTATTTTGTTCTCACGCGCAAACAAGATAAAAAATGTAATTATAAAAATCAAGTTTTTCAAGCGAATCGTGTATAAACTTGAAAAATTTAACCTAAGCCTGAGCTATAAAATTTACTTTACATGGTTTTATTAATAACAACTGATGCGACTCAGCCGCTTCTTCCTTAGTTATTTAATAAATATATTCCTGTTTAGATCTCCGTAGACTATTTAAAGAGTAGATAAATTAACATAATAAAGTTAAATATTGAGTTTTAGTGAATTCATTATTGTTAAGTAGGCCATTACGAACAGCTATTCTTGAAGGTATCAAGTAAATAATAAATTCCCAAATGAACATTTACATTACTAATATGCACTGTTTTGTAATATTAGAACGTGGTCTACTCTGTACTGATGCAACGTACTTTCTTCTTGTATTATAATGAAATTACATGATTATTGTAATATTGTGTACCCCTTCGTCTCCCTATTTTTTTTTTTCTTTTTATTTTTATTACGCGTTGATGAAATATATTGTTGATCGAAGTAAAGATGCCTTTGTCCAGTCTCATTATTGGGGTTATTGGGATTATTGAAGGTGTGCTTTATTACAATTATGGATATAAGGTTTTAATAGGTAAATTGTCCAAGTGGTCGGGGGATATTATTTTATTATTTTTCGAGAATTATTGCCGTTATTGTACTAAAAACAAATGAAGAGAAAAAAAAGTTCTTTATATTTAGGGAAGAAAAGCTTATGGTTTAAAGTATTAGAGGCGAAAGCTAATTATATTTTAGAGGCCCGTATGAATTACGATAAGTAAGTAAAAGGTATAAAAAATGATTGTTCGTGATTGTTCGTGATTTCGAAAGGATCGAGGCCCGACGGTGAAAGGTGTAAGTAAGCAGGGCAATGGTGTGGGGTTGTTGCTTAGGGTCGTTGTGTAAGAGCAGTAACACGAACACACGCCAGGCTTAGCCGTTGAAATGAAAATTTTTTTCCCGCAATATTTCGTGCGCGACGTACCAAAAATAAACGCTTATCGGCGCTCGAGCATCGTCTTACTTAATCGTTGAAAAATAAACACTTAGCTTCGGTTACTAATCATATTATTTAGCACCTGTTGAGCGAAGTTAAAATAATTGCTCGTTCTCCCGAGCACATTTAAATGCATGCGTACATGTCCTACCGTAGTCGGACACGCGCACACTCACGCCACACAAGAAAATTTGCTAATGTTGGAGAAATTGGATAGGAGTAGGGATAGGATATTCGGGCACTCCAACGAGCATCGCTGCTTTTGTGATAAAAAATTCGAAAAGAGATAAGGGCTTATACTCGCACACATACAATATATTTGCAATGTATAATTATTTCCAATAAAGAAAGTGGCCGGTTTATCTTATCGAATACACTCGTTGCGAGTATTAGATTTCGTGCAGGCAATAAAAATTACAAACCTTCATAAAATTATACTCGAGACAACAATGTCTCTCGCTACAAGTTATAAAATGATGTAAAAGTATTATGCGCAATCATCGCCGATATGGGTTATGGCATTTTTTTTCCCCTTCATTATCGGCAATGCATTTGAATACTTGGAACGAGGAGAGCAAGCGCGTGGATCAGTGCGACTCTTGCCGACTCTTGCCGACTGTGCCGGAGATGGGGAGTTTCGCCGATGCGAGTGTGGCGAGTCCTTTGTCTCTTCTACTTGGAGTGCGCCTATTAAATGCATTAGCTTAAAGGGGAGGAAGATCGAGGCTCAATAATGAATCAACTTAGCAGCATTCAGTTACAAAGTAATAATCTGGAAAATATGGATTCGCGTGTTACGCTATTACTGAGCAATAAAAGTAATTTACAAGTAGGCAGGGCTCAGGATATCCTTACTTGCTGCTAGCGAAATGCAGGGCAAGTACTTGGTCTGCTCGTCGGGATAGGAAAAATCTTTAAATTATCTTAATATTTTCTTAAGTGGCCTAACGAAGAGAAGTTCCGCGCTCGGGATAAGCAGCAGGTCGACCTGCGGGGTCGGGTGGGGAGGGGGGGGTATTGGGGTTATTCGAATAACGAGTAAGTGTTTCGATGGCGCCAAATGCGTAGATCATCCTTGTGCCGGGAGACTGATAGGTCCGGCAGCTTTCATCCCCAGCTTCATCCGAACGACTAGTCCTCGAGGATGCCGAGTACTTACCCTTCGCTTGTTTTTGAAAAACAATGCGACGTTGTTGTTATTCTTATTTGGAATAATGGTCTCTCTCTCTCTCTCTCTCTTTCGCCTTTTAAAATAATGTATAGAAGTAATAATCGATAATAAATAATCGAAGTCCTCTCCTCACCTATGGCCTTCTCGATTCAAATGAACGAACAACAAAGTAAAGGGGGAGAGGAAAAATTGAGCGGTTATAAGAACGGCGAGGTTCTTGGCCTCGGGGGGGGGGCAGAAGAGGACGTCCACTTGACAGTTAGCGCGGCTGTCATTAGACGACAAGAACGGCTGCTAAGAGTGAGAGTGAGAGAGAGAGAGAACGATAATTTTTGGCTCACTTTATATTTTTTTTACTTTTTTTTTTACTTTTTTTTACTTTTTTTTCTTCTTCTTTTACCTCGGGTGTGCATAAAAATTCCAGATGACGCCGCTCATACTGAGGAAGATAGTAATTAATAACGGCGACTACGTATGTCTTGGCACTTGATTTTTCGATGTCCCCGTCTAGCAGATGCTATACGTTATTAAGAGTTTGAAAAAGGGCTCGATTTTCAAAAGAATACGTTTTCTGCTGACTTTGGCCTTTCGACACGATGCGCGCGGTTCGCATTAGAGTCGCAACTCTACGTGATAAAAAAAAAAAAAAAAAAAAAAAAAACTTTAAAGCCGCAGACACACGGCGATCAATCATACGTATACGTGCACGTAAGCACGGAAGCAGGCATGCACGGAGAGAAAGTAATTTTCGGCACAGTCTACTTAATTGGATTTTTTATTAAAATAAAAGGATTACATGGTATAAAATACAGGTATAAAGTAACGGCTAATGAGTTTGAAGAGACGATTGATTTATATTGAAAGGTCATTACGAGGATTTAATAAGACTCTCTGTGGTCGGAAGTGTCGGGAGTGTCGGGAGGAGGGGGAGACCGAAGAGACGGAGCGGCTCGGAAGGGTGGCAACTTGTTGAAAAAAAAAAAAAAATAAATAAAAAAAATAAATAAATAAGGTCGTCGCGGGGAAAGTGTAAAGGAAGGCGGATGAATGTCGGAGTCCTACTCGAGGCGAGGAGTCTTGGTGCTGAGGGCGAGCGGAGGCGGTTCGTCGGAACAGATCGTAAGGGATACAAAGGGATGGGGAAGAGACGGTAAGAGTTGGGAGGAAAAGGGGTCAAAGGTCACTCGGCCTTGAGGAGGAAAGAAAATTTGCTTCCGCGGTAGGGTCTCGCGTCACCTTTATAAAGAACGAGCGCCAAGGAGGTTGAGTGGGTGGGTGAGGGGCGGGGGACACGTGCACAAACGCGCAGAGGCGCGCACTAAATCTACGAGTATTGAGTTAGGATAGGATGGGATGGCGGTCCATGAGATGAGACAGGACGACGACTGATTTAGCTGATTCGGTTGCTTCGTTCGGTCGCTCGGAGCAGCTCATCTGCACTCTGGAGCATCAAGGCTCCTTGCGTTTGTCGTCCTCGCTCCGTGTCATAGGTTTGTTCAACAAAGAATCCCGGTTATCCGACGTTCTGGACCTGCAAATCGCAACGCCGTCTCGGTTAATCCCGCAGTTGACCCCCTTTTAACCCTCCCCAAATAACCCCTACTCTCTCTCTCTCTCTCTCTCTCTCTCTCTCTCTCTCTCTCTCTCGCTCGCTGTCTCTCTGTCGCCTCCGATAGCCTTGGAGAGGGGCCGCGCCGTGAGTATGTCGTTATCGTAAAGCTAGCGCTCGCCTCCAGTGGCCCGAGTCCATCGAACCAACAGCCTCGATCAATTATCGAGCGTTAATTACGCATGAAATCGCATAATCCAATGGCGATTATTCCTTGCCGGTAATGGCGAGCGTAGCCGCACACTCTAATCCTCACTCTTTAAAGCTCACAAAGCTACAAGAATTTAATGAAGCGATAAAACTTTTCCTAACTCGCGAGTTATCCGGTCGCGGCTCTCCGACCCGGCCCGACCCGACCCTACGTAAATATATATTTTATACGTAGAGCCTTCGGAGCCCATAATGTTTCTGAAATCAGCATGATTAATAAAACAAATACCTTATTAGTACAAGGAGCAAGCAAGTACCGTCGAAATTCTCTTTCGAAATAAATAAATACGCAATAAACACGGGCGCCTGAAGCTCTTTTTAACGACGACTCGGCAATTAACAACCACAGCAGCAGCAGCAGCAGCAGCAGCAGCAGCAGCATAATAATAAATCTAATTTAACGTTTATTCAGACTTTATTATGAAAAACAGAAAAACAAATAAAGACAAATAAAAACAAACAAAAAAAAACAAAAAAAAGAGAAAGAAACCTAAAAATATCGAAGAAGAGGCGCGAGCTTTTTAAGAATAGCGAAATATCGACCCTTTCAAGCCCGTGTAATCTTCAAAGATCGTTCGTTCCTCAAAGGCCACAAGAGCCCGTGATCATTGTTCCCCCGCGCTAGCAAAGCCTCTCCTCTTACAAATCAGCTTACTCAAAACTGCTGGACTGTCAATACAAGAGAAATCGATATTCGCTCTATGCTTTCGCCTCGTCCCCCCCTCCCTCAACTCGTCGAGAGCTAAATATTTTATTTCCAATGTTCCCGTGTCTTAAGGCTCTGTCGAGTAACGATTGGCCCGACTATCAAGCGCATTAAGATTTGCTTTGGGAATAGTCGGGGAGGGGTGGTGGAGTAATGGGGGGAGGGGCACCGCGCTTTTTAATGGATAATCTTTAATATCTGAATGTTATATCGATTATTGAGATAAATTGGGGCCCGCGGTGTCGGCTCGAAACCGCCAAGTAAATAGCCGCATTGCAGATTTCGAGGCAAACGGTATATCTGCCCGTGCCGAGGCTTTGAGAACGACAACGACAACGACAACAACAACAACAACAACAACAACAACAACAACAACAACAACAACAACGTTATGGAACGGAGCTCCATTGGCGGAACGGAGCTCCCCGACGTATAATAATAATAATAATAATAATAATAATAATAATAATAATAATAATAATAATAATAATAATAATAATAATAATAATAATAATAATAATAATAATAATAATCCGTATAGGGCTTAGAGGGTATTTATTTACTTGGCACTGATCCTGGACAAGCGTCTGCTATGTAACCTTCGCTTCCGTAATTGCATTCTCTTCACCCGAGATCGAGAGCGCCGGTTAGCGTGGCCGCGCTGCATCCTTTTCCCCGGGCGCCTCTCCGACTTCTTCTTATGTAGCTTTTTACATTTCGAGCACTCGGTCACCTGCTCGATTATCATCACCTTGGGCAGGTTCTGCTCGCAGGTCGTATAGCCCCTACGGCCACATTCGCATTATACCTCCCGTCCTCCCCCGCTCGACCCAATGACCCCCCCCCCGCTCCCTCACCGCTCCCACACCGCTCCCACACCGGCTCACACACAAGCTCACGCACCGGCTCACACACAAGCTCACGCACCGCTCGGTAGACGACGCGAGGCTCGTTGAAGTATCATCCGGTAATTATTTATTTTTCCAGATTTAACCTCGCGCACCTTCGTAATTACCAACTTATCAACGATAAATCATTTTGTCACTTATAATTCCCGCTTTAATGCATCGCGCACTTTCCGTTTACTCGAGACGAATAACTCGAAAGACCGCGATCGCCCGTCAATACGGATGCCCGCACCAATACGGATTAAGCGCACCATTTAGGCGCGCACGTACCTTTTGGACTTTTCGAGAATCCCGTAAATCATGCCTTTCTTGATCGTCTGGTCGATCTTTCGTCGCACAGTCGGCCCCTTGATTTCGTAGTCATCCTTGATGCATCTGGCGATCTTGGCGACGCTCGAGCCCTCGGGGGCCTGTAGTCTCCTGATCGCGTCTACGACGATAACGTTGAAGTTATGATTCTTCTTTGGCATCCTCGTCCTTCTCCGTCCTTGGACCCGCGATCACCGACGCCGCTCCCCAAATCCAGCACCCCCTAAGCGATAGGAAGTAGCTCCCTCACACCGTCACTCACCTTTCGAACGGGGCAGGCTTCGAGGAGGGGAGCTCGGTCATCCAAGGACTTGGTTGTCTGGCACAGCAGTTGTTAATAATTTTGTCAGACTTTTAAATGAAACCGATAGAGAAAAAGAAAACGCGAAGTGAGACTGTCAGGTTGACAACATTGAAGTACGAAATTATTTACAACAAGATGGCGGTGGTATTTAAACAAAGCCCCGTCGGCTGCCTGGTGACGATCGGCATTTTTCCCCTTCCCACCCAATCACAACGCCGATCCTTACGAGAAGAAGCCTTTACCCGCCTCCCTCCGCCCCTCTCGCTCCCGCCCACCCCCCTCTGTCTCTCTCTCTCTCTCTCTCTCTCTCTCCTCGTTCTCGGGGCTGCGCCGATCATTACCATCCTCGTTTCCATCATCTGCCCGCCTCCACCCCGCCGGACGGACCGACAGGCATCCCCCCTCCCTACCCACTATTCTTGGCAGTTTTCCATGCCAGAGGTCTTTTCAACGAATTTTCAACCCCATGCGAAGCTCGAGTACTCGCCTTTGACGGTTTTAATGACCGAATGCTCAAGTCGTTAACCTAAAAGCATTACTTCTTTCTCTTCTTCTTCTTCTCCTTCTTCATATTCTTCTTCTTCTTCTTCTTCACCTTATCAATTTATCAATCTCTTCGTTTTCCATTAGTCCCCGATTACTTGCACTAAGTAAATAAAAGTTTTAATCCAAGTAATTAAAACATTGTATAGGAAACGAATGTTGTGTATAAGCCGTGAAAATGCGTTTCATGTAAAGTCACCGAATGAAAGCAATAAGTTTGACGAGAGGGGGGGAGGGGGGCAGTAAGCTCATGGTAATCGATAGAAATTGTAATTGGTGCATTTGGCATGGGAGAAGGTGAGGATAATGAGCGCTGCCGGGCTCCCGCTATTTATACAGCGAGACCGAGGTGATAATAAGAAGGTTAAGAGTACGTAGACATTCGCGGTGGAGGGGGTGGAGGGCGAAGGAGAGAAGGTTCGAAATGCGCGGCTGCGGTGGTTTTGGGAAGTAAGGAGTTGCCCAATGGAATTGGCCTGCGAGGCGATGGCGCCCAAGAGGCGTTTAAGTAAACCGATGAAGAAATATAATAGATCCGCAGCGTGTGAATCCGCAGTTGCGTTAGTGTGAAGCGTGATAAATATGGTGTGCGCGCGCGCGCGTGTATGCATTTCGAAAAATAGTTATCGTGCCCTCGGGGTGAATAAATTATTTGACATGTAAAATTATGCGACGAGACTGATAATAATGCGACAAAGCGACATTGTCTCAAATATATATATATATAAATGTATTATATTTGCTCCGTTGTAAATATTCCTCAGGTTATCGCGTTCAGTGAGTTAAAGATTGAGTCAATCATGTCCGACGAAGCCTCGAATAAATTGTTTCCTTAATAAACTCAGCGTCATCGGCCTTTCGATACGTCTCTTGGCCGGTTTTTTAATTTTTCGCGGCTTAGCTTACAGGCTTGTCGGCCACGCCAGATCGAAAACTTTAATGGCACTTCGTTGCCAAATGCGTATGAGGCAAGAAACTTAAAGGCAAGCAAGTTTTCCCATTAGGCAACCAACGCTCTTTGCTTAATTTATTTTATTATCCAGTATTAGGGAATATAGGGAGAACAGTGTCGAGGGTATAAATGAGCTCGAGCTCCTGTCGTGCGATACCACTTTAGCCTTTACCCGAGAACCTACGGTCAAAAAAAAAAAAACCATCGATCCCGGTCGTATTTGACAAAATAGCCACGGAAACGCAGCCGCGATAATGAGATGATTATCCGGTACCGCAGGTAGCGATCCATAATGTTTCCGCATTGCGAATTTTGAGGCTGTGCTTTTATTAATTAATTTAAAGTCTTATATAAAATATCTGCTATTAGGTAAATATAACAATCATATTAAACTACGTGTAATGATAACAATAATACTAATAATAACAATAGTCGCAGTAATTATAATTAAAACTTCAAAAGTTGGTAGTTTTAAACGAAGATTTGAATATTGTCATTAGAAGTAAGACATTGAAGACGAGGTTAGGAAAAACTGGAATATATGCCAGAAGTTTTGAGATATTTAATACAACGAGGCAAGAGATGTTGTTAAATTTCCCCTATGTTTTTGTTAAGCAGCTCCGAAGGTACGAGTGGACAAAGATATCGCTTCTAAAACTACGCAGACGAGATAAATCTATTTTTGAGGCTGCAATTCCAGCCTAGGTAACATTAGATGTCATGTCTTTATAGCCTCGGCATTATTTCTTTTAACATAATAACAATTAAGTGAGGAATTTCTGGGT
This sequence comes from Ceratosolen fusciceps, assembly GCA_018883505.1. Taxonomy (NCBI): domain Eukaryota; kingdom Metazoa; phylum Arthropoda; class Insecta; order Hymenoptera; family Agaonidae; genus Ceratosolen; species Ceratosolen fusciceps. Next base: position 7,999,378 of record RCIC01000005.1, read on the forward strand.
TTATTGCGCTTGGCTCGTTATTTGTCGATTTCCAAAAGTCAGAGGGAATTATTAATTAAGTCATACCAAGCTTTACAACAGATCGCCTTTCATGGAAAGCGACGATATAAGCGGACAAAAGAAATCCACTCGAGCTTATTTATTAGTACAGCTTTATTATTATAGCTGACGATTCGTTATCTCCCCCCCCCCTTCGCCGTAACTGCGCGTAAAGTACAAGTACACGGCGCGGTAAGTAAGCGGCATATTTTCCCGGATTTTCTCAAATTTCGCTCGACCCTCTCTTTATAGGAGTGTATTATTGTTCCAACCTTGTATATGGGAAGTAAATATTCTCATCGTTCCACGACTTATGGGATCGACTGCATGATCCGACTGGTCAAAGGACTCCGTGACAATCCCGTGACAATCCCGTGACTTTAAATAACCTTCTTATTCTGCATTATTCACATGACTTTGGAACAGCGATATGACAGTCTTGAAAAGTCTTGATCTTGATCTTAATAAATCGAGCCCATTTCACCCGCAGCCCTCTAACGCCCCCGATAGCCATTCAACATGAACGCATTAAGGACTCGTAGATTCTAGTGGGGATCTCTACGTGAATAAGAGAGAAGTCTCTCTCTCCGTGTGGAGGATCGATTCCATCGGTAGAGAGGCGGCTATCGCGACCGAACGAGTTCCTTCAGGAAGGGTGGGCGGGAGGGGTTCCTTTCTTCTTTTTTTTTTCTCTCTTTTTTTCTTTTCTTTCTTAAAGCCCCGACGAGCCCTCGGACCGGCGTCGAGGAGCGTAGGTGCAGCCGTCCGAGCGGAGGTGCATAAATTTCGCCTCGACGGGCTGGGCCGCGCTATGCTCGGTTTATCTATAGACTCGTTGAGTAGCGTTTCGTTGGCCGACACCCCTCCCCCTGCCCCTCCCTCCCCTCCCCTCGCCCGGCCGGCCGACTGCCCCACGCTCCCCGGCCGCCGCCGCCGCCGCCGCCGCCATCCACGACCTCTTCATACCACGGCGAACCGTACTTCCGCTTGCATACGCATCAGCGTGCGCGCCCGCGTATATTTATAGTAGGGCATATCCTTCGCGGCTGTTTTCTTCTATCCCTCTCCTACCATCACCCGGACCCAAGCCCGGACGGAGAGGCTCTGAGAGAGCAACGAACGCCGCCTCTGGACACACTAGACTCGCCGGCCTATCGATCCCCGCCCCACCTTCCCGGACCAGCGAGGATCCACGGCTCCTCGCCGAGACGAGACTTTGACGCTCCGTGCTCCTCAAATAACCCCGGGCTATGGAATAAAAACAACAACAACAACAACAACAACAACAACAACAACAACAACCACAATATAAATACTAATGATAATGATAATAGTAACGAGTGGTATTAGAGGGGCGGCCCTCTCGATTTACGTCGCTCCGTATTTACGAGCAGCCCTTACGGGCACAAGGAGGGGAAGGGGGGAGGGAAGCATAGCTGACCGACTATTCTAGTGTCTTCCATGAAAATTATTTGCGCATCGGATAATATAGAGAAAGTCATCGGGCTGCTTTGGTAGGAGAAGCAGCGTTTTTCCTTAGCCGTGGCGCCGCTAACATAACACCGGCCGGCCCCGCGCTAATGGCTTCCTTATAACATCTACATCGAAATCGCAGAAATAAACGGTCCGCCGGCTTACAGAAACCACCATGGAAGCGAGTCAACCTTTTTTGCGACATCGGCTCCAGACTGAGCCCGGCCGCTACTAAGCGCACCCGCTAAATTTAGTTGCGTAGCTCGCATCTACGGCTACGACGGCTACGACGGCTACGACGGCTACGGGATCCGTTCCGCGAACGCCGCTTCTTCCTACACGTAGCTCCTCCGAAGATTGACGTGCACTCGTGCTTGTGTAATTTTCTTGCCTTCAAAATCCTCGTCCCCTACGACCCGGCCGCGTATTACATTTCTTATCCAGGATGCTTCCGTCACCTCTCTTACCCCCCGCCGAAGCCGAACATCCTTCCTTCTTATATTGCCATTGTCCCTCTTATCGATAGAAATGCTAAAATGTCATAAAAGATTCGGATGGGGGGGGGGAAGGTCTTTCTTTGTTCATTTCCAATATTGCAAACTTCGTTTCTTTTCTACCCTCTCTCTCTCTCTCTCTCTCTCTCTTTCTTTCTTTTTTTTTTTTTTTTTTTTTTTTTTTTTTTATTACCGAATGCGGTGTCCGCTCTCGCTACGTAAAAATTCAATCTGCATAATTTATTCCAGATGCTAAAGTCGAAAGAAAAATAATTAAGAAATGTCTTAAGGAATTCGAGTGCTTAAAATGTTAAATATTTGGATACGTTCAATGTCTCGAGAACTATATTTTTCATCTCTACGATTTGCATTTCCATTTCTAAATACAACTGCGTAATATGTAATTTCATAAATATTCCTCGATTCGTTATAATAAATGCAACAGTAACGTAACTCTATATAAGAGTATAACTATTAAAATGCCAGACCGGCTCTGCTTATTTATATACCGGCATATCTTTTAAAAGCATTTATATTGTTTCCTATTGGAATAAAAAGAAAAAGCTGAAGAAGAAGAAGAAGAAGAAGAAGAAGAAGAGGAAGAAAAACGGACTCTTCATAATAGCGTTTACAATCGAGTATTTGCACGAGAACTGATGATAAATAAAAAAAATTAATTACCTATCATTGTAAAGATCTAGAAATTATATGTATGTCATTCATTCATTATCTATTCACAGGCTTTTCTCTATTGCAAAAAAAACGAAAATGAATTACGCCTGTGACATTCTGTGGAAGCTAAACCTCCATGTGTCTCTCTTATTCTCCGAGAAACCAGTAATTGAATATTTGAGAGAGAGGGAGAGAGAGAGAAAGAGAGAGAGAGAGCAGAAGGATTTCACGCTGTATCTCATTATTAAATTGCTTTTCTAATTTACGAATGCATTTTTATAAAAGAACATTGTTTGGTCAAAAGCCTTGCTAATTTACTATGCGGCATTTTCTATAAATAGCGCTTTTTATGCGCATTTAAAGGTACCTCCAGTCAAAAGGTAGTGTCCTCGAGGCGCGAATGTCGGCAATAATAATAATAATAATAATACATCTGTGATTTGTGATCCGAGAGAAGGTTATTCGAGATTTGTCCGAGAGAGGCTCGCGCCGATTCGGCATCCGATCCGCAGTCGCTCTTGTCTCGGCTCGTTGTTACTCTATCAATCAATAGCGGGGGGGGGGCGGAGAATTAGGAATTCTCAGTGAATGCTGCCCTGGAGGTTCGGAAGCTCGAGCGGGGATAGCACAGGGAATCGGGGTTACTCGAGTCCGGCCCCCCGGACCCGCGGAGCATAACAACTGCTGCACTTAGTCTGAAATCCACGACTGGGGCTTTACTTTATCTACCGACCAGTGCCGTATTATTTTACAATTACCAATTGAATGCAGATTCTTAAGGCTTAATTAAATTGCTTGAGCAGAACGGTATTTTTGCCTCCCGATGCCTTCGGTACACGGCACTCGATCAGTGGCTCGGCCAGCTCGCCACCAATAGATTGTAAATTAACCAGCGGGACATGGGCGCGGGGGATTGGACTTGGGTAGGGGCTGGGGGACGAGGTACAAATTAAAGTAGATTAATACGAGAGCGGATTTGAGGAAGGAGAACGGAGCGAATGCTCAAACGATATCTCGATCGGTTCGATAGCGGGGCAATAAATAAATACACGAGATACATTATTAAAATTTATCTCTCGGGTAATTGTCGAACGGCTCGGTAACTAGTAATGGCTTAAATTAAATTGGATGAAGCAGAAGGCTTTCATGCCGAAATCATTTATGTCCTCCACGTGGCGGGGGCACTTAAATTATCTGATAACCGGCCCAATAAAATCTCGGTAATCGTAGGCCTGATTAGAAAAGTAGTGGGGGGCGGGAGGGGGAACCTTACTTTCACCGGGATAATAAAGATCGCTTTATCGAGTGGAGGCCAGTGGATGGAACGATCCGGGCCAATAATGATCAATTGATTTAAGCGAAATCTCGGAAGTGGAATGCGGTCGGTAATGCAGGGAGTCGCCCGTCTTAGCCCGTAGGGCCGTTATTATTACCAGTTGGCTGGCTGCTCAGGGTGGTCGGGATTTGAGGGGGGGGCGGATTCCTTGGAGCTGGGGGGGGGGTCGATGGATCCGATAATCCGTGACGATCGATTTATCGCCGGTTGATTGGGGCGACACGACACGAGTCACTCTAAGTAAGAGTCGGCGTCGGAACGATAAGGCCCGTCTTATCGAGTCCCTCGTCCCGCGGATCCTCGCCTCGTTTATCATCGACGTCGTCGCCGTCGCCGTCTTCTTCTTCTTCTTCTTCTTCTTCTTCTTCTTCTTTTTTTTCTTTTTCTTCTTGTATCGAGTAGAGGCGCCTACGTCTCGCTCCGGCCGCGAACAACTCATTCTTGTTTACACGAGATCTTGTTTCCGCCGTAGACTTTTGATAATGAGTCTTTGGACTCGGTGGGCTGGTTCGATCACCAGGGGTAACCGGGTACGTTGTCGTCAGGCCGTACGTAGCTCTTGCCATGTAGCTCTCGTAGCTTCGAATTTTCCGGTCAATCGCTGACTTGCATCAATTTTCCTCCCGACTTTTATTTACTATCGCCAGCTACCGCCCTTCCCCCTCCACCTCTATTCATCGTAGCCCAAGCTTTCTTCTTTTTCCCTTACCTCTGCTCTACCATGCTCTCTCTCTCTCTCTCTCTCTCTCTCTCTCTCTCTCTCTCTCTCTCTCTCTCTGGCTCTCACATATACGCACTCTCTCCCTCTTTCACGCGTGCATACATACGATACATGCTGAATATCGTAATAAGTGCCCGTTTTATCAAATATTTATTATGTGTCTGGGAACGTGTTAAAATACTTAGGCATGTAGATAAGTAAATCCATTAGTTTGATTTATGTTCGGCGTCCTTCCTCTTCTTTTCTTGAATTAACTTCTCTTAAACAAACAGTAAGGATTTATAACGATTAAGAAGCGTAGAATAGAGAGGGGGGTGGTGGTGGGTCGTCGGGAAGATCTTGAGCTTATTAATAATTATTTTAACATGATTTGGCTGTCAGAGTTAGAGGGGAATTATTCCACGATGCTCTCCTCTATGGGCATTTATTATTTATTTTAATGAACGCCCCCGCACTAAGCTGATAAGCTACGGAGGCACCGACCGGCAACGTTTTATCCATAATCTCAAAGAATGCGTGTTAAGATGCTTCTGTCTGTCCAGCCAATGCATTAGGATGACAAGAAGGTGTTCGTCAGACGGGGCGGGGCGGGGCGAGGCGGGGCGGGACAGCGACTCCTCGCAGCTTTTCGACGGACAGCGGGAATATAATGCAACTCGATGCGCGTGCAGATAACGCACCTATAGAATCGGCCATCGGCACTCCCCTGACGCCACACACGTGTTACATCGACCGCGAAGTATTTGTAAATACAGACGTTTCCTTCCTCTTCTTTTTTTTTTTTTTTTTTTAAATACTCTCGACCAGCATTTCCATGCGACCGCGAGTCCCTCCCCCTCCCGGCCCTCACGCACCGCACTTTCGCATTCGAACGCGCGCACTTTCTTCCCTCTGGCATCCCCCCGCCCCGCTAGCGGCGCACTAGCCGATAACTTGAAAAAAAGAAGAAGAAGAAGAAGAAGAAGAAGAAGAAGAAGAAGAAAAAGGGCAATAAAGAGCCGAGGCTGGGGAGTAGTAGATCGTAAAAGGCACGCGTTCGAGGTGTTTCGAAATCACGAAGCTTCTCGATCGCGGCGCACGTGCTCGCGATAAGGAGGCGGCGCCGGTGGCCGCGATCGATCCCCGCCACGACGGCGCCCCGGCGTCGATAAGCGCGGTAGCTGCTTTTATCACGCGAGGCCGCATAATACCGCTTTCTGTTCCAGGTAAGTTATCGACCGTGGGCATGTCGGGCTCCCTCGGTTCCTCGGGGGCGCTGTCGTCACGAGACCCGGCGAACCTGGACCCGGTGACGATCAGGAGCTCGACCTTGCCGGAGTTCCACCCTGGACCGCCATTGGTATACGTTGCTTCCTAGCACTCGTATCGACGCCCGATGTGCACCGAGCGGCAGACCCGCTTCTCGTATCCCGGACGCGAGCCGCACTCTCCAAGAGAGTCGAGCATAAACCCCCTTAGAGGGGCACCCTCTCGAAGAGATAGAGAAAAGAAAGAAAGAAAGAAAGGGAGAAGAGTGAGCGATAGAGAGAGAGAGAGAGAGAGAGAGAGAGAAAGTGATGAAATCGGAGCGATATAAGATTTTAGGGGATAAGCATGCGATATTACCAATTGCAAAGCGCTTTGGAGATACGAGCAATAAAAAAATCTGGCAAAACAACGATAATATTATTATCTCCCGTTTTTATTCTTTTTTTTTTTTTTTTTTTACTTTTTCTCTCGTTCCGAAAACAAGATTTATTTACCCGAGCCTTCTTTCGCTATCGAAAGCAAAATGATCGCGGATTCCATGCTTTTAAATACGCTTATCATGTCTTCTCACTCTTTGCTCTTTTTTTTTTTTTACACGATTCGCAATGCAAACCGAATACGTGCCCGCAGGATCCTTCTATGCTCTTGTTCCCGTTCGGTCTTTATTAATTAGCTGAGATTTTTTGGAAGCTGTTGGAGTTGTTGAGCGACTTCGTTATTCGTTCACGCGATCGACGTACGAACGTTAGATTACAATTTTTTTCACCTTTTATTTTGTTCTCGAGTCGAAAGAATCGAATATTACTATGAAAGTAATAGCACACAGAATGCCCGAACATTTTCTAAAAGTCTCCGTAATTTTCTAAACGAGTCCTTATTATTTTTCTATCCTATTTAATGGCCGTTTTAATGATACATTTAAATCCGTGGAACAATAACGCAATTTCTCTTTAATATTAAAAATCAAAAGTATTTAAAAAACTGTTTATGTATTAATCAATCTAAATACGTGCTAGAGCATACTTATTCAATAAAATATTGAGGTGGTAAATCTTATTTACACAGTTAATCTACCTTCATACTTTAGCTCACGCATTACTTTCACTCTTCTCTATCTCCTTCTCTGTCCCGATCTCTCTCTCTCTCTCTCTCTCTCTCTCTCTCTCTCTCTCTCTCTCTCTCTTCCTCCTTTTATTTCGTTATCTTTCTCTTGTTTTTCTCATTTGTTCTTGACTTATTTTGTGTTACCGTGTACTGAAATAATTTTTAGGCGGTTCAGGCGTCGTGACTCTGGTAATTTAAAAATCTATTACTTTCATTTGCGTTAAGTTATTGCAGTAAGCAAAGTTTTTTTTTTATTAATACATGTTTGTTCAATTAAAAATGCACTTTATCACGTAGATTTATTAGAAGAGAAAGTGTATTTATTTAATTGAAGCCTAACTACGAAGTTATATATTGCATTTTTCTATTTCTATGACCGATGTATATTAATTTTGAAATTTAAATAAAAAGTGATATCAAAGTTGCTTTTTATTTTATTTTTGAAGAAATTATTATTATTTATCTTTATGCAACCTGTAATTCATGTGTATATATATATATGTCATATGTCATATGTTATTAGTCTCTTGTATTTAAATATAATTCGTTTTTATTATGCTTTATATTTAGACAATATTTATTGTGTTTATTATTTTATGTTAAGAGATACATTTCATACTATATATTAAACAAAATTAATTGTATGTAATAATTTTTCAAGCAAAATATTTATTTAAATTGATTAAAATATTAAGTTTGAAAGAAGCTCGTCAGTTAGGAATAGTTTATGGTTCTTAAACATTATCATTACAAATATTTTAATATTCAGGATCAGCGGATGGAAATAGAATGTGACGTAATTCACACTGTTGAACTCCAAATAGAATAACCTAGTTCTCAAGGAGAAATTATTATTATTATTATTATTATTATTATTATTACTATTATTATTATTAATTTGACAAAAAATGCGACTCTACGAATTACTTAAATTAATGATAAATTAATTAGAAGCGAAGAGTTAAATCAGTGATGGATGCTGTAAGGAAAAATGTAAAGAAAAAGATCGTGAAATTAACTATGTTATTCAAAATTTTCTATAGTTAATCGAGCTGGAAAAGAATTTTAATCGCTTAATGTAATTAACATTCTTTTATCTAAGTTTGCATGATACATTTTTCAAGATTACGGGATGTAAATATCTCATCAAAAAGGCAGTTATCGCCTCAGAATTATTACAAAATGAAATATAAACATCATTAGACTGTAAACAAAAAGTTTGAGATATTACAGTCCAGGTTCACGCGTAAGCCTACGTAAAGATAACTAAATGATATATAAGCACTTAATTTAAAGTTTATGAAAAATTTTCCAGAATGAACCCTTATGAGGTAATGCGAGGAATTATCCGAGATTTTAGAGGATAAATGAAATTAAATCCTCATGTTATCACGCGCCTTTCCTATTTCGGTATAATAAAATTTACGGTAGGATTTATGAGAATCGGAAAAGCGACTCCTTTAAATATTATGTAACTCAAACCGAATAATGCATTCCGGAGTTCAATTTAGTGAAAGATGTAAGAGGAAATTGTTTATTCAAAATCCAGTACATTATCTCAGCGGCGTATAAAAGTATAAAAGCTTCATTATAATTAATAATAATAGCAAGGAGCGAACGAGAAATCCGACGTATAATCGTCCACGTAGTGTTATTTTTAAATGAGAATATTCGACGTTCGCTAATAAAATAAGTGAATATTTATGAATAAATTGGATTAATGAATAACAGCGTATTTATAAACAAGAGGACAAAATGTCTACGAATCGGCTGCTTGAGAGCGAAATCGTAGGTCTTACCTATCGTCCGGATGATTCTGCGGAATAAAAATCGGCACCGATGAACAAGACTCTGACTTTTCGAATGAATTTCTATAAAATTGTATAAATGGTTATAACTGCAACACATACGGGGAAGAAGGCACATGTGCGCGAGCGACTGCGAGGTCGGAGTAGAAAATCGAGCGGGGGGAGGGGGGCGGGGGGTTGAGGGTGAGATGACGGTAGGGAAGTGTTCCGGGCGATCGGTTACTTCGACCGTACGGAGTGGAAATAATGCAGGCCACGCACGCGCAATACGCAAGTCGCGGTGCAACTTATGGAGATTGATTCCAGATGGATAGAAATGATTTTCCGAATGAGAGGAAACGTGGAAAATGACAGGCGACTTGACTGTGCGAGCGACGATGAGGCGAAAGAAGATTCGAAGATATTCGCAAACGTCGACTCCGTAGATTATTTTATGCTCGTCGTTCTGACAAGTATTTGCGGCAATTGAATTTCGTCGAGATGACTTGCATCCCGATTACATCTAAATTAGCCGAGAGCGTAATATACGCGTATATATTGTGCATTAAGAGAAGATAAATAGAAATCAAGACATTGGACTTGCCACCTCAATATCGTACCGAGAGTCATTACTATTGAAGGATAGTGGATACATTTCATTAGGGGAAGGTATGGAATAATTGCTATGTCTGCTAATCATTGCGACGACGAGTGTGTTGGTGTGTTGCACACGTACGAGAGGATTACTCGATGAGTTCCCGCCCGTCGGGTAGTAAAATGGTTAAATTGGCCGATCGTCGTTATCCTTCGCTGCTCTTTACGCTTAATGATTGAATACCAATGGTATTGGAATAGGAATGCCCATACCACGCTCGCCATTCATCTCTAATTGCTTAATTAATTTTGCCCCTATAAGCGATACCTCGATAGCAGATCGATTATTCAAAGAGCATCAGGATCAGTTTTCAGGACGAGAGGGAGAATCATCACAATCGGCGCCTACGTCCAGATAAATACCCACCGATACGCTCCACGGGCACGAGATCGTTAATTTTTTTTTTTTTTTATTTCTTTATTTCATTTCTTTTCTTCGTTTTTTAACGTTCTTGCCCGGCTGCGCATTGTTTGCCCGGATAAGTTTAATTTATTAAAGGCTCAGGCTTATTTGCATTAATAGACACAAATGCCTGCCGCGAAAAAAACATTATTACTCGCTTGCTCAACGCTACGCTATCCATGCCTCTCTTTTCTTTTTAAAATAAATGCATCAATTGTATGTATTGTCTCGAGCTCCCTGCCCCTCCAACGCCCCGCTTCTCTTTATTTACGTTATCAATCCGCAGGCTCCGGCGGTTGTTCGATCCCGTTATTCCGGCCCAAAATATTCTTCAATGCCTTTCCCCTTTAATAAGGAATTTCACGCGAGGAATTCTTATTTACGGCCTCGAACTCATACCCCAACTGTCTTTAATATTCCTCAAAAGATCTCTCTTATTCGCCGTATTTCTAATGCAAATAACGTATAAATTATTAACGAGACTCGAACACATTTTATTTTTAGACAACTACAAGAAAATTTAAGCTAATGTATAAGCCATAAATCAAAATACATTTATAAAACACATGCACGTATTCGAGAGATGCATCGCACGGCAGTGATTTATTGTCATTTATAAAGGAGCATGAGGAAAAAGAGTATACGATCATATATATATATATATATATGTATATATATAATGCGTGTAGGTGTATGTATACAAAGTAGAAAATGAGGAATAATCTGCAAATATTAAAGGCGCTCGGGTACATGTAGATTGAAATCGTTTTCCATTATTAAATACAATAAGACATTACAGACCAATTTATTAAATGAGCATTCTTGAACGATAATGTCCGTGCGTCGCTTTAATTTATACTGAAGCTAAATACCGATTTTTCGGTCAGGAATAGAAAACTTTGAATTATAAAAGCGATTAAGAGAGCCGATAAAGACCAATGAAATGATTTGAGAATAAATAAATTTTCTATTCGAGAGAATGCGATGAATAAAAAGTACGTAATTATTATCCATGAAATTGTAAATATGTGTATCGCTCGATAGACCGGAACGTAAAGCTCTTGAGTGGTTACCGAGAGGAAGCCCGGACAGGCTTTCCGATTTCACGCGTACTTGCTCCGTCGGCTCGTCCTTCTTATAACGGATACGGATTTACAAAATCATCGGCGATTTTGAATAATAAACCGATTAAGTTTCGTTTCCGAAACAAGAAACGTTCGTATGACGTAGCGGCGGGAGCGGACGATGGTAAACGTTGACGATTCCATGGATATTAAGAAAATAGGCTAAACGAACGACGCGCTTCGTTATTTGGTTTCACTTTCAACTGCGCTTATACCGACTAAGGGCTACAAAGGATCGTCGATCGTCGATCGTCGATCGTCGACGTCAGACTCCTTATCCTTTACGTAAGACATGCTGGAGTTTGCGTTATTTAACAAAGGCTCATTGAAAAGTGTCGGTTCAGCTGCGGCGAGGCGCAGCTAATCATTTACCAAGACAACCTGCTCATTAATTGTTATGAAAACGAGTCAAGGTGGAGTGTCCTGGAGCTTTTAAAGGGCCGTTTCTTCGATCTCTGATTTACGCGTCTCTCTGCCGTCCTGCCGCTGACCATCTCAGCTCGTCATTGATCGATCCATACAGCCGTTAATTAAAAGCAAGACCGACCGTTTCGGAAACTGACGACTGACGACTGACGATTGACGATTGACGATCGACGGATAATCGATAATCTCATCGTGCCTGCGATAATACGGGAGATAATACGCGATCCTTACAATTGGCGCCAAAAGCGTTTAGTCGCCGAATCGCATGCTGTTCATTGTCAAACAATAAATTCCCTGCACTCTTTCTTCAATACTGTGGCAAATTTCCAATGTCGGCGCTGAAAAACGTATTCGCTTCACTCGGTCGCAATAACGACGACTGTAATTTATCGCGCCGGGGGAGGAGGTAATAGAGGGGCCGGGGGAGACGACGGAGGACGTCTGGCATTATAAATTTATTTTCACTACCGTAGACTCCATTAGAAGGTGCAGCATTAGATTATCTGCATAAAACGCCTTTTCACCGTGCGTTTATATCTCCATTGAAATATATCTATCCCTCGTATAAAATGATTGACCAAATGATTTAGTACTTTCTTTGAATACTCATCCTGCTCATACAATCAAGACAACGCTTAGTTCCCTTTTAAACTCTAATTACTTTGTACTTTTCATGTGCTATTACATTTTTTTTCTACGAATTACATAAATATCGACGAGGTGGAGGGGACAAAAAAAATCTCACTTTCATTATACGCTTATTAAAACTTCGATCCGAGATCGCTAGGCTTATTATTCATTCTCTTAAATAATTCCCATATTGTAGAAAACTAAATAATACGTTATTATTATTTATCCCGTCGCTATTAGAAAATTACATAATAATTACTTATATTAATTATTACAACTTAATTGCAGACTTTGTGTAATTTATTCCCTTAATTTCTTCGATACTTTTCATACTTTACGTATTAATTTAATTAATAAATGATGATTTACCGATAAATCATCCTGACACGTCGTAATAATTTCCCCCTCCCCCCTCCCCTCCCCCTACCCCATCCTTGGCAATCGAATGGCATTCGGTAATGTTAATTACATTACGTAATTATTAAACTTTAATTTCATCGATGGCGTTTTTAAAATAAAAACTTTTCTAAGCAAATTATTGGTTTTCTCCTTCTCCTTCGGACGCAAGAAGGGAGAGTCTTCTGATTTTTTTTTTTTTTATTATTAAGTGCCACTTAACATCAAGGAACGTAACTCGGATCCCGGAATTCTTTGGCGAAAATTCGTAAAGAACCAGTGATGATGGCGACCGGTCTTGAAAAATCGATAAGATCGCGGCAGCTTGTGCCTTCGCCGCGTCGACAATACGTCATTAAAAGGAAATCACAGTGACGACTCTTCAATTGCAGCTATCGGTGGCAAGGGGAGGGGAAGGGTGGTGCCAGCAGTACGAATCACTCCATGACGGCAATCGGTGCGGATCGATAAAGTACCGTTGCACTGCCGATCGGCCGTGATTATCCGCGAGTTTATCGAGCGGCGAAACGATCCACGATCGATCGATCGAGCCTAATTGATCCCCCAAGTTGAGCCGTTGCCTCCAACCCCCCCCCCGCTCAACGGCCTTCTTCATAACGATTTTCACGCTACCCCGAGTATTAAGATCGTCCTTGGCGATTTTAACCATCGGCTTCGTAAGCAAGCAAGTGGAACATTTGATCGAAAGCAAGCCTCCATGGATCCCTTTGCCTTTGACAATAATAATTCTTTAATAACCGGTAATAACGTGTCGATTAGTAGGTATGCATGGAATTACGAAATTCTTATCCCGATGAACTCGCGTTCGCTAATAGTCGAGATTCATTAAGTAGGAGGAAGGTGTGACCCCTTGGCTCGACAATGGCGACCGCCTCCGCGTACCCCCTTTGGCCTTTGTACGAATAAACTTCATACGCTCGGTCCTGCATGTGTTGGTCGACGGAATTGAATCGACGGAGCGCTCGGGAGCGAGCGGCTCTTCTATCAATCCCTTCGTATGCGCCTATTGACACATTCGCATCCTCGACTAAGTAAACCAGTCGATGAAGTACCGTCTTAATGGTAATTTAAATATTCTTTACCTTCTCCGCGTAATCTTTCTTTACATTTGAGGTTACTTTAACATTAATAACGAGTGCTCGAGGGAAAATTAAAAAAAAAAAAAAAAAAAAAAAAAAAAAGAAAGAAAACCCGGCGATGTCGAATCGATAGCATCTGAAACTGCCTTCCATATCATTTTCTCGATTTAATTAGAATTCGAAGAGCCGTAGAATATCGCTAAAATACTCTGCGCGGACGATTAAATGTTAATAACGCTTAGGAGCGAAACTGTTATTAGCCGTAACCGAGGTGGATGCGTTAAATGGCAGGCTCCCGTCCTCATCCCATAAAGAATCACCTTTACCGTGCCCGGACACAAGACCTTCTGAATAAATAGTTTTTTTTTAATTACAGCCGCCCGGCGGGGTAGAGGGCGAGAGGGGATCTAAGGGAAGATCTAAGTAACGCGTAAAGATTTAAGAAGGGGCATTTTTGGGAAAATGTCCGAGTGGGGAAAGAGACAGATTGGCGAGCCGATGGGTAGTAAAGTCGCGGCTCCTGCATTTTCCGCTTAATTACGGATCGCCGAGGTGGAAGGGACGGGACGGGACGGGCTGGAATCCTCTTGGAATGCTCTTCTGTACGCAATCCCGGCATCGAGCGAGCCTAAGCTCTGGCTTCGCGTTAACTTGCGCAAAAATTAGCGTTGCACAAATTAAGATTTATAAGATGTATAAGCTCGCGCGAGCGAAAGCTACGATAAATACGCTACTCCGAGTCATCTAGATGCCTGACAACGGCTTTATTTCGTATCTGGGGAATACGCTCGTGCACGCATGCCGATAGCATTATGCTACTTACGAAAGAGCCGCTCTCTCTCTCTCTCTCTCTCTCTCTATCACTCCATCGCACTCTCTCACTCCCTCGCACTCCCTCGCTCTCTCACTCCCTCGCTCCGAAGAATCATTTCAGTCCTTTTGCGATGAATCCGTGCATAAAATCGCCTATGCACGTTTGAATAAATGACTGTAGCATGTGTAAAGCAACGCTGATTTTATAATTTTAAATCATGTCCCACTTTGGCTCGCTCGGTGGGGCCGCGAATCCTTACAAATCGGATGCAATAATATCGATAACAATAGCTACGACGTATGAAACGTATAAAGAGCACGATAGTGGTAAAAAATTCAAGTGAACAGTACTTCGGAAAAGGAAATAGTGTAAATTAATTGGTAGGAGGGGGTGGTGGTGGGGAGGGAGTGGGAGGCGGAGGAGCGGTGGGATGAAAAAAACTACTCATTTTTATAAATAACTGTCGTATTCTCGTACGAGTCAGCGGGCATTTTTCATGACGTAAGAAAAGCCGTTACATTTCTAAGATCGATCAGTATTACAATAACGATAAACGGAGAGAAAAAAATAACTCGCTGTACCTGGTGGGATCGTTGAATACGTCGATAGATCAGAGCTTGGTTTTATTAAGTGATTCAATAAAAGAGGCGAAGAACAATGCTTGCTGTAGCTTGCACTTGGCTCTGTGTCTCTGTGTCTCCGTGTGTACACGTGTACGTTGCCGAGGGGGAAAAAAAATGTTCGGATAAATGGAGAAGTAGAAGAAACCGGTAGCGATAACGCAGATCGATCGAAAAAAATCGTCCGAGTCATAGCTCAATTGAAAGCGTTCGGGATAATGTTTTTATCGAGGGAGCGCGCACGCACAATTCAAGGCCCCACGGGGACGGACTCGTTGCTGCTCCGCACGAATGATTTCATTGGAAAACCACCTGGGAAAATACTTACCGTTTTCCCAACCGTGACCTTGAGCGCACGAGCGAAATTTCCCTCGGCTTACCGAGACCGCGGTGGCTACGACGACGACGACGGCTTCGACGACGGCTTCGACGGGTACGACGACGACGACAGCGCTTCCACTCGATTGTCTCCGTTTGCCCCCCCCCCACTTTCGCCACCCGTCCTCTACGCCCCTGTCACCCAAACAATCGTATAAGATGATTAATTAGCTCAGTCGGAGCTCCATACCGATATTTCTATCCGCCATCTGTAGCTTAACGGTACCCCGCGCGACGATCGGCTCTTCTCCATAGTTACGCGACAGGCAACCAGAGGGAGACACGCCCCGGACTTTTTTCACTCAAAATATTTAGGACGCGTCAAGTAATTCATAAAAAAGGAAACATTTACATTGAATGCCTGTCTCTCTCTCTCTCTCTCTCTCTCTCTCTCTCTCTCTCTGTCTCTCTCGCTGATTATTACCTACCAGCCAAGGAAGGAAAAAATAATCACTTTGTCTATTATTCTTAACTCCAATTACGATCTATTGACAATTCGCTTCGTTATTAAAGTAGAAAAATCTTTGGTCCGACTTTGGCAGTCAATAAAGCTCGAACCCTGAGTAGGAAGCCGATGATAAATATTTCCATAAGTAACCCCAATTATTTGTTTCCCGAGGACAAATATTGGGAATTGGGCCGGTATTGGGCGTTATTTACAAATATGCATCATTATAGAGACGCGTAATAATGCCGCTGCTTGTATTCACTCTCACGGCTCAGAAATACGCTGGAAACGCCGTTATTATTACTCTCGATACGTTTCACTTTCGGACGTAAAAAATTCTTGCCACGAATTGAAATTTTCACAAATTGTCTAATTCACCGCGAATGACCGCGAGACATTAATCTCAACTTAACGATTAACTCAACTTATTAATTAACTTCTTTGTTTTATGCATCGTTATTGCCGAGTGGCTAACTGCAAAGCAAAAGAAAAGCTCATTTACAATAAACAAGCTTAAGTTTAATGTATCCTAAAGAAAAATTGATCGTAAAAGTAAGCATAGGATGAAAATTAATATCGGGAATAAGTGTTAATCACTGTCATCTTATACGGCATTAATGGTATTTAACATGTTAGTGCATATTAATTTTTTGCACTCGTACAGAAGATTATTATTATATTACTTTTAATTTTTCACTTTTTGCAATGGCTCAACGACTATTATTATAATTGGATACTTAATACGATATGCCGATATTAAATATTCAAGCGAAAGAGAATATTTTGGCAGAGTGGATTAGCTGTAGCAGCGGATGGATATCGTTCGTAAGGAATCCACTGTTTATTTAGAACTATAAACAATTGTTTTGATAAATTAACTTTTTATAATCGGCGTCCCGAGTGCGAATCTCCCGAAATTTCTCGGGACGTGCCGAAAGCCTCGACGCGTACGGACGACAAGTCGTGATCTAACGTTCGAGACGCCGAGGGAGCGATAAGACCCCCCGCGTACTAACAACAATAGCGTAGGAGTCGCTTTAAAATGTGTTAAATGACGCGAGGGGGTTGCCTTCCCAGCCAGGAGGCGAGTCCTCGAGACCGGGCTCTTACGTCTCTTGCCTTGGCCGGCAAGCGGCATGACGGAAATTCGTCTGTTATTCGTCTGCCCCGGTTTTTCCGGAACTCTGCCCCCGCCCCACCCATGCATCCGCGATGCGACGAGGACACCGGATGCTGCCCGCACACCCACGTATCCGCGAGCTAATCGCCGAGGCGCTTTTCCCACGGAGCCCCGCTCGAGTCTACAGTGGAGTCGGGTCCCCCGAGCCCTTCCTTGCTCGCTCCGCTGACGTTTTCAGCCGGAAAAGTGACGTCCTCGGCTGCCGGCACACTGCCAGAGGCCAACACCTTACCGTTACTCTCCTAATGGGCCTACGCGTTCGCCCTCCCCCCCCGTCCCCGTCCCCGTCCTAGTCAACGTTCCTGCCGTGCCGTCACGAGCGTCTTCTGACCTCGAGCCCAGGGTCGCGCTTTCCGGAAAACTCACGAGGCCTTTCCTATAATTGCGCCGCCGTTCTCTGGATAAAAATGGTGTTGAGCGCCCGTACGCACCACCCCGGCTCGGTTTGATCGCGGTCACCATGGACCGCCGCCACCTTATCTAAAAGCAAGACGCAATTCCTTAAGGCGAGAGGATGGATCTTCGATACCGAACGAGCCGCAGCCTCTTCTTATAAATATCTCTTTTAATGTAATTATTGTTTGCGTCGTCATTGTCGTTGTCGTCGTCGTCGTCGTCGTCGTTGTCATTGTCGTCGTCGTTGTCGTCGTCGTTGTCGTCGTCGTTGTTCTTGTTTTTTGGAAGGAAAGCAAGGCGAGGTCCGATAGAGGCGCCAGGCCTACGTAGTATTAAATATATTAAACGGAATTATTTCGTTAAGGCGACCTGCGCAATCGCCCCGAGTCGTATTTACGCCTCGAGCACTCGGCGTCGTAATATTGTATTTCAAAATAAACTAGAGGTACGACTCGCGTTCCCGCCAGGAAAAGCGCCTTGAGCGAAAATCGATTTTTCGAATCAAGTAAACGTTGTAGGGATATCGCGCTCGAGTGGAGCAGCAGAAGCAGCAAGAGCAGCATCAGCAGCAACAGCAACAGCAACAACAGCTTGTTGGACACGGGACCCAAAAGTTCCCTGTCGTTTGGAAGTTTTAAGTACTGGACAGTACGAATGTCACTTGGGCATTGCAGCGCGGTATTTTTATATTTCGGGCGCCGCTCCTCATTAAGCCTTCGTCGTTAAAGCTTCGAATCAACAGATTATCTACGTAAACGCGTGATTTTGTCATAGAACGGACTGACAATGCCATCGACGAGCTTTTCCTCGTTTCTTCCAACCCGATTACCAATGACCAAAGCTCACTCATAAAAATCGGAGGATAATGTCCACATTACGTGTCCCTGTAAATAATCGTTATATTCTGGAAATATCGAAGGGTAAGGGTGCGTAGTAGTTGGTAGAGCCGAGCGAGTGAACTGATAAATCTTTTATCGATCACCGCTAGACGGATCCACGAAGCTGAGGAGGATCGATAGTTTTCTATCTTGGGCAGACCATCGCAGTCGTGGTAGTGATAGAGTGATAGCCGACTGTTCACGTACGGTGATGTGTACGTACGTAGCTCCGACGGATAATGCGTCAAAAGTTTCGTGGAAATGAGAGCGGAACGAGGCCCTGACGTCCCTCCCCGACCCCGTCCCCCTCAACCCACCAACGCCGCTCCCACCCCACCCTCCCCCGCAACCCACAACAAAATTCGTGTAAGTTTGTAAGTACGTATTCGATTGTAAATTTAAGGTGCATTGTAAAAACTGTCCCCATCCCACGCCCCCACGCCCCCACCCCCCACCCCTCCTTTTGCAGCAGGAATCTCGAGTCGGTGCAGTTTAAATTTTTTTCGTTTGTTTTGTTTTTTTGAGCGAGAGAGGAGGAATCGCTCTCCGTCCCGCTCCGGACCCCGCCCGTTCTGGGTCAAAAGTCGGCCGCGTTCGGCGTGTCTGCGTGTCTGCGCGCGCGCGCGCGCGTCTCCGCTGCGCGTGTGCAACGAGCCAACTAATTGGCAGACATTCAGCGGAGCCGGGCGAGCGATTCAATGAGCCTGGAAGGTTGCGCCATGACGACATCACCGGCTGGCGGATTCACATTGCGCACCGACGCATTGTTCCGACGATAATTATTGACCGACCCCTCCGCTCCACCACCACCTCCAGCACCGCCGCCGACCTCGGTGGCTCTTTCATTTCGGATTTTTCCGACCAACGATCGCGACCAACGGTCCCGACCAACGATCGCAAAGGTGTCGGTCGCGGCCCGAGGAAAGTATTCTTCCGCTCCCATGGACCGCTCGATCGATAAAGAAAAAACTTTCCCCCCTCAGAAATTGAATTTCAACTCTTTGAAATACGAGCGGTAATATAATAATAAATCCGCTAAAGCCCGTTGCTTACCTTCCGAGGGCATTATTATGTTTTTGCCGTTTTCAATATGCCCTCAATCCAATGAACGGCCACTAAAACGGAATTTCCAGCTTTTCCCCGTACGGCAGGTGCATTACCTGCATCCAATTCATTCCGAACTGGCGTCTTTGTTAAATTAATATCTACCGAGCAGGATCTCCTTCGTAAAGTAATGCCTCGTAAGTAATACGCGTTGCCGTCGGGAGTATCGGGAGGCCCGTAGCCTCGATCCTTTCGTACAGAGGCGATCCACGCGTGCCCGTCGAAACGTCGAACGCTTTGTTTTTCATTTTCCCCATTAGAAAGTCTTTGTCGATTATTACAAAGCGCGTAGCGGCGCTTCCCCCGCGCTTTCAGGATCCAATCCTAATTCCAATAAGCCCGTTAAGCTGCGGCTGCTCGCAGTATGGATCTCAGGCTCCGTCGTAAGCCCTACGCGAACGTACTTTCAATCTTCGCGGGCGGAATCCACTCGTTCCATGGTACCTACCGCGGTTCCTACGGGAAACCGAGGGGAAAACCGAGGGGAAAACCGAGGGGAAAAGCGAGGGGAAAAGCGAGGGGGAGAGCGGCGAGGGGAGGGGGGAGGGATTTGGGGAACGGGAGAGGGCCGTCGTCCCGTGGGCCATCGAGTGGGAGCGTCGACGAGCCTCGGCCGGACGACAATCGCCGGACAAACTCGGACTCGGAGCGGAAGCTCTAGTACCGCGGGAAATTCCACGCGCACCTGCTGGCCTCGTATCCCACGTCGAGTCACGAGCACGGAGCGGATTAGGTCTCCCGGCCGATCGAGGCGGCGTGCGCAACGCGACGTCGTATCCGCTGTCCTTGATAGGGACTGCTCGCCTCCTGCCGTTCCTACCTCTGCGTTACTCCGGCGCATGCGCCCTCCCGGACAACCGCGGATCGTGCTCCTGCGACCTCCGTCACCCGCTTCCCCTGCTACTCAGCCCCTGCCGCTCTTCCTTACAACGAAATTAAACCCGCTTGTTACCTCTTCGCGCCTCTTTATACCCATTTTTTGTTTGTTTGTTTTTTGTTTTTTTTTTTATTTATTTATTTATTATTTTTTTTTTTTACAGCCGCGACAAACCACTTACGTCAATTACATAAACGTTACCCTCGCTTCGTAAATTCCTGCAATCAGCCTTACATTGTAGCCACGATTACGAGCACATTCACGGCTTTACTCTAAACCCTCTCACTTTCGTTTCTATCGATATTCCATTGATTTATCCAACACTTCCAAAGCTTCCTCCTTCCTCTCTACACTCCTCCGCCCCACCATTTACCCACGTTTTTCATTCATCCCGACGATACGAAAAAATTCATTGCTATAACTAAAAATACAAACTAATTTCCATGCAAGTGCACCCGAACTATTGATAAATCGATACTTTTCCAATTCTAATCTGCCTTGCTTGTTTAATAGATATGGAGATAAATAACAAGCGAACCTAATACGAAGTAATGAGTCTTCCATTTAGGATTTGACGTTCAAAGAAAAACTGTTACTGCACGCTGTTGTGGCTCTTCTGAAATATTACTTTCTTTACTTTCCCCGTTCTATCGAGTAATCGCGAAATTTAATAACGATAACGCATACACAAGTTAATCATCCTACGTCTACGTTAATCCTTAAAGATTAATTGAATTGTCGCTCGCGCGCACGTTACGAGTATAATAATTTTTCCTACTTTATCCTTTTCGGAAAATATATTTAATACAATACAATCGAATAGCTGAAATATCAATTAGTACGTGAATGCGCATGTGTAAACGTTGTTTATGCAACGCGAACAATGCGCTCGGCAGTCCTTTTTTCTTGTTTTTTCTTTTCTTTTCCTTTTTTTTTCTTTTTCCTTTTTGCTCTATTGAAAAGAGGTACTTTAATTGCGAAGCGTGAATGAAGAGTAGTAAAAATATTATTTAAAATTTTGCAACGTAAGGAAGACTCTAATTAAATTACATCTATTACATGAAAGCTAATGGGATTCGAATTTGTATGAGGCGCGCGTCGGTGTTGGTAGGCGTGCCAGATGCGGGCTTGATTATAACTCGCCGTTATCGAGCGCGAAAGGACATTTTTAAATAGACGGGCCGGAGTCGGGACGGAGTCGGGACGGAGTCGGGATGGAGTCGGGATGGATCGATGCTCGTAAAGCACGATAGATTTGTAGATGAAAGTGCTCAAGGAAAAATATAATCGTCGTAAATGCTTGAGCGATTCGGTAACCAGTGGAATTACGAAGGTATGCTGCACGAACGCGTACTTAGTATCGAGCGAAACGTCTCGAAACGGCGCCAAGGCCGGTATCTTCAACGCGGATGGGGGAGGGAGCCGGCACGGAGTCCTAGAGGTCCGGAGTAACGTCGAGGACAGAGCGGGGCTCTGGAAGATCCAGGTGAGGCTGGAGAGAGCGCTGGCACGTTATTGAAACGAAGAGCTCTCGCGGGATTGGCTTTACTACGTCACGGGGGTGGGGCTGAAGGAGGTGGGGGATAACGACGGTGGCTGGGGTGGTACTCGCGGTACACGAGGCCACGTGTTGCCCCCGAACGAGGCCAGGGGGTGTGAGACTCGCGTGGGCAGACACGTGAGTCTATATCGAGGGGGGCGCTCACGATCCGGATTACGGGGGTGGAGGAGCCCAAGTTTCTCACGAGCTCTCGGGATGTTCCGGTCGAGGCTCTTTTTCAAGCAAGCGATTCGAGCGTCCGGTCACGCGGAAGCGCCGACCGTCTCTCTCCCCCTCCCCCTCCCTCTCGCTCTCTCACTCTCATCCTATCCCTTTTTCACGTTTCATCGCTTAAATCGAGTCGGCGCTCGATGAGGAAAGGATCCTTCGGCTCAATTAGCTCCTCTGCTGGGTTTCGATTATTATAAATTTCCACTTTCCCATTAATAAAAAATATGAGATGGGTGCAGGAGGAGGAGGAGGAGGAGGAGGAGGATTCATTCGGTTTGAAGCCGAGACTGTCCTTTCCAAGCATCTGAACCGAAAATTAAACCTAATTTCCAACATTGTGGACAACAAACAAGTGGACTTCCTTCGTTTCCCGGCGACGTTTAATTATGCAGGCAATGAAAATTTATAGGAAGAAGGAGAGAGCATTATTGCTCTCGGTTATGAATAAAACCGAGGGCGCTTACGTTATTTCCTCGTAAGCGTCAGAGTCGGGAGCTCGTTGCAACGGATCGAGGAGTATGTAGGAGGGAGCCCAAAGTTGGCCTATTTGCGCGTTCCCGGCCCCGGAGCGTCTTCCACTCGTTCGACGAGTCTCCTCCAGGACGCGCGAGGGTCGCTTTTAAATTATGACGCGTCGACATTGTTCATCCGGGGGCTCGATTCAATTTAGCTTTAAGCAAACAGACGGCCGTCAGTCGTAAGGATGGGACTCGCACGGACACGCGGTCTGTCTTACGCAGACCTTGCAATTAACCCCCGTCGACGGGTGCCCCCACCTACTTTCGATTCCCCGGCAAAGCGACTGAGATACTTTATTGACGGCCTTTTATTATTCCGGATTTTTGATGCGCGTAATCAATTATCACGGGAAGTTGGCGCCTTGCCTATCCCTCCATCCATCCCTCTCCCCATGTGAATCTTTCCATTAGAAAATTGGACGGCGTTTACATTCACATTGAGCCATTTTATTTACAATTATCATCGACTCTTTATTACGGCTTCCTTAAATACAGATTCGAGCTCTAAGCCTTTATTCGATATTAAACTTTAATCATTATGATTTCATATCCGCGCGATAAACGTACCGGCTAATTTAGGCTCTGATTTACTACTGGTGGTTTTACATTCGGAAACTACATCTCTGTAATTGGTTTCTAATTAACGAAACGCATAGAGAGAGAGAGAGAGAGAGAGAGAGAGAGAGCGACTTTAAGGATCGGGTAAATAACCGTTACGATACTTTACTAAGCAATTCAATTTAAGGTACATTGGAGCGCTCGACTATTATTATTACCCGAGTCTCGTTGTCATCGCCTCGTACTTCAATTCCATGGTTTTCCATTGCATTACGAGCTCAAGCTGCGAAAATGAGAGGGAAAACTGGCATAATGGACGGTAAGTCTAGGCATTATAGGTAAATCAATGGGTAACTGAGCTTTTACTTATTGGCGACAAAGGTCGCATTGAGCAGGTGGTAGTGATTTCGGTCGGGCCCGCGCAGGAAGTGAATACGCGTAGGCATCGTTGCGAAAAATAACGAGAGGACAGACTCGCGAGCGATACAAGTCGAAGGACTGTCTGTGGACGAGGAGGGAGAGGGGGCGAGAGAGAGAGAGAGAGAGAGAGAGAGAGTAAGGGGAGGCTATAGGAAAAGCGAGGGCAGCAATATCCGACCGAAATCAATAATCTCTCGCGGCGGATAAAAGACGCGGAAGAAAGGAAACGAGCGGCTCGGCGTCAATCTCGGCATTATAAAGAAACGGGAGGCCGGATTCGCGTCCCCGGCCAAGCGTAACCAGGGAAAAGAAGAAAAAGCGCGGACGGAAATTGAAAGGCGCAGGGCAGAGTGAGAGAGAGAGAGAGAGAGAGAGAGAGAGAGAGAGGAGAGTCGGTGGCCGACGTCCATGCATGCCATCGCTTGGCTTGGCGGGGCCACCTATCGACACGATGCGGAGGCCTGTCGCGGGGCTGATAAGGTCCGCGGTCGCCCGGGCACATCCGATTAACGTCGGGAGCCATCGGCGTCGACGGAGTCGCGCCCGCCGATCCCGGGATCCCCAATCGAGCCACTTTCCTCAATTAAGTTTTACGCTGCTTTTGGGATCGAGCCGCACTGGAACTCGCTCCACGAGATTGGAAATCGATGTCCAGCCATTGGAAAATGTATGCGATGCCTCGCCGCTTACGGTTTTCTCCAGGCCCATTCTAACGTCAGTTATTTCAGATTTCAGCTCGAGAAATCGAATCTCCGCCGCCGTCCTTCTCGCTACACTCCACGTTCGCTTAGATTATTTTAATTTGACGCCGGCTCTGCTGTCCTTCCTGCCTAGGCGCGCTAGGCTCTCTCCTCTCACCCTCACCCTCTCCCCATCCTATCTCCCTAAGTCCCCGCCCTTCGTCCCCTGAAACCACGACGCGTCCATGGTGGTTCGGCACGCGGCAATTAGATCGCGATAATCCCCGGGAGTGATCAATTATTGCGTCACTCGATCTACGCTACGCCCTGTCCCATGCGAAACGTACTTTCCAAGCGCGATCTATCTACACCCATGGGCTACCTGTTCACCTCGCCCCCACCGCGGTGGGGACGAGGGGGGGGTGGAGCGGGGAGTTTCCGACTGTATAGGAACGCACTCGTAACGCCGAACACCTACACTAGCCAGTGGGAGTGTGCCTGCGCCTGCAGCCGATCGATTACAGGAGCGCGCACGAAAGTAAAAAGAATGACGGCTACGGAGGAGGAGGAGGAGGAGGAGGAGGAGGAAGTTTTCGCCGCGCGGTACGTTCCTTCCGGACTCTTGAGGAGCGCGCGGCTCGGGAAACTTAGAAAAAACTGGCGACGAGGGAAGGAAGCCCTCGTCGCGGCAGGGAACCCAATAACCCCTCCGTCCGTCCACCCATACACCCATCAATACACCCATCTATCCATCCTCGTGAATACACGCGCACGCACGCACCAGGAAGCCGGAGGAAAACCCTGATAAAGCGGTGGCGTGTCACGTTGCCGGGACCGTGATCTCGTGCACGCGCTCCTCCCTCTCCGACGGCCGCGAAAACCCACTCCCCCGTCGTTGGCCTTTCTTCCTCTCGACTTTCACTGCCTCCCGGGCCGTAGCTATCGAGCTATCGAGCTATCGAGCTATCGAGTCGATGCGACCCGTCCCACCCCGGCCCCGGCCACCACCCATCCCACTACTCTACTACCCCCCCCCCACCCAATAACCCTCATCCCTCTGCTATGACTTCCATCCCCACCCCCTGCACCCGCCGCCGCTACTCCTCCTGCCCCCATACCCGACCGATGCGCAATCGATTCGACGATGCGAGACTTCCGCGTTCGTCGGCCAAAGCTCCCCTACCCGCGCGACCGACGCACCGGACACCGACGCCACTTTCGCACTTTTGCAGCGGCCTCGGCTTCCAGCTAATCCTGCAAGTACGTCCACGTACGTACTCGGACTACGTCGCTGCGGCCGCTGCGGCCACCGCCGCCACCGCCTCCACCGCCTCGACCGCCTCCACCGCCTGCACCGCCTCGACCGCCTCCACCGCCTGCACCGCCTCCACCGAGACTGCACCGTCTAATTATCATTATTAATAAGGCTCGGCTAAAGTCGGCCAATTAATTGGCTTATCGTTGCTTATACGCTCAATCCCCAGTCTCGTTACACAAGTCCGAGTCATGTCGATCGCTCTATAATTACACGCGCCTACGTAGATATAGCGTTTTTGTAACTTAATTTGTAGCGCGCGGCTGTTATTCCATTCACTTTAATTGCTGATTAAACAAAGTTTAATCAAGGCGCCGGCAGCGCTCTGATCTTGAAAACGCCATTTAACTTTAGAGCCTTCCCGTATTTACAAATGTACCTGCCCGATCGCTCGCTCGGATACGTCGGATACGCCGGATGTCT
Source organism: Ceratosolen fusciceps (assembly GCA_018883505.1). Classification (NCBI taxonomy): domain Eukaryota; kingdom Metazoa; phylum Arthropoda; class Insecta; order Hymenoptera; family Agaonidae; genus Ceratosolen; species Ceratosolen fusciceps. The sequence goes on from RCIC01000005.1 coordinate 8,025,365, forward strand.
TCCGGGGGAAGTTATACTGCCCGACGGAGTCACAAAGACTCGAAAACTTTATACTCTCTGACTATGTGTACCCGCGCGCGCGCGTGCGCGCGCCCACGGATCTACATATCACAAGTAATTTCTCTTTTATTGCCCTCGGATATAGGAGAAATCAAAAGCCGAATAATAATTGCCAAGCTAAAACGATACCGACGCAGTCTCAAGCCTTAGCCCCTTCCCATTTTCTGCCAATATTATGCACTATTATCCCAATACTGTTAAAATATTACACGCGAACGCCGCACATTTGTTCTATCGGTATGCGAAAGCTTTTCTTTGTAAGCCGACTTGATCGGCCTAAAGTACTCGAAAGCATTTCGATCGTTGTTACGATTATTGTACGACTTTTTTTTTGCAGGGAACAAGTCGTATTTGTAATAACGTTAGCGTTAGCAAGTCATTTGATTTTACGTACAAGTGGCATAGTTATTGCCGTGCGAACTTCGATTCAAATTGGAATTCGCTTAAGACCTTTATTCTACTTTTACTACATTACGGACGAATGGCTTTGATGAAACGACATTATGTCCACTCGCTATAGAGAATAATGGGGGCGGACAACATCCCGTCTTGTACTTTCCGAGCTCCGATACGCGAATCGTTGCATATCCCATACGTATTGTAGATAATATGATTTATTCGAATCTCGTCTTAAATTACGAGCTGCAGGTCCACGGGGTTAGCACGGGTTTCTTTTTTTTTTTTTTTTTTTTCAGTCACATGCAAGGAAATGCTTATTAGAGATTATCGACATTCCTAAACTAGCCTTAGATATTTATTTCAATCCGAGTAGAATTTTTTTTTCTGTTTTTTCTTCTTTCTTTCTTTTCTTTTTATCGACCTCTAATAAAGACAAATTGTATTCGATACAAAACTCTTTTTCCAGCTGAGTAAACAGCAAAGTTTACCATTTAAGTTCGACGGGAAGGCTTCGAGGATTCATCGAACTTGCCTATTCATAACGAGAATTTTCATTTCTGTTTTATTCTAAAATATTTAAATAAACCTTCCTTTCGCCCGGCCCAATGTCGAAATTTCTACCGAATACTCGGGAAACTCGAGCCTCCGTACTGCAAGGCCACTCGTAATTCCTAACAATCCTAATAATTACTAATTACTTCTGATCCAGTTCATCGTTCACCGCTTCTCATTAAGTTCTTATTATTGTATTACTTGTCTTATCGTGTATCGTTAAGTCTTATTTTTTTTTTTTTATTGACTCTCGGAGTCGTTCGCAGCCCGTCAGCACCGAGGACGCACATTTATTTCTATTCCGATTTAACAGTCAGATTACAGATCGTGGAATGCAGAGGAGCCACAATCACCTCGCAAGTGAATATAATCCGCATAATATCGTACACGACTCGATTAACGTCCGAAGATTAAGTTTTCTTAAAACAAAACATTCCTCGAGGAGTATGGATTCCTCGGCAGTTTATTGAGTCGTTCGATTAAATAAGAAAAAAAAGAAAAATGAAAAAAAAAACTCATTGAACGAGGATGTTAATGTGAACGATCATCGCAGGCAATGCTATAGGCCGAAGAATATCATTATTTTATCTACAGCGCTGAATTGGGTGCTTATCACTTAATCGGTAGCTCTATTACAAACTTATCAGTAGCTTACACTTATTTAAATTCGTTTAGTTAAATAAGCAGGCGCTTTACTTTAGCGCGCGATAACCGAAATATTAACAATAAGTATCGAGGAAAATGGACTGGCAGCTGCACACTAGGTCAAGGAATGACATGTAGCTTGACATCTGTTTTAAAAAATGATAATTAATATACAACGAGAATTATAATTTTTAAATATTAGATTAGGACAGATAATACGTTCCTTACATGATTATCAGAATTCGCTTAATTTCTTGACAAACAAGCCCATCGAAATTATTATTTGAAATAAAAAAAAAAAAAAAAAAAAAAAAAAAAAGAAATTCTTTACCTCCGAAGCAGATAAGCTCTTTATACGTAATTTGTTTTATCCTGTTTTAATAAATACTTTACTTAATAACATTTTAATACACGCGCTCAGAGGGCTATTGGGCTAATTGGGTCCATCCGAAGAAAGGGTAATCTGATTAGTAAGTAGAAAAATGACGTAGCGGAACCGCTGCGTCTCACCGATTAATTAATTTATACTTTTTCTATACTACGTTACGACAATTTGGCTCGCCGAACTATACTAATAATGATTATAAAAATTTCAGCAGAGAAAGCTCAATTGTAGGACATATGATCACGAAAGATTAGAATCGTTTAATAATTTATCATTCTTTGATACTTGGCAACGTTATTGAAGTCATAATTGGCCGTTTATAATAATGAAAAATCATCAGTACCTTTTCCCAGCATAAGTGCATTATACTGTCAATAGCGGCTCAAGTATAATGTAATGATAATAATACTTTTAAGAAACGAACCCAATATATTTCAGATTCTGAAAAAAGTCGCGAACCAACGAACCGGATACGCTATCGCATTAAAAACGAGGCTGATTTTAGATTGAATTTCTTGAGAAAATAACATTGGCAGATAATGTCGAATAGATTTTCAATGAGGCTGCAGAAATATTTGACAAAATATGTTGTTGTTGTTGTTGTCGTTGCTGTTATTTATAGAAGAATCGAGGGCTTGGATTATATATTGTTGAGATACCGTAATTTATAGCGACGTATCGAGAAATCTAAGAAATCTAAGAAAGTTTGAATTTAAATAATAAAGGCGATCCTTCAATCAATTCCACTGTATATTATTAGTTAAATAAATAATAAAAATAAATAGAGAATAAATAGAGAATTGGAAGGAAGTCGAGGATGACGAGGATGAGGATGTGGATTGCGATGATAAATTGTTTGCTAAAGTTTTTATTGGCTTGTGCTTTTGCTGGTAGCGGCCAGTTATTTGCCTCGGTGGCCTTGCAATTAAACCGTACGCAAAAATAGTTGGTATTGTAGCGAAATGAAAGTACGGGCATCCGTCGTTATGGGAGGGGGAGGGGGATAGGAGACTCTGGTTGATTGGGAGGGAGGGGGACTGGGAGGGGGAGGGAGGGAGAACGAGAAGACGAAGTAGAAGAAGAAGAAGAAGAAGGATAAAAAGATAAAAGGAAAATACTGGAGGCTCGGCGGAATGAATAGGCCCGCGATTCCTTCGTTCCGAGCATTGTTTGGCGCATTTCTGCATGCGTATACCGATCCAGGCGCGTACGTACGCGTAAAAGTATGTAGAAGGGATGGGGGGGGGGAGTGCGGAGTCACCGACGTGATCCCGAGGCGTCTCCGCGAGTCTCGGCAAAACTCGTTACTGGAGCGAGACCGGGAGTGTCGGGGCGACTCATCGCGGTCCTTGGCGCTCCTTCCGCGTTCGCATCGACCCATAGATCCCCCGAGCTCGTCGAGATGAATCAGGTAGCACGAGGGGCGGGGTCGGGGTGAGATGGCTCGGAAGGGGCTCGGGCGAGTTAACTCGAGTTAACAGCGTCCCTCCTGTCGGGAGTACGTTGAACCACGGTCGACCTGACCTGAGACAACCTGCCGCTGCTCGGGTTCCGGAGACTCGATCCGGCAGCGGGTAATTCGATCGGGGATCCATATTACGCCCCGCGAGCCTCCGAGTGAAAAAAAAAAAAGGATCGCAAGGAGTCGTCGGCTTTAACGTCCATTTCAATAATCGCATTGGATATGTCAGCGGTCGGGCAACTCCTCGTTACCGCGTTTCACCAAAGCCATCCACCGACAAGCCCATTCGATCTTCTATCCGATTAATAAGGTCCGTCGAATCGCCCAAACGTTCATCCTCCCAAGCCCCCCCTTCAACCCCCTTCTCCTCGCTCGTTAATTATCGAGCTTACTCTACTGATCTCTCTCTCTCTCTCTCTCTCTCTCTCTCACTCACTCACTCACTCACTCACTCACTCGTTCTCGATACGGTCGATCAGCTCTTTTGTAAATCTAGCGGCCGGGGTCGGAGTTGCGGGGGGGGGGGCAGCTCCTGGTAATGAATTTTAATTAATAATCATTCCATAGCTGCATGCGCGTTGTTTATTCGAAAAATTTAAGTGGTCAACACGAGTTAAGAGCGCTTCCCGATATGTATCTTATTCCTAAATGATGTGCAGCTGCAATAACGATGGCCCACCTCCTCGCACCTTGTGCGCAGCGAGGGTTAATTAAGCAGTGACTCCCCTTCCCTTCCATCCCCTTCTAACAACACGGGCACTCCCCTTTGCGGATTTGACATTCGACACACGTGTCCGATACAAACAACCAATACAATCTCCTAGCGGAAGTATTATTTTCAGAAATCGTATCTTCGATGATTTATCCTCGCGGAGTAATCGATCGTGTCTATAGATCGTATCTATCATTCCAGAGCCGAGCTCGGTTTTCGTAGGGAAACCTCGGTTCCTGAGACCGGTTCATTGTCGTCCATCACTATTGGCGCCCATCGCTATTCACTTATAATTATTCAATCTACGGCTTCTGAATAACGGCAACAACAATGGGACCTTCGAGATTTATTAAGAGACGCTGGATTCTCTGCGTCTTAATAATAACGCTAACGGCTTACGTAAGTCGTGATTATAAAATGAGGCGAGAGCGTATTGCACGGGAAGTTGCCAGGACTTTGCTCGGATTTAGTTTGGGATTTTTCCAATTCCTCGTCACTTGCCACTCCCTATCCCCGACCCCTTCGCGCCCCGCCACCGGCCAGCCAACCAGCCAGCCCGACCCTTTAATTTGGTATCGCGAGACACCGATAGCTATTATTACTACTGCGTCTGAGGTCTGGATGATGTCAATAAGAATCGCCATCGGAAAAGCGTCGACTCGTATTTATTGTCCGTGCGCTCACTCTCTCTCCCTCTCTCTCTCTCTCTCTCTCTCGTGTGTGCGTGTATGGAAAGTCTGCGGTTGCGTAAGTAAAAATTGGATCCTGCGCCGAAAGCGCAGGAATATAATTTGGGTGAGGGGAGCAGTGAAATTTTCGTCGGACGGAAGGCGCGGACCAGGACTCGCTCGCTCGCTCGCACGCCTATGTAGCGGTATCGGTAGCGTGGCGGGGGTCAATTTCCGCGTAGGCGCCCAGGAGTCCCGGACTGGTTGAGTAACTTTTCATCCTTCACTTGCACACTTGGCTCTTACATGGGGAGTACGTGCACGCCCGCAATTTAGCCAGGGCGTTTGCGTAACGGCCGCGGAGAAATTTTCCTTCGCCGCGCGCATACGGCGAATAGAAAATTAGAACCGCTGATCCCCTATCGTCACCTAAGACCAGTCGAGCGCGGCCCACTTGCGTAACCCTCCGATTGTCTGTCAAAAATACGCGCGATTACACGGTAGTCGTGTCAAGTCTCCTCACTTACCCCTTTCGTTCGTTGGTTCGTTCGTTCGTTCGTTCGTTCGTTCGTTCGTACGTCAGGTAGAGCAGCTGTACGGTGAGGATATTGAAAATATCGCAGGTAGGAAAAAGGAAGGAAAATCGTAAGCTCGAGCCGAGATGACTTTGAGGTGGTTCGCTAATGGAAACCGTGAGTATTGGGGGGGGAGGGGGATGGAGAGAATAATCGGTCCTTTTAATTGGCGGCTACTCGGTCTCCTTTACGTAGATTGTCCCCCACCTGTCGATTGCTTTTCGTATTTGTATTGTTCATTTTTCCGAAGAAAGAGCCGGCCGAAATCAAAATAACAATAAGGTCAGAGGTTTAAATTGGCCAGGGAAATACGTACAAGCCCGCAGCGAGTAATGGCACGAGTTGTTTATCACGAATGCAGAGCTCGACTGCGTCGTAGGTGCGAAATTTAAAACATCCTTCAGCTCCGAGGTGTTTTTTTTGTTTTTTTAATTTTTTTCTTCAATAGAACTTGTTGTTCCTATAGTCCATTTAGTTTCGCAAAGTGATAAAGTATTAAGAGGGCAATAATTATGTAAGGAGAAAAGTTTAATTTTCCCGTTAACGAGTGGAAATCCAAAAGTTTATTTATATAATGCCCTCCCGTATAAATATAATAATAACCGACTGTTATGTGTTACGCAATAGATTTGCCAGGAATAAGGGGATAACGAGTGATTTTTATTACCGTAAATATAGAATTCTTTACTTGTTCTCCCTCGTTTTTACCCAATACGTACTTTGTTATGCGTACACAATGGTATGCCGAGGAGTCGGCTATTGGTATCGCGAGTACCGAAAGGTAAGAGAAGAAAGCTAAGCTTCTTGGGTTGTTGGAGATCAACAAAGTGAAGATATTTTCAGTATTTGTAAAGCCGAGGGAGTAACGACTTTCGGAACGAATGTTATTGATCATTGAATGCTAGGAAGTGTACTGGGGGTTATTGTCACCTCTTTCAGGATGATTATTAATTGCGCACAACGCAAGCGTTATAAATGGAGCGGAGTGGAGTGGAGCGGGGAGGGAGGGAGGGATGAAAGCGAGTAAAGGCGACACTTAAGATGGCGAACGAGAGAGAGAGAGAGAGAGAGAGAGAGAGAGAATATGTTAATTTTACGTAGGGAGGTACGCAGTACCGAAGAAGGGGATGGGTAGTCGCTCGTTGGCTACGCAGAGAGACGCGCACGCTCGAGCGAGGGCGACACGTGACCGGGAAACGTGCGTTCTGGTGCACGTGGATCGCTTTGCGAAAGCTCCCTACCCTCCGAGCCTCCCTCGCGCGCCCCCTCTCCCTGCCCTCTTCGTCGATCGCACGCGGCCGGATCGTCGCATCTCCCTCGTCGTTACCCCCTCGGAAGCAAGAGCAGCGGCAGCGGCAGAAGCAGCGCGCGTCTCTTCTCTAAAACCCTCTAGCCCTCCTCGTTACCTCTCCCCTGCCCCCTTGGATACCGGCACTTGCGCGGACCAGCGGCGAAATCGGAGCACTGGCTCAGTCCTCGCGAACCTGGCCACGCATTGTGATCGTCGTTTTTCGTCAGTCTCAATAACCATAAGCCGCGAACAGCGACTTCTCCGGCTTTTCCCGTACGAGCCCACCCTCGCTCTTTCTCTCGATCCTCTACTCTGTCCCTTTTCCCTCCGTCTCTCTCTCTCTCTCTCTCTCTCTATCTCTCTCGCTCTCGATCTATCCGTTCGAGCCACCGACCCTCTCACACTCTCGCTCTCCCTCTGTCACTCTGTCACCCTGTAATTCAGATCTGTTAACGTCCATTACGTAATGGCGACGATTGCCGACGCGGCTCGCCCTTTCCTTCCATCACCTACATAGACATGTGTGCATAATCGTTCAGTGGCATAGGATAAAAACCTCACAGAAAACCCATGTAATAATGAAGAGATTGATAGAATTATAACGGGGATGTACTAGTCTATTATTTGCATTTTAACATAAGCTTTTCTTCTCACCTTACCGATACCCCTTACTCTTTATCCCTCTTTGTTTTTATTTTTGTCTTTATTTATTTATTTTTTTATTTATCTTTTTTTTTTGCTACATCCACCACTACACTCGTTAGCCTCCTTTTCAATCGACAATAGTTGCTCGAGGAAAGATGTCAAGGCCAAGGGACTTTTCGATCGGCAATTGCATTTCGATTATCAACAGCTTCTGATTTACAGAGCAGAGTACTCGAGCCTCGGGCAACTATATTACTATCATTACGCATACTATTGTCGATATCCTCCCGCTTATCGCGCTTAACTTTAATACACTTCCATTTACTCGTTAATTTGTATACAAACACGCTCATACACATACAAGCAGCCGTATATCCTTGTATACTGAGTTTAATATAATTTTGGCTTTAATTTTCCCACGAAGGACGTGTTTTAGTCTGAATAGTGTCCACGAAAAGCATTTATAATATTCGAAATTCTCTTTTTAGATATATTCTGGTGTTCCGAATTTTTATCGTTAGTCCGTCATATATTAATCGTGGCTAAGTATCTACTTTGTGCTTATAACTATGAAAGAAACGTCAAGCCACGGACTTGGTTATTTAGACAATAATGAGAATTCTTATGATTATTATTATTATTATTATTGAACGATTGACGAAATAAGTGCGCAAAAAGAAATACATTATAAGAGAGAAGATTGAAAGAGAGGGAGAGGGGGAGAGAGAGAGAGAGAGAGAAAGAGAGAGAGAAAGAGAAGGAAAACAATCGATGCTGTATGAACTGAAGGTGAAAGAGTGCGGATAAAGGGTATCTGAAAGGAGGAGCGACATTTCGCACTAGTATTCTTATGAGATGGACAGCGAAGAGAGCGACGGAATGTCATCGGTAAGTGACACAAGCGCGAACCCCTATTGGCAGCATCAGCAGCGTCTGCAGAGTCAGCATCATCAGCATCAGCACCAGCAGCAACAACAACAACAACATCATCATCATCATCAACAGCAGCAGCATCAGCAGCAGCAGCAACAGCAGCAGCAACAGCAGCAGCATCAGCAACAGCAACAGCAACATCAACAGCACCATCATCATCAGCAACATCAGCATCAACAGCATTACCTGTGGCCAAATAACGGGCATGGCCATCACTATTACATGCAACATCAGCAGCAACAGCAACAGCAACAGCAACAGCAACAGCAACAGCAACAGCAGCAGTCGTCGCACCAGTCGAGCGGTCAGCATCAGCAACAGCTGCATCAGCCCGGGCTGCAGTACCCGCTGGGGACGACGTCGGGTAACGGCGCCGGCGCGGCTCAACAGCATTACTCCCAGCATCAGTACCAGCAGGTCCAATTGCAGAACGGCGGAGGCCAGGCGCCACCCCCACATCATCAGCAGCCGTCCGCGACGCTCCAGTACCACCCACATCGCGCCACCCACTGCGCAGATCGCTCGCGCATCCGACACTATGACCACGCACCAGGTATGCAAGCGAGACTCTATGTGCACTTTTAGCTGGGCCGAGCCGAGGACACTGGTTGGAGCCAGGGCGCCCACGTCGTCTCGTTGTACTTCACAGCGACTGCGAACTCTCTTACCCCCTCCCCCCTTCCCCATCCCCCATCCCCCATCCCCCTCCCTCCACGTCACCCGATCAGAGTTTATTTATTCTCACGAGGCAGTCGATTACCCGGGAGAGCCGCTCGCAAGCTCCCCTACTGCTTCATAGGGTGCCATGAACATTTACCTGTGCGGATGCCTACGCACTTATCGATGCGGTCGTAGCCACTGCGAGTGTTGCGACAGAACTCGAGCTCAGCGATTGGCTGTTGCAGCGATGCGAGTCAGGTCCTTTTGCCAATTGTCTCGATTGTCAGAGATGTCAGATAATAGAGAGGTAGTTTTATAAAATCCGAAAGAAAACGAGGGACTTCTCGACTCCTGAACATGTAGTAGGAGGGTTCCCTTATTAGGTAAGAGGGCCCAGTCCTCCTCCGGGGACGTTTATGCATAAGCTCGGTTCAATAGGGCGAAGAGGACATTAACTAACGTAGTTATTCGGGGATGGCAGGTCGCGTGGCCGAGGTCCCTCCCTGGACTCTGTCGCGTCTTCGAGTCCCGGAATTCCTAAAAGCGAGCGAGTGAATGAGTGAGTGAGTGAGTGAGTGAGTGAGTGAGCGAGGGAGCGGGCCGTCTTGGCGTCGCCAGGATGGAAAGCAATCGCGATAATGAAAGCTCCGAGGAGGCGCTTCCTCTTATGATTACGTGTATTGAAATAAGCCGAGACGTGGGCGAGGGTTCGGTGGGAAGGGAAGTGGCCGAGCGGCTGTCTTCCGTGAGGACGAGCTTCGTCCTTCGGCCTTCATAAATCCTCACCCGGTCAACGGACGTCCTCACCCGGAGCAACAGATATCCGAACCGAGTGAATTATTCATGAGGGAATCTCGACACATTTGCAACTGTTTCTTCTCTCCCCTATTTTATTCTACTCTTTCGCCCCCCCCTCACCTCCTTCGCCCCCCTCGCCTCCTCCTCCTCCTCCTTCTACTCGTCCCATCCCAGCCGTCGGTCGTCGCGGGACAATCTCAACGGACGAGAGTCTCAATGCAGCCGCGGCTACGCAAAAGCTTTCCTCGAGATTGCCCGCCCCCTCCTTACGACCAGCAGTCTTTTTTCTCCCCTGATGAGCCTTCAAGTCTTCCCCCTTCTTACTAACTTCATACTTACACTGACGCGGCCTCGATAATGCCAATTTGCTCCGGACCGACGACGACGTCGATATAATAGCAATAAAAAATGTCAAACTGTCCCTCGCCAGTAAATAAAAATTCTCTTTAGTAAAAAGCGATTTTGAAGCTCCGAGGCCTCGACTAGTAATTAATTAACCGTTTTGAGACAACGGAATAAGTAGCGAATGTTCGCCATCGTCACCGGGAAAGGCTTTCCTCTCACGTAAACTCCTCGAGCTCACCCGCACCTGCTTGCACGTACTCGTCACTCGGTAAATCCGCTAATGGACAAAGAGTACTTTGCGGTGCACTTGTCCGCTTCCCCTAGAGTTGCATAGTTGCAACTGCGCGTCAGCTTTCCCGTCAGCTTTCGCGTAAGCTTACGTCCCCGTAATTAAGGTCAATCGCGACCTAAGCTACTGCGAGAAATTAAATCGATTAAAATTCATAAAATACGACAATTGATCTTGAGTCGGATGTCTCTTCCACTCATGATGCCCCCCCCCGCGGCCCCTCCTCCGTCCATCCACCCGTCCCTCCGCCCGCCGGCCCGCCGCGCCCTACCCCGCCGTCGTACTCGGGACTAGTCGCAGGAAAATCTTTCCCTCGTCCTCGGCCATCGATAAAGTAACGCCGCTTTCCCTTAAACGGAACGGCGTAATGTCTCGGTCGTTTTATATTCTCCCGGAAACGGAATAAAAATATCTTTCAATTATAATGCCTTTCTGCCCGACCACTTCCTATTTTCATCTCGTAAAAATCCTACATGCCCCAATGCATTAGGAGGAGAGACGATGCATCGCCCGGACAATTTTTCCATTTTACGACGACTAATCAAATAGGCGTGAGAGCGTACACGTTTTTCATTTTAGCGAAACGCTTTCCGACCAGACTTATTTCAATATCAATGCGCAAGTGCTTTCATACTCTAGCGAATAACACGACGTGGCTCGTGTCTTTTGGAATTATCGCCTATTGTGCAATGCTCTTCTAATGCTTTCGGTCTAATTTCCTAGCATCCGTTTTTTTTTTTTTTTTTTTTTTCTTTCCTTACTTATACCCATCTTTTATACGTATTCCGTTTCTTGCACGAAACGAAACAGAGAGAGAAAGAGAGAGAGAGAGAGAGAGAGAGAGAAAGAGTGTGTGTGTGGAGAGAGAGAGAGAGAGAGAGAGAAAAGAATCCATACACAAGTTCTAAAAATATCTTTTACGGCGGCCGTTGTGAAAGGTCAATTTTTTCATCCCGTCGTAAAAGTTCGATGTATTAGATAATAATGTTGCATGTATTGCGGAGGAAAAAAAGTCCTTAGCGAGGGACTAGGTTAGCCAATGTCCTTGTAATAACGAAGAGGCGTGGATTTTCATAATCGACTGGGAAATACGAAAAGAAGAGCGTCGAGCGGATTAATAATCTGAGAAGACGCAGCGCGTGTGGATTAATAAAATATTCTTATTAGCATGGAGGTGTATTTTGGAAAGCGTTAATCGTTCCGATTGTCGCTCGTTAGGTTTCGTTTGGAGAGGGGATGGAATGTACGGAATGGTTTTGGGAGGGAAGGGGTGGTGGCGGGGGGATTTAGTTTACCGACGCAATTTAAGAGACATTCGGCGCGCGGACACTTTGATAGAGAATGAGGGGCCGCGTTAGTGGGTCGGCGGAGGGGTGAGGTGATCTAGGTAGCGAGGTGAGTTAATAATAGCTACGGGAAAACGCTAATGAATATTTATGGGGGCGGGAGGAGGAGGGCTTAAGGACACGAAAAGCGAATGACTACTAACTCTCTTAAGACTTGTAGGTCGTAGAAAAATCGTGAAAACGTAGAAAAGTAACACTTTCACTGGCAATGTAAGATCATCGAGTGTACGTCGGCTAGGAGGAAGGCGTCGGGGGACGGGAGGAGGCGATGAAAGGCAGGATATAGAGGGAACATCATTGGGACGATGTCGAACGAATCGCGGATCGGGGCGTCGTCTCCTTCCTATTCATGGATAAACTTGTCCTCGAAACGGAGAGCAGGTCGGCCGGACTCGGTACACGGACTCGGCACAGTCGGAGCAAAGGTCGAGCTGGCGGCGGCTTATCTCCGAACACGTGCCGAGTCATCCCCAAGAGTCAGGGACTCATTTATACCCGCCTCGCGATTTTCCCGCTCCAAGGAATCGAGGGAACGCGCGTTCTCTCGGCTTTTCTCTAGAGTCTCCCTCCCTCGCTCTCCCTCTAACGTCCAGGAATCGCCTACGATGTATATATATATATATATATATATAAATTAGCGATGCTCGCTTTGGAAAATCCCGACTAGGCAGGCGTCATTGACAATAATCCAGCGGCGGCGTTGCGTTGATCGCTCCCGTTTACATTGTAAAATTAGTTTCAATATTTATCAGCCCACGCGGATCGCAAATGAAATTAGTGTTTGGCTTTTATGACACGTACATTTAAGGCTGTTTATGCCTCGGCGGAGATACACTTGCAATAACAGTACTGAAAAATCTAGTCTGCGCGTTAAATTTAGTTATTAAAAAAAATCTTAAACATCTCCGGAGGAGGTTGAGACGAGTCGGCGGGCAGAGTCGCTGTCGTTCGAGCTACGTCATCGTTATTGTCATCGTTATTATTGTGATTATTCGGTGCGAAACTCTTCTTAAGAAATTACACGTTATAAAGATTATTTGCACGTTATTAAATATGGAAGACCAATAATCTTACAACGCGAATTGAAAAATTGAGAGTCGCGATACGCGGCATGGAAGATGTGCAATGCGCATGTATTGTTCGAAACAACTATAAAACGTGTTTGTATTGAGGCGAAGGAGCGCGGAACAGTGGCTCTATTTACGCCTGGCGCATATGCTTCCATAAATATTACTTAATTTTTATTATACCATCATCCCATCCGCGCGCTCTCCCCCTCAACTAAACGACCTAATTTTGATTTAGCAGACGCGAGCCTGGAGAACTTTTGCATAGCAGGTGTACTTTTTATTCTCTAGATATAATATAATAGCAGCGTGATTTAGATGAATCAGTTTTTGAACAATAGGGGACCATTAACGAGATTGGTCAATTGAAAAATTATTTTCAAAACAATGCAGTTTGCAATTAAATTACACGTAGAATAATACGTGGCGGGCAATTTTTTCTTTTTTTAATTTTACATAACTATTTCGTAGTCGCGTCCTCGCTCATTTCGGTTGAACTTGATAAAATTGATAATTCGCAGAACGACCTCATCGACACGTAGAGATTAATTTTATTGTGACTCAACGTGAGTGAAGACTACGAATCACTGCACAAAGCGAAATAGCACTGCACGTATGAGACTTATACCATAAAAAGCCATTTAATATCGGCTAATTGATAAAATCTCTTAAATCTTAAAGAGGTTAACTATCACGTTTCTTCTGCTTACGAGCATAAATAATAACTATATTAACAATATATTAATAACGATATAGACAAGCAAATAGGACGGGCCCTTTTAATATTATTTAATTTAATATTACAAGGATATTGGGTATAAAAATCAAAGGTTATTAGCGTACGCGCCCGTGGTCCATGCCCGTTCCTTCTATCCCCGGCAATGGGACATTTTAATGAGCCATCGTTGAAAAATAGAAATAAAAACCGAAAAATAAAGAAAGAAACATTTGTCTAAGATTGTCGCTGATTGGCGAGGAAAATCGTTTTCCCTCGCGCATTGAGAGACGAGTGCCCTCGTATCTTTTATCTTGCACATAAGTCCATGCTTCGTGTAGCCTCTCGGGCATGATCTTATCTCGTCATAAGCAATTGTACGTATGCCGGCCGCTGCGTCGTGTGCGTGTGCGCGTGCGTGTGCGCGGGCGCGCCAGTATAAGCCGGCATAAACACACGGACAGGCAGGAGCGCGGCATAACGTACGACTCATTGGGAGCTTAGACGATCAGATACATTTAACGTATGCGTATAAAACACGCGCGCAGTTGGAAACTGAATTTGTTGCTTAGGTTTTATTCGCGTCGGTAGGATCGATATTTTTATGGAAATAATCGATGGTGAGCGAGACTGCGCACGCCGAGGGAGCGACGTTTTCAAGAGCTGGACGAAAGAAAGCCTGCAAGGTCCCCGTCACTTTCACGTACAGTCCAAAGAAAATGATTTCTCGGTTTAAGGGGGTTGGCGAGGAAGGGGACGAAGTTTGCAGAAGAAGAAGAAGAAGACGAAGAAGAGCAGGAGGAGGAGGAGGAGGAGTAGAGAATGTCCAAGAGGCGGGGATTAATTTTATTTCTGGCGGGGGCGGGGGGGGAGAGAAGAGTCGAAGTCGAAGATAAAAGTCCCCCGGGAAGGGCCGGATTTTCCGGATCTCCTAATTTCCAAGAAGGACCGGCCAAGCCTCTGCGGCTCCCGCTCGAATAATTAATAACGCGGCGAGAAGTGCGCGGGGCCCGCTCGGGACTCGGGGGCAGAAAATTGATACACGAACCGGCCGGATCAGATAAGTGCCGAAAAGCATTAAAGAAATTACTGGGAGCGCTGGAATAACGCAAGCGCGATAGCCAGACAAGGAGAAAGCACGGAAAGTAAGAGGGCAGACACAAAGGGCCCTTTTCGCAGACTCTCTCGTCGCCCACTCGGGGCCCGTTAATACCCATTATACCGAGATATGGTATCTCCGGCGGGCCGAGAGAGCGGGAAAAAGAGGGCCATCGAGCATCTCCTCGGCGCTGTATCTAGCGAGGGCCCACGCCGACTTTCGGCCTTTTCACCTTCCCCTTACACTTCCGCCCCGCCGACGATCCCACGAGTTGGCTCTTTATCGGGCCAGTACGAGTCGGCTTAAATGGGAAGGGGATGGGAGGGGGGAGGGGAGGGGCCCTCTGGTCTCTCCAGCTTATTTTTCACCTTCCGAGAGTACTTTCGAGAGCCTTTCCAGCCAACTCGACGCAGCCGAGAGATCGCGACTCCTTGCCCCCTCTTGCCCTCCTGCCCGCAACCGCTGCCTCTTCAATCCGACCTAACCTCTTCCGTTACATTTTTCTCTCCTCCCCTACGTTCTGCTCCTTTTGTCCTACGTGCATCATTTACGGATGCACAGCCAAAGCTTAGTATTTATTCCCTCCCCCCCCTACCCCTCCCTCTCTCCCCTCCCCCTAGTCCAAATGGTGCAACACCATTGCCGCGAGTACCACTAAAGAAGCGCTTGGACGCATCGAACGAAGGTACTATTCGACCCCTTTAATTGGTATTGGTAGCCGAAGTCTCCGTCCAATACACGACCTGACCTTCATTGATTTGAAGCAAGTCGATCCCTTACAACTGCCGACTAAAAAGAAAGCAAAAAGAAATAAAAACATGTATTAGTAGTTGTTGCTTACTGTCTCACTTATTATTTACATTATTATTTTCATTCTTATTTTATTTCATTTATCCTCATTTTATCATGCTCTTTTACATATTTGAAAAATATTGTACTTGTATCGTTTTCAGGTGATCCTATGATAACATCCTCACTGAAGGGTAAGTGACCATCGACAGTATCAGGCTTTATTATTTATTTCGTTATCTATTATTTCCTGGGACTCTCTTACCTCTTAATACATTGTTTTCTCATCATTCACTAACAACGCACAGAAAAAAAAAAAAAGAAGAAGAAAAAAAAGTACCCCCTTAAACAATATTAAGCTTCTTGAGTTTTTAAATCGTTACGCCACGACTGTTACTTTCCCCTGCCGATCAATCATCCTTATCCCAGTTTTTCGTATTTATGTTCATTATTAACGTTCAACATCGTATTTACAATTAACGACGACAACGACAACGACAACGACGACGACAACGACAACGACGACGACGACGATGACGACGACGACAACGACGACGACGACGATGACGACGACGACGAGGACGAGAACGGTGAGGTTTTGATAAGTATTCAACGTTATTTAAATTAAAATGCATTACAGGAAATGATATACTTACTTAAAACGAGTTACCGAAATGGGAACCAGGAAAGAAAGTACTAAAATATAAAATAATATGTCCTCTAATTACCGTATTTATTTCAAAAGCTCTACTACACGGACGACGATAGTATTAGATTAGTAAAGCCTTGTATTCGTGGACATTTTTATCATCGTATGCTCATACCTTTATTATTTCTTTTTTTTTTCATTTCTTATTTTTTTTCTTTTTTTTTTTTTCTTTTTAATACTAAAGAAACATTTAATAAATATAATAATACGGTGGAAGTAAAAGAAAACGAACACGTCATTAAAAAAATATTACCATGACAGTTATGAATTATAATTAGACAATTATTTTCGCTTTTAATAAAACGAAAATGTAATTAATCTATTTATAAAATGTATATGGTAATAATGGCCACATAAACTTGATAATACATTTTTCATTAAATGTGAAAGCTACACAAGGATAAAAATAAAAAAATTATATCTCATTTCGCTCACTTGTTCTTATCATTCTTTCTTACGTTTACTTTTACTTCTTGTGTTTCATTTTTCCCGCGCCATTGCTCGAGCTCATGGGCATCGGTGATTTCCACTCCGTAACCCATGGGGCTTTCCTTCGGACCTATTATCACTCTCTGCCCCCCCTCCTCCCTCCATCCTTCTCGCTCTCTCTGTGTCTCTTTCAGCGTCATTGTCTCTGTCTCTTTCAGCGTCATCGTCTCTGTCTATTTTCGCGTTATACAGAATTTTTCGCGCGTCCGGATGGTTTTAATTATTACATTCGCGCGAACCGATTTATATGGAACGTCGATACGCCAGACATTTAATTACGCGCTCTCGCAATGGGAAATGTAGATGAAAGTACAGCCGAGGCCTTTAAGCATTCCCATAAATCACTGCGGGAGCCATGAATGGGCAGTTACGCTTATTTCACTTATTTTTGATTTTCTTACAACGCTTAATCTCCCGAGCTCGGCTCTCTGCGCGCCACTCCGTACCCTCGTCGAGTTCCCTCCGCAGCCCCCGACCGCCCGGTTAAGCGCGAACTTACGAATTCACACGGCGTCGTCCATGATTTCTCCGGCTGTCCGAGGACAATCGTCGCCTACCTGCTACGTACGCAAAAGCGAAAGGATATTTATTTCAGGAGGCGAGTCGAGGAAAGGCAAATAAAAGGAGGGGAAAAATAATGGAAAGCGCATCCGTCGTACGGCGAGATACGCGCCCCGGCAAGTGTAGTACGTCCTCGCCGTAGCCACCGGTAATTTACAAGCAGAGCAGCCATTAATTATACCGAGCCGTTAATACATGTGCACGGCCCATCGGCGATCCTTCGCGTTTTAATTCATATACCTTAATATATAACACTTAATGTATCGGGTTTCTAAGCTCGGCTACCCGCGCGAGCTTTACCCATCGACGCTCCGAGGCCTCCAAAACCATCTCCGAGCGACTCTCGATACTCAAGGAAAGCCAAGTATGATTTAGAATTTACCGATCCTTTCTCCCTTTCTCTTCCGTTCCCTCTTCTTCTACTCCTTCTACTTATTCTATTTTCTAATTAATTACCTTGCTTAATGTTGCCTTAATACCATTCGATACTATAATTTAATTACTCCGGGCTCTCTAATACCAGACTCCAGGGATTTTTCAGCCGGAACCATTAACCACTATCTGGGCATTTTTCATTTTTATTCACCAAAATACCTACGCCATTAGGCGCCGAATGTATAATTACCGCAAATAATTCATCCGAACTCATCTTCGTCCCTGATAAATATTAGATGGTATTTTTTGTTGGTATTGAATAACATGTATTACTTGAGTATATATAACATATATATATATACATATGTATATTAACACGCATTAATCTTGCCTGTAGCATTGCAAAATAATCATTGATTTACTCTTAATTAGAATAGCGTACGTAAACACGAGCATGCGTTTCTTTATCTTATATTATTCTTATCAGCATTATTACTATTACTGCTACTATTACTATTACTATTACTATTACTATTACTATTACTATTACTATTATTATTTATTACTATTATTATTGTTGTTATAATGGATTTTCGTACTGAACTAAAATTATGTATAAATTGGAAGTCGTCATTGCTGACTCGACGAGGAAACAATGAAATCTAAGGCGACGGGAGGAAACCAACCGCTACTAGTCCCCCTCGCGACCCCCCCCCCCACACGCCGAGCCGCTCGTCCCACCGGCCCTGTTCGTAGACTGAAATTTATATGAGCGTAAGTACGAGAAGAGTCTGAAAAAGTACGAAACTATCCAGCAGGTTTGTTATGATAATAAATAATTATTAGAATTTCCCTGAGCTCGGTCCGTAATTAATGCCAAGAGGAATATTTTACAGCGATACTTTATCAGCCTCAAATATCTTAAGCATTCCGAGTTATTACAATTTATTTACATAATTACAAAATATTTTTCAACCCAACAACGTCGTATTTCTTTCTTTTATTTATCGCCGTTTATTGGAAATTGCAATTTTGTACTTTTTAATCCACGACGATCAGTTCCATCGGATCGGAGAAGATTTTTTTTTTTTACCTAGAACTGCGCAGCCGAATTGTGCTCGTTTAAGAAGAATAAAAGAAGCAAGAAAGATAGAAAGATAGAACGAAAGAAAGAAAAAATCTCCTGCCTCGAAATGAGTAAAAGTAAAATAAAAAATTAATCTTAGTGACGATGTTGCGTACAGTGGCTTGTTTTAATGACTTAATAGTAAATGAAAGTAAAGGATGAAAACAGGTTTAACGTTTTCTAAATAATAGAAAAAGAAGAAGAGAGAGAGAGAGAGAGAGAGAGTGGAGAGAGAAGACGGGCGGGAGGAAGAAACGTGTAATTAAATACGCCAGTAGAGACTAATTTTTAAATTAATTTTAAAATAAATTCTACTCGCATGATTATGATGGACTGTCATTTTAATAAAGAGTTAAAACGTAGCTGTCTGAATATTAAATTTCTTATATAAACCTTGGGATTTCAGTAGCTTTAGAAATTTAAAAGCATTAGTAACGAATTCGTTGCTTAGGAAATATCTGTAACGCAGATACTTGAAGGCTATATCCATTAAAAGCTAATAAATAGTCAAATTGTAGTCCGATGAATTATAAAAATAATCACATAGTTTTAAAGAGCTTTAAGCTGACAACAGAAATGTAAAGAATTTTACAAATTCAATTGAAGCGTAGGGAGTCAGAGCTCCTTTTCTCTTATTAATCGCCGTGCTGATTATTATTCTATTTAGAGCCCGGGCAGTACAGCTACAACAACAAACAATATCGATGCGTCTCGTAAAATTTCTATGAATAATGAATGCAGCCGATGAGATTTAAAGTAAAAATAGAAATTGACAAAAAGGAAAAAAGCTGCGGTTGCGAGTTAGCGATCCAAATAATCGTACATTAATCGAGAAACGCCTCCGCGGACTGCGTGGTTAAATGAGGGAGGGAGTGGGGCGGCGTAAGCAAAAAAAAAGAAGAAGAAAAAAGAAGAAGAAGAAGAAGAAGAGAGAAAAAAGAAAGCCGTACAAGAAAGAGCAGGAGGTGCCTAAAATATTAAAAAAAAGTTTTATGCAAATAGGTAGTAGGGGCAGAGGGGGAGACCTTATGACGTGACATTTTGTCTTGCCTTCAACACACGTACTCATGTTACCGGTCAATATCTGGCCGCAGACTTGTTTTTCTTCTCTCTCTCTCTCTCTCTCTCTCGTTTTACTTCACTTATGTGCATAAGAATTTTTTTTCTCCCTTTTCGTCATTCCTCGTTTTTGCCCGCTCGACGCGAGCATCAGCAGTACTAAGACAGATTATTAATTTCATCGGATCTCGATAATCGTCATACGTGAACGCGATTTAAGAATCGCTGCGACTTATGCTGCAATAAAAATTTGTCTTTCAACCGAGTCCCCGTTCCTCCTCAGTTTTCTTAATCTAGCTTCCCGACGCCGTTCTGCATATTTTTAACGTATTATTTGGTCGGGAGCGGAAGAGGATCGCGTAATGCAATCGCCCCTTCCTTGTAATAAAACGCAAAGTCCTGTTACATGTTATTACTCATGGGATGAGCAGGAACTGCATGTGACCAACTGGGCCATAGGTTGGAAGGGTAATTTTTGCATCCGCGGTTTTCGCTCACGGCAGGATGAAAGTGCGTGGGATGACGAAAATTAAAAGGAAAAATAAAGCAAAGCGTAGAGAAGGAAGAGGAAAAAGAAGAGGGAGAAGAAGGCGAAGAAAAAAACAAGTACTATAAATCTCTCTCTCTCTCTCTCTCTCTCTCTCTCTCTCTCTCTCTCTCTGTACGAATGGATACACGTGCACGGAGGATTTATATTTACGATGTGAAGGAAATGCACATTGTAATCGTTCGGATAAACAATGAATATTTATTTATGTACGAAATGAGCATGTGTGCGTGGTCGTAGACGTTGAGCCAATCTCCGTAGCTGTGGACGAAGGCGATTTGGCTTGCTTACATTAACATTGATGCTAAATTCAAGCTTAGAACTAGATTCACATAAATAACCTCTAATATTGATCCTCTAATATTGTTCGTCTATAATACTCGGCCACTTTCAACTAAAGATCTGTTTATTTTTTATACGCACGCAAATTTTTTAAAGCTGTGAGTAATTAGATCGACCGCCACAGCTGATCCATCCGCTCTCTCGTTCTCTCTCTCTCTCTCTCTCTCTCTCTCCTCTAAGTTGATAAAAAAAAACTTTTCGACCACGATTGTATTTAATTCGAAGGATCGATTTTACATGAATGACTTCATTCCGCGAAAGAGTTATACGCAAGTTATCGAGCAACCGTATCCCGGAGCTTGTAATGAAATATAGTAATGTTGCATTAAAGGTTGCACTATGTAATTCTATATCACGTAAGGATGTCATTTAAATAATATATTCACGCTGGAAATTCAATAATAAATATTTATAGGGATTTTGTATATAACATTGTTAGCCAATACTTTTGTGGCATCCCACCGCCACCGCCATCGCCACCCTCCCCGCCCCACCTCACTCTCGCTCACTCTCGCTCAGGCTCGCTTAGGCTGGCTCGTCGTAATCCTCCTATAGAAACTTATAGGATTTTACGAGCGACCGTTGCAGCTCCTCCTCGTCTGTGACGGCGAGCGTGGCCTTGCATCTCTGACGCAAAACTGACTTGTTGTGATCTACGTATTATAGATTGATATTGATACCGATCGATTAGATACAGGAGAATATAGCTTTCTTATCTCTCGGCTCTACTATCGATCGCCGCTCTATTTTCCGTCTTTTTATTTTTCCTCCTCCGCCCGTACTCTTGGTTTCCGGTCGCCGTCGAAGCGCAGGACAAGCGCGATCGAAAGTCGATCGGATCGAGAAGACAAGAGCCGCGCCGCTACGAGAAGAAAGTCACGGCTTTCGGAACGGAGGGAGCTCCACTCGAACGTTACCGGCCACATTCGTCCCTTCATTCTTAAACATTTCGCGTACTTTAAACCCCGCGTCTTATAAAACTTCAGTTTCAATTAATGCAAACGCCTTAGGTCTGCTTTACGTGACAGTACTCGTGATTGAGTACTCGAAAAAAAGCGTGATTAGCACATTAGGCACTTTAAAATCTAACCGAGATTGTTATTTTATTTCATAGATTATTTTATAGCGGCTAATATTAACGATAAAGCCAAATATACGAGGCCTTGGACGAATATTACTCTCGAGTAGGAAAGTACATTGTAAGAAACGTGTAATCTCATCGTTTCCCAAGAAATAACGAAAAACAGATAAAGAGGTAAACCGAAAGAAAAACACGTCTCTGCGAATGACAAATGTTCTCATCATTTTTCTTCGTCCTTTGCGTTCTTTAAAAGTCACAGATACGTACGGACGGTCGCGTGTGTGCGCCAAAGTATTTGCATGTAATAACGTCCGCCGGTAGTTGTTTTCCGTCTCTGGCTACTTTGCCAGGAATTGCCTCCTCGCGCGTCCTCGAGCTCGCCGACTAGAGGAAACGACCAGATACGATGGAGCTTTTCATCGCAGGCCGCCCTCTCCTCCACGTATCACCCCCCCCCCCCGACCCGATGCCCCCTACCGAAGAGGGTCTCCAGAGAGAATGAAAATCCATTTGCCTTTGGCTCGTCGTCTAAAAATAAATCCTCGTCGATATTTGTTCGGTCATTTTGTTCTTTCATAACTTTCGCGAAGCTATTCACTTTGCCGTTTCTGCTACTATGTTACATTAAAGTCACCAGACTCGCTGTCAGAGTCATCTTTGGTGAAAGAATCTTTATAAATATCATTTTATCGGCCATTAATAGAGATTTCACATTTCGTATAACCGAGCAAACGAGTGGCAGCCGAACTTTCTATGCCATACCTGTAATATTAGTTTCACTGCTCTTTACGGAACGTAATATACCGGCCGTTATCATTTTTTCTAAATTAAATTCCTTTATTTTCTAAGAAGCTCGGAGCTTCGGCAGCCCGTACCGAAGCCGGCGGATAAGCTCGACGAGAAATTTCAAAGAAACAATCACTCGAGCTCGTTAAGTCCAACGGTTTATTTATTTCCCATAAATTGCCATAATTTTATCTTATTATTCAATTGAAGAGGATACGTGTACGTGCACGTGATGCGCGTGTGCGAGCGTGCATGTGAGCAGCGGCTTGTCAATAAATTAGGCAGGATAAAGAGGAGAGAGAGAGAGAGAGAGAGGGAACGGTCGCACGGAGAGGCCACGAAAAGATAGATCATATCATTGTCTTTGAAATCATACAAGATTTCCAAAGAGTCATAAACTTGACGTATAAAGAAGGGAAGGAAGGCCGAATAAGCGTCGCGTTGTGTTGTGTCGCGTCGCGTCGTGTCATTCGAGACGAAAAGAACGTTTTTCATGACGGAAAAGAAGAATAAAAAGAAGAATAAAAAGAAGAAGAAGAAGAAGAAGAAGAAGAAGATGAAGAAAAAGCGGTTCGGTCGTCGCTTATTTTTCTTAAGAAATAAATAATTTCTCCTATTTGTTATTGAAGCCTCGGAGCTAAAAATAAATAACTTTCTATAACAAGTCTGCTGGACACAATGGCCGCGTATTGGGCAACTAACGACTTTTGCGCGGATGCGCTTTTAGCATCGGGGACGAGGCTCGGTGTCGGGAAAGCGGCGTCTGCCTGAGCGAGCAATGTAATTACGGGGATTGGACGGATCATCGGTCGCGGTATTATTACGTGCGAAGGACGTGGGAGAGGAGCAGAGGAGACGCCGGCCCCGTCTCACGGTCTTCCACGAATGTCCTTCCGACGAACGGACGTTGGGTGCATGCAACGCGCACCATCGATGGTCCAGGATGACGGATGCGTAAAGGTGAGGAAGGGCTCGTTCTTGCCGACTGGACCTGGCGTAAATATACGAATAGACGCGTAGACGAAGACGGAGGCGTATTCCCGAGATAAAGCGACCGTGGCGTCCGAGCGGAGCGACACGCGGCCGGATTACGTAATCGGCAAATAAAGAAAATCGCTCGAGTCCTCGTGAGCGGAGCTCGATGGGGCGGTGCGAGGACTCGAGCCTTATTGTGCCCAGTCATCCCTCGTCGATGTAATAAGAAGGGAAAAAGGAAAAAGAAGGATAACGGGAGGCCGGGAGAGGCTCTGGCGCTGACAGGTAGAGGAGAGCCTCTGGACAGGAGGAGCACGTCTGCGCGTCTCCACGTCTCCGCGTCTCTACGTGTCTATAAGGCGTAGCGAATGTGTCCGGTGACGTGCAAAACCCGCTGATAATGTGTATTCTCGCGTCGACGATGAGGAACGGACAATGAGGTTGTTAAAGCGTTCCGAATTGTGTTTGCCGAGGCCGTCTGCGCGTATTATTAGTCTCGTGTGCATCATTTCTGGATCCCCTTTATGCGTAGCTGCGCCTACTCTCTCTCTCTCGCTCTCTCTCTCTCTCTCTCTCTCGCTCCCTGCATTACCCCTCCGTCTCCCACTCTACGTCGAGATGTTTACACGGGCATAACCCTTTTCGGCATAGCCCTCCTTTGATTACCCGAGCAAGCGACCGAACTCACAATTTTGGAAGCTCGTTTCTTCTTCACGAACTTGGCCCAATGATTACTTGCGTTTCTTCGTCTCCTCGCGCCCTCGTCTAACACGTTTTAGACGCCGAGGAGCGGCTATTGGTCGGGAGCTTCGATTGCGCGCTTTCAGGGCAGATCGAGTCTCGTGCACGAGCTTCCATTAGTTGCAGTGCATTTTCACTAGCGCGCGGGACTCGGGAACCATTAACTCGGTTAGTCTCGATTTTCAATAGGAGGGAGGGGAGGGCGGTGGTTGCGTCCTCAGTCGGCCGTCACGTGCAACAAAGCCTGTAAAATTCGACTAAAAGCTAAAGGGAATTACAGAAGGAGTAGGATGGGGGGGAGGGGCCGATGTCCCGAGCGAGTGTCTCCGGTGTTGGCCGTGATTCACGTCGGGGGCGGGAGGGAGGTGACACCGAAGCCCCCGTCGATCGGCGCCCAATCGAAACCCGAGCCCTTTCAAGGGTGAGCCACATGGGATTATCCTGCCTTACCGACTGTACGAGACGACTACGAGGACGACGAATACTACTACGACGACGACGACGACGACGACGACGACGACGACGACGACGACGGCGAGGTCTCTTCTTCCCCCGCCCCCGACTCGAGACTTGTCTTCGCCCGCTTCCTTCTTCTCCGTTTGCCACGTAGGCGCGGGAGCTTCCCCACCCGGCTTCGTACCACCTATTCCGTGCTCGGCTTAATTTTTTTTAAGGTCTCGACCCACCCACAACCCTCGTTCTTTCCGCTTCTGTCGCTGTCGCTGCGAAAGCACACCTCCGCGCTAAGCCGCTACGGTTTCGCCCGACTACCTAATACCTGGCCCTCTTCCCTCCACCTCGACTCTCAGCCACCTTCTAGCCAACCCCTACCGTATCTATTGGATTTTTTTTTCAGACTCCCTCGACAAACCACTATCTACGAACGAATGCACCTGAGTACCGACCGGTCTCCTTAATCGGATCGTAAACGCTCTTTTCCTACGTTGTCATACAATTTCGCATCCCGCCCAGCCTCCCGACTGTTGCCACCCGTACACGTGTGGTTTTATAAAGAAAAACTTACTTGCCGATCGAACGATCCTCCAGTACGTGCCTCCTACGCTACGATACATAACTGTGCCGCATTATTTCGCCCAATGCGAAAAATGCTATTCTCTTGCTGATAACGAGCTCTCTCCCTCCCCCTACTACCTCCCCCCCATCAGCGGCTCCCACACACACACACCCGCCACCGTATCCCCTGCCCCCCCCCATCAGCGGCTCCCGACGTACGCTGCGGAATAAATCAAATTTATAAACGATCCGAGCATACGGCTTTAAAGAGATTACGTAGAAAGTGCGCCACGGCGCAGTAGAATAATAAAGATAAAGGCAAAATTTAGCGCATTGTTTATCGAA
The DNA here is from genome assembly GCA_018883505.1 of Ceratosolen fusciceps. Taxonomy (NCBI): domain Eukaryota; kingdom Metazoa; phylum Arthropoda; class Insecta; order Hymenoptera; family Agaonidae; genus Ceratosolen; species Ceratosolen fusciceps. The sequence continues at coordinate 8,050,950 of RCIC01000005.1, forward strand.
CGAGCGGATCAAAAGACAAGGATTTAATTATTTCGAAGGTCGAGCGCTCTTTGAGTTTCGGTGGCGACAGATATGAAAATAAAAATAAAAATAAAAATAAAAATAACTAAAATATGATAGCAAGGTAGCCGGTTGGTTACGTAAGGCAGAAGACTACTACTATGCCACACTAATTGCACATTATTAACTTTACTCGACTTGGCTTGTTTTCATTTTCACAAGAGCTAATTTTTGCGAATACCGAATACAATTCAAGCAGATTCGAATAAAGTATCCGAGCTGACTTTCTATAATACAAGCGCGGTTTTTCTTTTCTTCTTCCACGGGGACTCGAATGTTCTCGCTAATTTTCAGTCGCGACTCGACTGCAAAGGTGAAAGGATTGTATTTTTTTTTTTTCAACAATACGTGGCTGCCGCTCATTGTCATCCCTTTCCACGTGAACTCCAAGTGGGAAGCCCGGGAATCTCGGTTCCGCGGTCCCGACAACTCGAGCTTCGTCGTCATTATTTTTTTCTGCCTTTTCATCAGCGGTGCCGCCAATGATCTTTTAAATGCATTTAGAAATAATTAACCAGGATGCAGGTTACGCGCCTAAAGTATAAGGGGTCGGTAAAACAGGCGTCGGCGCGGTGGAGGGGTGACGGGGCGTATCGTTGGGACGATAAGGTTCCGCGGCAGGGTGGGGCCGGATGAAAAAGGAAGAGCGAGCGTCAATAAACATCGGCGGACGGGCGCCGCTCGCTCAAGATTAAATTAGAAACGTAATTTATCGGGCCCGGGTAATACATAGGAGGAGCATTTCGCATTCCGGGGATGGGCTCTCGAAAGGTATATCACGCCACGGACTCGAAGACGTAAAGCGCTTCGAGGAAAACGTTGATCAACGCGTTATGATTTCATCTCGAGTTTAGAAGCCAGACGACGGCTCGCTCTCTAACGAGTCGATGGTGATGCTGATGGTGATGGCGATGTTGATGGCGATGGCGATGGCGATGGTGATACGGGGGAGCGGTTAGATGGACGACTGAATTCTGAGACGCGTTATTTCGGTGATCGTAATGGCGACGGGAACAATGACTGCGGGCCGAAGTCCGACGACGCGTGTGGCCTCATCAGCTGCTAATTATTCGACAGAGTTATTGTACCAGACATTCTAATGCGGATAAGTTAGATCGGACGCCTTCCCCACAGCGAAGCCATCCTTTAATCGAAAGTTCCTGGCACACTCCTACACTTTACGAGCCCTCTATGCCATCCTAATACGACCTAGCCAATGCTCCCTACCCCCAACAACCTGCATTCTCGAGTCCGAACCCATGTGTACGTACGAATACAATTGATCATTGCGTACGATTACATTCGTCCGACTATTTTCCAACGAATAGAAAGAAACATTAACCACGGCTTCGATGCTTTTTTTTCCCTTCCTCTCCGAGCCTCTCGATGAAAAACATATTATTGAATAACCTATAGGAATCCCGAGGTATTTATTTTATTTATTTATACGCGCGTGTGTTATTTCATCATTTTTAATCGGCATTTTATTTTTTTATTTTTTTTTTTCTAATGCCTAGCGGTAACGAGTATTGCCATAATCTACTCTTCATCCTCGAGCTCCGACTCGAGCTCCGAGCACATTATTATCATTATCATTATTATTTTAAATAAAGTACGTAGTGGAGAGAGAGAGAGAGAGAGAGAGAGAGAGAGAGTGTGTGTGCGTGTTTGTGCGTGCGTGCGTGCGTGCGTGCGTGTGTGCCGTCGCGGCGATGCTCGTCAATAATCGTCAATAATCGTCAATATTCTTAATAAATTCATCGACGCCTTTCAACTTATCAAAATATATAAAATGCTTAATAAGCCCGTGACGATAATGGACGAGTACGACCGGAGCGGCAATTATAAATAATTCTAACGGCTCTCGGCCTTATATGCCACCGATCCCGAAGACTCCTTTCGTAACGCGAGCCTCCCCTCCCTCCTCCCCCTCCCCCAGCCCGCCCGCCCGCCCGGATTAACGAGACCAGTCTTCGCGAGGATCGCGGTTAGCCGCGTGATTGCGCAACGATCCTCCTCCGGGTAAATCGACTCGAGACTCGGAATAGAAATGACTCTTACAGTCGAATTATTCGGGTGCTGACCGAGACTCGCGAGGGCTGGCTCCAAGGTACCTCGTACCGCCCTTGTAGCGATCGTCATCGAATCCACGGAAGTCCACGAAGAGCGGCTCCGTGGCGGCCCCGGACTCGTCAAAAGCACCAAATCACTGTCCCTCGGGGGAGATGCGGGAGATCGAGGGTGAATCGTAGCGGTCGGCCGAGCTCATCTTCCCCAGTGAGGCGTAATTAAATGCGCGGTCAGGATGGTTTGGAGTGGAGTGGAGTGGAGTGGAGTGGAGTGGAATGGAGTGGGGGGGGGGCGATTAGCATGCGAGGACCGACCGATCGGTTATTATCGGCGTTGTTGGTTATTCATGGAGCGAAAGATCGTCGGGACAGGAAAGAAATGCAGGGCTTAGGGCGAGTGGACGAGTTCCTCCCGAGTTCGTGATCGCCTTACAAATCCTCGGCGGCGTTGCGGTACTCTTCCGGGTGCGGAGGCCTCGAAAGGGACATAAAAGTCTCGGCGGATCGGCCGGGAGAGCTCCTGACCTCCTTTACGCCTCTCTCGAGGCCTCCCGAAATTGAAAGTGTGTCGTCGGCGACCGAGCGCGGGAACTCGCGCGCCTCCGACTCCTCGACTTCCTACGCGGGAAACGCCTCCGTCTCAACGACGTGTCTGACCCATCGCTGCACCCTCCCCCCACCCTTTCCAACCCCAATAACCAGTACTAGCCGGGGATAGGGCTTCTTCTTTTGCGACCCTTGGCCGGTGCTTTCTCTTCTCGCTACCGCCTTTGAAAACTCATTTCTGCAGGCTTAAACGTGGCAGGATCATTATTGCGGGGCGGCAATCACAGCGACGAGGACTTTTACCTTATTATTACGTTAATATTCAGCCCAACTCTTTGGATGAGACCTGTTATTTCCGATTCGTCGTCGGCGAGGGGTTGGGGGGGTTAGAAAATGATCGAAGGCCGTGTTTTCGATTGAAATCAAACGACTGGAATTGGGATCCTGGCGAAGCTCCGGCCCCCTTTTGCCCCTCGTCCCATTCGTATTTAATACAACGACCGGCTGACGGATACGTGTGATCCTCGACTGCGCGAACGTCACGATTTTCGCGACGATTACGACAATCTCCTTCTTTATTTGTCGCCTTTGTGAATTAGCTCCTCCTCACTCCACCGCCACTACCATCCCCCATCCCCTCACGGTCTATCCTCAAGAACCGTATGGTATCGAGATCCGAATTGTAGCCGTCCTTCCCTCCCTCCTCGACTTTTCTCTTCGTCATCGCGACGACTTACGGGGCAGAGTGGCAGACGACAATGACTTAATAACGCTTTACAGAAAGGAGGAAATGGCATACCGCATTCGGTTGCTCGGCAGTTAGTAGGCCTCGCCTACTGACTAAACGTACCTGCGGCTCTCCTTCCCATTCGAAATCCCCAGCCTCAGCCACCAAACGAAGAAAGTTATTTTTATATCTCCGTAGGTCGTATACTCGCTTTTATCATAACGAAACTGCTGAAACGAAAGTAAAATTTTTCTCTTTATGCTAATTAAGATGAAATCCAATGGTTTTATTAATGATCGCGAGCCGGACGCGCGGACATTATATTCCGTAGTAATTCGGGACAAATAAAAGTGAAAACTTATTTATTAACGATATCGATACGTATTTATTATCTGCGCCTGCGTTGTAAACGAAGCCCACCAGACTTGCCTAACGCATTATAATGCCGAGGATTCGTTAAATTAAAAAGAGACGAGGAGAAAAGGGAGGAGTTGCGTTCACTTGACTAACTGTTGATTCGAGCCGGGAGAATTCAGTTTCTCGAAATCTCGACTCCGATCCGCTGTGATTTCGATATTTCCATGTCGGAATATATATCCCGACAGAATGCGCTGGCCCAGTATCCGGGAAAAGCTCGCGTCGAGGGAAGCTCGCGTCGAGATTTTACTGCCAGGTCCCTTTGAAAAGACCGACGCGTGCTCGGACTTTATGATTTCGCGCGATTAATCGCGTGGATTAATCGTCGTACCCTCCTGGGGAGACCGTAGCCGACGTGACTGCTCCCTCACTCCCCCCCCCCATCACCCCTTAGACCCTCGTGTGCTAATTATTATTACAAGTAAAGGAGGTGTGCGAAAAAAAAAATGAAAGAGGGTAAGACATCTCCTCGGACAACTGATCCAGAATAAATCACGAAGCTTACCCGCGGCGGTGACTTTCTCTTCCCCACTAGGACGTCGGGCGGCTGGCCCGGGAATTTCCAGAAAGCGGCACCGGAGGCTCCATTCGCGATCCGCCGAAAACTCGTCCTTCCCGGCGGCCGAGCCGATGACGGCCGCGTCTTTTCTTCCTCGACGGTCCCGGTAGCGGTCGCGCTTTCTCGCGACCTCGAGGGCCCCCCGACAAAAAGACGCCCGGGCGACTCGCTCGGCTCTTCGGCCACCACGGCAGCTGCCTCGACCGTCCAATAGAGAGCCCGCGGTACCGCCCTCTCTTCCCTTCGTTCTTCGTGTTTTTCGGTACTTTGATTCCAATGTCATGGCGCACCGGCCATGTCGCCTTCTTCACTTTTATTAGAAAGCTCGACAACAGGACCGGCAGCTCTCTTGGCTCCTTAGCCTCTATAGAAAGAAAGAAAGAAAGAAAGAGGAAAAAGCCAAAATATTTTATGGGGGCGGAGGGGGAGGGGGAAGTGAGAGAATGAGTGAGAGAGAGAGAGAGAGAGAGAGAGAGAGAGTGAGGAAATCAACGAAATCCAGCTGCTCGTTACGTCGTTGGACCACCACCGCGTATCAATGCATGAATAATTTATGTCCGCCGCGGTCGAAATTTGTTTTTAAAAGTAATAAATTATCGAGGATCTGTTACGATGCATAAAAAAACTTCCGCCGGCGGCACCGTCGTCGTCGCCGCCACCGCCACCGCCACCGCCACTGCTGCTGCTGCTGCTGCTTTGCTACTGCTACTGCTGCACCGTTATTACAAAAAGTCGTTGCAAATTTTTACAAACCCTAATTACCGGCCATCTTCTTCTGATACAGAGGCCCGCTCTAGCTCAAAAAACACGCGTGATTTCGTTTCTTCCGTCAGCTTTTTTTTCTTTTATTTTTTTTTTCCCTCGCCTCCACTCCCTATTTCTTTCGTTTCTTCAGTGACGCGGCCGTGAAAAGAGTTTCTCTCGGACCCAGCCCTACGGACAGAAAAATGCGGACCGCGCGAGGAGGGCATAAAAGTGAGATTTTCGGCGAGTTGACAGGGGAAAAAGAGTGTTCCACGGCCTTTACGGAAGTTGGGCAACCGCGAGGACGGGAGAACCGTGAGGAGTAGGAGGAGGAGGAGGAGGAGGAGGAGGAGGAGGACGACGACGACGACGACGACGAGAGAAAGAGAAAGGCTCTTGTGAAAGACGAAAGGGGAGAGAGAGAGAGAGAGAGAGAGAGAACGACAAGGAGAAAGGGACGCAGAAAGATCCGGACCAACAAAACTCGAGGAACCACTTTCGGCGACTTTCTCCTCTCGCCAAGTGAAATGTGTTCCTTCTCCCCGTCTCGCTCTTTTTATTCCTTATCTTCTTTCTCTTTACGTCACTTCTTTTCTTCTTTTATATATATGTGTATATATATATATATATATATACACATACATACATGCATGCATACGTACATAGGCATACGTATATGCATATGTATATATAAATATACGTGTGGTAGAGGGGGCTCGGGAGCGCGCGGCCACGCACGCACGCACTACATGTACCACCTTAGCACATGTGCCGGCACGTCCTCCTTTACGTCCAAGGGACACGGGGATTTTCGTTTCGCTTACGCGGCCAAGATCGAGGTCAAGATTTTTCGTACGTCCCCGCGGAGTCAATTTCTCAAAGATCATTCAACGATAGCTTTACGTAATTGCTTTTTCATAAAGCAGCGCGATAAGTAGCATGAGAGTGGCTTTCCTCGGGAGCATAATACTAGAGCCCCTTATCCGAAGAATCCGGCTAATCCCCCTGCTGGATATCGATAGAAATTGACTTCTGCAGCCGTCACGACGAGCGTCATTCTCGTTCGATTCCACGGCTACGTTTGTTGTAGCGGTGCCGCGCTCGATCATTAGCCGCCGTTCCGATCAATTCTGCCACACCTCTTATCTGTACAATGCCAAAGCCAACGTATTATCGGGACTAATAGCGTCGATTCTTTACTAAAAGCTAATTTCACGGCGCGTTATAAAATTGACGGCACTAACCCGTGCTCGTTAATAATGTAAACGCGTTTATACCCCCGCCCCCCCCCTTGCCCCTGCCCCAACGACGCCCAACAACGCCCAACAACGCCCGCCAATCAAACGGATATTAAAATTGGTACAATGTACGTGTCCGTGGCTTATCTGCGTGCGTTTACGAAGAAGCCGCGATTCTGAGCTTTATTATACAATACTTTAGGTTGCGCGGGGATGGAAAAATGTAATTGAAATTAAATCATAGTTTAATGCTTTCGGATGAGCTCGGGACTCGGAGTCCTGAGCGATTATGATTGACTGAACAGCGACACCTTATAATTTTCTGAATAATTAGTCCGCCGTCGACTATTTATAACTGAATTAAGATAATTTATTTATAATTTATATAGTTTTTATTGCGCTTACGCAACCTCATCATCGCTCGGCAGCGAAAACTCTTGGCTTCTGAGCGCTAGTAGGATTGCATTTTATTACAACTTATGTTTATCTTCAAACGGTATAAAATAACTAATTGACATACACAAGCAGCCGGACACATCTACTATGCATTATAACTTATATATTCATTATAGGCAATACCAGCCGACTCTGGCTTTCCTAACAAAATGAAACGAACTTCATATATTAATTAATATGTAAAAATTAAGATAATAATATTCCCCTTTATATAATAAATAATAATAAGGAGTAATAAAAATTACAGAAAAAAAAAACAAAAAAATAAATAAATAAATAAATAAATAAAAAAACAAACAAACTTACGTGCAATAAATTACGTAAAAAAGCATTATGAGGTTAATTTTTTTTTTCGCATGATTTATTCGTGAGACCGTTCTCCTACAATATTTATCATACGAAGAGAGAATACGGCCGAAATATCGAGGTAAAATATCCAATAAATCACGGAAAAATCATAAGTTTTTTCCTTCTTCTTCATCTATTTTTTTTTTTTTTTTTTTTTTGTTGCAAAATTTAACAAGCGACGTAATTGTAATTCCGCGATAATACAAGCGAAGCGACACGTCCCCCGAATTTATTCCCCGCTTTTATTTTTTCTACTCTCGAAGGATCGATTTTTAAAAGGCCGACCAAGGATGTCAGGTATATTGTGCCTTTTAATAAAATTCTATTTGCACGAGCCTCTTTAATTGTTGAATAATCGTCGAGCTATGTACGTGTGCGGCCGGGAGCTCCCGAGCCGCGTAGCGAGGTTCAACAGGTTGCAGCCGCATTCTTCCTATATTTTTGAGGTGCATTCAAGTCTCTTTCGCTCCGGCAGTCGAAATCGCCGCCCTCCCACGTCCCTAGCAGTTCGCGTTGCAGTACCGATTGCTCTCGTTACGCATTGTCTTAGACCGTAATCGAGAAGAATTCATAGGCCATTTTCCCTTTATTCGTAAAGTCCTTTGACTTTCATCTTTTAGCTTTCGGCAGAATTTCATTCACGTTAGTTATAAAAACTTGACGCGACTCAACGATCAATGATATTTATCTACGAACGCAAGAGACGTAACGTAAGTAATTGATTCTATTTAGGATATAAGCGCAGAGTCTCGCAAATTATTCTTAGGTTTTGAGGTCGCATTTTAAAGGGATTAAGGTCTTTGCGTAAAATCACGTAACGCAGTAAACGTTGCGCGTTACGTATGCATTTCATAAAATACATCCAAGAGCTTTTAAATCTGCGAAAATTTTTACTCTACTCTCTAGATAAAAATTTCCATTACTCGTGTTTGCGTAAGACTCTCAGTCAAACTGTATTTATCTATATCACAAGATTGATGATTACACTTAATAAATTGCAAATCCATTTATCTATTCACGTTTAAACATTCTTATTAATTATCGGCTAATTAACAAATTGATTTCATATACTCAATCGAGCTCATAATTTCATGTATAATATGTACTTTATCTTATTGTTATGATTTTATAATTATATATGTAATTTACGTATATATGTGTTGTATAGACACGTGCGCATGCGTTCAATGGCAAATACATGTCTGCGCTTAAATTCTATCCTACAGATACTTTATTTTTGTCGTATGAATTAATATTGGGACGGAATCAATATTACGGTATTAGGTAATTCGAGCAAGTTTAAGGCTCGGTTCCTTACATTAATTTTATTAAGCATATTGACTTTTGTAAGACAAAACATATGGATAAAGAATAGTTTCTAAAGCAATTAATATTCCCTCATTGAATTTATAAATACAGCTCACGTACTTAAATTAAAAAGATGGTCACATATATTGATCATGTGTGTTTAAAATACTAAATTCCTCGTCGTTTTAAAGAAAAAAGGAAGAAGAAAAAATTATACAGAGCAATCAATTTTAATTGTGAAAAATGATAATGTAACGAAAACTTATCACATCTTGTGATGCATTTAATTTTAACTAAGTATACAAGTGGATTCAGTCATAATAAGGCATTAAGTCGAAGAAATAAATTCAAATAAAATGAATAAAAGATTAATAAGGCAGAAATTATAATCGAGGCAACATGTGTAGTGCGCTGAGGTATCTGTTGCATTAATTCGCTCGTTCCAGTTGGGAAAGAAGGTTAGTGAAAAAATATATAAATGTTTCTTGTTCCTCGCGAGGCTCGGGTTTACAAAAAGACATTTCCAATCGGAATTTTAATTTCCACATGAATTTTCGTAACACATCATTAGGAGCTCAAGATTAATTTCCTTCTGTGAAATTCATAATTGAAAATGCAATCAAAGATTTTACATTCGGTGGTACATTGCAAATCGAATACAGCCACAGTTGGTGATCCTAGTGACCCTTTGTGAACGTAGTGACGTGGAGAAGGTCCTAGAGTAAGAGCGAGAAGAGTAAGTCAGTAAGTAAGTAAGTAAGTAAGTAAGCTGAGCCATGAAAATACTTATTGAATCAGTGAGATCGGTTATATCGACGGCCGATTTGAGAACTTATAACGGATTTTTTGCATAAAACGTCGCTGCAGCTAAACCTAAACGATGAGTGCAATCTTTTACTTAATTTTTAGAGGCCATAAAGGTGACAGTTGTAAATTTAGAAGAAGAAAAAAGGAAAAAGGAAGAAAAAAAAAGAGAGAGAAATAGAAGAAGAAGCAGCAGCAGCAGCAGCAGCAGCATAAAGTTTAAAATTATAGTTGGGCATAAAGTTAAATAATTTATGTTTAAAGATAGGACGTTAAGGCCTGTTTGGCTTAAATTTAGATTCGCGCGGCCTCGAACATCCGACTCCCACTTGTTTAGTCCTCCGCGCTGCATTGACATTTTTTACGAACACCTCGTGCCGTTTTCGTATTCCCTGGGATTTAATAATCTTAGCACGCGAACGCAATGTCGTATTGAGAGTGCCGCGCGATGGTTCCGAACGGGACCACGAGACTTGACTTTTCTCATTCGATTTCCGATCCCTCGCCGCCTCCCCCACTCCCCCCCTCTCTCTTTCTCTCTCTCTCTCTCTCTCTCTCTCTAACGAAGGCCTTTGTTAAGAATAGACTTCACGCGACCCGTGCGAATGTTGGTCTTCTCACACCTCTATCTTATAATGCCGAGGGATGGTCGAACAAAGTCTCGAAAGGATGTAGAGGCACTCGTGGATGCTTCGGCCTCGCTATCGCGTGGAAGCTCGTCGCCGCAGCGGAAGCTCTTCCGGCCGATCGACCGGACTCAGCCGCCGATGCGACGAGATACTCTCGCTCACCCATACGGACTCGCGGCCCACCTGTCCCTCTCTATCATAACGTGTAAAGAACGCGGAAGAGACGCGCTCTCGCGCCTTATACGACGTCGACCGCGAGGACGACCGCGAGGACGACCGCGACGACGACCGCGACGACGACCGCGACGACGTTCTACTTACTTCTTCTGTCGTCCACCCGGGTCGAAAAGCCGCTTATCGGTCCGTGTACTCGTCACTAGATTCAACAGATTTTCGAATCCTCGCCACGTAGCCTCAATCTCGGATGTACGCTATAGCTACTTCGTGTACGAACACTAATACACACACACACACACACATGCGCGCTGTTCTTTTTCTATCCGTTTACATGTAGGCGAGCGTAAACGTCGTCGATTCGTTAGATCTTTTATTAATTGTTTACATTCGGAATTATTCACTCGCTACTTAGACCTTCGTCTTGGAGAGCGAACCCATTGAGAACAAATGCTCCTGTCAGGAAGCACCGTAGCAAATGACCCAGTGAGAATTTATAGTAAGACCCGGGAATTTATAGTAAATTTATAGTGAATTTCTAGTAAATAGGACTGTAATCTCGTGGCCGCAGCTCTGAATACGCTGCTTTGAATAATAACGCAACTCAACAATGTGGATAACCGCCATTTGTATAATCCAAATACGATATCTGTAATTGTAGGTTAGTTAAGTCGTTGGCAATTTACATAAATAAATAGCAGAGGTATTTTTACGTTTCAATGAGAATCGTTTAATGATTGACGATCGGCATATTAGGTCGGCCGGTGAAAGTTCCCCCTCCCCCTGCCACTACACGTTTCTTTTAATGTCCAATTGATCTTACGAGGCGGCGTCTCTCCTCCCCAATTGTCTTCTAACGACAATTGCTAAAGTTGGCCCACTAGTTTGCCGCTCCGAGAGCAAGTCGAATGACTGGCGAGCGCCATTTTCAGTCATTTTGAGTACAAAGAGCGCGGAGAGGAATCGCGCGGAGACCGTTTAATCCATAGCAACGACATGGCATTATGATGTTAAGTACCGTTATAGAATTAATGACTCTATAACGTTACGATTGATCAGGATTTCTTGCGCTTCGATCGTTAAATCGAGTACACGTGTAAGCCTACATTACCTATACTGCCGTTAGAGCATACAATAATTACAATATTGCTTCTATGAATTTGTTAAGTTTAATCATAGAGCGACGCTGACCAACATTAACTACATCAATTGAAATAAAAAGTAATCGGGAATGCGAAGGATCGTAAATCAATTAATCCTATTTATTAATACATAATTTATTTCAACAGGAATTCCAAACATTTTACAAGCACATCCTGGTACAAAGACTATTTCTATCTATACGATAAATATATCTCTTTGTAGCTCTTATTCTCACTATTTACCTATTATTTGTTATTTAAAAAGATTTCTAAAGCAACGATACAATATCGTACAAGTACAAAACGTGCATGATATTGTCTACCCCTTCATTATACAGCAAATGCTACTTGATTTCATTTACATGCGATATCTCATAGAGATCTACATGCTGTAATGAAAATAATGAGACTACGCATTAAGCGTTTATTTAGACTTTAAAATGAAAATTGCTTAATCGAATAAAACGTGTTATTGGGTATCGGAATGCCGACTCCGATACTAATGAATATAAAGAAGAGTATTTACTGACCATTGTAGGGAAATCTATCGGTGGTATTTCATTATCCTTGGACGACGGGAACAAGAAGGAAATGCGGACGCGGAGATAGCTTTACACTTTTTTTACGTATTATCTCATAAGGAGATAGCCGGTGTACATTTATGGAGAATCGGAGGTAGAGGATTCGAAAGAGAGAGTGAGCGAGAGGGAAGAAAAGCTAATCAATGGAGGCGGACAGCCTGCCGCCAGTAGAAAGAGAAACCAGTCGTCGTCGTCGTCGTCGTCGTGTCTTTCGTTTCTCGCTCCTTATCTACTCCTCGACGTTCCTCGACGTTCCTCGACGCTCTTCGACGCTCCCCGACGCTCCTCGTCGTCGTCGTCGTCTTTCTCCCTCCCGCCCCTGCCCCATACCCCCTCCCCGAATACCCGACCGACCGCCATCACCTCCTCGCGGACGGCCCGGCCCGGCCCGGCCCGAGACTTCGGCCCACTCCGAGCACTAGAACGCTCGGCTTTCAGGCTTTCCGATTCCCGACGTACAACTTCCGCCTCTCTCCCACCTCTCGCGATACTCGCCGCTGCCACTCCGCCGCCTCCCTCGCACCGTCGCCCTCCCCCTCGGCGGCATCGAGCTCGCGGCCTCGCCCCCTCCACCGGGTGGCCTTCCGGCGCCCAGCGCCTGGGCACCAATAGGACGCCCCGTCACCCTCTCCGCCGGCTCGGAGCGACTTCCCGCAGTCCCCACCTACGGTGCCGGTGGCAACGTGTGCGCGGCACTCGAGGCGCGCGCGCGCTTTTTGACAGTCGTCGCGACGACGTGCTCGGGCGTGCGTCACGTGTGAGCCAAGAGCAGCACTAGCAGTAGCCGCAGCCGTAACAGTAGCCGCAGCAGCAGCGAGAGCAGCTTTAACGCTATTTGCAAGAGCGGTATAGGCAACAGCAGCTCGTCTCCTGGCCATCCTTGCCACGTGCCGGAACGTACCTTTAACGAGACCCCCCGCCCACCACCCCCGACTACCAGTTTATTACTTAAACTTGTATTCCGGCTCGTGTACGTGAATCTTGAGTGTGAGATCAGCTGGATCCGGGCTTGACATTATAATGATAGGGACGTCGACGGGGCTGCTGACGACCTCGACGACGGCCACCATCATCATGACGGTGCTCCTCATGACGACTATCATGGTGTGGATATGATTGACGAGTGTGACTGGTTCAGCGAGCTTAGTGCTGCAAAAACACTCCCCGGATACAAATAATTCAACGTGTTCAAAACTGTGAAACTACCAACTCTCTTTTGGTCTCTCTCTCTCTCTCTCTCTCTCTCTATCTATCTCTCTCTCTCCCTCCCTCCCTCCCTCCCTCTCTATCGATTTCTCTCTCTCGCTCTCTCTCTCTCTTTTCTCTCTCTCTCGCTCTCCCCATCTTTTTCGTTCTATTCCTCTCTCTATCTCTATCTCTGTCTCTATCTTCCTCTCTCCCCTTATTTCCCTCCGTGGCTCTTATCTACTTAAACGTCATCGGGCAGCCTCTCTCCTTCTCTCTCCCTTACTGATCTATTTGATCTATAGATCCGGACCCCTACCTATCACCCACGAACAACCTGTGGCTCTCAGTGTTTGTGCGCGACATAACTTTGACAAATAACAATAGGAATATCGGAGCACGAGGAGGAGGAGGGGGGAATCGGCCCCGAGGCGGAGGAGCGAACAGTGGCGATCGGATGTGCCGGGTCCGCTGACAAAGGGCCGAGCGCACCGCACGCGAGTTTTAAGTGACCGTAACGCGAAGTCGAGGGGATAGTACAACCGATCAAGAAGGTCCCTCCTCGAACTCGTTACTGGCCAAGTTGAGGCCAAGGGTGGAAAGAGGTCCTCCAGCCGTCCTCATTAAATGACGCGCTGAGTCCTTGGACGGCCTTCACACCCCTCTCAGTCAAAAGATCGAACAGCCATCCTCAGCCTTCAGGGTAAGCCGAGCCCAGGCTCGAGGATGGAGTATCAGCAGCTGGTGCCTGCCCCCGTGCCCGGGTCGATCCTCCACCCGTCCCATCATCCCCAGCAATCGGGCGCCGCGCCAGTCCCGCCCCATCCCCATGGTGTCGTCGCACCGGCCCACGCGGCCCAACAACAGCAGCAACAGCAGCAGCAGCAACAGCATCAGCAACCAATGCCTCCGACGACCCATACCCATCAGATTCACGTGCCCTTGCCCTCCCTTCACGAGGACAGCGCCAGCAGCAGGTGGACTCAGTACCAGCACCTCTGGCGCCAGCACCACGTTTACATGAACGGTAAAGATCCCGCTAAGACCTCCCCCCGGACCATATCTCGACTTTTCTCTCTCTCTCTCTCTCTCTCTCTCTCTCTGGCTCTATCTCTCTCAACCCCCGTCCCCCCCCTGTCACTCTCTCGAAGTCGGAATTTAACGTCGATGCATTGAGAGCTTTAATGGCAATGAAACACTCGAGTTTCAAAGGCTCGGATCCTTTGAATGGCGCTGACAACACCTTCTGACGTTTGTCCCTCACCTACTTGTATGCTTTTCTCACTTGAAAGCACGAGTCCTGTCGAATAAATAACAACGAGCGATCGTACAGCCGAGCCGATGAACAGCTGCCAACGACAACAGCACCAACAGCAACAACAACAGCAGCAATAACAGCAGCAGCAACAACGACTACGACTACGACTACGACTACGACTACGACTACGACGACGATGACGATGACAACGATAAGAATAATAATAGCGGTGATGAGATTGAGGCTCCTTTCCTTTAGAGGGACTTTTCCTTTCGAGCTCGTCGAGCCTTCGGTCATTACTCGTCGCGGAGAAGAGGCTCAGTTTTCACTTTTGTCCTCTCGCCTCGAGTCTTGCATAATGTAACGCAGCTCGCGGGGCTCGCGCGCACACTTGTTCCGCCTCGCCTCGACAAAACGGCACATCTCGTCATTTATTTATGTTAATCGCAAGGCTCCGGCACGTGGTCAGCCTTCGAGAAAGGGAGCGCACAATCCTCCAAAGTACTCGCTACCTCCTCCACTACGCACGCACACAAGCCTCCCTCCTCGTCTTCTCTCCCTCCCCACCCCACCCCCCTACTTCTTCATCATCATCTTTATCTTCTTCTTCTTCTTCTTCTTCTTCTGCTTCTTCTGCTTCTTCTTCTGCTTCTTCGCGCTACTTTGCCTTTTTCTATAAGGAATATTATAAGGCGTCACGTGCTCCTTTAAGCGACCGACCATTTAGCCGAGCGACTTTGCTCCTCTCACCCCAATAACCTACGGTCTACCGGTAAAAACAGCCGCGACTCGCTTGAAACGACTAAACGAAATGAAAAGCGCAGGAAGCGGGTCGTTTAGCCGCCCTCGAACTGCATAACTCAATATTTGTTTACTCTCGCTTCTCATCCGCTCCGGCGAGTCTCGTGGACTCCCTCCCAACCCTCCCCCACCCATCCCTCCCTCCCTCACCCACTCCCCGCCCCAATAACCTTCCGCCCGTTGATAATTATCGATCCTCGAGAAGTTGGATGGACAGGTTCGGCCTCGTTAACGTATTCCGCGTTAGAGGACCCGCGAGGGCCAACAAAGCGCGGTGCTAATTAAACATACGTAACCTATAGTTTTTCCCAGAGGAAGGAACGCTCGTCTCACTCGAGACTCTCTTACTTTTGAGGAGCCATTAGTCATTAGCGCTCCCAAGTGCTAAATGCTCAAATATTCAGGATCACTTGCTCCGAAAGCCTATCTAATGGCTGATCATTCGGTCTCTTATTATTATTATTATTATTATTATTATTATTATTATTATTATTATTATTATTATTATTATTATTATCTGACAAGGACGAATGGCTACGGGACCCCACCCCCCTCCTCTTATTTCTGCGCAAGGTCTATCAGACCGGATCGGGCGTCCGTCTCGTTGTAACAGCGCCTCGTTGTAAGTGGCCGACTGCCCGTTATACCTGAGAGAGCCGGCACTGGGCTCTGCCGAGCATTCCGCCGACTCAAGAAGACGTCATGTTTTTTCGAGAGGAGAGCAAACAGTAATCTATAGAGGATCGACCGTCGCGCTGATTACTAAATTTATAAATTGTTCGAGCCACGCATACGTATGCGTATATACAATACATCGCGTGTAATTACACACGTCCGGGTTTATAAAATACCACACGTAGTAATCTATTATTTATTTGTCACCTATCAGCTCGATGACCTATCTTAATAATGTATCTCACGTTCGTTATCGACTAGCGTGTTCGCCAAATTCGAAATTACTGCTAATTTACGGGTCTCGAGACATGCACCCGATAAATCGACATTTGATACCGGGGAAGCGAGGCGAGGCGAGGCGAGGCGAGGCGAGGCGAGGCGAGCGAGCCGAAGGCGAATTACTTCATCGCAAATAACTCCTTAAAACTCTTTGATTTTATTAATTCGGCCTTCCTCGGCCGGCCTTCCCCGCCACTCGTCCCCCACTCGTCGTGGGAGTACGAGTAATGAAATAAAAGTCATCGAAGCCTCGCCAGTCTCATCAATGTGACGATACTGATAGTGCGAGGAGGTCGCGAGCGCCCGATTGCAAAATTCCTTATCAAACTAGAAGTCGCCGCTGTTGCGTTAGGATAATAACGGGGCTCTGATAAGGTCGCTTCGAGCGCGATGCGAGGTAAACAACTCGACGAATTTCGGATAGAGCGATCCTTGATCTTCGATCCGATCGTCGGCCGAGTGCACGTGACTCGCGCGCTTCCCACTCGCTCGCTTCCCACTCGCGCTTTTCCATGCAGATCGAGCGAGCGAGGCTCCGATCTTTCCTAGTCGTCATATAGGAGCCGGCTCTGGAGGAGAAGGAGGAGGAGGATGGGGGGGGGTGAGAGAGGAGCGAGCAAATAATTCGTTTTATTTATTAGCAGCCGACGGATGGCAGTCGTTCCTCTTATCGGCAACGATTACATTCAACTTTCTCCCCCGAGCCCGAGGATACGGATTAAGATCCATTTCTTCTCAGCACGTCCACGGAGATTATGCGGCTCTAAACAAAAGCGCCTGAGCGTCTCTCTCGCAAATAATACATTGATAATCGCTTACGTAAAAATGTAACACTTTATCTCGCACGGCCGTTAAATTACACCGTTAAACACGTATTCATTCATTGTAAAATGGAATGCACGGTGATTTCTTATGTTTTGTAACGATATTAATATTACATTATCTGGCCATGCTTAAGTCAATGTCAATTATCGCGTCCGTTGTTATACAGAAACGGGAATTTTATCTTAACTCTCGCCGTTGCATAAAGAGAGAGAGAGAGAGAGAGAGAGAGAGAGAGAGAGAGAAACGACGTCTCGGCCTTTATTATTACAGATTAATTAAGATCTGACATGGTCTCTCTCTCTCTCTCTCTCTCTCTCTCTCTCTATTCGATTTTAATAGTACGTAGTCACCTGCATATCATCGAGCCTCGATCGTTTAATCCTAGCCAAAGACAAAGAAGGGAATGAAAAAAGAAAAAGAAAAAAAAGAGTAATAGGAGGATGAGGACGTGGATGAGGAGTAGGAGGAGGAGGTTCGAGTGCGAGACTTCGATTGATTGTGGGATCAAGTGACTTAACTCCGTTAGCCTCGTGCACTACTCGATGCTCTCGTTCCTCTCTTTATCATTCGTTCTCGTCCGCGTACGTAAGCCCAAGCACCGACACACGCACGCGTACGTCTGCTCTGCCCCTACCCTCCCGGCCTCGCTGTACTCTATATAGTTTGGCCTAACGCGACTAGCATGACACATATCTGGAGCATCAGAGTGGCTCAACGAACTCCTTTTCGACGCTCTCGTCACCGTCACGACGAGATGACGAGGATGACGAGGCCAGGGCAAGATGCTGCGCTTTAACGCTACCGATCCCACTCCGCATCCACTACGTATTTCCTCCCATTGCGTTTCGTCGTTCCACGCGTCTCCCTCCCCCTCCCCCCACCCAATAACCCCCTTCGCGGCCAATATCGCCGTCATTATTTAAACAGGTTGATTTCCCTTCGTACCCCCCTCAACCACAGTCGGGGCCACGACCATATGCTCGTTAAACGCGGGATTATTCTCAAAATAATCGTCTTGCCGGGCGAGGGAATTAACATTCGCGATAATTATGTGAAACGATAATGCGATAAGCTAACGGCATAATTTACATCGGCCGTCGAGCTTTCATTTAGTTATAATACTACTATTGTTTCCTTTAAACTTCTATTGAAATGACTTGTGTCGGTAGAAGGCTCGTTGAATCGTCGTAGCCACGATTCCATGGGTCGTTTTAAATTTCACTTGCTTCATTATTAACGAGGATTTTAGAAATATCCGAGAGCGCTCGCTCTCTTGTCACGACGTCTTATTTCATCTTATTTCAGTCGTATCCCCCCCCCCCGAGCTCATAATGATTCCTATTATTTTACATGAAGCCATGAAGGTCCATGTGCGAGGAGGTTATTGGGGAAAATAATTTCACCGATTCTGTCAAATCCCTTGATAATTCCACGTCTTGGGCAGCATTACAATCACGCCAGTCTCGATAATTTCATTCGTAGCCGTTTTTAAGGTCCGTTCGTGTACGGCATTCGGGAAGAAGTAAAGCCATTCCGTGGAATAATTAAAACCCGAGGCGTTGGAATATTCATTGCTTATTAGGGAAATATTATTAATTAAATTCCTCCTTCGCTTAGCACGCGCGCATTTATTATTTTATTTAAAAAAACCATAAGCTGGCTGGCTTAGCGAGAAAATTTATTTCTCCCAAGTAAGCGAAACTTTCATTTACCTTACGAGCCGCTAATATTTTCCTATTCCCGATTCCTATTCTCCCATTCAAAAAATGTTGAATAAAAACAACATTCGTAGTCGCAGACGGATTTTTTTTTTCTTTTCATTTTTTTTTTTTTTTTTTTTTTTTTTTTCTCAATAAAAAACAAAAAAAAAAAAAGTAAATAAACTAGTTTTGCAAAACATTATTTGAGTCGTGAATACATTAGCGCACGTGAGCATTGAGCTGAAAACGAATAAATTTCATGATAAAGTTTCTAAAATAATCTATAACTATTAATTAAATTTAACAATTTACTGGGCCCGCATTCTTATTATTAACGTTAATTAATTTCAAAAATTAATTAATAGAAAGTTGCGCACTTTGCGTTATCAGGTTAAAAAAAAAAAAAAAAGAAGCAATTTTATGTTACTATCTGTCTAAGCTTATGTTTTGTTAATAAAGTTCCATTGTTTTCTTGTGCGCGAGCTTATAAATATTTATACTAATTTAATCTGTACGAGTGAGTCTGCATTTACTTGAAAATCAGGTAATATAAATATGTATACGAAGATCGACTAATAATGTCCGGATTAATTTATTTAAATAGTTATAAACATGTAAATAGGCGATTAATTCCAATTGTAGTCTCCGATCATACGGCTTTGGCGTAACTCGCTTTCGAAAATATAACAAATCGAAAATTAATGGGCATTATATAAAGAAAGGCCCATAGACTTCAGTCGGAGCTTTTAGATATTCAATTTGACTTTATTAATAATTTCGTTGACTCTGCGACTTAACGGCTGAAAATAGCGTCGTTGCTTTTAAATTAAATTGCTTGAAGTAGTAGATAATGTATTGCATTTGTATTTTTATGTATCCGCGCCAATACATGTTGTGATGTAAAAATATCAAAGATTATTTATCGGAGAATTGAGCTAATGTAAACAGAGTCTCCATTAAATTTAGTAACAATAAAAATAATATGGATTTTTAAATAGTGTCCGATTAATCGATGAATCGAAGGAATCTTATGATAAACTTTAAATTCTGCTTATACGTGAGACTGTAGCTGTGAGAGTGAGCTGGAAAGTCAGACAATGCCAGTCAAATGCGAATGAAGTAAAATGGAGGTGAAAATGAGGCAGAGATTTGGGGAAAAGGAAGGTATGCCGTCGTTCCTCTTAACGTTCCATGCAGAGAAAATGCAAATCACATACAAACGAACAACAATGCCACAAGATTTTATCGAGATTTTAAATTTTAATTCATATGCGAGACTCCTATGCGGGAATGAAATTTACGTCTTACTTGAATCAAAGGAGAATTCAACGAGATCTAATATTGGGATAGAGATATTTTCCGGATATGCTGAGAGATAGACCGCTTCCGCGCATGTGTCTGTGAGCCGAGCTCAGAGAGAGACAGAGAGAGAGAGAGACAGAGAGAGAGAGAGAGAGAGAGAGAGAGGGAGTGAGAGGGAGTGAGAGAGAGGGAGAGAGAGACGTCGCAGTAACGGGGGTATCTTTGTGGCTAGCAGGCTCGGGGAGGGGTGAATGACTCTGGAAGGTATATCGAGCCAAGAACTCATCGGCGTCAGTTTAAATTAGGAGAATAGCTGACCTCTGATCTCTGACCAAGTTGGTCATGTGCATAGCCGGCGATAAAGAGCGCATATACTTGGCCTTGAATAAATTTTTGTACACGCACGCGGCCGAGCTCGAGCAGTGTAATTTTCTATTTTCGAATCGATTGAGGAAACTCTGTATTACGTCGTTTATCTAATCTTTTCGTATTTTTCTTGTCTTTGGATGTATTTGTTGGGACAGTGGATTTTCGTCGAACGGCCGTCGCCGTAAACAATCAACGAGGACTCGCGCGCAATACGATCGTTCGCCGCTGGCTAACGCATACACCTCCCCCCCCGCCCCCTCTCCCACGACCACGACCACGACCCGTACCCCTACCCCTACCGCTCGATTGCCACGAATCGCCCTGGATCGAGTAAAGATTGAACTGACGTTCGGCGAGAGAGGCTTCGGATTATCTGAACTGTATTTCGTATGAAAGATCGAGGATAGGATTGCGCGCAGCCTTGAACGTCCCGCTCCCGAGCATCGCCTAGACTGACGATTTCTCCTCTCGACCGGGGCATCGCTCGTTTCGCTTACTTTATCCCGTGGAAGAGCCCGAGCTAGAAAATCGAAGGGAGAAGCTAATGGGGGGGGGGAGTCCTCTCCTCGTCCCTCGCCCCGCCCCCCTCCCTCTCCAGAGAGCGCTTATCGTAGTTTGCGGGTCAGGTGTTGGGGGGCGGGAGTGAAGGAGTGAGGGAGGGAGTGAGGGTGGTAGGGTGGGAGGGACGGTAGATAGGAAAGAGCGAGCGGGAGAACGTAGGTTCGCGGCTCTCGCTCCGTGGCCCAGTGACCTTAGCCCAGAGCTGCCGACCCTGCTTAAGGTCGCGCCACTAATTCCCGAAGCCCCGTCAAGTCGGCGCGCGTGGGCCGAAGACGGAGTCGAGCCGACCCGGGGCAGGCCTACATACACGGAGCCACATCGAGAGGCCGCGGACCTCATTAGGACGATATGAGAAACTGCTCGGGATCGATTGGGGGGACGTCATCCGGTAACGGTAGACCTGGCTGTTCTCGCTCGCCGGACTCGCTCGCAATGGCCCCTAGCAAGTGTAAGCCTATACCCACCCACCCACCAACCCACCCACCCACTTACACTCAACCACCCACCGACCCTCCCGGCTGCTCATCCCGACGAGCGCTCCCGAACAACACCGACTAATACTCGAGCGATTCTCATGACGACCCCTGGCTCAACGATACCCGCGCACCCCGCAACGCCGTCCGCCGTCTATCGCAGCGGCTCCCCTCTCACGGAACCACGACGTTCACGGCGGCAATCGAGAAGACGTTTGCAGTGGAAACAATATTATCGATGGTCCCGCCGGCAATTGTAAATAAATATTACAAATAGGTCGCTTGGACGTGGAGGACGTAGCGGAAGCTGCCGCGTGATGAAGGAGGAGGGCTGGAGTTGACCGTAATAGACAGAAACGAGTCGTGGACGTGGACGTGGTCG
This sequence comes from Ceratosolen fusciceps, assembly GCA_018883505.1. NCBI lineage: Eukaryota > Metazoa > Arthropoda > Insecta > Hymenoptera > Agaonidae > Ceratosolen > Ceratosolen fusciceps. The sequence goes on from RCIC01000005.1 coordinate 8,072,562, forward strand.
GTGATGCCGGTAGCGGCGACGCTAGTGGCGGTGGCGGTGGCGGTGGCGGCTCGTCGTTATCGTGCGAGGTCTCCGCGGTTTTATCGCCTCCGAGGCAAAACTTGTCCGTCACCTGACAATAATTACACCGGAGCCGCCCCTGGGACTCCTCCGATCGGAGTCCGCGGCAGCCTCTGTGCGTGCGAAAATGAGAAAAAAGCCGAAGCTAACGATCTAACGAACGCCGATGCGTGAAACCATTTCCCCCGTCTTTACTGCCCCCCGCCCATTGAAATATACGAGCGGGCCTATTGACCTATTGGCACGCTCCTGCCCATGCCTCTCGCGTTACCGCGACTCACCGCGCCGTGAGTATTTCCGGACTCGGATCGGATTTAGCGTGAAAATTCCCGGCCGAAGCTCAATCATTTGATTTTGGTTACGGAAGACATTGTTGGTACCAACACTCGCGCGGTAGTCGTTGTATGGATAGCGGACAACGAGGAGCCGATGCTCCGGGAGGCGTGACGGTCGAGGAGCCGCAGCAGAGCAAAAAAAAAAAAAAAATAAAAGTCTCGTCGAGACTAAACGAAAGCGTTGGCTCGAGAGACTGAGTCGAGCCATTTTCGCTTTCTACGGAGCATCATCCTCCGGACGATATACTTCCTCGCCAATCGGACTATAATGTAGACTCGAGAAATGGACCGAGCACCGTTTGCCGATTTTTCCGATAAAGCTCCGTTAAGCGACTCCTCCCGACTGCCACCTCCAGTCTACTTTCCATTTTGCCAAGGCCCTTTATTGCGGCACTTTGTCTTTCTTGTCGGATGGCGGATGGCGGATGGCGGATGGCGGGGATGGGGGGAGGGAGGGAGGGGCGCGTGTGAAGGATGAGCTGCATTCCGTCTACCCCCTCGGGGGGTTATTGGGGGAGGTGGGCTCTTGCCGGTCCGTAGGTGCTTCGTAAGGGCCGAAAATGGAACGAAGTCGCTCTCGAAAGAGAGGGAGAGATTCATTAGCGAGGTCGAAACATCGGCGCGCACGCAAACTCGATTAATTAAGCATGCGATCGAGAATAAAGAGAGTCGAGGGAACGTCGGGAAGTCGAGGAGCGTGAAAAGCAGCGGAGGCAGCGAAAGAAGTGAATCATTGTGGCCTCGCGCGGCGTGGGTCGTGATTACTTTCTCCACGGCGCACCCCGTGCACTGGCTCTTCCGGGTCTCCCCCTCTCTCTCACTCTCTCGGTCTCTCTCGGTCTCTCTCGGTCTCTGTACTTTTGTCTCGGGTCCTTTCGCCGGGGCCTTTTACCTTCTCCCGCCGCCTCTACCGCCAACCTCCACCATCGCCTCTCAGACAGCGGAGAGCGCGAGTCGTTTCCGCGTGCGCATCGGCATCATTTTCTTTTTCTTCTCTCGCGCCTTGTTTATTGAAGTGAGTCCGACAGGGCTTTTAGCTTTTCATTTTACATGTATAATTTACCAAGCGCACGCCCGCACGTGAGAGAGACCGACTCGGGGGAACCGTAGCCATCAGAGCAAGAGCAAGAGAGAGAGAGAGAGAGAGAGAGAGAGAGTGAGACAGAGCGAGTCTGATATTTTTAGAAAGGGAAATTATTGTGGAGTCGGGCTCTAATTGATTTAACGGGTTTCCGCGACAGCGAGCGAGCGAGAGAGCGAGAGAGAGAGAGAGAGAGAGAGAGAGCGAGAGAGTAATTAACTACCTTTTGGCGAAATTTATGCCTTGCCTTTCCGTCTTTCTCTTTCTGTTCGATCTCCCGTATTCCCTCTTCACGCGGGGCAAGCAGCAAAACCCGCGGCTCTTTTTTCTTTTTGAAAGTCCTCCTCCGCGTCGACTTAAAAGCCGTCTCCTTCCTATAATCGACTCTTGGCCCCGTCGAGCTTCTGAATAATATCCCGACTGCTGCTAAAGAATCAACAAGGTATAGGTTAACGTAAGCGCGGGACGGGCGGACAGGCTAAGGATTCCGCGGCTGTAAATCGCCGTGAGTCGCGCGGCGCGAATAAATTTCAAACCGCGGGGTCGTTTAGTATAATAAACAACTTGGCAACCCGCGAAAGAGATGAAAGATGAGATGAGGAGAGGTAGGTAACGCTTTTCACCGGCGCACATTTAGCTGAAAGTCTTCCGCGCTCGGGTTTCACTTAAATGGAACACATTCTTCAGCGGCTCGAGCCTCGTCTCGGCCGGACTGTGGGAATCCAAAAAAAAAAAAAAAAAAAAACAAGAAAAGAAAAGAAAAGAAAAAAAAATTATCAAACGAGAGCCAAAGGTACTCGCGCGCAAGGCAGTGCAATTACGTTACACGGGGACGATCATTGCGAGCTGAGTGCGAGCAGCGAATCCCCGTGGAAAGTGAAATAACGGTTCCTCGTCCTCCTGCCTCAGCTCCGCTGAAATTCTAAAAACGTCCAATGTCCTTGGCGACTTTATTATCCCCGTCCGTTTCCTCCTTCCACCGCCTTATTTCATACAATTTCCACCATATTAAGTTACAATCTTATTAAGCCGAATAAGAAAAACTCGCTCTTCTAATGTACTTTCGTAGTCAGATAGATAATTCGTAATCGAAAGTTCAGCCTTCAGCCGCTGCATTATTATTAGGTCTCTCTCTCTCTCTCTCTCTCTCTCTCTCTCTCTCTCTTTCTTTTCCATAAAGAGTCGCTTTTTATGCTTTGATTGAGCCGATTGAAAATTCTATGTATAGTAATTGGAATTCTATAACCAGCTTGTTCGAAAATTTCTTATTCAATTACTTTATTGTACGGAGAAGCTTTCTCTCCTATTTGACGTGAAATTTAATTTCCATAATCCTTTAGCGCTGAGCAGAAAACAGCTTTTCTGTAAGCTTCGGTATCATATTCTTTATAAAGGCTTTTCCCTCTTCCCCCCCCCCACCCCCGACCCCTCCCCCGGCCCCTCCCGACCAAACCTCTCTCTTTTATATACCTAAATATAAATCTAGCCCGAATAATCAGTTTATGAGGAAAAAGAATTCAATATCATAATATTATATGACTTGCAGAGTCCAAAAGCGTTTTAAGCATACATTTTATGATTATTTAGGATCATTTTATTTATAACATTAAAATTTATAGTTCCATCGAAATAAACCGGAGACTGACAATCGAAAAAATCTAAACGTTGGATTATTTTTTCTTTTCCAGATTATAAAAGCAATACTAAAATTATATATGCTTTCGAGAGAAATTTCCTCATTTTCTCGTTAGTTTATGATTGGAGTTTACGAATTAATTTCAGAAAAGCACTTCGGATCCATTTCTGAAGTCTGAGAAATATTAATTATGTTTATAAAAATTTTAAACTTTTATCGGCGTTAAATCGATTTGATTTAATAGTTGGATAGAAAAGAAAATCTCAAAAATTCTTAAAATGTTTACTTTTCACAAAAATAATCATACCTATTTACACGTACACGTTTTTATAAGAATTTCTATCCAATAAGTCTTTGTTATGATTACGAATTTTTCGAATTCTCCTAAAATTTCTAATGAAATATTTTTGTATTCTGTTGCAGGTAAGCATATTCTTCATCTTTTAAGTCCCGAGTAATTTAAGCGCTCGACGTAAGTCTTATAATTAATTTACCTTTCTCAACATTGTATTATATAGCCAATATTTTAACTTTATTGTCGTGCTATTTGTAAGAGTGCGCTAATTGACGGGAGCACTTATAATATAATTCAATTACGCAAATGACTGGGTGCGTGTGCGTATTTGTAAAAAAAGTCGATATAACAACTCTTAATAAATTTTATTTATATATTAGAGTTAAAGGGTGTAATTAGCGAGATAATTCAAGGATTTTTAATATCTCAAGGGCAAATGTCGTATGACTAACTTCGATAGTAGGGAATCGCGAAGGAGCTTTAAGCTTCGATTCTGAAGGGATACGAGTGCACGGGTCGAGAGAGAGAAAAAAAAAAAGAAAAGAAGAAAAAAAATGATACGAGGCCGTGCGAGTTATTCGGGCTGGAATCTGAAATGGCGCCGATTTTTCCGGCTGCTTTGATTTTCCTGCTCATTGCCGGGGATACCGGTTGATTTCGCGCGTACCCGGGAGGCCTTGAGAGAGGCGGAAGCAACCGCCGATCTACTTGATTTACGCGCGATAGGTGCCGTTTTTCTAAGAATCTCCGGCTAATTGACCACATATCCAATGAGAGCGAGAGAGCGAGAGAGTGTGAGGGGGGGGGAACCTCGTTCGAACTGATCACGGACATTCTAAAGCCACTCGATTCCTGCCTTACCGGCCACAATCGCCTAACAAGGACGTGCTTACTTTCCTCTGGCCCCGAGCCCCTTCCTTCGCTCTTTCATTTAATCGCTCTAATTACTCCAGAAGCTAATCACTATCTAACGGACTCTAATGATCGATCAATGGAGTTTTTCTTTTGTTTACGTTTTGCCCAGGATACCTTACGAACCGCGTAACTTCGACTTCAATATGGGGGTCGATAATGCAGGAATCTCTGCCTCTATCGCGAAAGCAAGTACATATACCTTAAATCGAGTCGCGGAAATGTAAGTAAATTTACAGCGATTATTCACGAAAGTATAATGTTGATCGAAGAATAGGATCGACAAACCAAGTAATTTCCTGTCGATTCGAACGACGCGATACTGTCGGAGTGCCGTATATCGATGTCGATATAATAAGCTCGAATAATCCATTGTTCGCAAATATCGCGATCCATAGACATCCAGAAGACCTATCGCTTAAAGATCACGAAGCATTTACATATCGTCGTGATCGTAGTTCCGCGAGTTTTTCTTCAGCGTGGCGCAGAGCCTCCGAAAAATGTGCAATTAATTAGTATAATCGGATGAACGAGAAGAAAAAGAAGAAGAAAAGACGAAGAAGATGAGAGGACGAAGTAGAGAAGAAAAGGCTAAGCTAGTCGCGCTTAGTCGGCATAAATCAAGCGAGCGTCGCGAATGGCATTCAAGGCTCGATGTCTGGAATTATCGCGGTACAGCAGCCGCGACTCAGGGTCCCGACGACGATGCAACTCCATATTATCGAGTGCCTATACCCGAACGAGGTCTTGCACGCCCACGCACTCTCCTTGGCTTTTAACATCAATTTTGAGAGTTGCGGAATGAGAGAGAGAGAGAGAGAGAGAGAGAGAGAGAGAGAGAGAGAGAGAGGGAGAGACGTTGACGGTCATGTACGAGCGGTTCCGGGATTATAGAGCCAGTGCGCTCGTCGGCTCCGTCGCTTACCTGGCAGAATCTCAACACGCCCTCGACTCCAAGTGGGAGCGATCGAGCTGAATTTTTTATGACTTTCCCTTATTTACCGATGCAGTTGCAATATTCTTTCTAAACATTCACTGCGGTAAGAAAGATGTTGTTCTTCGTTCTCGAGGCTTCGCTCGAAACGAAGGTAAGCATGCATATGTACATATTATACATGCACCTTCATTACACGTCAGGCGCATCGCGAGATTAAAATCTCATTACATTAATTAAATGTAATTTTCTCGCTATCACTTAGAGCATTTATTCGTTTCCTTGACAATAATAAATACGTTTGAGATCGCTCTTTCTTACAATTTATCTCACTTTTAAGACATCCTCGATATTGGAATACCCAATGCAGTAATACTTAATCCTCGCAAAGAAAAAAATCACATGATATTTGTATAAAAAATTATTTGCAGGACTCGATATTACGTAATCCGAGAAAATCCGTATCATTTAAATATTCAATCTCATCGTTCAGTCTAAAATTTACCTACTATGTATTTAATATAATTGTAGAGGATTTACTTGCCTACTGCAATCGTAGCGTACTTACGCTTAAAAATATACGATACTACAACATACATCAGTTGAAAAGTATTACTCTTTTTTTGCAAAACATATTGTTGTCTTCTCCTTTTTTTTTTCCTTTTTTTTCAGCATTTGTAGTACATTTTTATCATTCCGTAGGTATTTATTGTATTTTACAATAGAAAATGTTCAATATGAATGTGATTTACTTTGACAATTTTACAGTGAAGATTTTCTTATCTTAGCAATGTTATGATCTAATTAAATTGCTGCAATTAGTTAATGCGGCAAATAATAGAAATAACTGAATTTGCGTGAAAGTAAAATTTCAGAGCAGCGACATAGAACCGAATTTTAAACATTCTCTTATGTTCACACGATTCTGTCATACGTAAAACTAAGATTCCACCACTTTTACGTATTTTATCCCCCCCCCCGTCACACTCTGCATGTCCTCTTTTTCTTTTTTTTTTTTCAAGTATCTCCAGCATTTCTCTCTCCGCCCCCCCTCTATCGCTATTCTTTTATTTGAGATATTTAACAGTAAATTGAAGAACAACTGTTCTTTACGGAGAGAAATTTTTCTCTGAACAAGACTGAAGGCATCCCGTCGCTTATAAATATATTTATAAATTAGGATCTAAAATACGCAACATGTACGCACGCACGGAGTATGTGTACAGATGAAAATAATAATATTATTACAGACGCGCAAGGGCTTATTATTTTATTCATGGAAAAGTTTGTTTAAGCCGGTCGTCCGGCCGCATAGGCTCGAGCTGAAGGTAAATTCGAATGAATAGCACGTTGGACCCGATGACGCATTGTAAATCTAAATTTTTTGAGCGTTCTATTTTTTTCCGTCCGTCAAAGCGGACCGTAAGCCATTATAGTGTCGAAGGAGGTACGAATAGTCTACAAAAAAGGCAAAAAAAAAAAAAAAAAAGAAAGAATGAAAGAAAGAAAGAAAAGAACGCTCCGGATCACATCGAATCGGAGCGACGACGAGGAGATCAATCAAATAAATCTAAAGCTAATTTCACTTCGCCTCGTTTGTCTCTTCGTCCCTCGTCCGTCCCTCGCCGGCCCATCACTCGCCCCTCACTCGCCCCGCTGTCGTAATGGTCGCCGACGTACAGAGGCGCGCGGCTTCCTTTCCTCTTTCACCTCTGGAATCTCCGCGGTGTACAAATTAACCAGAATAGAGAATAAGGCCCGGGATGAAAACGAAAAAAGGCCTGCGGTAACAGCGGTGCTCGTGACCTCGATCCCACGTATGAGTTTTCGGCTGCTGCGAAAGTGAAAGCGCGGGGCACGACTCACCGCCCCCTCCCGCTCCCGCTCCCGCTCCCGCTCCCGCTCCCGATCTCGGGCCCCGAGCGCCGACGTCTCTTCCTCGGCTCTCATTCCCCGTCAGCGGGAGAATCACGCACTTGGCGGAGCACCGGACCGTCGACTGCCGCTTCCTAGAGGGCCGCCTACGAAAACAATCATTATCTCCGTGGCGCGATCTCCCTTCGAGGATCTACGAGCTTATCCGCTCTCTGGTGGGCGGCTAGGGTAGGGTAGGGTAGGGTAGGGTAGGGTAGGGGGGAGAGCTTCGCTGCTTTCCAGCCGTCGGCGCAGTTTTTCCTTACGCTCGACAGCCTCTAATCGCGATCCACAATGCTCTATTCCGGCTATCTTGACGTCGAAAATAGCTCGAGGCTGCGATCGTAGCTTTTCCGATAGCGCGAAAGCCTCGTTATTGGCAAGCCTTTTGCCTCTTGCCTCTTGCCTCTTGCCTCTTGTTGTTTTTTTTTCCTAATACAAAGCTGCTACATCGCGCTTTTCTTAGAAGGTTAAACGACGACGCACTGGGATGCCGAGTAGCATTGAGAGATAAAGACACGAGTTAACGGTTAGCTCTCGCTACTCACTAGCAGCCGTTCGTTTTATTTTGTCATCGTCCGTCCTTGTTTACGGCGTAGTCAGCCCAGGTCGAGAAATTCGCCGCGAACGTTTAATTTTATTTAGATTCTAGTTGGAGAGTACCTTCCTAATGAATCCCAGGGGGAGGGCAACTCAGAGAGAGAGAGAGAGAGAGAGAGAGAGAGAGAGAGAGAGAGAGAGAGAGAGAGAGAGAGAGAGAGAGAGAGAGAGAGAGTAGAGTAGAGTAGAGAAGAGTAGAGAAGAGGCTCGTTCTCGATCACAATATCGAATCGAGTATCGGCCCGCGAATTAGTCTTAATCGACTGGATGTAATAACGTAGGTCGGCTCGACGGAGGGCAGCGGAGGCAGTGGAGGCAGTCGGGGACCGTGGTCGGTAGAGGGGACGAGGGACCGAGCAGGAAGTCAACTCCTCGGTTTAAAGCAATTTTCGCCTTTCTCGCCCACGATTCTCGGCATGCAAATTTCCCTTAGCCGCATCGCTAATCGAATTTTAAACTCCGGCCGCGAGAGCTCTCGACTCTTTTTCGTCTCTCCACCCATTCCGCAATACAAAGGAGTTCTCTCTCTCTCTCTCTCTCTCTCTCTCTCTCTCTCTCTCGAATTTTACGTGGCTCGACGATACTCCGGCCTACGACGATCGGTGCCCGCGAGCGCGACGATTCGCTAAAATAATTCCTACACGAATTATCAATAGCCAGTCGGCCGCTTAATTCTAGGAAGCCTATGAGTTATGCAAGCGCACCCACCCACGCGCGGGTTTCGTATTTACGTAAAAATATAAAAGTTGTCGGGAAAAGTGCTAATTTTCGTCTATTTTTCGTTTATGTAAGCCGAGCCGAGCCGAGCCGAGCCGAGCCATTCGTAAATAGTCATTATTTATATATTTTTGCAAATGACGGTCAATATTCTTTGGCCCGCCGCTGCCTTTCATTCGGTATCTTGAATTTCCACTTGGTATTATAAAAAAAAATAAAAATGAATAAAATAAACACAGAGAGAGAGAGAGAGAGAGAGAGAGAGAGCATAAGAAAAAAGTAAAAGAAAGAAAGAGATTAATTCCAGCCGATTGACATGCCGCCAGGAATCGCTGATAACTTTCACTTGCACGAACGACTCTCCAATGATTTACATTCCGAATGATGTTTCGAGGCATTCCTGGACTTGCCAAATTTCCAACAGCCGCGATTCCTCACACGAGCCTTCCAATTACCCGACTCGTAGCCTCCTCGTAATCCACCTTTTATTTATACATGTATTTGTTTATTTATTAATTTATTTATTTATTTACTTGGCCGTATTATTGAGGAACCGCCTCACAGTGGATACTCCTGATTGCGAATCTCCTGTAACTACGCTAATAATGATAATAATAAATAATAAATAAGAAATAATAATAATCTCCAAGCACGTATTAAGATAATAAAAAGAAAAGGATAATGAAAAAGAATAATAAAAAAATAAGGTCTACAGGCGCGCGTACTCATAAATTCAAAATGGAAAGTTAACGGCTCTCGAAGAAGTATGAGTTGCTGGGGGCGGGGTGGAGTAGGAAGCGGGACGGGAGGGTGCACCCGTGAGAGAAAACAGAGTAAAAAGAAGGCATCAAATTTCATTAGTTATAACATATGTGGGCTTATTATTTTCCTTAATTAAGTTATGGGCGGGGTGAGGGGAGGGGGATGGCCGTGGTGGTAAAGGAAGGAAAAAACGAGCTGGAGCAGGAGAATCGAGTAGTCGGCCGTCCAATATGTAAACGACCTAGAATTTCTTCATTGCGGATTCCAGTTTCAGGTTGAAATCATCGTCAGCGAAGGGGACTCGTGCCACCGCTTTTAACATTTAATCGAGCCGCGCCTCCGTAAAAAGCTCCAGGTCGCTTTGCATTCCGTGCCTTCCACTGAGCCTCTCGGCCTGGCCCGTTAAGGGAAATCGGCCCTCCGGGTGTCGGAGAGCCATTATCGTTTGGACGACTACTTTCTTTCTCGCCTACCGCGACCTTTCCCAATGCGACGATTTTAAACCTCCGCTAATTAATTCCCCGAAACCGATGCACCGGAGCTCCGTACCCTCTCCTCTTCACCCTTTCCCATCGCGGCTGGCTCTTCCGCTCGACCGATTGTTCATCGATTAACCTCTCTCTCCCCCTACCTCCACCCCTCCCCCCCATCCACCTACCTAACCGTGTCATTCACTCCTCGATCTTCTCTTGCCGAGTACTGGCCCCTCTCATCGCCACCCGACGCCCGTCCGCACTCTCCTTGCTTATAATAAACCTTTTTCGACAAATAAGGGAGTCGTGAAAGCGAGCGAGGCTCTGAGCCACCGAGGCAATGGAAACGAGGCGCCTGTCATGTCAACCGATTGTCCTCGAGTATACTATAATTATTGGAATTTCGTAATATTCTTAATACTTGATGGCGCTTCCATTAATCGACGCGGCTCCTTATATTCGTAAATACTCTCGGCGGCCATCGATTACCTTCTAAAAATAACTAATACTTAACGGAACGAAAGTTGATGGGGAGCTCTCGGCCTCGGGCCTCCGTTACTCCGCACAAATGCACGATTAATGCCTAATAAAGTGCCAATCGGACAATAATGACTTTACGGAGCCCAATAACCCCCGTTAGGAATTCTCAGCGTATATCTCCGGGAAAAGTCGTAAGCGAGGTGCGATGGCGAGACCTGGCGCGTATGAATTCATCCTCCTGACCACCACCACCACCACCACCACCGTGGCCACCGCCACCCGCGAGCGATAATGCGCCTCGGCGAGCCACGTCCGTGCAAAACAGCATTTATCGAGCCCATTGGATTTAACGTAGCGTTCGGCCGATAATTCAGCGAATGAATTTACCGGCGAACAGGAGTAAGAATAATATTTAATGTTTATTGTTATCGGGGGTACGCGAGAGCCGCGAGAGCGCGTCTCATTTTCGGTGCGATAAAGCAGTCGAACGCTAAGGTCGCCGTAACAAGGAGCTCCGGTAAGCGTGCGAAGGAATTTTCACTATTAATTCATTTAAAGGCCGCAGCCCCTGAATTTATTACTTTCGACCGGATAATTTATAATAATAATAACAGCAATAACAATAATAACGTATCGGCACTTTCCCGGGTCGCTCGTCCTTCGTAGACTTTGTTAACGCGTGGGCGCAATCATCTCCCGAGGTTATTAACCAGCCTTTTTCCCCTCCACCACCACCCCGCCCCCGCCGCCGCTCCGTAACGAATTGGCCTACTACCAGTCTAACGAGCCTCCATTCCTCCCTCCCTCGCCCCCTCCTTCCACCCTTCTCGTTGCCACTTGCAGTTTATGCTGATAGCCAGCTATCAAAGTGGGCTCGCTCGCGATAGGTGAAAAAGCCAGTTAAAGCTTCTCGTAGGAGCTGCTCGGACGTCAGATAGGAAGCCAAGTGTCCGCCTCGACGTTACTTGGGCCGGGCAGCGTCGACGGAACGGCCGGCCGAACGACCAGACAGACAGACAGACAGACAGACAGACAGACAGACATGCAGACATGCAGGCATGCAGATACGTAGGTACACGCGCGCGCGCTCGCTCGCTCGCTAGCATACGCAGAGGAGGCGCGAGCCCTTGTCAGCATTGTCCTTATTTTTAAAAATCTAGGCTCGCGCGCGCGGGCCTTGATGAGGGAAAGTCGCCCGACCACTCCTCCCTCCCATCATTCCAATATAACGAAGAAATTTCATTTACGCCTACGTTGAACGAGTCGGCGGAGGGGAAAAAGATAAACGAAAATGGCGATCGGCTTGTAAAAATGTCCCCCCTCGGCTATAGCACGTGAATAATTTCTCTTTGGCGCGATAAGAGATTACGTGCGCGCGTGTGTGTGTGTTTTTTTGTTTTTGTTTATTTATTTATTTATTTATTATTTATTTATTTGGGCGAAGGAAAAGGCGGGACTGTGAGGTGAGATCGGGGAGGAACTGGACTATGACTGGACTATACGCAGCTGGACAATCGTGAACCGCCCCTTCCCCTCGTCGTCCCTACGCCTTTTAGGGAATAGAAATTACTCGGAATGACGGCCATAAACTTACGCACGGTGCGCGAGCTTACACAACTAATTATTATTAAGCCGGGCGGCGATAAAGTGCGCGCGCGACAACAACTAAAATGGACTTGGCTCGGTGTCCCGTTTCAAAAAGAATTTCACGCTCATCTAATGGAGGACAGAACTTTCTCTCGCACTTGCCGTCACCGAAAATGAATCTTTTTATACACATATACATGTATCTGTCTTTCTTCTTCTTCTTCTGCTTCTTCTTCTTCTTCTTCTTCTTCTTCTTCTTCTTCTTCTTCTTCTTCTACTTCTTCTTCTTCTTCATTGCTTTATTTCTTTTTATATTTTTTCGGCCAAGTGGCCGCGGTGGCGACGTGGGCGCGGGCGAACGGGCGGGAGGGGAGGTAGCCCGAGGAGACCTGCTTTTATATGGTACAGCACGTGGAAAGTGAGAAGCTAAGGAGGTCAGCTCACGGGATCCACGGAACGACGTTAGACCGTATCTCCGAGCCGTAGGACTTAACGTTCTCACAACACACGTTTCTCTTTCTACGTCTTTTCTCTTTGGCCGCGCAGTCGCATCCGCGGCATTTATCAAGATTTTCTCCGGATTATGCGGCTCAGCCAGCAGCTTGAATAATCCGTTCTCCCGGCTCTTTCTCGCCGCCGTGACGTGCCGCGCAGCATCCCATGAAAGTGAAAACGTCGCTCCTTAGAGCAATTACATGTCAATATACGGCCCAATGAACTTTCCGGCTATTTTTAAAATACTGTATTGCCTATTATATTGCCGAGAGGCGGTCCCGGCCGCTCTTTGTCTCCGCTAATTGCCGTAACTGCTTATTCAAATTCAGACAGGTAGTCCGCTGAAAAAAAAAAATACATACATATATATAAAAAAACAGCATCCCGAGCTCAAGAGGGAGATAGTTTACGGCGAGTAGGCTTATAAGGCCAGGACAAATAAGCTTCAACGAGCTTATTTTGTTGTTAACTACGCGTTGTACCTCTCCTTCTCCCCGTGCCCTCCTCCCCGCCCCATTGTCGGCTTCGAAAGTTCTAATTGTTCGTTTTTAATGGGTATCGGCGACACTCGCTGGCAAGCGAGCTCGCGCGGCTCCGGACAGTCGAGGCGTTTCTAATTTATGCAAATCGAGCATTCGCGCGCCCGTGCGGACTCTTATTAATAACCAGATCGCGATGACGATTATTTAAAAAATACAAGGAAAAATGTGTAGAAACCGCGGAGGTCCACCACCACCACCACCACCCCCGGCCCCGCCCTGTCCCGCCCTACCCAGCGAGTTAAACCCGCGCGCCATGTCATTCGTTGTTCGAGCTAATTAATAAAGCCACCGGTTTCTCTACAATTTCTCCGATAATAATTAATAATCGGCTCGACGTGGCCGGAGCCAAGTCAAGTAAGTCGGCAGGGGAAAAGCGCGTGAAAAGTTAGTTATTTGTTTTGGAATGGAAGCCGACGTTCACGAATAGGTAATAGATAGGAGGGCCGGTAATGGATCGGTTGACATTTTTCTATTGGTAAGCTGTAACCCGTCGGGATCGTAAATATTACGATCCGCGGCGGGGGGAGGGAGGGGTGGCGAAGGAAGGGGCCGAGATCATTGAGCGTCGAGTGAAATGAGGAAATGCGGCAGACGAGTCGAGAACTCGGAGGATCGAGCGCCCTCGGAAAGACTCACTAAGACTCTGAAAGTGAAAATCGCTCGCGAAGATCGCCATTATTATTATTATTATTATTATTATCGCTTAATTCCCCGACGTAAATCACGCTCGAGGCGCGTTCCTTTATCGCTCGTCTCTTTTCTCATCTCTTTTCAACAGCTCGCCCTCGCGACTTCAAGTGAGAGAGTGAATTCTTCAATCGCTCGATAATGATCGAGGATCGATCGCATCCGGGTTGGCCCGTCCATTTTGGCGGCCATTCTTACAAATGTATCGTCCACGTGCCCTTTACGGGAGTAGCGGGTCGTCAAATGCGCTCGATCATTCCCGTATTACGAGAAGTTATGTTCTAATTATGAATGCATTTGAAATTTTTATACGGCAATTACGCGTCGCCTTAATATCGGGCTGAATTTATGATGCGTAAAACGATGTCAGATCAGCGATAGACTCTAGTCTACGAGATGCACGATCTAAAGGGTGAGGGAGCGAGGGAGCGACGGAGCGAGCGTGGGAGAGAGAGAGAGAGAGAGAGAGAGAGAGAGATACGGAGAAGGAATTAATTTTAGATTACGCGTCCGGCGACCCTCTCTTCACTAGGTCAACTTGCTTTCCTGTACATGAGCCTCGTTGAAGGAGTGCTGGCCTTTTTCACGGGGAGTGGAAGCCTCTACGAGAGTAGACGATGCCGATCAATTAACATATTAAGCTCCGCCCACGGAGTTCCTTCTCCTCATAAACGAATGGCTTCAAATTTAATTTCATCTAGATTAGAATTAAATCTGAAGCTCAGCTCCCCTGACCTCTGACCCCTACTTGGCTAACATCTTTTTTATCCTCGATAAATATTTCATTCCGAGTCGCCGTCATCTGCAATAACGTATTTAATCTGATTTATAACCTTCTAAGGCGTCGTCACATCGACTTACACTTCTTTTTTTTTTCTTTTTTTTTTTTTTGAAGCAGAAAAAAAAAGTGTTTTTAAGCAGAGTCGTTTTGGAATTTGAAATTCCCGACAACGTCTCCGAGCATTCTGTCCATTACTTTTTACAAATGAAATTCTAATGCTGAAATAATGTGCGTTCTCTAATATAAATATCTTTAATTTAAAGTGTAAGTGGCTGTGATCTATTGGGAATTGAAGAGGCCAATAATATATATGTAGAATGATCGTGATGCGTGTTATTCGTGAAGAATCTTCTTGATTGCACGAGGCGATTGAACTTTTGCTGGTATATCATCTGCAAAATTTTATATGCCAGTTCTACTCAATTTTTGTTAGTGTAAACATGACAGCAATTTAGCCGTAGTAGATGACTAGTCGTGCTGCTTTAGTTTCGCAACTCACGTTCAGGCAAGACGATCGTCAATAATATATCTATTCCTATTCCTATTATTATTATTCTATTAAATGTGCACAGGTTTTTAACAAAAGATTATTAAACACATTATCCTTACGAGTGCTCGCTAAACTAAGCTGCATCCTTCTTCTAATTATTCATTTATCTATTAGAACCATTATTATTATTATTATTATTATTATTATTATTATTATTATTATTATTATTATTATTATTATTATTATTATTATTATTATTATTATTATTATTATTATTATTATTATTATTATTATTATTATTATTATCTATGATTTCACTGAGCAGAGATTTAGATGCTCTTTTTATTCGTCGATAATGCTCGTAAGTAAAAAACAAATGTACGAATTGGTGTAGCGTTGGAGCAATGGAGTCGTAGCTCAGCTCGAGGAGAAAATCTAATATTAGAGGAAGGGAATTGAATCGATCCTCCCCGACGATATCGAGTCGAGTCCTTATAAAAACGGCGACTGCTGTTCGTGTAAATGAGCTGGCCTCGCCGATTAATACGGCTTTGTTTTATTCTGGAAATAGGCGGCCGGATTCCCCCAGGTTCGCCAACGTGCATATCCTTACCGACCATGTAATTGAAGACGGTATAACATAATTGCCAAGTACTTTGAAAAGGCAGCGCCTCAACGATTACTGCGAGGATAAGAGGAGGTTAAAATAAAACCGAGAGAGAATTAAAGCCGAAGGAATAATAGGACATTACGCAAGGAAAAATCAACAGGAATTAGAAAGGGAGAGAGAGTTTAATAATTCGTGAGAATAAAATAAAGAGATCGCATCGTTAAAAACTTAGGCTTTCAAGAGTCGTGACGAAGTGCGAAAATTGCAAGGGACGTCGAGAACCGGTCTTTCGCACCTCTCCGACGCGGAGCTCCTGCCCGTAGATCAATAGGATTTCTCGTAAGGACGAGGTAGCGGGCGGAACGGCGGGCCGGGGAGCAGACGCTCTCAAAAAAGCCTGGGGAACGAAGGATCGGGGATCGAGACGGCGAGCGTTGTCCTTGGCGGTGACCGCGAGCTGGGGATTCCGGAAAAAGCGCGTCGAGGCTCTCGGCGGTGACAACGGCGAAGCCACTCGAGTGTGAAATTGCGGAGAAAGGCTTGGGGCTGCGGTGATGGTCGGGGAGGGTGGGGGGAGATAGAAGAAGGAAAACGAAAGTGAAGGAAGCTGCCGTGTGCGCAGCCGCGGCTCGGATTTTCCCTCCGGGCGGAGCTCCGCGCCGTCGGTACCAACGACAACTCATTTACGGCTTCGTTAACCCGTAATAGGATTCCCGCCTAAAAAGTTTGACCCGGTGAACCACTGGGAACTGCTGCTGCTGCTGCTGCTGCTGCTGCTGCTGCTGCTGCAACTTTAGCGAAGCCCCCGCCCCGCCCAACTATATTCATATGTGTATATATATATATATATATATATATTTGCGCGCACGCATATCGATCTAATGACTCGCAGCCAAGCTACATTAGCTCGGCATTTTTACGTACCGGTACTCGGGACGGCAATTATTCGGAGACAAATATTTACGAGCCACCGTGACGTGCTTTATTTTTCACGGGTACCGACACGACTCGGCCGATAACAAAGAAACGAGGAGAGCAGAACAACATCCGTGACGTCCATTTCAATATTAATATTGCCATCTGACTTATTGCTCGCTCGTGTAATTTATTTATATTTATTTATTTTTATATATTTTTTTTTATTTTTTTTTATTTTTTTTTATTTTATTCCGTTTATTTGTCTCTCGCGTTATTCCCATAGACGCAAGGCTTTTCCCCTCTAATGAATTACTACTGGCAATCTAATAATTAAATACGTAGAGCGTAACGAGCTGTCGAGGAGAGGCTTGCGCTCTATCCCTGCTAACTCAAATGCAAATACCTCTCTGCTCGATAATCGATTTCTATCTTAATTTAAAGATCATCCGCGGCTAATGGTGGCGTGGGGCGAGGGACTTTCAGCCACTATTGCTACTGTAAAATGACAAATCTTATTTGGCACCTTTGACACCTAATTAGTCCGTAAGCACCTCTTCTTCTCGCGAGACCTGCTCGATTTCGACGAGGACAATTGCAGCATCGAAAGTTTACTTATCGTTTCCTCTTTGTTATTATATATATATATATTGTGGCGGAGACGTGATCGAGATAGAAGAGTCGCCGTTTAAAATATCGAGTCGTCGCAGGATAGGAAATGAGGGAAATGTAAGGCCGGTCGGTTTAACGGTCCCATCACGACTTTAAGCAATTCTTTAATTAACGTCTGGCGTTCCGCAGACTCTTGGTGCCTCGCGACTCGCACAAAAGGCCGCTCGCCGCTGCTCAACTTTCGAGCGATAAAGGAACGTGATTTATAGCTGTGAAATTTGCCACTATCTCTAACGAGGAATACGTTCTCTGCAAACAAACGGAGATGAGCCCCTTCCCCGTAAGAAGAACAAGAAGAATAAGAAGAAGAAGGAGGAGGAGAAGTAGAAGCTCTTTCATGTCGTATCCGTTTCCCCCATTTCCCAGTAGTTACCGGACGGACTTTACGCGGGGAGGACGAGTACATTGACAAAAGGTAGGAAGCCGAGAGAAGGCGACGACGGCGGCAGCGGCGGCTCCTTCCTTCCCATTGGATCGGCGGGCCTTATACGCGAGCCGAAAAGCGAAAGCGAAAGCGTTATTATCGTGGCTACGGGTGCCGTTTATCCATTCCCATGAGACACGACTCGCGAGGAAAATGTAAAAAGGACCCCCGGCGGACTGACAAAGGATCGTAAAGAGCGCGCGCTCTTCCTCCACGGGAAAATTTAGCTCGTTATCCGTAGTGATCGAGCCGAGATCGGTAATCGAGCAGACTCCCCCGAGCATTTGCCAATCCACCGATCGAACGAGTTTATCACTCGGGGATTGATTGCCCTTAGGATCGAGGTCGGTATAATAAGCATTTAAAGCCCGGACAGCGACAGACCTTAAAAATACCCTAATAAATGTTTTCATTGCCATTCGTGAACCAGTGCTGGTGGCCGTGCCACCCAAGTCATATCGCTTCCTCGCAATCGGCCGATTTCTATTCGTTGAATCTCCACGGCTCGTTATTATTGATATACGCGGGCAAATATATTATGTTCACGCCCGGTGCAATTAATTACGCTCGTCGCCGAGAGGCGGAAGCGGACCAAGTTAATTAATCAATGAAGAGAGATTCCGGGTGACGGGAATCGGTCTCTCGGTCGCTTTCGGCACGATTTCCACGTATGCCCGAGACTCGGATGGTCCCCGTGTGCGCAAGCGAGTATCTATCATCGCCGTCCCGGTCTCTGAGAGCTTCCGAAAGAGCTGGATCGCGGTACGTGCGTGTGCGGAGGGTGGGGGAGGGTCCAAGACAAGACAACGAGGAGGAAGTGCGTATGAGGTGAAAAAAGCCGGCGTAATGCGTGGAACGAACGATTTGACGGACGGTTCGAGGTACCCGAGCAGCAGCTTTTACCTCCTGCCTCCTTTCGGGCATTTAACATAATTTATTAATCGTCGGACCCACGTCGGCTCCGTCCCCGAGGCGCGATACTCCAAATACAAGTGCCTCTCTACGTATCGACGCGCGCCCGTGTACGTGTGTTGTAGGTATGCAGGGGGAGGGGCGCGTGCGCGAGCCTCGCTTTCAAACTTTCTCGCGTCCGAGCTGGCCTCGCCTCGAGTGATGGGAGCGGATGAGGAAAAGTGCGTCCACGACCACGACCACGACCACGACCACGACGACGGTGACGGCCATCACATTTTTTCATTTCTTTCGAGGAGAAGAAAAGCTTCGATATCACCCCTCCCCTCCCCCGCTCGTCATAGGATTCGTACAGCCACCACGAGTACGAGGTGGTTTGGTACGACGTGTTTGATGCCCCGCTCACACCCGCCCGCACCCCCATCCCCCACCACGTCACTCGGCTCGGTGAAATTACGCTGCCTCGGTTGCCTTCCCTCCTGAAGCTTAAATTTCATTTTTTTTTTTCTTCTTGCAAGACTTTTACTTAAGCGAAACGGATGTTTTGGCGAGTAACGGCACTCGATGACAAACATAATGTCCGAGCGAGTCTGTGAAGGACAAACGGATATCCCTGCGCCCGGGGACCTGGCCGCGGCGGAGGCTCAAACCGCGAAGGAGAAGAAAGAGCGGCGCTTCTCCAGTTCGTGAGAAGGCCTCGGCCGGTCAGTCGCGTTGTACTTTCGGGGAAAAAGCGAGCGCGGGAGGGAGGGAGGGAGGGAGGGAGGGATTTATCTATCATTGTCGGTGGCCCGGCCGCTCGCATAGAGCCGCGAAGCGAATGAAATGGAGAGGAAAAGCCGGCGCCGACCGATGAGGTTGGCTCGGAGAGGAAGGACGACACCGCGAACGAGAGTAAAAGTCCAGTCCTCGGAGTCGCTTCCGCTTCCGCGAGCGGACAGGGCCGTCGGCGGCAGCCATGCTAATCGGCACTGGTGGCACAGTGAACGGTGCCGGACATTCCACGGGGAAATTCATGCCGCGCTCGTTTAAACTGGCCGAGGATGATGCCCGCCGGGGACACCTTGGCCCGATCGGACCTTTATTCGATCCGTTAAACCTTGGTCCGAGATGGAAATTCAGCTTTCCATTGCGTAACCAATAGATCGAGAGCAAAAGTTTCTTTTTTCCCCCTCGACGCATCGTACGTATCTTATATGCCCACCTCGATCACTTTCACATTTCACTTAATCATTTAGTTCTTGCATCTCATTGTTCCACTCCGTGCAACCTCGAAACATTCGGTTTTACTTTTAACTCCGCCTAAAATAACTCATTCCCGGCTTTGTATACCGGATTTAATCGATTGGTAGCGCCGATGCCCGCGGGGCCGATTCAAGGCCTCTTCTTACACCTTAAATATCTTTAATCTCGCGCCGGATTATCATTCTCGATAATTTACTCGTTTCTCCGAATGGTAAAATAGGCAAAAGAATCCTTATGAATTCTGGGAAAACAACGTAAAAGCACGACTGTGTTCGTCCCGATTGTGATTATTCGAAGCCAACGATCGAAACCAAAGGAGAGCGAGCGAGCTGCGGGAGGGGTTGGGGGAGGGGAGAGGGTAGCGTAGAGAACCCGTAGGCCGCAACTTTCTAAGCCGCACGTGCCAAATGACATTTAAATTATATGGCATTATCAACGGTAACTTAATTTACAAATTATATGATTCGCCGCTGGGATCCATAATGGAGCGTAGCCAAAAAACCCTCGCCTCCCGGTAATGCTGTCAATCTACTACAGTGCTGCCAGAGAAAAGAAAACGTTAGCGGGGTGCACCGACGCGGCTACCCGTCGGTGCACCTGGATGACGGTACAAGTAAGAAGATGTTGGTAGGCGTGGACCGATCGAGAGAGATCGAGATCGGAAGCGTAGGCTGGGAGTGCACGGCGAGCGCATCTCTCGTATTATAGGTTAGAGACGCGGTACCGAGACGTGGGCCCCGACAATAATTATCGACGATGTAATTATTGGGTAATAACGCTAAGGCGAAAGCCGAATGCGAATAACCAATTCACGACAATAAGTACTATGGACATGACCGAGTTTCCTCTCGACTGCATCGTCTTCTTCAGCTCCTCCTACTCCTCCTCGTCCATCATCGTCTGCCCTTTGTTTTCTTCACGGACATTATTCAAATGATTTATTATAGGAAAGCGGATGTGATTCGCAGTTGCATTACACGTGCAACATCCAAGCATTTATTATTCGCGTGCTCTTGACTGTTAAACTAATTGTCCATCAATGATATCGCGGAATTAGGCAACCCCGTTGAGCTGATAAATGAAAGATTAATTTTAATTTTAATTTTAATTTTAATTTTAATTAATACCCAGTCCACGTATGCCAACTTAATAATAATTTCAATTGCACGTACACGTCAAATACCATGTACATACTAATATAGTATAAATATACTGTATATTGCGAAATTACTAATTACTTCTTAGCCTTATTACATTTTACATTATTACCATACCCCCTAAGACTTTTTAAACTTTTCAATTAAATTCCCCGTAATTTCTATAATATTCGGCCTTGTTATTCACTCTTTATAACTTATATCATACTTATGCGAGATATTTTTTATTTGTTACAGGTAAGGCGTTTACGACTTTTCCGCAAAACTTGTATTTCTTGTCCGGATGTGTATCTGTAAGTCTTTAATTAAGTGCGCTTCGCGTTAGATTTAGCAGAAATACTTAAGTCTCCAAGTGAATAGCGACCGAGATTTAGTGTATCCATCTTAGATCGCGCGTAGATCCACAATAAGCTTCTTACGCTGCGGAATATACTTTTTACTCGACGCTCCGAAATGATAATTTCGTCGGAGCTAATGACGTTTGAGGAATACGCAGCCGGTAATGAGATGGTAGGGGCTCTCGTTCCATAATTTTCAACAATATAATCATGCAGAGGAAAGGAAAACAAACGCCATTAACGATTAAAGGGGAAAAACATTTTGTTCTTATTCCAATAGTAGTCCGTCTCGTCTCTGCCGACGGTCACGTTACGTCAACATGACGTATCCGCCAATGGCAATTAATAATAATAGCAACAACGGCAGCAAGAACAACCATAACAACAACAACAACAACAACAACAACAACAACAAACATCAACAGAGAAAATTAGCTGTTGTTGTTGATCAGGTGAAGTTGCGCAGGAGCGTTTCTCCGCAGTCGGCGGGTTCGATGAATTCGAAGGGTCAATGGGAGCCAAAGATTTCCTTGAACGTATTAGTTACGCTTTCGCTAAATGCAGAGACGATGCGTTGCGCTTTTCCGAATTTATCGCGCTCTCCACGCACGCGTAATTTCAGCCTATTACGGTATACGGCGTTGATGGTGGTGGCGGCGGTGGCGGCGGTGGCATGCAGACTTGTGGTTACGATAAGAAGTACTTTTTTTCCGCTTATGGGAAAGTCCGACCGAATTTCGTGATTATCCACCCAGTACGACTTCCGTTACTTTTTCCCCGCCTCTTTTTCCTCCATAGCCCCGTCCTTCCTCGCATCTTCCTCCTCCTCCTCCTTCTCTTCTTCTTCTTCCTCTACCTCCCTCCGCGTACTTTTCCATCCGAATCGGCCGCTTCATTAGGCATTTATATTTATTGGCGGCTATAAAACTCGACTTCCTGCTTGGATTTACGGTGAATTTTTATAGGAAACGCGAGTTTTCTATTGAAAATGAAAAGCCAGCGGGTTGCGTAATGCTCTGGGGGCAAACCTCCGCCTCCGAGGCTCGACACTTTTCACGTAAACGACGAGGAAAATTTATCGGACCTCTTCCGATCCGCGCCCTCGCTCTTCTACTATTCTCAATATCTGCTCCGAGCATTGGTAATGTGATCGCGCCAAAGGCAACGTAATCGCACCATAATTATTGTTCAACGACTTATTCGTTAAAGCGAAATCGAGTCGTAACATTCAAAACTAAATGGCTTAAATAAATAAAGGAACCAAGGGTACTTGCATATTCATAAGCCTCTAATAGATATTCTGATGTAAGTCTCGGCTCTATCGGTGAAAGTATAGGCTAAAACTATTCCTCCGTGTTTTTATGCACGGATAAAGTCGCTAGATCGCGGCGTTTCGAGAGAAAAAGTAGCCAATCACCGATGCTAAAATAAATCAAGTGCACGTAAAAGTACTCGAGCAATTACATTTATTTAGATTAGCCATTGTAGAATTTACTCACCCAGCCCCACCCCATCCCAGCCCACCCCAGCCCAGCCCAAGCTTATTTACAACTTTCTCCTCGTTATTGAAAATACGCTATTGATTTACGAGTTATTGCTCCGTTGTAATTACTGCATTAAAGTTATTTAATATTTACTGGGTTTACTGTCGTATTATAATAAATATTACCACGGATGAAGTAATTGCGTTCGAGCAGCTATTATACTATATCGTGTAAAAAGCATTATGAGATAAGTAATAAGTGGCAAGGGACCATCGGATCCTTCGCGATTCCTTTTACGATCGGGAAGGCAAGGACGCCGTGCATAAGCCGGAGACGACGAGTCGCGGGTACGACGTAGCATTGCACCCATTAGTCGCGTAACGGCTTATTCCGGGTAGCCAGGCATTCAGGAAGTCCGACGCCCCCGCGGGAATTTCTCTTTCGGATCCAGCGGCGCGGAGAGGAGCGTCACGCGGCGATGCACCGGACTTTTCCTTTCCACGCTTACCCGCACCGAATTACCCGGATTCGGACGATCCTTTGCCGGAACTACTCATATCGGGATCGAGACGAGCCACGAGCCGACGGTGATTCACAATCCCGTGGTAAAGGTACAGTCCGCGAGGGTGAGCTCGCGAGTACCACGAACCGGCCCCGGGCAACAATGCAGACGAGAGTCCGCCGCGGACGTTACCTTTCACCGGGACGGGGAAGGAGGGTGAAAAGAGCGAGGTCGCAAACCGTAATAAAAACGGCCACTGGGATCGATAGCGTCGACGACAGCGGTGGCCGCGATATTAGCCCCGATTAGCGCCGAGGGAAGGTAGATCCGCGCGATCGGACAAAAGATCGAGAGAGCCGATCGATTTTCACATCCGCGCCTCGGGGATAGCGGCTAAGATCGCGAGGAGGCCATTAACACCGGGGCCCCGACAAAAATAAAACCTAAGAAAGGATAATAATGATAATAATAAGAGCGGAGCGGAGCGCCGCCACCGGGAAATTGATAACCGCGCTCTGCCCATTTATCCTCGCGTGCGAGCACGGAAAGCGGCCGCTGCGGGGAAAGTGGCCGCGGCAACTTTCACTGCGCCGAGGACGCCGACGACCTCTCGTATACCCGCTCCCGCTCCCGATCCCGCTCCGGCCGGCCAGATGAATATTTAGATACCGATAATTTACGCTACGAAAGTGCGACGCCGCTCGCCCCCGCCCACTTCATCCTTCATCGTCCTTTTGCCCCCGGCAACGGCCCCACCCCGATAATCCGACCAGCGGCGACCGGGTTTCCGGGAAATTCGAAAGGAAAAGCCCTCGCCGTTCCGGGGCAGGAGGGGGGAGCGGGGGGGGGACGCCTTTGTTTTCAAAGGCAGCAGGCCTTTTTGCGCCACGATTCAACGATTTCGCTAAGTCTACTCTGTCGAGAGTAGTCCCTCGCAAGGGGTCGGCGAACTCCTTGATCGAGAACCGCTTCGCTTCGTGATCCGAGGATTCGAGACTTTTCTCTTCCGCCTCCGCGGGATTCCCTTTCGTTTTCACCCTTACCTCGACCCGTCGTCCGGGCCTCGATAGTGTGCCGACCTCCCGTCGATCTCGACGTTATCCCCGTTATCTCCCCGGTCACGGGCCGCTCCCGCGCTTTTCCAGGGAAGGCCATTCCCAGCCGCGAAAACCAAGAGAGTCATGCTCCGGAGCATGGGAAAATAAAAGGACTATAAAGCCGCCATTCATAACTTTCTCTATGATCAAATAATTATTTAATTTAAAAAGCGTAATCATGCCGCGGGGGAGGGGGGAGTAGGAAGGTTATCGGGGTTATTGGGGGTTAACGACGTTAACGCGATCCTACCCTCCCTCCCCGCCTCCCCCCTCCGGGCTCAATAGATGCCAGACGCAGAGGTGGAGGACATTCGATCCACGGGGCACAGACCGACTGGTGTCCTGGCTTCGAACCTTTTTTTTATTTTTTTTTTTCTTTCTTTCTTTCTACTGGCCGAGCTCGCTCGACCGCTCTGTTACGCGGTGACTTCCTGCTCCCGTGCGCGAGACAACTATCACGGCGAGCGGATAATTTTCGCCCGCGGATTTCTCCGTTTGCGCTTTACGAAATTATTCTTACATCCTTATCTATCGCGCATGCTCCGGCTTCTCGCACTCGCTCCCCGACCAACCAGGAAGAGAGTTCGAGATCCCATTATCCCGCCCGGCTTTCCTTACCTTTTTCACTTTTTCACGCACCAGCCTTCCGCACGTTATATTTTCCTTTCTTTTCTCCCTCCCTCTCCCCCTCCCTCCCCCTCTCTCTATATCTATCTCTTATTATTACTATTATCGTTATTATTATCATCATCATTATTATTATTATTATTATTTCCTTTTATTCTTACATATTCCTCGGATTTTCATTGTTTACGTGACCTGGCGTGTTGGCGGGGCCCGAGCTTGATTCGCATTCGCGGTCGGGCACGCACTTGGCCCCATCAATTCCATATTGTCTGCTGCGATTTTAATGACCCTCTGAATAATTGCTATTCCTAACTTATAATTCATTAGCTTTGAGTTAGCGAACGACGGCCTCCGTCTGCGATTTAACCCGAAAAAAACTTTCCGAGTCGAGTGTATATACTACTAGTCTACAGCTCCCGTATGAATAATTAATAATAATAATAATAATAATGATAATAATAATAATAATAATAATAATAATAATAATAATAATCATTAATAATAATAATAAGAGTAACTCGTTGCTTTTCCGAGTTTATTACCCGTATTTAGATATTTAAGTAATATACCTTTCAACGTTAAATTCGTGACTTTCGAAAATTTTTGACTAATACTACAATAGAGACGATAAGAAAAATTGCACGTAATTTCTTCTCGGCCTCGTCACAGCAGTTTATAAGGGAATTTTACTCGACGACCAATTAACTCACGAATGCCTATAAATTATTTTCTTTCTACCTCCTCCTCCTCCTCCTCGTCTTATTCTTCTTCTTCTTCTTCTTCTTCTTCTTCTTCTTCTTCTTCTTCTTCTTCTTCTTCTTCTTCTTCTATTGTTCTCTCTTCTTCTATTGTCCTCTGCTGCTACGTATATTTGTTGACGGCATATATCAATATATAAATTAATAAATTTAATATCTCTTTCCCTCTTGTTGGTAGAGACAGTAAAAGCTTTCTCCAAAGTTCACTGTACCGTTTATATTTTTTCATTTAACGAGGTCTTTTTATTATTGGAGCTTTAAATTCGATAACCCTCATTATTTCGTATTAGTGAAAGTTTTATAATTAAATGTATATTCGACGATTTACAAAAGTCGAATGAATATGTTGATCAATCGCAAGCCGATTCTTATTTATTCCGCTATTCATTTCCACTTAGTCATTCCCATAGAACATTTTTCATTGTAAGTAACGTTTCCCCTTCCGTATCCGAGTCTTTCGTTACGTCGATGGAAAAATTTTATTATTTATCCCATTAATGCCTTAAAACAGCTGGCTTCGCCGCGCCAGAGGATAATTCTCTGGAGAAAAGGAAACAGCATCGGCTGCAATAGCAAAATTAGCATTTCATTTTCCAATCATCCGAACTTATCATAGACTTTTGAATTTTTGAAGCACTTATGTCACGAGCCTTTATCTCCTTCATTTTCAATATACATGTGCCGCACGCACTTACGCAGAACCCATAGAGACGCGCGCGGGCCGTATATAGACGTGTGTAGAACGTTGGCGCGTCAATAATTTTAAAAACAAATTAAAAATATGACCATCCAGGTCTGCAGAACACGTCGCTTTCAAATCGCGCTCGGCATCGAGCGTCGGATTTCTCTGTAAACTTATCGGTTCGAGTGTCAGTCGATATGAGAAAAATGATTTTTACTAATCGATATGTTAAAGGAAGAAAGAGCGTGTGGACGGGGCTGGGGAAGGGGAAGCGTAAGAATACGGGAAGGAAGATAATAAAAATATATATATACGAAGGAAGATAATAAAAAGTGCGGTTAGGCGGGATGTGTGCCATGTTCGTAGAAAAGTGCGTGTAAAACGTCAGAGATGTGTAGCAGAGTCGCGGCACACGTGTGTGGATCGGCTCACTGAGATAATAATGAAAAGGTCGCGCGAACCCGGGCAGGCGCGTTGGGGCGCATGCGCGGGTAGCTCGCGAAAGAGTTACGGGCTCGCGGACAGGTTTACGTTATGGACTATAAAGTGTCCGAGAGGATGGATTTTTCATATTTCCTTATTCGCTTCTTCGTTCTTAGCTTTATCTCTTTATCGCCGATATACCTGTCGAAGCCAATACCTGGCAAGGCTAAACTTTTTTAGTGCTTCGCGTTAGATATTTTTTACTTTTCGCGCGGATGACGTTTCTTGTCTCCTTGTTTTTATTAATGGCTAACTCTACATTACTTTGCAACTCTGTTAATTGTCCAATTATGCATTTTGCATACACTTTAGGAGTAGGATAAAAAATGCCTAGACTCTTTGTATAAAAAGTGCGCTTCTATCCATAAAGTCTATAAAAGTCTATATTTGGACTCTATTAGTTGTTAACCGAAACCTACGTACACTAACGATCCACGTTATGTATCATTTAATATGTATATATAAAAAGAAAAAAAAAATAAAGAAAAGAAAAAAAAAGACGAATAACTAAGACAGCACCAAGTTTTCCTGAACTTCGTCGTTCGACACATACGGATTTCAATGTACGTATTTATTAGGGACTTGATAAATAAGCTAGTCTTAGAGTTTTTACAAAATATCCGAAGTTGAGCGGATAATATCAAAGCTATTTTTGTATTTTGTTTTCTTTCTGTACGAGTACATTTAGCAGAGTGCAGACGGGCGCAAGCGCATACGTATTTATGCTCGCGCGCGTATGTATATATATCTATATATAGCGAGAGAGAGAGAGAGAGAGAGAGATAGAGAGAGATAGAGAGAGAGAGAGAGAGAGAGAGAGAGAGAGAGAGAGCGAGAGAGAGATAGAGCGCGTATAGGTAGGGGCTTAGTAATTTTAACGTTAGAAACGTCATATCACGGAGATCTAATTAGCGCGATAGAGACAGGTTTGCTTATATTAGCGAAGTTATATTTTCCAACAAATCGATGTTATTGAAGGATCGGCAAAGAATGTTTGTTCAATAATATTTTTCCTCGACAATGTTTCACCGAGTCCGCGTGTACTCGGTGCGTCTCTCCGACGCACGTATCCACTGGGAGTAGCGGGGCAGCGGGGGGGGGGTAATCATCTTGCGATTGTTGTGCAAGTAGTTGCGCGACGTCGAAAGTAAGCCTCTTCGCGGCTTGGCGAGGGGATGGGGATGGTAGGGGGGAGGTGCCCCCCCGGAGGGGCTTTGGTCGGCTTTGGAGAGGGCTTTGGTAAGGATGAGCGGCTCCAAAGTGGGTCGCGTCAATCTTCTACCGAAGACTTCGCTGAGTCTGAGGGGGCTGGGTAACGGGTTGGAGCTCTTATCGCCTATTTACCGTAGCGACGTAAGCGAGGTCCCAGGTACCCGAAGCCGCCCCAATATCCTCCAATCATGGGCGATAATTATTTTTTTTATCGAATTGGGCCGACCTTCCGCGTGCCCGGTAATGAGTCAACGGGAGAGCTCGTTAACTTTGATCCTCCGACCCTCCCACGCGACGAGTCGATCGCTCCAGTGGATTTAATCTTCAAACACTCGGCCGTCTATTTAGCTTTAACTACGGACGTCGCTTTAGCCAATTCAAAGGTATCGATATATCATTTTTATTTCCTCGGTATCGCCTCGCTTCGTACACGGGGGGGGGGGACCCTCGTAACACACGGCGCACACGCGGCGCGCGCCCGCGCCCGCGCTCACACACACACACGCGCACACACGCACGGCGCCACGGTAAATCACAAAGCCGTTTTTATCATTTCTGTCCTGCTTTGTCAGGATATTAAAAGCGCATTTGTTCAAGCGGACTCATTCCGGCTTACGATTACTCGAGTACCTTCCCGGGCAAGGCTCGCACTCGCCGCTAATGTCGCTGCTTCGCACACGTTAAGTACGACAGGTGATAAAGAGCTCGTGCGCTCGCAAGGGAACGGACGGAACTTTCCCAAAGAGGAGCTCGGCCTCCTAGATAGAGATGCCCTTCGCTGATTTAGCCCGACTCGTCAGAGAGTAGCGAGTAGCAGCGAGTAGTGGCGAGTAGTGGCGAGTAGCAGCGAGTAGCAGCGAGTAGCAGCGAGTAGCAGCGAGTAGCAGCGAGTAGCAGCGAGTAGCAGCGAGTAGCAGCGAGTAGCAGCGAGTAGCAGCGAGCTTGTTTGTAAAAATGTCTCAAAGCTCTTATCGTACCCCTCTCCGCCCCTCTACTCCGAGACTCCGGAGATCGAAGGCCCGAGAAGGAATAATAAATACGACAGGGCCTTTCGAGCCCGGTTGACAGGGAGGTGGATGGGAAGGGTGGAGGTGCGTAACGGGACGCGCCGAATAATGGCGAGCCGAAAATTTCTAAATTTATTCGCTCGGTCATCGCGCATCGCGTGCGTGCACCCGCACTACCTCCCAATAGACCTGAACTTTCTCTCTCGGAGCGAGCTTTTCTCGTTCCGTCTCTCGTCGGGCCGCGTACTCGGCGGCCTCCCCTACTCCTCCGCACGCGTACGAGAGCTCGCCGAATAAAAAGTGGAGCGCGTCGGCGAACCTGAAATAGAGATCTTTAATGTTATTTATTTGCTTATGGCAATATACGAAGGAGAGAAACGTTACTCCGCTAATGAGGGCCTCAATGCCAAATAAGCCCGGCTGTCAGAGCTTACCTATTAACCTCCGCCTCCCCCGCCCCCCGCGCCCCATCCCACGCTTACTCGTCGCGACCCACCACCAGTAGCCGATCGACTTTATTTTCACATTTCTGACCCCGACCGACGATTTTCTACGCAAAAGTCCCAACGATTAAAAGCCTCCGGCATTTTCTAATGCTAGACTGTTATGTCAGGAATTTATTTGTACACTGAAAATAACTTGATTATCGTTGGGTATCTCGTGTTATTTTAAGAAAGCTTAGCTAAAATGTATCTCTTTGTATTTATGCGGCTGTCAGTGCATGAGACTGACGTACCTTCTCATACTTACGTACCTTCCCTTTATTCGATTATATAAAATTACCGCGATCGCTCGGATCGGCCGAATTCCCCAAACTTAAATATACTTGTCAAATCCACACTGGTTGGTCAATTACTCTTACCGGAATTATTCTTATTTTCTTTGCCGTTTCTTTCGGCCGACTGAAATAGATTTAAACGTTTCTTACTTGGATACTCGCGAGTTATATTAGAACATTTTGACGGACCGGGCAGAAATAGAATCGTCGCCCGGAGGGCACGAAATTTTTAATGAGCATACTAACTTCATAGTCTTTTCTTTTCCTTTCCTTTCCTTTCCTTTCTCTTCTTCTTTTTTTTTATTCGACAAAAAAAATCCATTCAATTAGCTCAATGAGAATAATCGAAAGTGCAAGAATGGATAATTTATTCGGGTAGAGGGTGAGAGGAGTAAGTACCCGAGAGAAGTCGATCAGTTTAAGGGCGAAGCCCCTCGCAGGGGATGATCGCCGCTAATCCACCCTTAGGGAGGGGGATGGGAGGCGGGGGAGGGGTAGCCGTTGGATGCCGTCGCGGCCGAATTGAAGTCGCGGCTGAGGAGGAAATCGGGATCGATGCGTGGCCGGTAATAACGGCATCAAAGCGTGCGAGGCGAATTTATCGCTAAATCCCGGCGGAAATCGCGAGCGCTCCTTTTGACTTTTGCCGAGCGCCGCCGTTATGAAGGCTCCCCTACCCCCTTCCACTGTGACAATGATTTGACCAATTGTCGATCCTTATCCCCGCGCCGATAGCGCACGTTCCGCTGGCTTTTCTAACAATTTTACGGAATCACTTGCCAAAGCACTTCCCTCACCTCGCACTCTTACTCCAAGCTTACCCGATCGTATTTTTAGATCGGCCCGATTCACCAAGACGATAACGTCGCTTCGCCCCTGATAACTTCAAATAACAATTTTTCTCTCACTTATTTATTTATTTATTTATTTATTATCGACTATTTACGTGTCACAATCAGTCTCTCTCTCTCTCTCTCTCTCTCTCTCTCTCTCTACTCTTCTGCATAATCATTAAGAGTCCAATAAATTCTTATCATTCAGTATCACATTATTTACGGCAGAGCACAGTTTCTTACTTTAGCAATGATTGATATTACGATATTATAAACCTCTAAGTACTCGTCAGCTGATAAGAACACTCATCTTTTCACGGGAATACACAGTACTCGCAATGAAACATTTTCCTCTTTTCTTACATTACCTTATCGTTACGTAAATCGACTTAATTGTTCGAGCGAAACGCACGATCGACTACTACTACTACTACTACTACTACTACTAATAATAATAATAATAATAATAATAATAATAATAATAATAATAAGATTTGTATTATTTATTTACGATAAACAATGTTATTTATAGATAAATTCATCGTTAATAATCATTAGGATTTTATTCTCGGACTTGGGAGGCACTTGGGAGTACATTATTTCTGAAAGCGCTGAGTATCGCGAAATTCCTTCCGACTCTTTATATCATTTATGTAAAATAAAAATAATTCATACATCGCACATTTCACTTTTTGTAGCACTGTCATGTTTGAATTACTTGTTTGTGTGGTTAGTCGAGTAATACAAACACGGTTCTAGAAAATAGAAAGTTCCGAAGATAAGAAACGCACACGTTATCGGCACATGTGAGCAAATGCATAGCCGGTGTATCGGGAGATTGTCTTACGTACGTGCACACGGGCGCACGAACACGGATCTGCTGCGAGCCGCACGATATTGTAAAATTCATTTTGCCTTCTCCCAAAATTTCTCCAGATAAATTGATCAAATTTTTATTAGTTTAGAGAGCTTTCACGGCCCGACATATTCTGCTGCCTCTCTCGTGCGATTTATCGAAGGTCAACAAATACATGTGCACACACTCAAGGCGACATTCATCCGTCTTATAAAACATTTTGCATCGTCAATATTTCTTGCGATTTCACTGAATCACAAGCTTTATTAACCTTTGCCAGTATCGGAAACGTTTCTTCCCCTTCCCGATATATTGATATTTCGAAAACAAAAATTGAAAAAAAAAAAAACAAAACAAAACAAAACAAAAATTCATCACGCCATTATCTTAGAAAATACTTTCTTTACCTTAGAAAATTATCGAAATCGCTCGGTTTTGCCTCGTCCGTTACGAAAACGTACGAAAACGTTGGGGAATACGAATAAAATTATTTAGGTAATTCTATTTAAGGCCTAATCTTTGTAATTGCCAAATGAGGATTATACTAATTAAATTTCATTAGAATTTAATTTAATTTGAAAAGGTTCGAAAGCTTAATGCCAAGCGGAGATCATGATGACATTTGATGTGACTTTATTTATGTGAGCGCGTTTAGGTATCACGCGACACACATATAATATTGGTAATAAATCATAGTACGCTTAGGTTACTTAAAATTAGTCTTTCAAAACTTTCGCTTTCGTAAAGTCACGCTACACGTACAAAAATATTTAAATTCTATGCGTTTCTCTATGCGTTTCCCTATACGCTTCTCTATGCGCTTCTCTATGCGCTTCTCTGTGCGCTTCTCTGTGCGCTTTTCCTTTAAAGCAAAGTCCAGCTTATTACTTGAGCCAACTTGAGCTTTGTATTCCGTTTTCTTCGTATCTAGTTACGGTGCCGTCGTAACTCACTTTTGCCTCACTGACATAGAAATATTATCTGTAATTCTATTGAAGTCGTTCGATTAGATGCTCCCGTACTAAAAGGATTAAAAATTATTAGCATAGCGCGCTCGCTAGCGCATTGCCGTTCTCTCTGCTTCTCTTTTGAAATCATTTCGATTACGTGCGCCCGGAATGAAATTTTAGATAATCCCAATGCCACCGACAACGCGTTTATAATACTCTTAGATGATTATTTAATTTAAAGCGACATGAGCAATTTTAAGGAGTTGCGAACGAACATTCATTTCATAATTAATTCATTAATTTACAAAAGAACGTTTCGAGACTCGCCGATCGATGTAATCGCGAATAAATATTATATTATAGTATAAGAATATTATCAATATTATACTCTCAATTCGAAGCAGTTGCTTTGCAAACCAAATAAAATGAAATTAAATAAGAAGAAAAGAAAAAATAAGAAAAATGTATTAAAGCCGTTTAAGTAAATAATTAAATTTCATATACTTCATTGGCGTGATGACTCTAATGGCATCTTGAATATTGGCTTGAAAGCTTAAAGAGTCGTCGGCATACATATAAATGCGTGTAAACGTTCTTTTGCTTTACTAAATTAGATTCTAATACATTGTCTTAGTTCTTAATTATCTCTTCATGCTGTTTGCCGGCTTATCCTCTTCTGTCGTCTAAGATTTTCCTCTACAATATACTCATCCTCCTTCGTAAACAAAAGGACGAACAATAACCGGGAATTATATCCGTTGGATAATAATTGGCTTTTGACGTGGCAATTACGGATAATAAAATAAGCTCGTGGATTCGAAGAGGTCGGAAAGGTAACTTTGTATAACTTTGTGATAATGCCGGTCCTCGCTCTACCTTTACGGCCCATTTTATCTTCCTTTTTACGGCCGCCGTATCATCTCCTGCGCTGCTCATGCTGCTGACGATGCCGATGCTGCATCTTCATTTCTCACCGAGACCCAAAGCCGCGGAGCCGGTACTTCGGGATCGAAGTTCCGCTGAAAAAGCGGACAGAGATCGATTTATCCTTAGCGCGTCGATATCGATTTTCGTTCACGGACTGCCATTGTCACGGACTAATTAGTGACGGATGATGATGATGATGATGATGATGATGATGATGATGATGATGATGATGATAATGACAATAATAACAATGACCTTGGCGACCGCATATAAGCGATCGACAAATTAAATTGTGTTATTGTTTGATTCTTGACTCTTGTGAATGATTAATAATTACCTTACCCGTTATTCAGAAAAACTCTCAAACTTAAATTTCGTAATACTGCCACGAGATTCTAAAGAAGCGCTTCAACTTCTAACTCCAACGACGTATTACGGATCTAAGAAAAATACGTGGCTACTTCGCGATAAGTGATTTAAAATTAAAATAAAAATAAAAAAAAAAAAAAAATAAAAAAAGCTCTTTCTACAACGTAGATCAGTGAGATACAAGTGATGATTTAATTCTTTTCCTAATGAGCTGCCAGTGTGGCATTCTCAAATTATAATTTCAAAATACGGAATATAATGAGATGAAACTATAATATTACACGGTTTCGCGTATTAAAAATAATTCAGTCGCATCGTATAAGTATCGCTTCGGTTCACGTAGACGAGCGAGCGCGTGTGCGAGTTGAAATAAAAATATGTACGGGATGCAGGCGCGGGCGCGCGTGCGCAATAAAAAAAGTGTGTGTGTACGAGAGAGAGAGAGAGAGAGAGAGAGAGAAAACAAGAATTATGTATGATTTTATCGACGTTAATACCTCTTAAGCTTAATTGAATTTTTATTAACTGATTTTTATTAGTTAATGTACAGATAACTGTACAGTTACGCGCCCGAGGTGAAATAAAATCTCTGCGTATTAGCGAAGTACTTAGCGAGAAGAAGAAGAGAAAGAAGAGGAAGAAGAAGAAGAAGAAGAAGAAGACGAAGGAGCGATGCGAGAATCTTCTAATTGATGTAACATGTATATAATCCGGCGACGTGTCATCGAGTTAATAAATTATGAAAAATTCGATCCCATCGTATTAGAGCCCAAAGCCACGGATTTCTTCCTCCGCCCCTCCGTCACCGTACCCAGCCTTCAGCCCCCGGCCCGTCCCCCTTTACCGCAGAGATCGAAGGAGCGACCAAGGCTTTTCCAACACCAGTTTTCCCAGGCGCAGACGATCCCCCATTAAACACTCGGTCCGCGTTACGTTTCTCTCTCTCTCTCTCTCTCTCTCTCTCTCTCTCTCTGCATGGGGAGTACTTATTATCTAATCTGGCTCCTCGCCTCGGTATTTTTCCCTCCCACCCTTCGGATCCCCCGAGTGATTTACACGTACGGAAGATTTGTGCGTAATAGACGCGCGATTACGTCCTCCTCAATGGAATGGTGGTTTTTTTTGTTTTATTTTTTTTCCTTTTCTCTCTTCTTCTCTCTCTCTCTCTCTCATTCTCTCTCTCTTTCTCGCGCTCTCTCTCTATTTTTTTTGCACAAACGAGCCACATTGTGAGACATTACTTCTCCGACGGGATTATTGTGCGAGAGGAGCAGCTGAGTCAGTTTTTCCGCCGATCCTTCATATACCGAGTATCGCGTTATAAACATCCGTTTTCATGAATTATGCTGATCATCGGGAGTATATTTAATTCTGACGCTCTTGGAATTACAAATAAGTACTTACCTCCCTCTCACTCCCCAGCCCCTAACCATTATACTAGTCCTGTTACTAAATATGCAGTTGGGTCGTGACTTTTTGCGGGAACTAGTCGGAGACGCATGACGAGTCGCCCGCGTCGATGAATATATTATCTTTACCTGTTCATTATAGTATTCGGCTCTCATTTCATCATTATTCACTCACTGTGGGCTTTTCTTATTTCCGAGGACTGACTCCCCCGTCCCGTCCCCTGTACTCTACCCCACTTCATCCTCTAAGCTTCTCTGTCGCGGGGACGTTTTCAACCGACGACGAGTACGAAACTCTGCGACCTTTTTTTTCCCCCCCATATTTACGGTTTTTCTTCTCCTGCAATAAATACGACCGGCAACACTTTTACTCGGAGTTGCAAAAAATCCTTAATAGCGTTTAACTCTGAAAAAAGTGTAGTTTTAAAATGCGCTTACTCCGACAAAAGCTTATCCTCGTTCGCGTATAAGAGAGAAGAAAAAAAAATGACATTAACGATGTGTTTGCATGCGTACGATTTAGTTTGGAATTTTAATAGAGAATTATTACGCGCGCGCGCGCGCGTAATGTCAAGTGCTTATCCTCATTCAAGCCTACCTTTATTGACATAATTTACTCGCGTCAATATCTTATTAGGATAATATTCTGCGTCGGTACGAGCGAATCCAGTTGATTGAATCAGTCGGGTCGGAGGAGGGAGAAGAGCAAATACCAATGAAATACCCTTCCCTGACTCTTAGTCTACGTTACGCGGTTTCTTTGTTGTTGCTCTTGTTCTTGCGCATGATTCCGATTGATCGAAAATATTCATTGGTTTGCGTAAGCTCGAATTCGACGTCAACGTCTCTCTTTCTCTCTCTCTCTCTCTCTCTCCCTCCCTCCCTCCCTCCCTCCCTCTTTGTCTGTCTCTCTCGCTCCCGAACTATTTCCATTTCGTGTAAAGGAAAGCAAGTGAGCATCGGCCACGTCTTTTCCGTTTGCTGGTAATTAGCGGGGCTTCTTAGAAGAAAAACTTCATTCGTAAAAGTCGAGTCCGAACAACGTCTTCTTTGATTATACGATCCGTCAGAGGTAATAATCAATCCCACATAGAGATATATAGGCAGATATAGCAGGATGTCTGTCGTGTTGAAATAACGTGTTTATCAAGTCTTGTGTGAAAATCTTGATTCTCTAAGGTGCAAAGATTAGATTATGGTAAGTTTTATTAGCATAGGCCAACATCATTTCTTATCCGCACTGACGTCGTTGCATGGTAATTTATTTTCACATTTCGCGCGACCTTTTTATAGAAGAGCGAAACAACCTTGGCAGTTCAAAAATTTTGACATCCGACCCAATTCGACTTAATTGCATTATCATCGGATTAATGCGCCGCTCGGGAATAATAATGAAGGTAGCCGTCATTTTTTGCTCATCCTTATCCGTTCTAACGGGTCTTACTTAAAGCCTTGCGCGAGCAGAGCGTGGGTGGAACCATCGCGTGGGACTGTAGGGAGGACAGGGAGGATAGGGAGGATCGGGAGGTTCGGAGGTGTGGGGAGGAGAGCTTGGCGCAAGCTCCTCTCACCTTGCGGTCGTCGTCGCGCGGCGGTCATGTAAATAATTCAAAGTGACTTACGGGCCGGCAAAGTGCTTCGGGCCCCGATGATTGGCGTCGGGCCGCAACGGCGGTAAACCGCGGCGACGCTGCACCCATTATTGTCAATTTCATTACCGCTCGGCTCCGCCTGGCCGAAACCGGACCGCTCGCCTCCGTTCCCTGGACTTTCCCGACCCACCGCCTCGTACCCTCCCCATCCCCTCCACTCCCCTCCCCCCGCCCCTAACGACTCGACCGATCCGATAAATCCACGTTGGGGGGCCCGACGCCTCGAATACTAAAAATACTCAAAATACGCGCGCACATATCTTCATAAATATAGATGTGAGATGGACGAATTCGGCGGACTCTCGGGCGAGCCATTTTCACTCCGCCCTCCCACCCCCTCCCCACCACCAACCGCCCGTTCGGCTATGATTAATATCGGCAATGCACGAGCGCTAATATATCATCTAGACTTTGAAGCTCAATGTACTTTCAGGACGATATGAATCGCTGGCTTTCACTGCGCGCGACAAAGCGCATTCAATTATTTACAGCTTCAATTTATTTATTATTATGTACATTCATGGCGGCCGACTGCTGCCGACCTCTCGACCGCTCCTTCTGCCTTTATAGCTTGTCTTTATGCTCCCCTCGGAGCTACATTGTTCGAGAGGAAAGTTCGATACTCTGACGAATAACGTATCGGCGGCGGCGGCGGCGGCGGCGGCGGCCTTAAAAACCAATTGACCGTACATCGATTGCGATTTCAGCGTCAAAAAACAAAAAAGAAACAAAAAAAACAAGAAGCTTGTGCCAATTTTTACAACTCGTATGCGCGAGTGTTAAAAATAATGAGAAGCCAGAAATAATGGGTCTGTTTTTACTTTTAACAGTAATGACGTTATTTAAATTCATTTCTTTTTTTCTTCTTTTCTTCTTCTTCTTTTTTTTTCTTTCTTTTTTTTTCTTTTCTTTTTTTTTGTTTTTTTTTATCCCATTGGCATTTCTAATTTAATGTTTACGATTCCTTGTCATTTTTATTCCATAAAATGCATTACACGTAACCGCAATCTATCATATACCTTCGTATTCTCTCTACCATTAAAACACAACTAGTCCTTCTTTGTCGTTCTTTAGCAATAATAATAAATAATAAATAATAAATAATAAATGATAAATAGTAATGAAGAGGAAAATCCTTAGATTTTAGTGGCTTAGAGGGCGATGGTTTGCGCGGTCGTTAATTACTACGCTAGCCATCGCTTATCCGTAATACGTTTTAAGAAAATTGCGTTTTCTACCCTTTACGCGAACAAGATGATGATTGTACATAGAATGGTCTCTATCCTCGAATTAAAATCGCACGATATAATTCGTTTCGTTCTTGCGAAAACTGGCTCATTCGCTTGTCGAACGCATTATCCAACGACGTGGATCATAATAAAGAAGTTTTCTGCAACTTGAAAATCCCGAAGCTAAAAGTTAAGGCCACTTGGGTAATAACGTCCTTACTTCATTAGGGTTTAAAAATTTTTAAATCCCCTGACGTTCCTCCGTCGCTAATAGCTCGCAAGAAAGCATTAGTAGGTAATATCTGGCAGTAGGTGTAATAAATAGCCGAGAGAATGATCGATTTCCACGGGTCCTTTTGGGCTCGGCTGCTATTGAATCGGAGGAGTAATTAGATTCGCATCAAGTACGAACGAGCTGCTGCCTAAACCAGAGCCACTATTTACATTGTCAGCGCTGTCAATCTCGCTCTCCGACATCTTCCAGACGAGCCGTCCGAGGCCCTTCCACATCCCCGAGGAGTCCCGTAGCCAGACGTAGTGCACCAGGTGTCGCACCCGTGGATCCTCGGGCGTAATCGCCTTCGCCGACACCTATCGACGTCGGCTGTGCACCTCGAGGACGGCATTGAGCGGCGCCGATCCGCGATACGGTCTCGCGTCGGGCTCGGGAGTGGCGAGGATTCCGTTGAACCGCGACTTGTCCTCGGCATCGAAGGGACCAGGTGTTGGATTGCAGGGGCCCGGCTCGTCAACGCCGCCGCGGTCACGGCGTGCGAATGCGAGACGAAAGTAAATCTTTCCCTCCGCAGTCTGCGGCGGCTCTGCGGTACGCGGCTGCAGCGGGTGCAGCGCGGACCCAGCGGGGCAACCCGATCGCGCCTACAACGGAGGGCCGATTTATTTACCACCTCGCCCACTCACCCTACCCTACCCTACCCACCCGCCTAACGCCAGCCTGACGAATCTCGTCAACCTATTATTTATCTGCGGAAGTGCAGTTGTGCGAGGTCGTTAATCACAGGGCCCCTCGGGGCGGGGATGCGCGAGGGACGACGCTAGGTGGCGCCACGTCGTACTGAAACGACGAACGTACGAGGAACCGGATGACTTTTGTCGGCACGTGTCGAGAGGATTGGGATCCCATCGGCCCGACGTACATCCGAGTTTTTCGCTCGTTCGCGCTCCGACCTGTTTGGATAACGTACCCAATAGCATAATTACGAAGCACAGTTCGTAGCTCGCGAGCAGCATTATA
Source organism: Ceratosolen fusciceps (assembly GCA_018883505.1). Lineage (NCBI taxonomy): Eukaryota > Metazoa > Arthropoda > Insecta > Hymenoptera > Agaonidae > Ceratosolen > Ceratosolen fusciceps. Next base: position 8,111,726 of record RCIC01000005.1, read on the forward strand.
AAACCTTGATTTAAGCTCGTGTGATTGACAATTGACAGACCTGTAAACGAAATAAGTTGCGCGAGCATCGATTAAGCCACGTATTAATTATATTAATCGCCAAGGCTTGAGATCGTCCGAGAGAATTTTTTTTTTTTTTTTTTTTTTTTTTTTTTTTTTTTTTTTTTTTTTTTTTTAAGTGATTATGCGCTTTGTGTCCGGGGTTCCTGTTACTCGTAGCCTTGATTTCAAGTCTTTCAAGCCTATAATTTAAACCGACTTTGTCCTATAAAGAGTGAGTGAGAGAGAGAGAGAGAGAGAGAGAGAGAGAGAGACTTGGGTCTGTACTGATATATCGACACGATAATACTAATCCATACTGTATCGTTGAGGTTAAAAAATATTAAAACTTTGCGAATCGATTGACTTTTCCAGCGGAGCCCAACAAATACCAAATACTTTATCGAGAAAAAAAAGCACGTTTAAAAATAGAACAATATGGCAAATGTATCAGTAGTGTACATCGCCTCGACTATTTTTATACCAACTATATTCAATAAAAAGGTATTAACATAAATGAATTATCGTTGCTTCCTTTTTTTTTCTTTTATTTTGTTGTTGTCACACGTACGCAGAATAATAGATGTCATATCATTAATCACGCAATTGGTGCTTTATATTAATGAGAATGCGCAACATCTTATTTCAAATACGAATAATCAGTACGTTAAACTCTTATTAAAAGTACTTGTTGCGAGCAAATCGAATGATCGTTAATTGACACAATAAATTAAAATCCATGGCGCCTAGATGGGGAAAATATGATGGCGCAGAAAAAAGTACTTCGATTTTGATGGTATTTTGTTGGTATTTTGTTGGTATTTATCCTATTCGTTATTGCCACTACTCGGTGCACACACTCTGCCCTTATTTCTAAATACTCTGTCAATTTATTCTAAAAGTGTCAAAGTTCGAAATTTCTTTAGCCCCGCGGCTCGTGAAAACTAAAAAAGTTCTACCGAGTATTTTCGTTCTTAAACGTATAAATATTTGTTTAAGGCCAGAAGGAAACTTACTGTTTTCAGCAAGTTAAAATAAAACAAAGTTCACAATATAATAATAATAATGATAATATCAATAATAATAGTAATAGCAGTAGTAATAATAATAACAATAATAATAATAATAACAATAATAACAATAATAACAATAATAACAATAATAATAGTAAGGATAGGAAGGTGCCGAGGCGTTCGTGAAAAATGTCATTTGCATTCAGAGATTTGAATTCGAAATGAGAAATTTCTAATGCAGAAACACTTTCTTTAGAGAAAGTATTCATTTTATTCGCAGCATTTAATCCGTTGATTTATATTTCCACGTCAGCCGCAACAAATGACAATATATTTCGCTAATTACTTGCCGCTCGTCTATCATTAATAAGGACGTTCATTCGCCGATTTCTCGATGAATAGGGCGAGGAGAGAAACGTCTCTTGGGCGGCCATACTGGGGATACAAAAATATTTTTTATATCGAATCCTCGCCCGGAAGACATTGACGGTGACCTGGCCTAAGGTAGTGGCGGCGGCGGTGGTTGCGCGGCGGGGCGGAAGAGTGAGTGAGAGGGAGGGAGGTACGGGTACGGTAAATGGATGGAAAAAGCTCGACTCTTGTCCGCGAAAATAGACGGTTCGTGGAAAATGGCGGCGAGCGCCGATTCCGTTTGTTTGGCGATCGCTTCCTCCGGCCTTGGATGCGCCCGGCTATTTTAGAACGCGGACGGCCCAGACGATGCGCGACCGCTCAGGCCTAGCATTTGTCTCGGTACGACCGATTTCCAATCGCCGCGGCTCTCCACGCTCCGCCGACTCTCCCGGCGCGGGCTCGCCTAACCGCGGGAGCCCCGGACACCCGAGCGACTTTTCCCGCGGGGCCGAGACCATCGCTCCCCTCTCTCTGTCTTCGTTTACGACGGCGACTTTCATCACCACGACTTTCCCTCGTCATTTTCGCAGATCGGAAAAGCGCCTAGAGACAGATGCGCAGATGGGGCAATTTCATACTCGATCGGGCTTTTCCAGCAAATTCCTATTTAAGACCACGATAATCGGCCGTCCGTCGCTCAAGAATGAGCCAGAATAAGCCAGCGGTTGCGAGGGGTTCTAAATGAACAAAATTTCAGGGGCGGCAAAATATTTTTCCTTCGTCTTGTAATTAGCTGTGCTTCCCTTTCGACACGCAGTACCGCAAAGCAGTACTGGCATCGGCTTCGACTAAGTATGGAAAGTCTCTCTCTCTCTCTCTCTCTCTCTCTCTCTCTCTCTTCTCTGTTCTCTGTTCTCTGTTCTCTGCCATCCATTAGAAAATAAGAATAAAACACGACAATAGCGATTAAGGAGACGAGGAATGATTGAAAAGCCGGGATGTAAGCCATTCGTCATCGTTGCGATTCACGTGGCCATCCTGCACGAGCGCACGCACGCACGCTCACGCATCCTACGTACGCGAGCAGATGCATAGTGAGTGAGTGAGTGAGTGAGTGAGAGAGACAGACAGGAGAGAGAGAGAGAGAGAGAGAGAGAGAGACACTCAAGCTTACGCGAATCCGCAGGAAAATCACTGTCGCGTGCACTCGGCGAGCTTACGTAACGTTCATGGGCTCGCGGACGGCCCTGCCGAACCAACAACTCCTGGAATACTCTTCTTGATTGGCTCGAGGCCAGTGAGACGAGGGGCTTCTTCATCTCCTTCATCATTATCATCATCATTGTCGTCGTCGTCGTCGTCGTCGTCGTCGTCGTCGTCTTCTTCTTCTTCTTCTTCATCATCATCATCAGCATCTTCTTCTTCTTCTTCATCTTCTGCATCTTCTTCGTGAACCGGGAGGGATTACGTTGCTAATGGCTTGTATTCGGGCTAGATTTACGTAGTGGTGAATTCGGACGAATCCGGGATCTCCGAGCTAAAGAATCTCGCTCTCGCGATTAATGTAACCCACCAGCAGTACGCATGTCTGGCAGAGCGATGTAAATATTTTCAATCCTACGTCTTTTATCATTTACTATAATCTCGTACAAAGTCAATGGGCCGGAAAGTATGGCTGATTCCACAGCGCTCACCGCGGTGGCGTACGTAATTAAGTCCCGAATTCATAATAAAGGAAAAAAGGAAAAAAGGAAAACTGCCCATCAGCACCTGCTCGCCTCGGGCCCCGGAGATAAAAATTATTCCCATTGTCCGACGCTTACAATACAATTTATTAATGCACTTCAATTACTTTACGTAACGAATGCTTAAAAAGCTTTTCCGCAATGTATTTTCTAATTCCCCCCTCCCTCGTCGCCCACCCTCCCCCTCGCCCCCTCCTCTCTTTATTTCATTTTTAAACGCGGCTCTGGCCGAGAGAGCTGCACCACTCGGCTCGACAATGCCGTCCAATAATTGATTTTCGTTTTTTTCTCTTTTTCGTTTGTGCGAAATGGCTTTTCTCACTCGGGGACGATCTAGCGACGAGTCGTCTCGTCATAATAGATGCGTTGAAATTACAATGAACGTTAATTCCTTATGACGTCTTAAAATACCGGCGTCGGTGCAGAGACGTTGCGGAGATGCCAGCTTGGAAGTTTTTTTGGCTGCATCAGCCGCGGAAAAGAAATGAAATTTCGAAACAGAGATTTTATTGCCTAAAATAATATCAAAGCACCTGCGCTAAGTAACCCAACGTCAAGTAGCCGGGCTCGACGATCAATCGATCCGAATCTAAGACAATTCAGCTTCGACCTTCTTTACGTGATGCATCGATGAGGTCAAACGGCAACGGCAACGGGAAAGGGAAAGGGGAAGGCGAGTAGGATACGTATCGAGAGGAGTGCAGGAGTGCGGCTACAGTCCGGATCGGCCCTCGTCTGCTTGACGAAGCCGCAGCTCTCGGGCATTTAAATGCTTCGCCGCTTTACTTTTAACGCCGCTTGAAACCTTAAGGAATGGCAATATCGGCATAACTCGCTTTTATTAGACTTTCTTAAATAATGAAGAGGAATCTCCTTGGCAATGCCATGGTATTAATTTATAGACGCGTCTGTATATATATATATATATATATATATATAGAGAGAGAGAGAGAGAGAGAGAGAGAGAGAGAGTGAGAGAGAGGAGGGGGGGCAAAAAAGTTTAGTGTTTCATATGAATGAGCCGACGGATACGTAAAAAGTAGAATAATTGTCGGGACGTGAGAACGAGGATGAATAATGGGTGGCATGTACTTCGATGCCTTGTAACTAAATACTGAAATTGTCTTCCGAATGAAATACATATATTTCGCTTGGCATAGAAATGCATTAGTTTCGTTGCAGGGAACGACCGGTTCTAATCCGTCCCTACCCCCCCCCCCCCCGCCGCACATTAATGCACCGAGTTATTTACTTTGGCAGCGAATGAAGATTGATTGTTGATCGAAGAAACGGATTGGCGGATTCGATAATTGGAGGTAATTGGACCGATGAGGCCGATGGAGCCAGTTACGAGTCCACGGAACCGGGGACAGCGAAACAAAAGGCCTCGAGGCCTTTTCAGTTTTTAAGTCTAGCGATTCGTGTAAAATGTTCGCTCGCTGTCGTTACCAGAGACGCGTATCCCTTAATTTTTATGACCATTTAATGGTTGGACGTGGCACGGAAAACGGGCAAGGGAAGCGTCCGAAATAAAGTCGCGCAGAAAAGCGGAGAAAATTAACCTGGATGCCCGTTCCCGAAATAGAGCTTTTCATATTTCGGCTAATGGGAAGAAGCTCGACCGCTCAAGCTTTCGGGAAGGCCCACTTACTTACTCGGAAACCGCTTTCCGTGTATATATCTATAATTTTCCCCATCGCGGCCATTTTCTCATAGCCGCCGTGACTCGTCGACACGCGTTACGCATTACGCGCGAGAGTGCGTCTCTCTCTCTCTCTCTCTCTCTCTCTCTCTCTCTCTGTCAAAGGGAGTTGTAACCGAGAGGGAGGGTGTGCGTGTGCGTGTGTGAGGTGCGGTGCGTGCGTGCGTGCGTGAGAGAGAAAGAGAGAGAGAGAGAGAGAGAGAGAGAGAGAGAGATGTCGGTGAAAATGGAGCGGATGCTCAATCATGAGGAGCGCGCGTACTTGTGCCGCCGGCGCGCATTGTGCGCTTGCGGCTAAACATCTAAACAACCGACGCCGGACCGCGGCCATTGTAATTTAGCTCAAGGCCGCGCGCAGACTGCGATCCTCCCGCGCCCTACTCCACCTCCACCGCCGCCACCACCGCCATCCGAACGTCTATCTCGTCTATTTCGGACGCGGGGCAGAGCGAGGAGGCCGTGGGCATTGTGATGGGCAGCTGTCGCTCGACCACTTCTCCCTCCACCCCACTCTCTCGCTCTCTCTCTATCTCTCTCTCCGGCAGTCTCAATCGTACACTACTACTCGGTGTTAACTCGCTCGCGCGTTCCTTCTTTTTATTTTTTTTGCTTATTTTCCATTTTTTTTTTCTTTTTATTTCTTTTAACACTAGCGCACCGCTACGGCGGTTCTGTCGTCGCCGACGGCCTCGGGAAGCCCTAGCCGGATACTTTTCTAAAGAGAGTCGACAAGTGTCCCTTCGACGACCATTTACTTATCACCCGCTGAATCAGACTTCCCCACTCCATTCGTTCGTTTATACAAAATCGCAGCTCGCTCATCGTACATGCTACTTTTGTATTGCCCCCGACCCCGGATAATAAGTATACTTTTTCATCCGGATGACTCTCTGATAGGGTCCTGGATAAGTCGAATGCTTATTATTATTAATAACCGTTTGGTTTTTGTACATAAACCGTCCGGCCGAACATAGACGACGGCTTACGGCTTATTATATTTTGTACTAAATCCTCGCTGATAACCAAGCGCTAATAAGATATATGAGCCCCGAGCTCGTGCAAATCATAAATCGAGTTAGATTTTTTTGCCACGCCTTGTACGGATTCCATCCATGCATTTATAAATTTTATAATTTAGGCCAGAGTCGGAACCCAACGAGTCCGAAACGTTCTTTTAAACGCGTTCCACCCCCTCACGGGATCGTCCCTTATTAATCATTCGGGCAACCTAATTTAGATCTTATCGATCCTCCCGAGACGTCTCTCGTCTAAAAACTTATTCTGACAATTCTGCAATACAAATTCGTCTTACGAGAACATAAACTGCCAGGTTGTAAAAAATCGGCAAATTAACCCGACTCCGATTCGTTCTAAACGCCAAAATAGATCTTTACCTGTGATATTTCGATGAAATAACAGCTCAATTTCAAATAAATTCTTTTCCTTCTCATTCTTCACTTACCTATGTATTTGTAATTAATGTTATCCAGAAACATTACCGTATTATCCTTCCATTCTCGAGCTCATTTCAATTTTTCTCACATTCCGATATCCGTTCGAAACTCGTATCAATTATAAAAAAGGATATATACGTATACATTTGTATATGTACGTATCTGCTTGATACGATCAAGATCGTTAGAAATCCTTGAGTTTTATGACATGTGAAGAAAACCATAGTCGAGAATGATAATCATTTTAATTACACTAAATACAAATGAAACCGTTTTATTTAGCAGTAAAAAAAATTCATTACAGGCGTTAAGCTACTTTTTGCGCAATTTAAGAAGGAAAGGACAATTTTTAAATATTTTAAACCATCGTGTGTTAGTTTTTGATGTAACCAGTGTGCGCTGAATGTACGTACATACAAATAAATAGACAAATAATAATAGGAATGATAATAATAATAGACTAAGCTTATTTCACCGGCAACACAAAAGCCAATACGTACGTCTCTTGGATGTTAATTATGACTTTATATACATTCGAAAGGTAAAAAAAAGAAGAGAGAGAGAGAGAGAGAGAGAGAGAGAGAGAGAAAGAGAGAGAATATAAATAATTATTGTAGAGTAGAGAATTCTAGCGCTTAACAAATTTATATAATATCGGCAATTATGACTCTTTGCCGTATCTAATTATCTCATTTCAAATACCGATGCAATCCTTAACACTTTCATAAAATACGAGGCTCGGACTTCCGTTGATATTCCAAAGAGTTGAGAAGAAAAAAAACTCCCTTTGCTAGTAAATTCCATCGTTGAATAGAATCGGCGACGGGGGGGTGGGGGAGGAGGAGCATAATTCATTGTGGAATCGAGGGAATATTGACTGATTGGTGAGTCGGTGACAGCGTCCCACGCCCCCCGCCAACCCCACGCGACACCGTTACGATCTTCCGAATATAATTGCGCGCGAGACGGAGGGATCGAGGATTTAGCCAGCCGAGGGGGAGCTCCGATCGAGGCTGCAAAGGGCGCCGCGTCCGCTCGACGCTCGACGCTCGACCGCATAGGACAGCAGCGGCGGGGAGGACGGTTGTGGGTTGTGGGTTGGGGGTTGTTGGGTTGGGGAGGATGGGGGGAGGTAGGGCGGAGGGGCGGGGGGTAGATGAGGGAGTGGGGTGCGTACGCGTACGCGTACGCGAGGCAGAGGCAGAAACGTGTCCCACGCCCACGTCGCGCATCGCATGTCGCTCAATTGCAGCGCGAGTGGACGAGGAGCGGGACCTGCATGAAAGGCCCCCAAGGTCGCTGGTGGCGATGTGTCGCCGTCGCCGTAGTAGCCGCGGTCGCGGTGAGAAAAGAAAGATTAATTTTCCGAGAGCCTGACGGCGGCAGCCTCGCCGTCGCGGACACAATCGAGCCGGTGACTCATTTTCATCGGCCGCGTATTTTTGCGTCTCCCGCGGATCGAGCGAGCGAGCGAACGAGCGGGGCGGGCCCGCGACACGTGTCCTTACTCCGTGACTCGGGCTCTTTCTCAGGCTCCGAGCCGAGCGAGCCTTTTCCGCCTGATACTATCGGCTTTTCTCACCTCCGAGCCTAAACGGGCCCCGCCGATGCCTGGAAAATCCTCGCCGGATGTCGCCGCCTCGTTAAAGGTCTCCCCCCCCCCCCTCTCTCTCTTACTCTGTCACTCTCTTTATCTATCTAATCTTACTCAACGGCTCGAGTTCGACATTTACTTTGTCCACCTTGACATTTTAAGCCCGAATGCTGCTCCTACTCCTCCTCCTCCTTTAACCTCCTTCAATATCCTTCAACCTCCACGTTACCCCATGATTTAGTCATTTTTAAAGATCGCGTTTATTCCTCATCCAGTATCTATTAATCGGCCGTATTCTCTTTCCTCCTACTCCTCCTCCTTCTTCCAATTATTGATTTCCCGACCTTGACCAAGTGGATTTAATTACGTTAACCGCTAGTTCTTCAATTTAAATTTCCTTTTACTTTTATTTCCGTTCCAAAGGTCTTTGGAGGTAACAGCCAATCATCGTTTGTTCCTATAACAATTCACACAAAAACTGTACGCGTATTCGTTACAGCTTCTCTTTTTTTCTTCTACTTTTTACCTCAAAGGTCGATAAAATCAGTATTTAAGGTATACATTATACGTAAAACAGAAAGAAAGGGGAAAAAAGAATACTACTACTACTACTACCATTACCACTACTACTACTACTACTACTACTACTACTACTAATAATAATAATAATAATAATAATAATAATAATAATAATAACAACACGTTTACGAAGAAAATTCCCGCGAGCTCCGTTCAGCAAATTAGAATCGAGTATATTTAAGTAAAAGAGGTGTTTATAAGGTTTGTGCAATTATTAAATGTCATTGTTGTGCGTCGCACGAGGCATTCAAGGATTCAAAGTAGAATGAAGTTTTAGAATGTAATTAGCATACAAATTGTAAAAATATAATAAAGGCGAAGTTCCGAGTTTTCAAAGCGATGGATTTAATTAGCACTTAATTGTCCTGCAATTTAAGTGTCCGTTCGAGTCCGATAGCAGGCAGGAGATGATAATTGCCTGCGCTCGATTTGTTTAAACAAACGTGATTTCCACGATACCGCGAGCGCCAATGAAATTAACGAGCGGCCTATCAAGATACGACTCGCCTAATAAATAAGCAACTTGTTTATACGCAAGCACCGGTACCGTTATCCACTCCAATCTCCGCACCCCGCGCATAAATCCGCGAATCCGGTCCATTAACGGGGATTTGTCTACGTGTCGATAGATTGGCGCGGCGAGGCAGGGGGTGGGGATGAGAGGGACCTTTAAGCCAATATCTCTCCTAGTTTAAGCGACGCAACAACGCGTTCGCAATGGCTCGGCCGTTAATAAATAGATCCAGAGGCCGGCTCGGGTCAATTTCTATAAATTCACGCGTCTGCGCGTCTCTACCCAAGCATCTCCCAACAACAATAACTACAACGGCAATATTAATAATAATAATAATAATAATAATATAAAATAATATAAATAATGATGATGATGATGATGATGATGATGATGATGATGATGATGATGATGATCATAATAATAATAATAATAATAATAATAATATAATAATAAAGATCGCTAAAGGCGCCTGCCGTTCAAAAATTAGCGCGGTCGCGAGGAATGCGGCGGAGCGGAGGGGAGAAAATTCGTGTGGGGAGGTGGAGGGAGATGGCTCGAGTAGCTTGTCTCGGAAGGAGCCGGGACTCCCAAAAAAATCAAGGACCTTTATCGTCCCTTTCTTTTTTATGCCTCCTCGGCTCTCCACCTCGACGTCACTGGGCCACTTCGCGGCTACGGGAATCTCATCTGCGCGGCGCCCCACGACTTTGCATTTACCGTTATCCACTCGTTGGACGACAAGCGTGGCGCCCCCTCCCGCCACCGCTACCGCCGCTCCTGACGCTCCATCGTCGACAATCGTCTTGCGCCACCACGACGGCCGCCACCTTCACCCCCACCCCCACCTCCACCTCCACCTCCACCTCCACCTCCATCGCCACCACCGCCGCGACCACCATCACCATCACCACCACCACCGCGACCGCCACCATCGCCACCACCAACGCCACCTTTGTGTTAATTCGATACGCGGCCGACGGCGTTTGTTTTTTTACCATCGGCGGACGAGGTCAGAAGGATCACTCGCGATCGGTCGTCTAAGGCTGCGGATACGCGCGAGAAGTACGCGCTTGCCAATACAATCGCATCGGCACATCGCTCGAGTCGAGTCGAGTCCTTGACTTTCGAGAAAAATGATTCACGATCAAGAGCAGCTTCCGAGGACTCTGCTTATCCGTCGCGATCGCGCCTCCTCCTACTCCTCCTCCTCCTTCTCCTCCCCGTCCTCCTCCTCCTCCTTATTTATTTACCTTTTCACCCAGGGGCTTTAAAGGATCGCCGCTTCCTTTACCTCGGCGGTGGTGGCGATCTCCCCTCCACCTCCTCCTCCACCTCCTCCTCCACCTCCTCCTCCACCTCATCATCATCATCATCATCATCACCCGTCGCCCGTCGCCCGTCGCCCGTCGCCCGTCAATTACGCAATGACGACGAGCTAATGATTGGCAAATATTTTCTAATTCCGCCCGATATGAGTCGTTCGTCGACCTACGAGTAGAATTCATTATTCTACTCTCATAGATTTTCAAAGCTCGACCAACATACGATACCGCGACCCCCCGCCTTATCTCCGCTCTTTCCTTCACAGTTTCCCCATATTGAATTATCGTTATGCATTCCGCGTGTACGCGCCTTGGTGGTAGTCCCGTGTAACCGAGACTCACTCCGACATGTAAAAAATACCTTACCTTTTTTCACACCTGCGTCTCTGCCGGTCTGCCGGTCTGCCGGTCTGCCACTGAAATCGATACTTAGGAAAATAATTCGTCGTGCGGTTTGCTCGAAAACCGTCCTCTCGGGTATTCGTTATTTCATCGAATTTCCGCAGGCTGATTTTTTAAATAACATGCCCCCTAAACCTGCGGCTCGCGCGATTCGGTTTCCCTCACGGGCATCGGGAGTATCGAGAAAAATTTGGAAATCTTTCATAATACTTGGTATCTCTACGCGGTTTACGGCATTAGACCGAAGTCCAGCCACTCGGATTAAGGCTATGAAAGTACTTATCGACCGAGCTGCGAGAATTCTAATGCTTCCACCTTGAATTTTAACTTATTCTATGGCTTTTACAAGAGAAGAGCTTATCAATATAAGGGCGGGCCGGAAATTCATTGATCCCTCAGGCCCCGGGGTTCCTTAAAATTATTCCAACCTCAAAATCACGGCAGACGACGACGACAATGGCAATATCGACAGCATCAGCGATAAAATTTTGCAGAATGCTCTCTCTCTCTCTCTCTCTCTCTGTCGGTATTAGTAATATAATAGTATCGTCGCATCGCTCGGGCAATTTTAACGATTCTAACGATCGTCATTAACTCCACTCCACTACTGCTAATAAGATTAAAACCCAACAAACTACGCGGATGCTGTTTTTGTTCTCATTGTCAGATCCTACAAAATAACGCGTCTATTTTCTGCCGGATGATTTTGAAAAATAAACCGCACCACGTAACAGTTGGTAATTCTTATCGGCTCTTCTCTTCTCTTACATTTTTTTTTTTTTTTTTTTTTTTGTTACACTGCGAGCGGTTCACTGTACTCGGAACGATAAAACATTCTCAAGATTTCTTTTATTTTCTCCTCCTCCTCTTATTACTCCTCCTCCTCCTCTTCTTCTTCTTCTTCTTCGTATAAATATATTAATTGACTATTAATATCTACTGCCAAATCCGACGTTTTCTTGTTTCTCTCTCTCTCTCTCTCTCTCTCTCTCTATCTATCTCTATCTGTCTGTCTCTCTGTCTCTCTCTCTCTCTCACTCGCTCCCCCTCTTTTTTTTAAAAGCTAAATTCGTCATATCATTTCCGCGAGATGAAGCAAACAGAAAACAATAATGATTCTGTCAATTTGGCTGCAACTTATCGTAAGATGTCATTTTATGCACGCGCGCCGCGGTCCGTGCACGTATTATAATGACATTTGAGGGAAAACAAATTCTAGTCAATATCGCAAGCGTGTAATTTGGATACTTAATGCATGCGTATTCACTCGTGTGTATGCGACGTGTATACGATTGCGGGAGAAGTCGACCGATCGATTAGCGTTAATTGGCTCATCAAGGTTTAATTACGGTATCGCTAGGTTCGCATGCACGTAAATAATAATCTATTGATAATTAAATCTTAGCTTGTGTAATAATAATGTATTTAATGATCGAGTGGTGCCGGACTCGGGCAAAACCTCTTAAAAGCGTGGCCGCCGAATGAAAGCTAATGGTCAAGCGAATCAAGAAATACAAAGCAATTACCGTAATTAATGGGTCGGATTAGGAGAATAAGAGGACGGACGTGAATAAAATGAGTTAAAATGCCGGCGGGACTCGCAAGGTCCGCGCATCCGTGAGCAGACCCCGACAACGTGTGCAACACAATCACGGCGATCATCGTCATTATTATCATTAGTTGGCAAAATGCAGGAAAGCCAGCCGGGCTCACGAGCGCTGGATCGCGCGGCTCGCTTTCCGTTCGTACGGCAAATATGCCCGCCCGTCCCCCCACCCTCCTAGGCCCCGTCACCCGGCGTCGCTCGCTGACGCCAAGACTCATCTGTCTTGGAGTTATCTATCGTGGAAGCTCGGCAGGCTCTTGTAGGATATACCGAGCGCGGAATCGTCGTCGTAGCCTTGACAGTCGACCCGAGCGTACTGGCCCAAGTAGCTCACAAAAAGTGAACGAAAAAACAAAAAAGAAGAAGAAGAAGAAGAAGAAGGAAAAAAGAAGGGAAAAAAAAAGAAAAGAAAAACACGGCCGAATAGATGATAGCGGAGCGGGGGGGGGAGCGTTAGGAGCGGGCGAGCCGCTTCCTCGTGGTCGGGGCCTTCGGGGAATCGGGGAGCGCGAGTTCCGAGAAGCCGGGAGGCTGGCACTTTGAACCAGGTGCGCGCGCGCGCGCGCGGTGCGCATCCCGGAGCTCGGCACGTGCGAGCGACGACGATGGTCCCCACGCGATGATCGGCACTCTCGCGCCCGGTCCTACCGAGCACCGTGCTCGTCATTCGGGGGGTGCTGGTCCCTCCATCTACTCCATCTCCTCCACCTCCATCACCTTCGAACTCTCGGGCTTGACTCATCGTTTTCTTAGAAGCGACGACTATATTTTATACACGCCCCGGAGCCTCAAAGATTTCATCTTCGAACCTTCTAATCGGGTCAAGTCCAAGCTAACGTTTTCCTCCTCCTCCACCCCATACTCCCCCTCCCCACCCCCATGTTCCAGCAGCACTTGATTACTTAGTCGCACCGGGTGGGCAATCGGGGCGATTCGCCAACTTAGCGATTCTCACACTTTCGATACGGTGCTCGTCGTCGCGACGACGTCCTGGTGAGGTGGGAAAGCGGCGATCGATTTATCATGGATAAGCGATTCCCAAGACACTTGGCTTTCAATTGGGTAAACAGGGGCCGCGAGTCGGCGCTTGGGAGCGTGCCCTCCTTCCTCAGCCCTCGTAACCTGAAATTTCCTCGAGCTACAATGGCCATTTACTTAAGCAGCCACGAAAGAAAGAGAAAAAAAACAAAAACAAAAAAAAAACAAAAAAAAAACGGTAAATTATCCATAAGTGGCTGCGAGCTCCAACGGTTGCGAAATTCCTGGCTCGCTCGCTCGTAGCGTCGAGGAGTCGGGGCGCTCCTCGCAAATCCGCCACGAGGGGATAATTAGCTGTCATTAGTCCCATTTGAGTTAAAAGCCCGATAAAGTGGCCCCAGGGCACGATCGCGGCCCGCGATCCCCGATTAAATGAACCGCGCACGGGCGGTTAAGGCGAGCGGGTTGAGGGGCGGCAGGTAGGGCGATAGGGGGGGGGGTCGCAGATAGTAAGTCGAATAACTAGTAGGCCTCGAGCCTCCTCTCGGAATTCCCGAGTTCTCGGGAGCAAAAGGAGCCGCTCGGTAGCCGCTCCGTCCGACCTCGCGGCGCTTCCCTTAATTCAGCCCTGAAGGAATCCGGCAGCCGATCCATCGATCCATCCTGCTCCAAGCTCAATCGGACATTACGAATAAAGCGGGCGAATGACGGAGGGGTCAGGGGGAGGGGGGAGTCCCGTGAATGGCGCAGGCCCGTAATCGCGAAAAAGTAATTAATTTCACGAGCGGTGCCCGTGACTTTTCAAAAGCCCGATTGATTAATTCGACTCACCGCCGGTGAAGGCCGCATAGGAAGCTGCCGCACACCATCCTAATGGCTTTATTCTCCTCTTCCCGCCTCTCCCTAATCCCCATCACCCTCCGATCAATTGTATTAAACATACTCACGAGGACCTTGCCGGGGCCCATGCGTCTTCGTAATTACCGCGCACGCGTAATAGTAATAATAATAATAATAATAATAATAATAGTAATAATAGTAATAATAGTAATAATAGTAATAATAGTAATAATAGTAATAATAGTAATAATAGTAATAATAGTAATAGTAATACAGTCAAAATCATTCTCCGCTCGATTCGTTCGTTCTTCATCGCTGTACTGGACTCTCTCTCTCTCTCTCTCTCTCTCTCTCCTCTCCCTCTCCCTCTCTCTCTCTCTACGGTTTTCTTTTTTTTTTCTTTTTTATCTTGATCCACGAAATTCGCCTAAGCTTGTTATATTGTAAGTGCTGCAGAGATGGTCTCGATCTCAATCGAGGATTCTTGCCTCTGCGGATCAGTAAAAAGCATCAGCGATTCATCGATAGATCGATTCGCTTCCTAAGAACCATTAGAAATCCCTCAGCGCAATTTTGATTTGCTCTATTCGTCAATCTTGTTATAACATTATTAATAGCCGAATTGTCACTGTAAGCTAATTATCGTGAGTTCGTAGACGATTACGATTACGATTAGGATTACGATTGAGGTCCCCTAGAAAAGGTCAGCTCTCCCGGAATCGCGTTCTCGCTCGTAAAGCGAGAAGGTAAAAATAATCCCTTTCTATTCGGTATACTCGTTATAACGTATAACGTGGGCTTGGGGTCGCACAAGCTTACGCGATTGATTTGTTTATGTTAAAACTCGGCCGTAACGGCGCGTTGCGATTCTTGGTATGAAGAGGAGAACGAGACAAGGCATGTTTACAATGCGGAGACGGGGGCGGATAAAAACAAAAAAAAAAACGACAGTTTCGTATAAAGCTTTCTCTTTTTATTATTCCAGGAAAGCAAGGGAAAGATGTCCCGGATGAAAAGAAGGATGCGGACGGCGAGCTCTGGGGCAACGTTGAGGCCCAGGCCGCTTTCCTCGGGCCCAACCTCTGGGACAAGACATTGCCCTACGATGCCGACCTGAAGGTATTAAATCATGTATGTACAAAACACGCGATACGGTAAGCCTCAAAAGTGAAGCTTGCAGAGGAATATGTATATTTTTTTTTTTTTTTTTTTTTTTTTTTTTGAAAGACAACGTTTTTTTTTTTTTTTTTTTTCTTGGATTTTATTACTCTTCATTATACTTTCTTTTTTTTTTCCTTTTTTTTTTCCTTTGATTTCAAGAATACTATTTACTTTTTTGTTTTTGCCGTTCATTTTTTATTCTCTCAATCACCACATGCTCTGTTACTTTAACAATACTCTGGGAAGTCTTTTTCTCATTACGTTTGAATGCACCAGACATCTGCATCTCTGACTTTGCATTGAGTGGACGTATAAATTTTTCCTTGATCTGCATTGATTAAAAAGGTTTTCGGATATTACGAATTAATAATAGCCGCTTAATAAAGGCACTCGTTCCATCCTCTCTTCCGCTCGCGGACGGTTCTCGGAAAATCCTTACCGATAACTTCTCTTCCCCATTGCGGTCTTGCATTAAATTGTTTAATTGTACCGACGACTACGGTAATTGCAAATTAATCACTACGAGCTTATAGCGCCGACGCTTTGACAATTTAATTATTTATAAACGAACGATTCGTACAAACTTTCACGTTTGGCGGAAGTCCTTTTTGAGAAAATGCGAATACTGCCGATAAAAATGCCACGTGACCTTTTATCAATGCATCGATGAAAATTTGCATCTGTTTTTTGGGAAACAAATTATTAAGCCATTATTGCATTGTGTAGTTTTCATAACGATAACATTTTATTTACAATACGCATTGAAATAAATGAAGGACAATTTGTTTTTTACTAAAACGTAATAAGATATAAAACAATAGAACCAAATGAAGGGACTTCTTGTTTGTGCATGTTGTTATTACTTTGCAATGAAAGCAATTCTTTTACTTGACAATAACATTGATTAATTAACAATGAATGCATAAGGATTGTAATAATTTTTATCATTAGCATGCCGAATTTTTTACAATGATAATATACCGTATGCGGCGCGTGCGTATGAGAAAAACAAAAAACAAAACAAAACAAAACAAAACAACAAAAAACATGTGAATAAAAGTACATAGAGACGAGGGCAGGTACGGAGCGTAGCCATAGAGAATAAATGAAAGAGGAGAAAAGCAAGATTGCAACACGAAGACGAGACAAATCAATTAACTTTAAAGGCAAGCTGTGTATATAAATAAAAAGAGTAGGCTCGTGAGGTCATGACGTGTACGTGTTATCCCACACACCTAATCGTTTAATTGAATGCGCGAATGAGGCCCGACTGTTCTTCGTTAAATAAGAATGGGGGGGATGAGGAAAGGGAAAATGATGAAAGGAGAAAATGAGATGAAAAATAGAGGTAAGAAGGTTTTTTTTTGTTTTTTTTTTTTTTTTTGTTTATTTTTATTTCGTCCGCGAAAGGTAAATGTAGAGGAGATAAAGGCGTAGCGCGAATCCATATTGAGCGAGTAGCATCGAGGTTGGGATCGTCGGTGAGTGGAACACGGAACGAATCGGGCCGAGGAGAGAGAAAGTGCAACGACCCAGTGGAGACTTTCGGTTGCGGCTCGACTCGGTTACGGCTCGGCTCGGCTCGGCTCTGCTCGGCTCGGCTCGGTTTGGTTTGGCTTGGTTTGGCTTGGTTAGCGGCGTCTAAGGGCGAAGTGGCGCGGCGGTGCGGAGGATGAGTAGCGGTCCGCGCAAGGACAGACGATCGGCGGGAGGCGGAATAATAAGTCGGGACGGAGTCAAGGCCCACCGAGCGCCAGACGGCAAACGAAAGCGGAATATAGCGCCGGACTATCCGGGGCTCAGCGAGCGCTTACTTTCTCTCGGGCCGTCGTCATGGCTTGGCGAACGAGGAAGTCGTCGCTCGCCGGGCCGGTCTCGCTTATCCTCCATAAAGCGAGTCCGGCCATCGTCGCCCGCTCTCTCGGATCTTTCTCCCAGCCTTTAGTTTAGCAGCCCTCCCGTCTAACCCTCCCGCATCCCTCCCCCCTCCGCCACCGCCGCAACCACCACCGACACCGCCGACACCGCCACCCACCTCCGGGCGGTACGAGTACCGCGAGCATGACGCGCAAAGCTGACGATAATCCGGGGCCCGACGCCACCTTTCTCTCAGCTCGACGAGAGGCGACTTTCTCCTCGGAGCCGCGCGGGAGTACGAAAATTCTTCCCGGTGAAATGCTCGGCCTTTTTACTCCCGTCGGCCTCTCTCTCTCTCTCTCTCTCTCTCTCTCTCTCTCCCACTCATTCGGATTCCCCGGGGTCAATCGAAAGCCCAGCGCGCTCTTTCGTCCTATCATTCCCGGTAATGCCCAACATCGGGCCCAAGACATTCGTCAGGCCCAGCTTCCTCGGCCACTTACCCATTATTATTTATTATCATTGTTGCTGTAGTTATTATTATTATTATTATTATTATTATTATTATTATTATTACTATTAGTATTATTATTAGTATTGTTGTTATTATATTCTCTGGCCGCCGGTCCCAGAGCCGAGCGAGGCGGTTGCTCGGTCGCCGAGTAACGATTAACGTTCATTAAAGAAAAAAGGTGTTTCCATTTATCAAAGAGGCGCGTAAAAAGTCCCGGGCGACTTTCACGTGCCATTAAGCGGTCGCACTGCGGATAGAAATCCATCTCGACGACCGTGGCAATGACAATTTTCATTAAACAAAAAAAAAAAAAAGAAACTAAATAAAAGTGAACGATAGAAGGATAGAGGAAGAAAGAGAAAGAAAGATAAACGGGCGGATGGCTATGGCCGGCCATATTAGTCCCGTCGATCGCTTCGTGTCTTTCGAAATACTTTTACGCCCGCTATGGCTTGGATTTTTAAAAGCCATTTTTAAACCGGCGGATTTATTATGGTGATATTGTTAGATAGGCGGGCCGCCCTTAATAACAACTATCCTCCTGGAAATAACGTGGAGATACGTAATAATACGTCTTTTCATCGAAGCTCCTAATCGCTCAAGCGCCGAACTTTTTCCCTAATCAGTCTTTAAATATTTTGTCTCCGAGATATTCGTTATCGCTCCTAAAGTTATCAATAGCGCCAGCAACAAAATATATATATTGTACGCGCACAATCTCGAATTTTGGGAATATTGATTTCGTTTGGCCGGTTACATTCTTTGTATCTGACCTTTCCCACGAGGCCGCAGATTTACTTCACTCGAAACTCCGAAGTCTGGAATAGATTTCCAGAGTCAGGCAGAAGCACCGACTCTGCTCTCGTACGACTCCTTTCTGATAATGATTACTTTTCATTATCTAAATTTTAAACTAAATATTAAATCTTTTGCTTTGTTTACAATGGTCTACGATTAGTTAAGCGGCTGTGCAGACCTACGGCGTCGAATTTCTTGCGCTCGATAGGTAATTTAGTGCGAACGTTTAAAGTATTTGAGATCTTTCAAGTCATTGCTGCGGAACAACTAATCGCGGAAAATCCTTTATTCGACAGTCGAAATCGTGTGTTACAGATTTTGTGAAATATATATTTTTTTTCTAATAAAATTAATTATAAATAATTAAAAGAACGAATAGAATATGCAAGATTATACTTATATTTCAAAATAAGTATTAATTATTTATCCCTTAAATTACGTTGTCCATAATTTATTCAATAATGATGAAAAATCCGAAGCTTCTCTCTCTCTCTCTCTTTCTCTTGAAATCTGAACATTATTCAGTAAAACATTGACGCAAAATACTTTGAGAGTCGAGTGATTAAAGAAAAACTGGGATCTCGCATTTCGTATTTAAGCATTTTCCGCGTCAGCGTAAGAAAATTGTATAGGATAATGCCGGCTTAGTCAGTTCTCTTACTATCGATCGCTAGCCCGAAGAATTAGACTTGATAAAAGAAAATATCTTTGCCAAATGAAAAGAAAAATGTATCATAGTAGTGGCAATATAAATTAATATAATTAATTAATTCCTCGCTGCTTAACGCGCGCAGTCTCTCAAAGATTTCGCTAAAATAGAATATATTTCAGTCAGAAGTGCAAAATAGCTCCCGATACGTATTACAAGCTTCTTCGGCTCGAATCACGCAACGTAAAAAGCTATTATTCATTAAATCACTGACAAGACAATACGTTTTTTTTCCTCTCCCCCCCCCTCCCAGTTCGGGTAGCTCTTTTTGTTGAAGAGAGACGGAAATAAACCGATTCACGGCGATCTTTATTGCGCGTCTAGTATCGGCGGATCTTACGTTTTTCCGCCTAAGACGCTAAAAAGACTTCCTCGACCTTGACTTTTTACAGGCCGTAACGTTATTCCCAACTAATGCTTATAAAAATGAAAAGACGAGGAGGAGGAGGAGGTTGAGGAGGCGTGGACCGAACGTACGATAGACTATTCATATAACGACGCGTCGGTCGCTCTTATCCTTTTCTTTCGTTTTCCTTCTAGTTTTTCGTAATGAATTTTCCCGGAAATGTCAGAAATTTGCCTTTAATCATTATCTTGTAAAGATGTCCTTGATCGTCATAGAAATTAGAATCCCTCCGTAAGAGAAATTTCCCGGGGCTTAAATGTTGCGGACTCTATTCGATTTGTTTTCCCTTCACTTCGGACATTTTCGCCCCTTCGTCGTTCTTCCCATTCCCCAATAACCTCGAGTCGTCCTCGCGCTCCCTCCGACCCTCCGTCCCTCCACGAGGAGGACTCGCGGATACGGGGGGCCTCTTTCTTCTCGTTGTTTTTCCATCGTTCCGACACGAGATACATCGGCGGCTCGGCTCGGCTCGGCTCGGCTCGGCTCGGCTCGGCTGGGCTCGGCTATCGATACGCGATCCCCGGCGGAATGTGGCGCAACGCATATTTTTCTCATAGACAATAAAATACGGCTCCGGATTTTTTATTTCATTGTAACGTTCCGTGTCCCCGGCAGATCTGGCTAACCTTTGATTTCTTAACCGTTGATAAAATACAAATTTTTACCAAGCCCGGCAACGGTTATCTATTTACAGCAAACCGCTCGTTCTTATTAGATTTTCTTTTATTCTTCATGACCGCGCTTGCGCAACGCCGCTTATAATATGGACCACTGTCGCTCTCTAATTTTGCACAGCCGCGATAACACTATCTTCTACTTTCGGGTTTCCTTTTCTTTCCTTTTCTATCCTTTTCTATCCTACTCAAGGCGAAGCGAGCTCGCTGAATATGGATTCGAACAGTTGCGTACGCCTGTGTGGGTGAAGCCTGGCTGTCGGCATTTCCATTCCTTGGCATCTTGAGCGTGATATCATATGATTCCGCTAATCTTATTGTACCGACGTGCAAAAGTAAAAAATTCAATCTACTTATAATAACGCGAGGCCAATCAATGCCTACGTATAGAATACGTAAATTTATTACTTTAAAGATTCAATATAAAATTAAACGAACAATCAAAATGCTTCCGTATTATTAAAAAGTAAATTTGTTCGAGCGCCGTATTTTCATTAAATAAAATCACATCGGTTTTGATTTAAATGGAATGTTTAACGAGATATTAAAAATTTTTGACAATTTACGCGTCACGTATGCCTACGTCAGCGGGTAGATGATAAATAATGGTCTCTTTGTCTCCTTTCATTGTGAAACTAAAGTTTCAGTAATACAACTGCTTTGAATTTTCACGTATTATAATAGTTTGGATAATTTAAGGGGAATCCATGTATCTCGAATGCGCCTGCCTGACATCTCCTTGCTCTCTGACAGCATAGCACATAAGCGCAATAATAGGCGAATGTGAGGAGGCGGAGGGGGGGGAGGCGGGGTAGGTAGCATTTTAATTTAAAATCAAATTAAAAACTAAACTAGCAATTGTTTACACAATAAAAGAACGCTGTTCGAGCGAAGCTGAGGCTTAATAAATAATATGTTTATTATAGTAGGTAATTGTATTTGAAGAAAGTTTAGGCCCGACAATGATTGAGTCTCGAGCCGAGACGGCTGCCCGAACCGTATTTAAGCAGCCGAACGTACATGAAATTATCTAGTTTCTCCAGGGCACGCTTAAGATACTTTATCGCCGGAGACACATAATAATTTAGCTATAACGGCTGCGCGCGAGGAATTTCCAATCAGAATTAGTTAGACTGTCTTTACGTGAACATGATATTCCATAAGGCTAAGCTAGCCGGCCATGGCATTCAGAAGCCAGCCTCATCAACACCAGACCATATGAGCATCCGCATTCACCACATTGACACGCAAATACACGATAAGCGAAGCACTGCACGTACTTTCTCCAGATCCTGGAGAGTCCACGGCACTGATGCCTCGACGAGATATTCGCGTCAACGGCAACTAGACGAGAGCGACTTGGGACGGGCTTCGTTCGGCAAGGGTCAGCGTAAAATGGGTGGACGCGAGGTGGTAAGGTCGGCTCGGTCGGTTCGGTCGTTCAGGTCGTTCAGGTCGTTCAGGTCGTTCAGGTCGGTCAGGTCGGTCAGGTCGGTCAGGTCGACGGTAGCGCGAGGGAATGGTAGCGAGGGAAGGGTAGCGACAGCCTGAGAGCAGCAAAGAGCCACCACCTTGTCTGTCTTGTTTCCGAGCAGTACGTGGACCTGGATGAGTTCCTCTCGGAGAACGGGATCCCCGTGGACGGCGTGGCCGGCGGGGGCGCAGCCGGAGCCCAGGGCGCCATGCAGCCCAGCCAACTCCACAAGATCGGCAGCAACGAGGCGACGGGAGGCGGCGGCGGCGGCGTCGTAGGCGGCGTCGGCGGCGGAGGCGGCGGCGGAGGCGGAGGCGGTGGCGGCGGTGGAGGTGGCGGTGGCGGTGGAGGAGGCGGAGGCGCCGGAGCCGGAAACGGCGGACACCAGGGACCCGCGAGCCTCCACCTCGAGCCCGTGACCAAGCGCGAGCGCTCACCCTCGCCGAGCGAGTGCTGCTCGCCCGACACCCTCAACCCACCCTCGCCCGCGGACTCCAGTGAGTGCTTGCTATACACGGGCTTTAAACTTTACTACCATGCCAGGGCTTACTTTTTACCGAGGCTCGCGATCCCTCGGCACCTGGGATAACGTATAGAGGGGAGGGGGCGAACCGTTCGCTAACCGACGTCTTCCTTCGCTTGAGCTTATCAAGCGATCGGATAAAAGTAAGCCTTCACATCGCTGTAAAGATGCTTGGAACTTAAACATTTATTATACGAAGCCGGTTTTCTTGTGATTTTTTTCCTGTACTCTCCCTCGGTACTCTCCCTCGGTACTCTCTCTCTCTCTCTCTCTCTCTCTCTCTCTCTCTCTACTTCTTCTTCTTCTTTTTCTACTTTTTCTTCTTCTTCTTCTTCTTCTTCTTCTTCTACCTCTTCTACTTCTTCTTCTTCTTCTTCTACGACAACAATAACAACCTCCCCCACTCCACTCCCAACCCCAACTCATTTACTCAATTAAATAGAGAAAAGTTCTCGATTAATCTGGAATTTATACATTTACCATTAATTTCAATCGCTTTTCCTTAAACCCGATAACCACGATAATACGCAGGAGAGAAAAATCACTAAAGAGCTAAGTTTATAAAGGATATTCCAATTTTCTGTCATTTCCATAATTTTCCTCTTATTTTCTACAAGTTTCGTGTCAATCAGAACCTTGTATGCGGATTATAAACTCTTTTAATGCTTCATATGCGTTTGCTACATGTGCACTTTTCCTTAATTAAAGTTACCGGAGCCGTAAAGTTTAAGTATACGGAAAACTCTTGTGAAATGGAATGACATAGCTTTCGAATTTCTTGTTTACAAACGAATTAGGGCAATATTAGAAGTCAAAACCACAAAACGCCTCCACACTTGAGCACCACTCTTATTAATTTTAGTACATTTCAATTTTATTTTAGTCCATTAAAATTTCGTAAAAACACAGACTAAACAAATACACTGTTTACATCATAGTTTCTTTTTATTTAGTTTTATTTAGTTTTATTTTTTTATTTTTTACTTTTATTTATGTATCTATTTATTGTTATTATTATTGAAATCATCAGGGCTAAATCATTCTCAACGCGAGTTGCTTTTTCCAAACCTTGTGCACCGCAGATTTTTAAATGAAAAACGATTTACCATTGAAAATATTAAGCAAAACGTCATTGATACAACATTACAAGATATATTTTACACATTTTATAGGACACAGATTTAAGATAAAATAGACATATCGGTTAACTCATTCAATCAGATTATTTGTCATAATGATGAAGTTATTTTAATGCTTATCAAACAAGCCAAGAATAATAAGATAATTTAGAAATATATGTGTATGCATACATTTTAAATTGACTTCTTTCATTATGTACTAATGATACGTTTGTGGCAGTGCACTACTCAAAACGGTTTTTGTTTTCTTTTTAAAAATTATTACTAGAATAATATTGTATATCTTTTCTAAGCTTTCAGATGATAGTAGAAAAATATGTGTGAGATCGGAATAAAAAAAGAAAGAAAGCTTGGTTAATAAATACGTATTAATAATCGTAGGAAGGAAGAATTAAGTGACGTTAAGAGATTTATAGATCCTAGAAATGCGGTTATAAATAAAATTAATGCATGCGTTCGTTGTTGTGTTTGATTAAAATAAACGAGGCGTAAGGGAATGATTATAATACGATTAGTTAGAGGAGAATATTGCTTAGCGCGAGTTTAAAGGAATGAGTCCGAGTTGAGTACGGATTAAGGATTAAGGATTAAGAATTAAGCATTAAGCAGTGAGCGTGAGTAATGAGGTTCGCGGAGAGGTCCGGACGACATAATGAGCGGACAACGGCAGGCTAAAATGTACGATTAATAAAATTGATTGCTCATAAGTGTCGGAGAAATCGTGTCATCGATCTCGCGACTCTTTCATCGCCACCCGCATCCGACTCGCGTCTCGCGCTAACTATTGAATTCTGAAGGGTTCTGAGGGGTAGTAAAGGGGATGAATCGATGGGTGGGTGGGTGGGGCGAGTGGCGAGGAGAGAGTGGCGATCGATGGAACGATGAGCGACGAGGTCGTAGTAAGGGGTAGGTCGAGAGTCGAGGTCCCGAGGCGGGCCCTGACCTCCCCGTTATTACGAGGGGGGCGCGGGAGGGTAGGACTTCGATATGCCCGGCATGAGAATAGAACCGCTGCCAACTAACGTTGAGTCGTTTCGAATTCCTGTGTATGGTGCCGCGCCGCCAGACTCGGGGGACTCGTCACGAATACAATATGGCTTGTCTCTTGTAGCGCTCTCGATGGCCTCATCGGGGCGGGACTTCGATCCCCGGACCCGAGCCTTCTCCGACGAGGAGCTCAAGCCCCAGCCGATGATCAAGAAGTCACGGAAGCAGGTAAGGCCACCTTCCTACCCAGCTTCCGCTTTAAGCTTCGGACACTGGCGCACGCACCCCTCTATCCTCTCTATCCGCCACCTCCCCCCATCCATCAACCCACCCACACACCCTCTATCCTCTATCCTCGCTTCGTTCGCACCTTTTATCATACCATTTTACCGGCTCCTACTGCCTGCTCACCCGCCCCACCCACCCTCCGCCAAACTTCTCTATAAATCTCTTGCGTTTTTTCTTCCGCATTATTAATCTCCTTATCATACGATAACCTCCGCAACCGCAAACGACCACCCCACCTCGGTACCTTGGCTTTTTGTTTTCTTATTGGTTTTTTCATCCATTTTTTTCTACCCCCTCCCTTTTCACTCTCTCTCTCTCACACACACTCTCTCACAACTCTCTCTCTCTCTCTCTCTCTCTCTTTTTAGTTTTTGTTTTAACACATACGCTGCACGAGGTGGTAGTTTCAGACATGATCGGAGGTCTCGACTCATTGGCTACTTTTTTTTCTCTCAGGCGAAGCCTCGTCCTTGAAACAAATTTACGAGTCTAGAGTCGAGGTGTCAAAGTGTTTGGCCATAACTTCTTTTTCCTTAACTGTTTCTTATTCCTCTTTTTTTGTTTTTATAGTTTTTTTCTTCTTTTTTTTTCGCTTTTATAGTTGTATTTATTTTAATTTCGCATTTCCATTTTCGTATTTTGGCGGTCTTTGTTTTGACGCGCAATCAGTCTCTTCTAATTTTCACCCGATAATTATACGATAATTTTACAACTCGATATTAAAATTACAAAATTTCATTCCTACTCTTACGATATTCCGCTCGTTTCATTCAAATGCAGTTAAACGTGCCATTCTTTCCTACATCGGTTTTTAAAGTAACCTTTGTCCTCTGCCACCCTTTTTTTTTTTTTTTTTTTTTTTATATCAAAGACTCTGTCCTTGAACAATTTATTTTTTCAGTCAGAAATTAATTGCATTTCACTTCATTTCCATTTCTTGCATCATTTTTTACAAGACAGTCACTAGCGAATTTAATAGATTTGTAAAACACGAAAGAACGTCTAACCTCTGGTCAATTAGTAATAATTATATCTTACTTTGTTTATTTCGTTGACAATTTTCGTATCTTTATATTGACAGTTTTGACATTTATTTTAATACTATTCGTTCCGATATGACACCCTAGAGAGACTTTCTTAAAATGAAATTGATTGAATTTTTACTAAAAATAAACAGTAGGTAAACAAAAAATTAAAAGTAAGAAAATTCGGCAAAAGTTATCTCAATGCATGTATTATTTATGAAAATGAGCATAATGTCCCCTTAAGACCTCGAACTAACCAATTGTTTTAGCTTGTAGAATAGAATGTGCATCGTATTTAAAGGAATTAAGGCATACCTCTATTTATCAGATTTACTACGAAATTCCTAACTGATTTTGGATAAAGAAATTTTAATTTCAAGTTCTGCACATATAAATAGTAATAATAATAAGCTTTTAAATACCAACCGTATCTTATTCTATTGGAAATTATGTCTATTAAAAAATTAGAATCTAACAATGTAACAAACAGCTCTCACGCAACAATAATAATAATAATAATAATTACAATAATAACAGAAATAAGAATAATAACGATGATGATAATGATCATGATGATGATGATGATAATGATGATAATGATAATGATGATGATGATGATGATATGATAACGACGACGACGACGACGACGACGAGGATGACTATGTTGATAATAACAATAATAATAATAATAATAATAATAATAAAAATAATAATAATAATGGAAATAATAAAAATGATAGTAATAGAGAGGGTGATGTAAAGCGACAAAGGTAGATATAGATATCCCGAATCCCTGATCAGTAAATCCAGCATTGCACAATAAATAATTTGTTTCCCCAAAACTATCCCACTTGTCAATTAGTAGAAAGTTCTGTAAAAGCTTAGCAGCATCCCATAACAGCGGCGCAGTTGTGCTTTACGTAATATAAACAAATAATTAAACATGAATAGGGTGGGCTTAGCGAGAGCAATGACATAATTATGTACTTGATTATAGTTAGACGTAGTAGAATAAAGCGCCCCCCACCACGTACCACCCAACAAAAAACTTTAGTATAATTAGTTATCAATCTAATTTGATATACTGGTCTTGCAGTTCGTTCCCGACGACCTAAAGGATGACAAATACTGGGCGCGCCGCAGAAAGAACAACATGGCGGCGAAGCGCTCGAGGGACGCGCGCCGCATGAAGGAGAATCAGATAGCACTGCGTGCCGGCTTCCTCGAGAAGGAGGTGAGACCTCTCGGAGACTCGCTCTGTCCGCCGACTCTATTCCCTAAAGCCCTCATCCCTGCGCGGTACTTTTGTCTGTCTCTCTCTCTCTCTCTCTCTCTCTCGCGCGCGCGCTCACACAATCTCTCACTCTCACTCCGAGCTGCAGTTAGCGTAGCTCATCGGTAAAATTGAGCGTGAAAACAAGAAGTTTACGCAGGTAAGCGCGGAAAAAGTCCGTATACGTTTATTTTCATCGAGCCAAGATTAGCAGTGGAGCGAGGTGAGCATTAAATGCTCCTGCCTCCCCTCGAATTCGACTGAAAGCCGATAACGCGGAGAGAGAGAGAGAGAGAGTGTGTGTGTGTGTGTGTGTGTATGAGAGAGAGAGACGAGACGAGAGAACGGCTCGTCTTTAGCTCGAAAGAGCAGCCCTCGGTCGGTCCGCCGTGGAAAACTTCCAAGTGCAAATCTCGGATTGCAATCGTTGGGGCATGAAGTTTAGAGTAAAAAGAGACAGACGAAATTTTTATTGGTGGAGGAGTGGAGGATGGGGGGAGGGGGGGGAGTAAATCTGACGTTGTAGAACCACCGCAATTTGATGTTTCTCTTATGTTGCAGAACATGGGCCTGCGGCAGGAGCTGGACCGGTTAAAGAACGAGAACATGCTGTTGCGCGACAAGCTGAGCAAGTACACGGACGTGTAACCGCGGTTGTGTACGCCTCCCACCCACTTACCCTCCCTATACCGGACTCCCGACGCCCCTACCACCACCATCACCACAACCACCACCACCACGACCACGACCACGACCACCACCACCACCTGTCCGGCCCCGTCCGGACCATCCATCAACGACTCACCGGCTCGGAAAACAATTAATGAAAAGCGGCCGAACGATGAATTTGTATTTATATAAACGTGAACGAGAAGAAGGGAGCATTGATGGAAGGAGAAGGACAGCAAAGGTGAGACCGGCCCGCCACGAGTCCACCCGCACGCGCGCCCTCTCGGACACTCGCACCAGCGATGGACAGACGAGCGTCATCAAGTCGGAATCCGCATAAGCGAGCGCCGCGAGAAGGAGAAGGGACGTACCCGCTCCTCCAATGGTCAGGTTCCGTGATCCATCGGCCAGAGCCAATGTCTCATCAGTTCCTCGGGGATGATTTCGGGAGAGGAGGCGCGATTGGCTTTCGTGACGGGCCCCCGTTCGCCTCATTAGCAGCTTAAATAAGCTAAAATTCTATGACGAATCCAACAGACAGGACTATCGTGGTTTACTCGCCCGATAAACGTCGCATAAAAGTAATGGGATGAAATTACAAAAGGTGCACTTATAAAATCATGTCACCGGTGTCGTATCAGTAGCCAACCCTCTTTTATCCCTCCTCCTCCTCCCACCAAACTTCCTCTCCTTAGAACGTAAGAACAAATCCTTACACTCTTACTCTTTCTATCTCCTTCTACTTCTTCTTCATTATCTTCTCCTTCTACTTCTTCTTCATTATCTTCTTCTTCTACATTTCCTTTTTTATTACTTATTACCACCTGCTGAAAGCGTACCTTAATACGTCATCGTCACTTACGACATTGTGATTGTAAATTGATCGTTATAATAAATAATAAATAATAAATAATAAATAATAAATAATAAATAATAAATAATAAATAATAAATAATAAATAATAAACAATAAACAATAAACAATAAACAATAAATAATAAATAATAAACAATAAAATAATAATAAATAATAATAAATAGTAAATATTAATAAATAATAAACGATAAACAATAAATAATAAATAATAAATGATGATGATGATGATGATGATGATGATGATAATGATAATGATAATAATTTAAAAAATAATAAAAAAAAAAAGATAAGAAAAAAAGAAGAAAAAAGAATGGTGCATTTTGAAAATTTTATCGTGACAATATTTTCATGCCGCGTTTTACGAAGAGAAATTGTCTCGGGGTGAAAAGCCGCGGGGGTGGGTAGTCTTAGTTTTTATATCCTTGACGAGCCTCGATGATTGCTGTTTAGTTACTGCTTACTTACTGCTTAGTTACTGCTTATTTTACATTACCTTCGAACTTATATAAATTTTTATAATCGACTTTAGCCCACTATCGACAAGCCTCTCTCCTGGCCTAATGTCATATTATACCATAGAAATAATAGCGCAAACGTTAAAAGCTAATATCTTATCGGGAAGACTGAATACTCGCGGCTTTTCATCCCGTGATACATTTAAATGAGTAAAACTGCCTTAAACGTTTCGCTTCCCACATACCGAAAGCATAAGATTTTTTTTCTCTCTCTCTCTACTTTTTCACACTTTTACGTGCTTATATCTTTTCTTACGTCATTTCTCATACTTTTCATATACACATAAACTTAACCTCATCCTTCATTATTTTATTTCTTATATTACTTATTACCTTTTCACTATTTTATTTTCTTATCCCCATGGCTCGATTGTACATAGTTATATGTATAGCTAGATTACACGAAAAATTATATATATATATAAATACAAGACAAATTAAGATACCAATATACCATTTACAATGATAGTACGAATTGACAAAATTTTATAGTTATAGACGGATAGGAATAATGATAAACCGAGAGAGAGAGAGAGAGAGAGAGAGAGAGAGAGAGAGAGAGAGAGGGCAAACGATAACGCGATTATATAACGAAAGACACTACTGTTTGCAAATTCAGAAAATGATTTTATCGACAATGTTTTTTTTTTTTTTTTTACGAGAATGCGCAGCTAAATTTATTATCATTGTTAATGAATGTATTGAGTTGCCGCACCACAAGGCTCGAAAGCGAGCGATTTGTGATTTTTCATTTCTCTTCTTTTCTTTTCTTTTCTTTTATTTTCCTATATTTTTATTCTTATGCCCGGCCTCTCCTTCCCGGCAGAGACTTCTGACACGCAGATTCTATTAAATTTTGTCATTAATTGTAAGATTAATTAAGAAAATCGTTGGAATCTATTGTAATCAGTTTAACGAAAATCTGCTTCTCGCGCCGCCTTCCTGCCTGGAAAACAAAATCATCCACTTAGAGAAATTGATCTAGAGTCCTACCTGAGCTCTGTAATTCGGAACCTATGCTTAATTTAAGCTTCCATGCGGATTCTCCTTCACTTACTTCGAAATCCCATCAGAATCCTATATATACGTATACATACGCGTTATATTTTGATGGCTAATTGTATACTGAAGCAAAATTAAGGAATTCTATAACGTTTACTTAAAATTATTTATATTAAGTATTTTTATTATCTATGTTTTTTTTTCTTCTTCGTAAATCAAACTCAGTGCGATTCTCGCTAATTACCGCCACCTTATAACTTATGTATCATTATTAACTTTATCTTCATTGAATGAAACAAAATTTAACTATACTTTACTTATAAATTATGTCTTACGTTAACACTTTCGGTGTAGTAGTTATACAACATCTATGCACAAGCTAATAAATTTTCGCTTACGATTCAATGTACTTGAAAGAAGCGCAATAATGTATCACGAAAAGCTATGCATTATATTTTAATACTGCTACTACTGCTACTACTACTGCTACTACTACTGCTACTACTGCTACTGCTTCTACTACTGCTACTACTACTACTACTACTACTACTGCTACTACTGATACCACTACTACTCACTACTACTACTGATACCACTACTACTACTACTACTACTACTACTACTACTACTACTACTACTACTACTACTACTACTACTACTACTACTACTACTACTACTACTACTACTACTACTACTGCTACTAGTACTCGTGTTTGATGATTATTGTAATGGAGTCGCTCGATATTATCGAGTTTGAAAACGCCTTTAATTGTGCATACTTGGGATTCGCGCGTATGACGAGCGAATATTTGTATAAGCCGCTTGCGAATTATGCGAAACGATAGCAATCATTATGGCTTGGCGCTGCGCCGAAAGTGATAATACGCTAATCGATATATATCGATATATTTAATATTTAATTGTGTTTAAAGTACATTATCGCATTCACAGGGCCTACACAGAATGTCTTTAAGTAAACAATGCAATACGTAATAAAATCTACGTACATATTCGTTGTAATAATAACAACAACAACAACAATAATAATAATAATCAATATTATTATTGTTATTATTGTTATTATTATTATTACTGTTGTTGTATTTTGGTTGATTTCATATTGAAGGACGAAAGAATGGGATAAAAAAAAAGGTATGAGAATGTCGCGCTCTAATGTCCAGCCGGTGAGTTCGCGAGTGAGATGAGGACGGGAACGTAACTCTGGTCGATGGAAGCTTCCGCTGTCGATAGCAAAGAAATTTAAGTGTATTATTTTATTATACGTACTAGATAAGGTACATAGACTTAGACCTTCCCGAGGTTAACATTTCATAAGGAAAAAAAAGCAAATCAAGTCCCAAATTATTCTTTTCGTCTTCCTGCGATGACGCGGTTTTCTAAGATTTTTCCTTTTCGTTGTAAAGTTATTACGATTACGACGACGGTAACGACGATAACGAAGAAAATGAAGATGAAGAAGAATTTTTGTCATTTAGAACGTCGATATTCTCGATAATTTTCCCTCGATCAGGAGGTTAAGCTTAATTTGTCGGCCAGGGATGGAAAATGCACTGCCACTAAAACTTTCTTCTTATCGCTCCGTTACGCGAACAATATTTATTACGAAAAAGAAAGATTTACTTTGTCGGCAGGACGATTCAATACTTAATACCAATATTATATTGTCTATTCGATGGAAATCATCGAAGCTTTCGTTTTTCCTTTCTTCTCCATACGATAATAAATGACACCACCACCACCACGACCACCACCACCACCACCCTCTCCCCCCCCCTCGATGGAAAAAGGGTAACATTATAAGTTCAGGAGGACAAAGAGCATCGTTTTTTTTCTTTTCTTTATCTTCTATTTTTTATCAAAGTAGAGAGGTAGTGCAAGAATTAATTATAATACATCATCACCTACTCGCTTACCAATTAAGAGGCTCACAACCTTTATTAACTTTATTGACAATGACGTTTTCTGCGCGATCGAGACACATCGAAGCCCTATTCCTTTGTTTCTTCTTTCCTCTCTTTTATTTTCTTATATATATATATATATGTATATATATATATATACGTATATATATTTATAATTTGTATTTGTACCGACTTTCGATTGTCGACTCATTATTAGTGTAATCACACGTGCACGCAACACACGTTGGTGACGGTTTTTAACACAAGTGATACTAGTTGTCTCAGCTGCTGCCGCTTATGCCGCCGCCGCTGCTGCTGCGCTCGCTAAAGGGTTAGGAGGGTTACTTATACCTCGAAGAAAGGAATCCTCGTAACGAGAGATTTTGTCGTTCTGTATTTTTTACGCAGCTATAATGTAATAATAATAATGCAACATCTTTCACACTCACTCACACACACACACACACACACGAACACGGTACAATATACACACTCTACACTGTAACGCTGTACACGACACTACACACACGTGCACATGCACGCTCATACTTACGTGCTCAGCTGCACAGAGAGATGGAGAGATAGAGAGAGAGAGGGGGGGAGACACTCAAACGTACACACACATGCATATAAACATTTCCTGCCCTTTATTTTTTAATATATTGTCTCACTTATAATATTATTATGTACATTAGAGTAAAGTCGACATTGTAACTATACGTGTATTGAAATATTGTAGCGAGAGAAAAAATGTTGGCGCACTCGCCCGCACGGAAAACGTCCTATGATATACATGAGAGAACAATTGGGAATATTTCTTCTTTGTAAAGAAGCTAAGCATTCTGTTCTATAAAGACTAGGTACAAGTAAAGTGGGAACTTCAAAATCATCATTTGTATATCAGCTAAAGAAAAACGAATGAGAAAGAGAGAAAGAATTATGAGAGCGAGAGAGAACGCATGAGCGATTGAGAGCGAGAGCGAGAGTGAGAATGAGAATGAGAGCGAGAGTGATAGGAAGGAACTCGATGCGCATCTACGCACCTAGGCATACGTGCACATGTACACACGTATGCGTATACGTGTATACGGCCTGATAATTGTTATTTTAATATTAGCTAATTAAAAAATATTTTAAATCGATTAAAAGGAGACTCGTAGACGTATGTATACGTACGCATTATTATATCTATATTAAATATAAAAATATAAATGAAACTCGTTCGGATAATTTTGTTTATAAAAAGTTTTTCATCCATGAATTCGTAAACTTTCTTTTTTAATTAGCTATGACTTTCAGTTACGTGCGGATAAAGAGGGTGTTAAAGCAAAGGTGTTGTATGTATGTACGTATATGTATGCAGCATATATGTATATATACAAGAGCGCGCGCACACACACACATACACGCACTTATATATATATATATATATATATATATATGTGTGTATGTATATGCGCGTGCGTTCGTGTGTGTGTGCGTGTGTGTATAATCCGCTAAATTTTCATCGAATTAGCGCCGCCATCGAAAGCTTACGGAGCTTCGGTGCTCTCTCTTCTGCTTTTCTTCTTCCTTTCACTTTAAAATACTTGCACCTTTTTCATCTTTCTTTCTATTTTTTTTTTTTTTTTTTTTTTTTTTTTTTTTTTTTTTTAAGTTTTTAGATGTTTATTTTTTGTTTGTCGATGCTAAACTGAGATTCGTTCGACGATCGCGAGTCCATTCGAGAGACAGAGACGGATGAGAGAAGCGTATTTATCGAAGGGACTTCATTGATTTCGTGTACATTTTTCTTTCCTTCTTCATCCTCGGCGAAAAAGGTGAAGCGCGTTGCGCCTTTCTGAAAACAACACTAATGCGTAAAAACAAAAGCCAACGACGATTTCGCACACGAACTACGACGAGTATCTCCTAAAGAAACCTTTGGCATTTCATGTCGTATTAACACTCAACGTTGGATTAACACTCTACTTTACCGACAAGCTTTTTCATTTGTATTATATGTCTGTGGCTTTGTGCTACGTTACTTTCTTTATCTTAAGATTGAAATTTCTCTTCTCTTTTTGTTAGAGTCGTACTACAATATTGTACAGAAGACATTTGTAATTTTAATTAATCTAAGGAAAAATTATCAAGAAGAGGAGAAACATTTTTATCGACAAAATATTTTCGAAAGCAAAGAGGAAAAATTTATATGAAAATTGTTGAAACTTATATGCGTATTCCTATTTTTACTGTTTAAGAGCAAGAATGTATAAGTGCAATGTAAAGAACGAATCGTGCGAAATCGTTTGTACCTTTTCAGGGATTCTGAAAATAATCGGTTGTTTGTGAATTTTCAATGTAAAAAGTATGTCGAGGAACGCTCGACATAAATTAATCGATTCTCCTTTATTTGTTTTTTTTTTTCTAAAATAATGTATAGAAGTTATAGAAGTTAATAAAAGCAGGATTTAAGAAAAAGCAAGGAGTTAAAGGAATTTAATTTTATTACTATTATTTTATTTTTTATTACTACTAATTACCATTATTATTATTATTGCAATGAATAATATTTTTATTATTATTACTATTGTTGTTGTTATTATTATTATTATTATTATTATTATTATTATTATTATTATTATAGCTAGAATGACAAATAAATAAGGAATATATCAGCAAATCATGTAGGAGTAATAATTATAGTTATAAGGCCAGAGCTTCACAAAAGCTAAGTACACGGTATAAAATAATTCGAGTAGTGGTATATAATTGAGATAACAGTATAAAAGAATGTTCTAAGCGAATGAATTTTTAAGCTTAATTGCAGATGCTTGAGAAAACTCACCATGCAAAAATTTAATTAAAATGTAGATATAAGTCGAGAGAGAGAGAGAGAGAGAGAGAGAGAGAGAGAGAGAGAGAGAGCGAATAAAGAATATGTACAATTATAAGGAGAGCGGGGTGAATAGTATAAATCAAACGCGCAGACACTTATAAATTTGATAGACAAGCACAGACAGGTTTGCTAATGCTTAAAATAAATATATTATTATCTGATGCAATTGTTTTTCACAGAGAAATAATGATCGAAGCACAGAGTTGTAGAATGAACAAAGTAAGCTAAAATGTTATTAAAATTATATACGAGGCGCAACTCACGACGGAATAAATACATAAGTGATTAAATGAAATACAAAAATAAGTGTTCTTTATGAACGACTACCATTACGAAGGAACTGTATCACATTTCGAGAAATATATGTATTTGTTATTGTTTTAATTGAAATATCGTATTTCTCATTTGCATTTTACCTTTTCATGAAACGACGCTTAAAATAAAAAGCTTCCGATATAGGAAATAACTTTTACGTTCTTAAAAAACTTTTTAATTATTTTAATGTTTACATAGAACGTAAGGATTATTGTTTTGGTTTTCATTCAACTTTTATGTCTTACGGATAAAATTAAATTCATCGATTCATTTTTGGTTAATTCTAATAATTATATTTGAACGGATTTTCTAGCGATTAATTGCATTGAACATACTAATAGTGATAAACGTATAATACAGTCCATAATATTCAATGGTATTGTTCAATTTAAGTGACAATAAGAAAGATGAATCGAGGCTGAGGATGCGAAGTCAAAAACTCGAGAGCTAAATGAATTTTTATTTCTTTCTCTTCCTTTAGAAAATATTAAAATTAAGATATACATGAATGTCACCGACTTTAATTAACGAATTTCAAAATAAATAGCATTTGAGTGACACGGAAGCATAATGACAGACTTTTGTATTTTCACATTAGCCATAAAATCCTGATTTATAAGCCTCCTCCACTGAATTTTTACCCTAATGAATTATTTTCAATAGAATATTGTCAGTTAAAAAACAATATTTTCTTCAGCCAACAACATATACTGACGAAAAATGAATTATTTGCGCGATGTATTAATTAATCCCACTTTGAGACGTTATAATGCAATCAATCCAACATTATATTTGTATTCGAGTAATTAGATAATAGGATTTATCGTTAATAAGTATTCGGTACCATTAAAGAAATGTTTCTCATTAAATCCATTGAAATTAAAGCCAACAAGTCTTTGATATTCATTTAAATATTTACGTATTTTAATGTATAAAGATATAAAAAAAATGTTATCATCTGACTGACGTTTTTTTCACGAATCAATATATAGAATTATAATAATATAATAATAGATAAAGAATATACATCCAGGAAGAAAAGGAGATAAAATTAATAAAAGAGAAATTCTTATAATATTTATTACTTGAGTCTTATTTATTATTCGTGGGCTATCAAACTCTATCAAACGTGGACTGTCAATTTCAATAAAGCACGAGATATGCACGAAAATTATGTACACGCAAAAAAATCTGATTTCCTTGACCATGAGCTGATGAAACAATAATAACGTCTTTTTCTATTAAAAAAAAAAAAAAAACAAAAACAAAAAAAAAACAGCTCAGAATGTTAAAGTTGCAATTAAAATATTAAAGCGTAATTTGCATCGAAACATAAGTAACGAATGAACATTGCAGAACAAGGCTTTTCCCCAAACTTTTACAAAGCCAATGATCCCTTAGCGAATACCCGTGCTGTAAATAACTGAAATAGAAGCGAGTTGGTAGACTCTTGTAGCGGGACCGACATCCATTCAAATCAACTAGTTTCAACCACATCAGACTCAACATCAAAGTCAACCGCTCTTGACCAGTCTGTCTAACGTCTGAGATCTATTAGCCAAGTGACCTCAAGATGATTTTTCATTTCGTTAGCTCCACTACACCCACAGGCACACGTACACACGTACCACTAAACGTTACTTGATTTCGTTAACGTCATTTACGTAGTGCTAATTTTTGTAGAATAATATTTCTCCATCGTATTGACGTTCCCAAATTAATATGAGCAATCCCCAATAAACTGAAGCATTCACGGCTACGACATTATTGCTCCGGATCCGTTGGATCGACATACGCATTTGTGCTCCAATCTTTGAGGAATCCAATGTCGATGTAATTAATGAAGTTCGGTAAGTATTTAATGTATTTAATGAAGTTTACTTAAAACTCTAAACGATAATAATTTTCTCGTTTTAAAATTATATTTATTGTTATGTGTATCTCGTACGGCAATGTCAAGGGTTACATCATGTATCACAGC
Organism: Ceratosolen fusciceps; assembly: GCA_018883505.1. NCBI lineage: Eukaryota > Metazoa > Arthropoda > Insecta > Hymenoptera > Agaonidae > Ceratosolen > Ceratosolen fusciceps. The sequence goes on from RCIC01000005.1 coordinate 8,148,856, forward strand.
AGTCATTATTGGTTTTAAACTAACGAATACAAAATATCTACCGACATTATAAGAATACGTTGATAAATAATGAATAAATTTTTATAAACGTACACTGTAAATCCAATCGTTCAGAGATCGCTGTTTTTAAATTTATTGTATTGTATTGTATATTGGAATACAATGCAGAATATTTCATAAAAATTTTGTATCATTAAGTAACTCGTAAATGATTTTTTTTTTTTTTCTAAAAAAATTCTGCAGCTATCGGTAACCAATGTTGAACAAATACATAAATGTCAAATATAATTTAACGACAAATTGTAGTTTTAGGTAGGTAGAGATAAGGAAAAGAAAGACGGAGTCGGAGCTTGATAGAGAAAGAAGGGCTGGGAGGGGGGAGGGGGGTGTGATTATATGCTTCTGAAATATCGAACGAAAGATAGAACATTGTGTGAAAATTCAGAAAATGACTTTATCGACAATGTTGATTGGTCAAAATATAAAATTGAGTTCTCGTGCAGCACTCGAAACTGGTAATTTTTAAATTATTCTATCTAATTAAATTCTATCTAAATAAATCTAAAATTAAAAAATAACACTAAAGATTTTAAATGAATTTATTATAAAGCATTTTCAGAGCAATATAATTATTGATCATACAAGCTTAATGGATTGTTTAAATTAGCAATTCTTTATAAAACTAATATTTTAAAAACATCTTCTTTTAAGGTTAAGAAGCTTACAAGTACTGTTATTTCGAATACACTATCATTATTATAATTATTTTAAATTATTTCCGTAATAAACTAACTGTATCAATTTATCAAAGTTATCGTAAATTATCGAAAGTTATAAATTCTTTATAGCTTCTTTACAGCTTATTAACTATTGTAAAACTCTGTATTAAAAGTAATATTAACTCAGAAATACAATAACATCTTAAATAATACGTGGGAAGTTCTTTTGTTAAATTAGTTTTATGAAAAAGGCTATAAATCAGTGAAATTTAATTTATAAGAGTAACATTTGCTGTTGAGATAATTCGCAGTGAGTGAAATTCGTTACGTATATGTTCTTTTAATAATAAAGGGATCGTAGAGGGCCGAGGGTGCGATGGACGAACTCCTGCTTCAGATTTTATTTTTATATTCCAAATAAGGGGGTGTAAGGGAGCGAATGGTCATTTTCTGCGCATGTGACGGCCAAAGTACCCTGGATTTCCCCTTCGCGCTTCACATACGTAACGCGTTTACGGATACTTGTCTTCTCGCCGTTCGATTGATCATTGATCTGACTGAGTATCGTTAAGGCGAGCGTTTCTTTGACTTCGAAAAGGACGTTTTTCAAATGAGCGGCCTTCCCGCGAAAATCTACGAGTTAAAAGCGCTGCCTTCAGATCAAACTATATTCATTTATATCGAGAATTAAGGCGTTTAATAATTTATTTATCTATGCTATTATCACACGCGTTTTATTATAAAATTACGTCGCTGCAGCTGGGCTCACTGTATTAAATATGATCGGTTTGTGAGTCTAAATAATGAAAAAATATAAAACAGTCGATAACAGAATGCGTATAATCTCTTTTCTTGAGGCGAATAGATATTTATTTAAATTCCAAATAAAAATTCAAATCATTCATTCTCTGAATCTAAGGGATACGTTCTGTTAGACATTGTATGCCTGAATGAAATCTTAAAGAAATTGAAAAGTAAATGAATTCTTACGATAAATGGCGAAGACGCTCGATCGGATTCAATATTTATCAGCTTTGTCTGAAAAATTCTAATTAATAATGTCGATCATAGACAATTTTATCTTATTTTATTGATCTACGAACTCATGCTCTATTCAATAAGCGCGTATGTATTAAAATTTATCGTTGATTTATCAGTGCGTAAGTATTATACCCGGAGTGATAAGGAGATTTTAACGTACGATTAAGGTGGTTACGTTAAAAAAACAATGAGTTTGTCGGAAAAGTATCGAAAGCATATGTATAAATGTATGGAATCGATAGGGCATATCGATTGCTTGTAAGTAAGTAAGTAAGTAAGTGAATAAGTGAGTAAGTGATCGAAGCAAGTGTAATAGGGTCTTTGACTCGGCGTCTATCCGGCAAGTGTACCTCGAACGCTGAGGAGCTGGAAGAATAAGAAAAAGAGGATGCGACGAACGGTAGTGTATAAAGTGCCGAGGTGATGTCCGAGACGAGTCAGTAACGGTTCCATCCTCAGACCGGGAGGAGAGACGGTAAGTCGAGTCTCGGGGAATTATAAGAGTCCGCCTCGGTGCTTCGTTCGGAATAAAAGTACCGAGGAGACTACTCACCGAGATCGTGGATCCCCGAGGGGAAATACCGTGGCGGTGACCTTTCTACCGAAAGGATACGAAAATTCAGTGATCTCTAGGCTATGAAGTAACGTAAACGAATGACCTTGAGCCGAGGACGGCCTCGGCGGCCTCAGTTATTTACAATCGTCAAATTCCAATGACCAAAAGACTACAGTGGATTATGCTAATTACAGAGCTTCAGTTATTTCGTTACAGTTGTTATTGTAGATAGCGGCACTGGTGCTTATCGAAAAACCTCCAAATTATTCCATCTTATTCATCGCGCAGACAAAATCGAGTTCTTCGCTTCAAAAATACGAGACTTATATTTACATTCATTTTAAAATCCCTGCGCCGCTTAAAAAAAAACAAAAACAAAAACAAAAACCATCATTATAATTAGGCAAATTTTCGTAGTTACGAATCATTACGAATACATCATTTTAATAAACAATGGGCGTCGCCAGTGTAGGAAAAGCACCGAAAATCTTATATCTAACGCTTGAAAAGAATTTGTTCCTTTAGAAAGAAGGAAATAATTTATTCCCAATGCACTGCGAATGCGCGAAAATTAAGTTTTGAAGAAAAACTTCAGTGAATTTAAGTGAATGAGTCGCCATCTCGAGAGTACTTGACAAAAATATTTATAATTTTCATTATCAAACTCAGTGTCTCGATTTATCTCGAGCGACTGTTTTTCGGAAACGCGCAGAATAAACAATTAACGATTACTTCATCTGTTAATTAACATTAAATAATGATAATACTTCTCTGACATAATAAACGTTTTGTATATTATAAAATTATAAATGCAAAAATAATAATTTATTATCGTTGTAGCTTAGAGGACGTGTGAGTACGATTTATCTAATAAGTAGATGATAAGGATTTAGCTTTCGAGCGATTAAGCAGCTAATGCATATTACCTCTGTATTTAGTAAATTGATTCGAGCTTCTTTTCGTCATTTAGTGCAAGTCGTCCAGAGATACGCAGCCAAATGATGAATTGGGTACTCGTCGCGGCAGTGGGTGTCGCCCTGTCAATGGGTGCGGCAATATATCTGATGCCCGCGGAACCAGAGCTGCCGAAACTCGAGGACGTGTACTGGGGAGGGGGTCAGCCGCCGGAGAGGATGGACCAGAGCATCCGACCTTTCGAGATCAAATTCAAGAAAGAGGTTCGTCTTGCTTCGCAATCCTAGATTCGTGCTTTTGTTGCCGATCAATTGCTTCTGCGTCTGATAATACATTGAATTCTTTCCACGTGTGGCCAATTCACCTTGTTCCCCGTTTCAATCAGGCATTTAAGCCAAGTCTGAGAAGACGAAGGAGTTTCTTGTTATAAAAAAAAAAAAATTAAAACAATAAAAATAAAATAAAGAAATTAATTTACTTTGGTAGATGATCGATGATCTGAGGCATCGCTTGAACAACACCCGGGGGATTCAACCGTCCCTGGAAAACGTTGGCTGGACTTATGGGGTTAACGATAAATCGATCGCAAGAGTCGTTGATTACTGGTTAAAGGAGTACGACTTTTCTAAGCGAGAGGCCCATCTCAATAGGTATCCCCAGTTTTTAACCAACATACAAGGTGAGTCTACGAGTTGATCTCCTTTCTCGCCCCCGCTCCGCCCCCCCCTCTCGCCGAATAACCGCCAATAACAACCGTAACGTCTGTCATTATCGATGCCCTTTAATTACCGAGCAAGAAGTATTCAGCAGAAGCTTTTCGTTTCATTGTACATAAGAGTCCATGTATTGTTCTCGATTTACTTAATAACGGGCGTTTCGCATTTGTCACCACCAGGTCTCGACATCCATTTCTACCGAGTGAAGCCCGAGTTGCCTAAGGACCGGAAGCTGCGCGTCCTTCCACTGCTGTTGGTCCATGGGTGGCCAGGATCCGTGGTCGAGTTCCAGAAGATTTTACCGCTGCTGACGACACCCCGAGCCGACCGGGACTTCGTCTTCGAGGTCATAGTCCCGTCCCTTCCAGGATTCGGTTACTCCAGCGCAGCCGCCAAACCGGGTCTCGGCGCCTTGAACATGGCCCACGTCCTGAAGAACCTCATGCTGCGGCTCGGCCATGAAAAATTCTATACTCAAGGCGGCGATTGGGGTGCCACTGTGACCGCTTACTTGGCCACCATTCATCCGGACCAGTACGTTCTCAAGAATTCTTTTAAACCCTCGATCATTACACCCTTAACGCGCCTAAATCAGTCGCTTGTAATTAAAGTACGATATCAAGAGAGGGGAAGGGTGGGGGGAGAATAAAATAAAAAAAAAAAAAAAAGATCGACTTTGAGAGCTCCAAGTACTCCAAGAGATTAACTCGCGGGGAAGCGAAGTTTAGCTCAATTCGGCAATTATATTAAAAAATAAACTTTAAGGACAAGTACATTAATCAGGATTAATAATGCAAATAAAACGTACCTGCAGCGTTTTGGGTATGCACTCGAACCTGTGCATGTCTCTGCGGCCATGGAGTATTCTTAAGCTTGGACTGTACAGCGCATTCCCGTGGATGATGCAGGGGGACGAGAAGAGGATGTCCTCGCCTCTGAGCTATCAGCTGAAATTGTTCTTCAGCGAAACCGGTTACTATCACATACAGGCCACTAAGCCCGACACGATCGGTAGGTTATTTGCGCTAGCCCGCCCCCTCCTTTCGCTTTTAGTCCTTCTGCGCCTGTTTATTTTCTTTATTTCGCTCGCATCACCGAGGATAAACAAAGAATTCTAAAGATAAATAACCTTTCCGAATGATCTATCGTTTAAATATCCTCGACGAATGTTAATTATTCCTCCGACTGCGAATGTTCTTTCTCTCAGGACCGTGATTTAGGTATCGCGGGCTCCCGTCCCCGTTTCTATGCAAAAGATCTTAATCCTCGATGTATTGTGTGTTTCAGGGATCGGGATGACCGACTCGCCCGCGGGACTGGCTGCCTATATTTTTGAAAAGTTTTCCATCGCCACGAGTTACAAAAATATATTTGCCGATGACGGCAACCTGCTCGAGAAGTTCACGATGGACGAGTTGATCGATAACCTCATGATGTACTGGGCGCCGAATAAAGTATCCTCGGGATTTCGTATTTACGCGGAGTCGACCAACTCGCAAACCTTCAAACGGAGAATAGACAGGTGAGATCTCCCCCCCCCCACCCCACACTTCTCTCTCTCTCTCTCTCTCTCTCTCTCTCTCTCTCTCTCTCTATCTCTCTGCCTCTGTAAAAAATCTCTGTCCGTTGTGATTGAACGAATTAATCAGCAGGGCGGCTCGCCGCCGAAGGGGCTCTGCGCTACCGAGGTTAATAAGAATTCGTAAAATCGTGGACAGGGAATAAACGAAGGGGCATTATAAAGCTATTATAAAGCTGTATATACCGAGTGACGTGATTGTCGTGCACATGCAGGTTTGCGGTGAAAGTGCCGAGCGCCTGTGCCCAGTTCCCCCACGAGATCGTCTTCTTCCCGGAGGCCATTCTACGGGACCACTTTATCAATCTCGTCCGGGTGACGAGGATGAAGCAAGGCGGACACTTCGCGGCGATGGAGGAACCCGAGCTCCTCTCCGAGGACGTCTGGTCGGCTGTGCCGCTGATGGAGCAGCGGAAGCTCCAGCTCGAGAGGGACTGCTTCGACGTCTAGGCGACGACCCGTACTGACTCTGGCACCTAGCTTCCGGAGCGCTGGACCGCTGGCAATCGTATCCGATGGACGATACCCGTTGCGCATAGGCGCGATTTCACGATATCGTCCGGTATTTCATTTAAGGAATACAACGACAATAGATCTCAAGAATCACACGCTTCCGAGCCCACGCGGCTAAATTATATGAATCTTTTACTACGGTATTGTTTTCTCTTCTCTTTCACAATCTTCAATAAGTGAATAAAAAATACAATGTTTGGTAATGCGATAGCTCGCCCTAACTCGTACAAACTTTATTTACAATTTTTTATTCTTCGTGTACACGTCCTTGGAGATAAGGACCGATTCGGTCGAATGACTTGACGATACCTTCAAATACCCCCTTCCTCCCATTACTCCTACTTTATTACGCGCAGCGACATGCGAAGATCTCGAAACAATCGATAATCACATGCTCTCGCTTAGTTAAAGTAGCCAATCGATTGAAGTAAAGCTAAAGAAAGTGTTCATGATAGCCTAACACTCAGTCAATAAAAAGATCTTTAAGAACTAAAGAGCGTCAATCCTGCAGATCGAGTAAATGCTGAAACGAATGAAATATTTGGCGGCTCGGTGACTTCATTCCCATACTTCCCGGTTGGAAGGACGCACGGCACCCCCCGTGATTACATTAAACTCTGTATACTTACAGGCTTAAAACAATTTTTCAAATATATCCGCTTTTTTTTCTCTATTGATAAGGAGTTTACGTTAATGGATAATATCGACGAAATACTGCGACGGCGCATTTTACCAATACTTAATGTACACGCTCGTGTACTGGCTTAATAAAAACTCTGAGTACGTATCTTTCAACTGAATCTTATCTTCTTTTATCGATACTATCACAGCCAGTACATTGTATAAAAAAAAAAGATTAAAACAAAGTATTTATCCTCAGATTCAGATACCTATGAGTTCATAAACAATAAGTTCAATGGTTTCAAGTCATACTGATCCGAGCATTGATTGAAAAAATGGCAACAGCAATAATTATTATTATCATAAATCTCATCATCGTTCGTATAATAATAACATTCAAATTACTTTAATAAAAAATTCTATTACGTATTCATCGTCTTTGGCTTTCTTAACTTATACGTATCTTGGCATTGCAATCGTTCGTGCAATAGAAGAATAGAAAACTTTCTCTGCGATCTACAATCTTGCTTCGATCTGAAATTTACATTACACAAAAGTTAACTGAAAGGGGAGAAACAATTTTCCTCGCTAATCCAAGCATATTCCTAAGAGTTTATTATGATTATTAGATAATTAATTAATTGTATTGGATGACTGGTAATCAGTGGCATATATATCAAACAAATAATTGAAAGCCAAGAAATATAACTTCGTCTAGTATTGCATATTAAAATTAATTACAATAAATACAATCGGAACAACGTGGTAGTGCACAGAACGTTTGTATATTGAAAAACTTCACGTACGTAATTGTTTTTTTTTTTTTTTTGTTTTTTTTTTATAGGCATTACTGGAAATCTTGTCTATCGATCGATAGTGTCATTATAGCATATTACGATTCGCTTATTATGATGATTTATCGATTTTAAAATATCTCATTATCATGCTTATGTCGGAAAATCTAGCTACGAGGCAGTTAGTTCTGTAATAAAAAGATAAAGTTGATAAATAGAATAAAATGAGTTTTTAAAAACACGAGCGGCAGGAGATTTTACGTAATGAGGCAAATTATGGGATTAAAATAGATTTTGATTCTCGAGCTCCAGAGAATGCAATCTCACGTAAGCGTCTTGAGCTTATCGATGCGATCCGAGCCTTCGTAGTCGTCGTCGTCGTTGTTGTGTTTTCTGCGACACGCACAAGTCGCGTAAGCGTACTATTATTTTCTCGAAAATATCGCCGCCAAGGTCAGATTTGAAGCCGCCGAACGTACAGTTCGCAGACTATACTTATGTAGGAGGCAAAGGAGGAAAGCCGAAAGTCGAAGCCGGAAGTATCTCGCCGCGTAAGAGTTTGCAGCAAGAGTTTGCAGCGTCGAATCTTGAATGAGCGAATGATAATGAAGGAAGTCTGGAGAGTCTGGACGACAGACTTTGGTCTCCCCTCTTAATTACCGACGTAAGATAACGGACTCCCATCAGCTCGATGTTCCCGGTGGCGGGGTCGGGGCAAGGAGGAGAGAGGCTCCTTCCTCTCCGATAAAGTTCGCCGGGTTTATTAGAAATTCGGAATGAGAGCGAGCCTGATCTTGATTAGCCGGCCGTGCGAATTCCTTATACCTGGTGATTAGCAACAAGTATCGAGAGATTCGTAGATCCGAAAGGCGCGTCGTATAACGGACGTCTAAATTCGCTCTCGGCAGCGCGAAATGGACTATCTGCTTGAGCGATAAATAACGGAGGTCAGTCGATCCTGAGACTCTCGAGCCGGCGGACATCGGTCAGCAGCTCTCGTCGAGCCTCCCAACGATCACGAGGATGTGGAAAGGTGCTGCGGTTTTGATCTTGGCCCTCCTGACCATCGACTGGCATTTCAGGTACACACTCCCAAGGACACCCCGTCGCTTTATTTATTTATTTACTAATTATTTACTAAATATAATTTTTACAATCAAACCCATGGGGAATCTTCACGTTTTTCGCTTGGCTCTATAAGTGTACTTTATACGTGTACTTGTATACCGACCAGTACATGACCTATTGATTCCGTTAATTCTTCAACAATGAAATTCTCGTTGTTTATCTTGTTTTTTTTTTAAATTTTTTAAATCTAATAAAATTTCGTTCCTCGTTAAAGCCAGCCACTGATTGTCTATCAGCCAATCAGCAAATACATTATATCACGAATGTATTATCATATAATTTTTGACAAATACATATTTACGCTTTTGTAAAGTAACGAGCGTATGCTTTAAAACGTTCGTAGCAACTATTATTTTTAAAGTGTTTCTTGAAAATCAACTGAAATTGATCAACTCTCGAAATTTATCTATTAAATTAATTAATCGTAACGTATTTTTCATTCGTGTATACAAATAAAACTATAAATTATCGAGATACCAAATATCCAGAATTTTTATTTTCGTTTCAATCTACTCGAATACAAATAAGCGATAGTGTGAAATATTTAAATTTCAAAACTTCTTACATTAATGGCATAAATTCTCTTAATTATTGCTACTGACATAAATGATTATGATGAAAAATGTCACGATCAACTATCCCACTGAATTCTCATGTAATTTATTTAAAACTTAAAGATGACAAGTTGCAAAATCAAAAAATCTATTGAAATTCAGACCATGGGAATATTTATTATCAATGCTCTACAATATTAAACGTAATCAAACTTGATAATATGACAGATCATTGAAAAATCAGTAATTTTACTTTTAATAAGAATTAACTGATTTTACGCATGAGAAAATCCGGAAATGTTAGACTTTTAATATTGGATGCAAGTAATACTCGCGTACTTGAAAAAAAAAAAAAAAATGTTTATGTATATGCTGAACTTCATAAGTTTCTTATACTTTTTAGTTTAACTTTACCGTTATCTAAATAAACGAAGTGAACTATATAGTTTTCTCGATACTGTTTTCTCGACATTTATTCATCTCGTAAGTATGAAAATGCAGTAAATTCTTATGAATTATTATTATTATTATTATTATTATTATTATTACTATTATTATTACTATTATTATTATCTTAACAGGCATCGAGGATCAGTAGAAGTACCTAAATTAAAGAATGATTATTGGGGTCCAGGCAAAGAAGTTCCTGACTCTAAGGAGATAAAACCTTTCAAAATTCAAGTTCCCACAGAGGTAATTAACCATTACGTATAATTAATGCTCCATAGTTTGTGAGGGAATATAATGAGGATAGACTTTTTTAATTAACGTTTTGTGAAACGTCATTTTTATGTAAGAAAACTTTTAATGAGTTTCCATGAATCCTTAAGTGAAATGTTCAAATTTATGGTTAAAAAAAAAATTAGTTTTTAAACACATATTAAAACTTTAAAACTTTAAATTAATTAATTTCATAAAGAATATTTGTAATAATAATAATAATACAGATTGTCGAGAGTTTAGCCCAAATATCGAATATAACCTATCGAATAAAATTTAAAACAGGAACACTTTTTTATTTTTTACTTTTTAAATCATTCGAATTAAAAAGTAGCTCGTAAATCTGGAACGGCTTTGAATTTTTCAGGTCATAGATGATTTGAACCAACGCTTGGATAGATCTAGAGCTCTCGTAAAGCCATTGGAAGGCGTAGGATGGACTTACGGCATTCAATCGACTTACTTAAAGACCGTTTTGGATTACTGGCGGAATAAATACAATTGGAACCAAAGACAGACTTTACTTAACAAATATCCTCAGTACATTACCAGGATTCAAGGTAATGCCTCTTCTTTTTTTTTCTTTCTTTCTTATTTTTATTTTTTATTTTTTTGCGCAGACTCACGCACATAACTTAACATTATACTCGCAAAGCACTTTTCAATCATACTCATTTATTCTTTATTTCGCAAAAAATAAAAACAGAATTTTCCCTTATTAATTCCTGGATTTTCTAGTCGTACTGATGATTTCTTTAATTGGATGATGCACGCGACAAAATGCGGATGTGTAATTTAGAATTAATAAAAGCTTTTAGCTGCTTTCAAGGTGTTGAAATTGATGAAGAAATATTTATCGTACGGGTAAACGAAAATTGTAGATATTAAATAAATATGCGTTTCCCTTGTTTTTTTTTTTTTTTTTTTTTTTTTTTTTTTTTTTTTTTTTTTTTTTTTTTTTTTTTTTCCCTCGAACGCCGCATACGAGAGCAGAGTTACATAAATTGTAAGAATAAAATGCTGTGATTGTGAAAAAAAAACAAGCTGTTTATTGTTAGCAGGTATTTGAGGTGAATATAAATGATTAATGAAAATCGAATATTTTATTTCTTATATAAACGAACGAGTGCAAGAGGATCGCTGCTTGACCGTGCGTAGGTAAAGAAAACAGGCGTTTTCGAAAGGCAAAGTGTTATCGTTGCCCGTTAAATAAATCGACGATATTTCTTGACTAGGAAGGAATCGTCGTGTCGGGATTATTGGGGTAGAAACGTAAGTGGGACAACTAGCGATAAGAGTGTCCTTGGAATAGAGAAGAAACGCGGAGGCGGCGTCTTAGAGGCGTATACGCCGGTACGTTGAAGCGCTCAAGCCGCCGTTCGAGAGTTCAACTTGCAGTGGTCGAGCAATAAAAATTTATGAGACCAAGTAGCGAAGCTTGTAGCAGGTCTGCTTACCAGCCAAGTCTTCATTAGCATAATTGCGTTGGACGCATAAGAGGAGAATAAGAACGGCGAATCCGGTTACTTCGGCAATAAAACTCACTCGCTCCCTCCGCGTAACGTCCAAAGGTCGTTTCGTCAAACGACGGATCCCTCCAACCGACCGCCAAATCCACGACACGCCAAAGGATTATAAGTTCGGAGATGTCCAGTCCGTCGATTATCGGTATTATCATCTGCAAAAGCACGCGCAATTCCGACTTGGTTTTATAACGCGATCTCTACTCCGTGACTCCATGACTCCATGACTCTCCTCCCTCTCGCTCTATTTAACGTATTGCAATTGGAGTCTAGTATCACTCAATCCCAATAGGCGCGAATCGAATATGCGAACTATCAACGGCGATAAATATAAAGGGTCATTTATCAACTTACGTGTCATCTGTCCATTCGAAATTTACAGTTATATCTGCGTATATTTAATTCCGCTTACTTGACACAGATTGCTGTGCTTTTTTCTTTATTATATAAAATGCGAATCGATTTATTACGCAATTATGGCATTATCGTAATTATGGCCTCCTCAATATCAATAAATATATCATGACTTCTTTATAATTAAACCCTCTCCCTTGTAAATTTGAAAACTGTATAGTCGAGTAAATCAATCGCGCCGAGCAATAAATGATAAAAACCTTTATTAATTATATTAAATCAAGTGTAATAAAAAGGAATAATAAATCGTTCCGCTAAGTCTCCTCATTCACTCATCAGTTTCACAGATCTCTATACGAGAAGATCCTTTAATAATATTATAAATTCTAAGTGAAAATATTATTAGATGCGTAAACAGCGTTGTTTAAGAGATAGATAGATAGATAGATAGATAGATAGATAGATGGAGATAGATAGATAGAGAGAGAGAGAGAGAGAGAGAGAAAGTTTATTGGTGCGGTTTGGCTCGCAGGACTCGACATCCATTTCTACCGAGTGAAGCCCGAGTTGCCTAAGGACCGGAAGCTGCGCGTCCTTCCACTGCTGTTGGTCCATGGGTGGCCAGGATCCGTGGTCGAGTTCCAGAAGATCTTACCGCTGCTGACGACACCCCGAGCCGACCGGGACTTCGTCTTCGAGGTCATAGCCCCGTCAGTTCCGGGTTATGGGTTCTCCACTGGATCGAGCAAGCCCGGTCTATCCGCTGCACATGTACGTTTCATTATGAAATCTGAACAAGCAGACCGTATGCATTTTAACGAATTGTTGTTATTTTGCAGCATACAAGAGCACTATTCGCATAATATTGTATTCTTTATTCCAGGTGGCAGTTGTACTTAAGAATTTAATGCTGAAACTGAGCTTTGAGCATTTTTACACGCAAGGCGGTGACTGGGGCAGCATAATCACGTCAACTTTAGCTTCGCAGTTCCCAGAAAAGTATGTTACTTGAAAATGCTCATTAAGGGATATTAAAAGGTGCGCAAGGACCTTTAAGAAAAAATATCTATGTTTTTATAACGATTACAGTGTAAAAGGTGGGCATTACAACATGTGCTACGTCGAGACATTAAAGTCTACGTTCTTATCAATAGTCGGCGCTTTCTTTCCATCATTAATTGTCGATAGCGAGCACCAGTCGAAAATGTATCCCTTGTCTGACTACTTCAAGCGAATACTGAGAGAGACCGGCTACCTCCACATTCAAGCTACGAAACCAGATACTGTCGGTAAGTTAGGTATTCAACTGACTGATACGACTGACGGCTCGTAACAATATGTATTATTTCTTCGTAGGGGTTGGCCTTACGGATTCTCCGGCTGGTCTGGCCGCTTACATCCTCGAGAAGTTCAGCACTTGGACCAACGCGTCGTACATGACTCGCAATGACGGTGGTCTTCTCGAAAAGTTTACCCTAGACGAGCTACTCGACAATGTCATGGTATATTGGATCACCAGTTCCATCACTACCAGTCAACGGCTTTATTCTGAAACCTTCTGCCCCAACTACCGGAACCTACAATTCGAAAAGTGAGTATTCGCTCTTTGCTGCAGACATGTGAACCGAGATCTACATACGCACAGACGTTGCATCGCAATAATGGTTAAACTATACAGGATCTCGGTGCCAGTACCTAGTGCATGTGCCATGTTTCCTGACGAGCTCTTATACCAGTCAGAGTCCTTGCTCAAGGAACACTATCCGAATATGATCCAGATGACACATTTCCCGAGGGGTGGACATTTCGCTGCATTCGAGGAGCCCAAATTATTAGCAGACGACGTTTGGAGCTTCGTTGACAAAGTGGAAAAACAAATCGCTGAAGAAGAACGTCTGCAGGGGCAGAGCCAAACGGTTTCCTGATAATCTCGGACCGAAAACTTAGAAAACCATCCCTTCTTTGATACCTTAAATGTTTTCGATTAATTATGAGTAACTGCTCGACGAGTATAGATAAAAATGTTATTTATTTTTATAAAAATTTATGTCGTCGTTAATAAAGTCGACGCGGCACTTAAACATTTTCTAGAATAATAAAAGTACTTTATTGCTTACAGTTTTAATTAAATCTGCACTTTTGCATATTAATCTTAACTAGTAATTTTATATATAATACAATTTGTATAAATAATTACGTGCGAATATGTGGATTAATTATTTGTAATAATGTATATAATTACCCAAGGTAACAGCAATAAATCTTATCAAGTTTAAAATCATATAAAAACAAAATCTATGTATTTATTATTTGTATTTACGTAATAAAATCAAATTACCAAAAAATTATTAAAAAATCTTTAATAAGTTGCCTATAATCTAACGTCAGTCAGTGACTTTAGTTGCTGAGTCGCCTGAGTTAGTACTAACCCGACATACGTAGTTGCAAGCCGGTCGTGCATATAAAAGGCGGGAAAACTAGCCTTTACTAGCAGTCTTTGTTTAGAATTCGTACGAAGCAACTATAAATATTGTAATTTAATTATTTGCATTCAGTTAATGATGGAATTTAAAATAAGAATATTTTTTAACAGAAATACATATATATCTAATATCACATTATTTGTTTAATAATTCACGTATTACAATTAACAAAATTAATTAAAATAATAGTTATTATATATATATATAGTTTATTCGGTATTAATTATAAAATTACACGTATAATTTTGTGTAAAAACTTATTCAATATAAGAAATACGAAAGTATTTGTAATAAACAGTTGTTGTATAATATTTTAAGATTTTCTAATTCATTTTTAAAACAAAATTTACTTTAATTCAAAGTAAATCCTAATAATGCGATCGAGAATGAATATTAGATGAAAATGTTTAAAGGACTCGTCCCGGCGATGAACAACAAAACGGTTCGAGCGAACTACAAATCTGTACGAGTAGACAAGACAAAGAACTCAAACTTACAGCGCAGGAAGATGCTGTTAAAAGTTGTGGTGTATAGTATCGAGTGAACAATGTCCCTCTCGCGTAAATGTGGATTTAGTGTTGATGGGGATTAGGACGACGTAGCACGAGTATATCCAACAATGAATTCCATGGATTTCTATTTTCACGAACAAAAGTATCGCAATAGAGTAATGCATTAACTGCAGTGTCGAATATATTTTATTTATAAAATATATAACGTATACGTATATAAATATCTTAAAGTGCGGAACTGTATATGAGTAGCATAAAAATAAGTACCAATTCAAATAATTGTGCATTTCGACTTATATTTAAGGTGTACAATATACACTGTAATTTTTAGGTCTGATATAAATGAACAACTGCTTTAAATAAAAACGAGGATAAATTTAATTATAAATTTCATTATAAATTTCATAATAGAATAGCATAGCTGAAGTAACGCAAAACAACGTAAGGCTACTTATTGTAGATATTACGAATTGTTGTATTGTTGTATGCACTTTTGCCGATTTTGAAAGCAAGGTCTTGCAGACTTGACGGTACGGAGTAAATCTGCAGCTCTGCTGAGTATTTGCAATACTCATATCGCCGGGACCATATGGATCCGTTAAAGAGAGCAACTTTCGAAAGCATTCTTTAGCTTTACCAAAAAAAAATATTCCGCAATATATGACCGACTAGTTTTTGTAAGCGATCCTCGACCAGTTCGGGAGTTTATTTATAAAAACCTTGGCCTGCCCTGCAATTGTAGAAACCTATCCTAATTCGGCTTTTTTAGGTATCAGGAGCCAGATTCGATCGAGAGGAACTCGTCTTGATGAAAAATCCAGGTTCATTCTTGAAGAACGAAACTATACGTCGATAGAGAAAAATAAGAAGGATCGTTAAGAAGATTTTTGTATACAAATAAATATATATGCTCTCGTGTGCGTTAGAGGGCATGTATTGTAAGAATTTACTGAAATCACTTCGTCGTTCGTGCCCTCATTTATATTATATTCCTCCATTTCTTTCATATTTCATCGAATGCGCGCACACATTCTTTAATCTTAAATCGTAATACGCCTTCGATTTTATTGCAACCTTTTATTTTATTTTTTTTTTCTGCGCTCGCTTTCATACGGACGCTCAAACTTTCTTAAACGTGCTCTCGCTGGCGAAAAAGTACTCAACTTCGTTTAGCTAACTGGAGAATTTAAAATTTACAACATTCGAATGGCGATGTGATGGTACATTTTTTTTTTTTTTTTATTGCACGAGTGAGATTATTTAAAAGAGGCTTGCCGGAGCTCAAGCTTTCTCGGGAAGACTTTAATCAACGGGGAATCGCGTTTACCGAATAAAAAATTAAATGTAAACGTGGTGTGTAGCATTGTATGGAAAAGAGGAAGGACTAAGAGTGAAGTCACGTCTCGCATCGCGAAGCTTTAAAAAAAGAACACTTACAAAATATACTTAGGAAATTTATCATCGCACGGCTTGCCGAGTTAGACGAGAGAGAGAGAGAGAGAGAGAGAGAGAGAGAGAGAGAGAGAGAGAGAGAGAGACTAAACGCGCGCACGGATTTAAATTCGAAAGAGGAATCGAGAGAAAGGCGGACGAAAAATGTCATAGCTAACGAGTGTTCCGTTACTATAAATGACGGGCCAGGGGAGCGGGCATTCGAAAGGAAGTTTTGTAGCTTCGGACCGTCCTCGGCCTCTCTAGCGTTAATCGTTATTCTAACTATGCGCCCGTCTCGCAATGACGTGTGCTCTCGCTCGCTCTCTCTCTCTCTCTCTCTCTCTCTCTCTCTCTCTATCTGCCTGTATACATAGTTGGGCTACTCCTAATACATTGTCAAGTAAGCCAGGGGAACATGCACGCGGTCCTCTTAATGACCGGCCGACGAACTCGTTAAATTAATACTAACCGAGCCGAGATCAAGAATACAATAAATTAAGTCCAAGTCATACTTGACAAAGACCCCATAACCATTACCCTTTACCCATACCGAAAATCCAAACGCGAGACCGTGCTTTTACCTTCTATGTATGACTGGCGATGCGCGTCTCTCTCTACGTTGCTAATAATAATTCACAAAGCCAGAAATTAATTATACAAATCATGTTTATCCAGATTAAATCGCTATTCATACGAGACCTGATGGATTCCTTATTGATATATCTCTGTCGGACCACTGAGAACGTGAAAGACCAACACTAACTCGATAGGCTTTTATTCGTGTATATATATATATTTGTGTATATATATATACACAAATTGTGTATATATATACACACATGTACGTATAACGTGATTTAGATTGATACCTTAATTATGGAGAGTTTATTTGTTCTTCGTTCGGTACGTGTGATTCGTTATTTATTGACTGGCGTCGACGCATGGATTTCTTAAATATTATACGTATTCAATAATACCAATAACCGTCGAGCCATTTATTATTATTATTATTATTATCATCATCATCATCATCATCATCATCATCATCATCATCATCATCATCATCATTATTATTATTATTATTATTATTATTATTATGTTTTCATTCATTTTAGTATAATTAATTTTTTAATGCGCCAATAAAGAAATCTTTATAAAATACGTAGAATAAAATGCGAGACCGTCAGAAAAAAAGTTGCATTCTAATAATAATTGTGATCGCCAATGGAATATTTATAAAATAGCCAGTAATTTAATTACTGACTTACTACTTTGTCTTTGAAATAATAAAAAGTGATTAAGAGTATAAATAAGACTTTTATTAAATAGTAAACAATTTATTATTGCCTGTTGCATTGTTGATTGATGTGATAATTGCTTTTCTTATCTCCTTTTTATAATGAAATCCATAAGGACTTTCATAATGTTAATAATAATAAAAAATGAAATAAATATTAAAGTTTCTTTTCAATTAATGCATGCAAGTATTAATGTTAGATACGAGATCAGCGAACGAGGAACGTAAATCTTTCTTTTTTACAAGTAATATAGTGCTCTAGCATTTGGTAAATGAAAATACCGTTTAGACGAATAAGCTCCGAGCGGTTGTTGAAAAAATATTCCAGAGTTATAAATATATCGGTGAAATCGAGCTTCGTTCAGATTGTTCACTGTATCTATAGTTTTGCATGTGCATATAATTAGTATCCAAATATGATCTCCGAGACCTTGAAAGTACAATAGAAGAGCTTTTGTAATAAAATTTATGACGAAAAGAGAGAAAAAAGGAAGGAAGGAAGGAAATAAAGAAAGAAAGAAATAAATAAAGAAAGAAATAAAGAAAGAAATAATGTCGAATAATCTTTATTAATAAAGTACGTTAGGTGGTGTAGTTGAATTTAAATAATTCAATGGTTAAGAATATTGAGGTTGAAGAGGGCATATCTTATATAAATGTCCGTAAGTAAGGATTAATGGGGGAATGTAAGAAAATCGAGGGGGAAATTCGCAGGGAAACCGCGGAAGCGAACACGTGATGAGGAAGGCGGCCAGCACCGAGTACAAGGGGCTACTACGCTCAATACAATCTTCCAGCTACCGGGACGCGAGTCGAAAACCGCGCCCCTAACAAAGAGCCCGAGATAGTTTGAGAGACAGAGAGAGAGAGGGGGGGGGGAGAGTGAGCGAGAGAGCGGTGAGGGGGGGTGCATCGAGCCACGTGCGTTGAAGGAAGCCGGTGGTGCTCACGGCGAGCCTCAAAGGAAAATCGCCCCCTCCGGGAAGGCGGGCGAGCGCCGGCGACGGCTCAGGGCAGGCTCACCCCGTGGAGAGACAGCGCCATCTCCCCCTCGGTCGCTGGTTTTATCTCGCTCGCAGGCCGCGACAGAGAGCGAGGGAGACGGCGGAGCTGCTGAGCGAGCGGCTGCTTCTAAGCGCGGACCGTGTGCGCGAGTTGCGCGTTGACTTTCGCAGGCGACTGACGTGTGTGGGTGCGCGCGCGTCCCCGCGACTCCATCAGGCCCCGAGCGCGACCTGACCGGCGACTTTCCCGACCGCGAAGCATGGGAAGAGGCGCCCGAGCCCGAGGAGCATCAGTTGAATTCGAGGCCAACGGTGCCGCGAGGTGAGCGACGACATGAGGGACTCGACGATGATCATCACTTACGCGGACGTCTACAGCGGACTGACGGGAACCTCGACTTGCAAGTGAGTCCCCTCGCCCTGCAACGCCTCATGCACAGTCCTTACCAACCACTTAAAAATAATAAGTCCGGCCCGATCCTATCATATTTCCCATTATTTACCTACTACCAATACCTATCTAGTGCGATATCACGTTACTACCTTCATTTAATTGATTAGACCCCGAACTTATTAAACATCGCGATTCTCGTTAAATGGGAATAAGAATAGAGGAGGGATGGTAGATTTCCAAGAAGCAACGTACTCTCCGAGTGAAAAAAAAATTCCTTCTTGCGTTTATATATGTTTATGTATATATATATATAGAATAATATCCAGGGCGGCGAGCTTTTGCGAAGCCTCTAATCTTATTTTCATTCGGTCTGTCTTGCTTGGCTTTGTGCGCTCACACGAACTTGCGCACGGTCACCCCCGTACCGTGATTACCTCGTGATCCGTAAAGTCCGTAAGCTCTGTTGGAAGGAGCATTAAATCGGAATTCAACCGATTCCAACGATTTTTTAATCGGCTATTGGTTGTAATAAATGCTTAATAAATACTTGGCTGGTTTGGTCGGTTAAATCGTCAAGATCGTGCACCAGCTGAGATCGAACCGCGATAAAGCTATTTTCTGAAATTTTCATAATACCGTTCATAAAACCGGCCGCAAACGTAAAAACTAATCGGCTTTAAGCTATTTACGCGCGAGCTTACAGCTTATGCACATTTTTCACAAGGGCATGCAAATATATTTATTCATCCAGTGTTTCCCAATCATTTGTAAACTTTACACATCAGGTCATTACCATTCGCTGAACTTTCACTACATCATCTTTCAGCTTGTTAAACGTAAATGATAATTTATTAATAAACCTAATGATTAATCGCTTCCATAACATAAAGAAACCTAAATTGAATAACCGTATTACATAAATTTAAAAGCGACAACTACGAAAGAGTGCGCTGATGGATCAAACAGATTTACTTACGTAACAAAGACTCGGGACTTAACGAATTGTGTACAGAATAAATGATTTCGAGGCTTCGATATTTGTTGATCGTTAGCACCAAATTACTAGTTCGCGGAAACACACCGGTGCCTGATTCCAAAAAATTACGATAATTGAGATATTTTTAAATGTAAAATCACAATTAAAAAAATTATGTCAAAATATTAAATGTCGTTGGAACACTTTATTTTCATAAAAGTCAGCAATAGATTTTATTAATTGTCTTTCCCATAAACATTCTAATTGAAAATGTTTTGTTTCACGGCAGTTTATTGTACATGGGATTAATAACAATTTTGTAAGGCGCATTTATTATTACACTTTAGATACTAATGATTGTACAGACTTATTGAAGACTGAAACAATCGTATATTTAATTAAAAAATTTAAATACGAATGGTGTATCACCTGCGTACATTTATCGATCAATTTATCGATCGTAAAAAGAAATAATAAAATAAAAAAATAAAAAAATAAAAAATAATAGCGCATTTGCAGTATCTGTAATACACATTGTGACTTGCATGTGAAACGAAATAAAATTTAATCTTCGAAAGATAATTATTTACTTCTGTTTACTAATGTAATAGATTGTCGTGCATCACGTAAATACTTAAATAAATATTTCGCGTTTTATTTACGCGCGCAGAGAGCCGTGGATATTTAAGCAAAATATCTTTTATGTAAAATACTTTTTCCTAAACATTTATGTAGAATAACTTGGGAATTTCGCTGTGAAAGTAAGTCAGTTGTTTACTATCGCTTATGAATTGAGATAAGTTTTGTAGTACTCGTGCTAGAGAACCTTTTATAAGGAAACACGAAGAATTAAAAAACAATCCGTATCGTTTAATTTTTGTTTTTTTTTTTTTCATAGATAATGAATGTATTTTCTAGATTGTAAAAACATTTACAACTTTCCAGAAAGACTTAATCAATAAATAAATGCAGTTAATGAAATATCGTGTATTACATTAATATTGAGGGGCAAATGTCCGAGATATCGTATCTGTATGATTATTATGCTTGTGCTGCGTATATCATACACTCGGACGTTAGCGAGCAAAATAAATTTCAACACGTAAATGAAAAAACTTTAAAGTCCTAGGTAAATCTTTGTTAAATGAAATTTGTTAAATAATACTTTAGCTACGTGATCGAGATCCGTCAAAATAAATCCATAAATTTTTCTTAACTTTTTAGACTCAGGAATCGTAAGGTAGAATAATATTATTTTATTCACAGGTTCTTGACACTTTCACGTTCATAATAAACGCAAAACCGTTTTATTGTCTCGATTTTTTTAAATTAAATTAAAGAAAAAGAAAAAACAAAATAGAATGAAAAATTATATTAACTTTATAGTAAAGGATTATTGTAGCACCTAATGGATTTTTACGAATCAGTTACTGAGCATGATCGATATACAATAACATAATCTTGTTCCGCGATTTTTATATGACTTACTCTGTGAATTCGTATACGACAGACACATGGGAGCGAAAATGATTGGTAATTAAAGTTGGTAGGAGAGTCGTTGCCGTCTGCACGCGCCTGCTACCTCTTAGGGGCCTGCCGAGAATAGCAATGCGTGAAGAAAAAAAGATTTTAAAGGCCAGAAAAGGTACGTGCTTTATAAAGAAAAGAGGAAAAGGTCGAGCTTTTTCCTGTCGCGACACCCCT
Source organism: Ceratosolen fusciceps (assembly GCA_018883505.1). Classification (NCBI taxonomy): domain Eukaryota; kingdom Metazoa; phylum Arthropoda; class Insecta; order Hymenoptera; family Agaonidae; genus Ceratosolen; species Ceratosolen fusciceps. The sequence continues at coordinate 8,170,393 of RCIC01000005.1, forward strand.
TTTTCCCTCCTCTCTTTCCTCCTTTGCTTCCCCCTTTATCTCATACTCTTGCTCGACTCTCGTCACTCCCCCTCCCCCCACCCCTCTTTTATTTATTCTCCTTATACTTCTGGTGGAGGTAAGAAGGGAAACGGCCCCAGAGGAGCGTCGGGATCGATAAAATTTCGCCTCGAATATATACAGCCGGCAGGCACAGGCGTCTTGATCTTCAAGATCAAGGGAGGCGAGTTATTCTCCTATCGTTTGTTTGTCGGGCAGCCTTTTACGGCTTCGGACTCCTTTTGCGGTCATCACCTTGAATAAGGACGCGACTACACTTCACGTACTTAGTCTTCCTATACGCGGTGCTCGCTTCGTTACTCCCCGTTGATCCTCGACCTCTCGACGAGCGCGGAATCGCCTCCGCGAGCCCGATTAGAACGATACGTCGTCTAGGTGTGCTACGCGTCCTCCTCGCTCGTATCGACGGGGCCGTGGGAGATGGGAGGCAGGGGGGACGGGGGCTCGGCACATTTAAGCGGGACACGCCCCTTCGGATGAAGGTGGATACGGTTAATAATCAGAGGCTCCCGTTGTCCGCTTTAACCAGCTTGTCTCCTGAAGCTTCTCCACTTCCTTCGGGCATAAGGGCTCGAAATCATAGTAATATAATAATAATACCTTCGAAAAGAGCCCGGTTTAATGGGGCCTTTTCGGAGACGGGGGCACTCGCTCCAAGGCACCACAACGCCTTATGAGCATTACGCTTTTTGCATCGATAATCGATGCAGCGAGTCCGGCTTATAACCTAAAAAAAACAATGCCCCCGACGAACGGCAGCCAGTGATGCAACCAAGCGATACTGCATTGTTAACTTTTATTGGCTCAAGAATAATGCGCTTTGAAAAGTTAAGGCTAATATGGTAATCGCGCCATTAGATCGTTATTTCAAGCTGAATACAACCGATCCTCGCTCAGCCTCCACTTTCAATCTCTTTAAATAGCCTTTGAGAAGTTTTAACTCAGCATCCTCCCATATGCCTTTCGGCTATTCCACTTGAACCCTTTAATTGCTTTTAGCCTCAGTTGTTCCAACACGTTTCAGTTTATGGCCACCTGTTCGGGACATGAACGGGTCACTTAAAATTAATACTCTACCAACACGTACGATTGCATAATTTCAAAAAAAAAAAAAAAAAAAAAAAAAAAAAAAAAAAAAAACAACAACCTTTAATAAACAACTAACTGTCAATGGTGTTTACCAATTTTCGTTGGGCTCGTTGATGTTCAAAAATTAAGGAACAGTCCGACCGAAATCCCGAAATTCGTCGTACCTTTCTAATAATTTCGTATTCTAAACGTGTCCAATTATAAATATGCAGATGCGCCGTGCACGGCTAACATTTTTGTATTTCTTTATAATCGACTCAGAATTCGACGATGCGCAATGTATTTGCGAAAATCTCCATATTTAGTGACAAGCGTAGGTGGATAGAATATTATAATATTTGTCGTAACGGAATATCTTCGTCGGCTAATATTTTTATAAGAACAACCTTTTTTTACGATTTACATTGCTTGTATATAGTTGCAATGCGATTGTCCGCGCAGGTATCATTTCGTAAATTCCAGCAATTTGTACGAATTGTCGGAATACGTTTGGATCTATATCGTTATCTATATATTGCACAGGGACATATCGTTGTATTCGCGCACCAAGAGTCTAGACTCTTCTATGCTTTCTTCTTACTTCTGCCGCCTTCTTCGGTATGGCTTCCTCTGTCGAGCGCGAATATCATTGTGAGCGAGCCACGCAATTGTACTTGTATTTACAGTCGTATCGTATCGCTGCATTGTCTCGTTATTTGAAAGGGATAATTAATTAGCTGCGTACCGCCGAGATGGCCGAAATCACTTGAAAAATCATTCCAGTTAAGGTGAGGGAGGGAGATTATAACATTAATCTTCAGTCCCGAGAAACTGTATTTCTCTATAAAGTAAAATTAATTCTAATAAAAGCAGAAGTACGTAGCCTCTTAGTAAATCGAATGGCCAGCTTACGCTGACACTCGCTCCTTAAAAATTCATTGCATACCTCTACGCTTTCGCATATTCGAATTTCCCCTCAGCCATCCGGACATTGTCAATTTTTCGGCGAAATTCTAAACTCCGCCCTCCTCTTTTATTTACCAAACAATGAACTCAGTCGGTATCGCGCGACGATTCGGCTGAATTTCATTTGCATATACAAAACTCGGCATTTTCTCTAAAAAAATAAATATTACATTAGAAAACTCATGCGATTTCCCCGCACGATATTCGGCTCGTAATAGTCCAATGAGACGGAATATATTGCCAAGATCTACGAACTCTGAGGAATTTCAGCAAAATTGCGATAACCTTACTTACAATATGCTCATTTCTAATGGATAATCATACATTCTTATTTTTTATTACGTACTTGATAACGCATTTAATTACAATAAGAAAAATATAGTACCTCTTGGATTAAGCAATATTTCGAAATCGCCCTCGAAACAATATTACTATTGATACGTGTGCGAAATACGATTCTTACGATTACATCTTTTCTTATACATACCCAAGCTACATTAACAATGAATTGAAATTTTGCAATGGCAATGAAAAATGAAATGATTACAATAAAGCTATATAATGTATAAACATCGTTGATCAATTACTATTTTATTAAATAATAATTACCTTGCTTTGTAAGAAACTAGAAGCTTATTATTCTCTAAATACTCTTGAACGTCCTTAACGTTAATCTTCGATATTGTCAAATCTTTCATAACGTCATACAAATAATGAGCTTTAAAATAACTATGAAAAATTTCCGAAATCTTTTGGTTAGAAAAAAAAATTCTATTTGGAATATTAGAGAACCTTATCTAACTGGCTGTCAGTAAATTTGAAATTTGTGTACAAAAATACGAAGCACCTGAGATCGACTGTCGCTGCAATGCATTGGTGCAGCTTAAAGCAATGAAAAATTCTTAAGGCGAATTATACTGTCCATTAATTAAAATAAAAGTAATATGTAGGAAACTTTAGAATTTCGTTAATTAGATACGATTGTAATTAAATTATTTCGGTGGACGTTGGACTGGACATTTACGCCTTAAATTAATACTGAGTAAATACAAAAGCATTTTCAAGGTCGTATTGTATATTGTATTATATTGTAGAAATTAGCTTTGAATTAAGGAAAAGTCGTAAAAGAAATAAATGTTCTGCATAATTGCTACGATTAAAAAATTGTGCAATTATTTATGTTCCCGAAACGCTGCTGAAGCTCTTAATGTTGTAATTTTTTAACAACAACAATTAAGCCTTACTTAACTAAACTATAAAAATCTCATGAATATTAAAACATATTATTTGGTAATCGATGAGGTTTTTGCGCGAATTGTAATAAAAAAAAAAAAGGTATAGATTGAGCTCATTTTATTGGTTATAAGTTTTAAAAAATCGTTTACCTTGACTTCCAACAAAAAAAAAAAAAAAAAGAAGACGAAACTTTTGCCGACCTATTTGCTTGTTGTCGGTCTGATAAAGTTATTCCTACTAAAAAATAATTTGGTCAGGCAAATTTAGTTTGATCAAACTCGTAAAAAAATATATGTGCGATTACATATACGGACCGATGCAGCATCATTCTGAATTTACTATATTTAGCATTACGAGTGCGTGTGTAGGTAAGGTATATAGTTATAAATGTTTGGGAATAAACGCGTTCGCTTCGAACTGTAAAATGACTTTTATATTGCATATCTAAAGCCCGACATAATTTTAGCTCGTGTAGCCAGAGAAATTTTCTCGCGATGACAATTCGTATAATTGCAGTTAATGCACATTACGTGCACGCATAAGACGCAAAATAAATAAATTATGTAATTGCACGTACTCCGTTCGGGCCTTTAATATATGATTTGATAATAAGCCCTAAATAGCATCTTAAGAGACAAAACGACGAGAATGAAAGATCATCGAGGCATTACATTATATATATATATTGCGAGCAGGTATCGCAAACAATGTATAAATTAATTAAATTTAAAGCTATAGCGAAGAGCCGCAGTCATTGTAGCCGGTTAATAAATGAAAAGTTTAAGATGTAAGAGAATCAGTCAGTGGTAATGATAAGTTGTAAAGAAGAAAGCTGCATTTGTAAAACGGAGGCATTAGCGGTCGCGCACGAGTTAAAGGATGACGCGAAGGGGGACGGGGGATGGGGACGGGGGTGAGTGGGGGGGGGGGGGAGTGGAGCCCATGGTATTATTAAAGCTAATTTACGATCGTATCTTTTTGAGAAAAATTGGCGCCGCGGCGGAGGCCTCGAAATTTTTGCACGCACCGAGAAGTATCACGTGGCTCGGCCGAGCGGCTAAATAAACGTTATAGCGCGAGCAAGACCCGCTCTGCTATCGATTATTTTGCATCTCCGCTCCCCGCCTCTATGGATTATCGCCCTTTTGAAGTAATAACACGTCGAAACCGCACGAGCAAAACGTAAAAACACGAATAACCAACTCTGGTCAATAATTGCCCAGACTTTTTTGCTCGACGCGAGCGGATGACACGAGCCAACTCGTATTTTTACGTGAAAGCTCGATCACGGGTTATGGATCCCGCATACCCGGGGCTTATCGCCCACCCAACTACTTGTCCCCGACCAAAGGCAAGCAAAGCGGATAGACATATACTGTACAGACGAGTAGGGAATAGCCAGGCCTAATGACTTCTGAACTTTTCCTCGTCAGAAGACAGTTTTATAATACCGCATAATTTATCCGTTCCTCTTTATGCAGAAGAAACAAAAGAACTTAGGCGCCGCAAAAGGTACAAAAGCAAAGAAGAGTGTATTAACCATTTATATGAGAAAAAAAAAACAAAAAAAACAAAAATCGAATGTTTTAAAAGAGCTTGGCTTTATCTCTTAATGACTAAGTAAGTAGTGGAAGACCGGCTCGTCGATTCTTCAAATCGATCGTGCAAATTATTTTTATCTCAGCAAGACTATTATTAATATTTATGCCCAAAGATAACTAATTCTGATGTCACTTGGTTAAAATAGAAGGCATTGATTTGAATAATTGTCGGTGACCGAGCAGAGACGAAAAGAATAGTCGCGCTCGCACGGTCAAGAAGTCCTCCCTCCCTCCCACCCCACCTCCCAAGGTTTCCTTTTTTCCGAACCTAATTGTATTGTTCGTATGCAAAAAAGAAAGAAAATTCTCTGGAGCTCGCAACCGATGTTTTTCTCTACCGTTCTTTAAATTTTTCCGCAGCTCGGCAAAGCATCCTGGGTAATATTTTATATTTCAACCGAGAGAGAAGAGTTTTTTTTTTTTTTTTTTGTTCATAAAAGTTCTTGGTAAATTCTCCGAGCAGGTATTTCGATGGTCAGCATAAGTAAATATACATGGATAGATTTTCTCTCCCCCAATATGTTGGTTAAGCTTTTATAGGAAACGGGATTTTCGCAGACGACCGTGCGCTCAATAAATTCTACTCGTTTAATTGTATTTATCCAAAAGGCGTTATTTAAGGCCTGTGAGATCGGTGAGCCTAAATAACACACGTACGGTTAATAAGAAAAAAGGTGCCAGGCAAACATTAAGAGTCCTTAAGGCTAATTTGGAAAGACAGGCGGCGGTCCTTCGTGTCGGTGGCTGAACACGAGTGGCCCTAAAAGTTCAGACGCCAGTGTTGGTGTGTGTGTGTGTGATGAATGGTGAGAGATGGTTGGGGGGTGATGGAGGGGGGGGGGGGGAAAGCGCCGCTCGTTATTAATGCGCCCTCGGGCGTAATGACCAATGATGCAATGCGGTTTGGTGAGATTTTTACCGGCGGGCCGCGTAAGACCGTAAGCTCGGGCCCCGGAATTGGACTTAATGGAATCATTGGGCATCCTGGATCGACGGCCTCGCATCGATCATCGAACCTCAGCGACGAGAGCCTCCTCCCTTTAAATATCTCGATAGCGAGAAATCGCGATTTCCCACCGACTCGTTCCTACTTTCTAATTCGTAGCGCGCAATTGAAGCGACGATCGCTGCCGCCGCGCTCACCTCCGCGCTCACCTCCGCGCTCACCTCCGCGCCCACCTTCCCGATCGACTCCTCGATCCCGCGATCCTTTACGCAATCGCTCCTTCCTTTTCACTTCTGCCGCGGTCTCACTTATCTCGCTCTCGGCGTTACGAGCAAGTGGCTCCTTTTACATTTTATTTTTACGATTAATCGCTACTCGGCGAGACAAGCTCGACTTGGCTGGATCGTTACGCAACCGAGCGATTTAGCTTGATTTAATTGGGAAATAAGCTCTTAGAATTTTTTTAACGGAGGCCGTAGATCTTGGCCGCTTTCGGGCGGGCAAAGCTTTGCCTTCTTCTTCTCTAACGAAGCTGAATTTAAAGGAAGACGTCGGCGAGTCTCGACAGTTGAAAGTCTTGCGTTCCCTTCCCCCCCCCTCTCACTCTCTTGATCTTCTTTATCGGCTCCTCTTGTGCATTTCGCATGGCCGGGCCAACGTGGACGCAGGAACCGGTTCCTCCTCTACACGTTCGCCACATTTACATGCGCTCTTTAAGAAACGAAGGGACGTGGCTTATAGTCTGAAGATTGGCGGGACCGGGGCGGTGGGGGGGGGGGGGTGGAGGAGGAGGAGTGGAAGAGGCCAGACCGTGCAAGCCTGCTCGGAGAATCGCGAGAAAAATACACGGACTTTCTCCGGAGAGACGATTAACCTTTCACGATGGTATGCGCCGCCTTGGTCTGCCTGCGCGCAGCCCCATACATTGTATATGAGAATTATTTAGCGAGCGCTTGGCTGTGTACAAGAAACGTGAGATTCGCATCGCGACGGAGCAGAAACTTTCAAAATAGAGCAATTTTCTTCATTCGACCGCCCGCACCGCCGCCCTGACTCATTATTTTCTTTTTATTTATTTATCGATCGCGACGGATGCATAGCTAAGTGGACCTGGTGCGCCTTAGCTAAGCTCGTTCCGCAAGTCGATCGGTGATTTTCACTGATCCAAGTCGAGCTCGGCTCGGACGATCGTAATCTCGGAACTTTTACTGGACTCGAGTATATGTGCCTGTGCACGATTCCTGTGGAATCGTCTCCATTAATTAACGCACCCAGACTTCATTGGCGATTATGATCCATTCTGATCGAGGAGTTACTTTATAACTCGGGAGGAAGGAAAGCATTTCATAAATCTTGAAATACACTGAAACGCAATAATGGATTTCTTTACGGCAATTATCTGAAAAAAGTTAAGATAAAAGTCATTAGGGTCAAGAGATTTGGAAGGACTGTATATAAGACACTTTGGGAGTTGTAATGGGAGACATATCGGAAAGAAAAGAGCCGAGGGAACATGCCTTAATTGTTAAGTGATTAAACAGTCAATTAATCGACTAATGTAGAGGCTTTCACTAGAAGTTATTATTATTACGGGGGGCGGCGGCAAGGAGGATTACGTCTTTACGTAATTCCGGTGCGCGCGCGTCTCACCTCTCTAGTCCGAGAGAGATAGAGAGAGAGAGAGAGAGAGAGACGCCGGACAAGCGGAAGAAGAGACGAGCAGGAGACGAGGAGCTAAAGAGATCCCAATGAAAGCGTGTAAACGTCGATAATTATTACGGGTTTGAGCGGCTCTTTATGCGTAAGTATCCTTTCAACGAGCCGCTCACAAAGGCACGGCCTTTCGATCTTTTCCTCCGATGAAGCTGTGCGCCTTTCGTCCTCGTCCCTTTCTTCCTACGGCATCGATCCGCACACGGGCGCGCACCCGTGATTTATGATCCAGATACTTTATTGCTTCATTGCTCATTGCATATCGTATATTCGTTAATCGAGACGCCTCTATTCATAAGGGGCTTTTCAACTATTGCTCCCACTATTTTTTTTTTCGTTTTGCTTTTTTTTATTTTTTACTTTTTAACTACGTTTCTCATTCAATGTAAAACGCTTTTCGTGTAATTTCTCGATCACGTTCATATGTCGATTATAAACAACGAAACTAATAATCTGTTCCATTCACGAATCTGTTACCTTCGTTTCTTTTTAATTTTTTTTTTGTTTTTTTTTTAAATACGCCCAATAAACACAAACAACAGACTCATTAACGTTGTACTATAAACTAAAACAACTCTCTCGTAATTATTGTCTAATTAATATCATATTTTATCTCTTTTATCGTTTCGTAACGAGTAACGCCAAATTCGTCGTTGACTTTGTTCTTTCCAATATATTTTCCATTTTATTTATTTTCCAATATTCGTGTAGAAATCATTTCTTTTTTTTAGGAATTACAGAATTTCTTGAATATTTATTTACGAAACAAAATATCTGAGTAGATCTAAATCAGAATCTAATTTTCTAATAATGATAACTTACAGCTTCTTTTTATTTTAAACGTAATAACAGCAGTTATATAATTCAAACATGAAAATTATAGTGTATCTGTAAAAAATTCATATAATTCAGTCAATTTATTAAATTATCTAAAATTACTTTGTAACGGAGTAAGGGAAATCGTTATCTCAATTTGTTCAAACTGCTTCTTAAAATGTATTCTATATTATATCTCTAAACGCATGACTATTCCGCAGCTAAACACAACGTATATTTCTATTTTATTATAATTATTAAATTATCGATGACATCGTATAACAATGTAAAAAGTAATTTTATATTTATAATAATTTCAAAGCCATAAGAACGTATGTAAGATTCGTTTCAATTAAACTTATCTTACTTTTTACATTTCCGGTGGCATGAATTGCAATTGAAGTACATACACTTTCATCCAAGTTATGAGTTCACTGACCCATTAATAATGCTGCTCAAAATCCTTACGTACTACATTACTTGTTATTCTACATTGTTTACGTATATATACATAAGTATATATTATATAAATTTTTCTCATAATACATAGAACGAATCATAATATAATATTATAATATTTTTGGCAAATTTAAATTAAAATGTTTTTCTTTTTACATGAGTAATTAACTTTAATATAATTGTATTATTAATAATAAAAAAAAAAGAAAAAAAAAAGAAAACTGGAAGCACGAAAGCATTGAAGTAAAAGACTATGGTAATATCGAAGTTAATGAATTGATACACGCGCTTAATTGCGATCTATAATTACCAGAATGAAGGAATATCTAATAATAGGCGTTGATCTCGCGCTATTTATTTGGAAAGGGAGAGTTCTGCAATGGACTTGTTAATAAAAAAAAATAAAAGAAAAAAGAAAAGAAAAAACAAGAGAATTATCTTGTTAATTGTGGAATCAGACTAACGAGCCGGAGAATATATGTACAAATCTGGATAAACCCGGAGCGAAATGGAGGTAATTGGTTTTACGGAGCAACACCTTCAGCGGACCTCCTAAGATCAAGCGGCAAAGTCCGAAGTCGACCCTTTATCTCTCAACTCGCTCCCATTTCCCCTCATCCTCGACTTTGTCCGAGACTCGACTTTGCCCGGCAATGCAAAGCCTGGATGTGCGCTCGATCGGTTCCGACTAGCCTTGACCTTGAGATGAAACTCGCTGTGGCGCACGCGCGCACTGGCACGGAGGAACGAACGAAAGAGCAAGCTAGAGAGAGAGAGAGAGAGAGAGAGAGAGAGAGAGAGAGAGACGATTGACTCCCACTACTGTGGCTGGAATTTCCTTGGAGCGAATCGAAGAGACAACGGGAGCCTAATGGCCGCGAGTTACGCACTTCTTCTCTTACGCGAGCCCTTGCTAATTCAATTGAAAGCAGACCTCGGCCATAAATTACCCTCCTCGTAGTTTTCCTCACCTCCCGCCGCTTCCTCGGCATAAAGGAAATAAAAATCGCTGAATCCGGAAAATATGTAAATTTCCAATCGAATCCCTTTCAATAATCCTTTAAGTTTTCTTCCATAATAATAATAATAATAATAATAGTAATGATAGTAATAATAATAATAATAATAATAATAATAATAATAATAATAATAATAATAATAATAAACAGAATATTCAAACAGATGACAGTGCTCGTTCGTTTCATTCTTACAGTCAATAGCATTATATTTAGCGAACGGTTATAACTTCTTTTTTAACGACTGGCAGTAAATACTCGAAGACGCTATGCAAATTTATAGAGCAAATATATAAAGAACTTTGCGAAAAATGGCATAATAAAATAAAATTCTCTATAGACTTAAGGTTGAGGCTTACCGGGACAAGAAAGAGCTCTGATAAATGTTATTGCAAACTTAACTGAATTTGGCGAATTATTAAACAATGACTTTTACAATAAAATGAATACAACAGAATGCCCGAATAAGAGAAATATTGAAACTTTTACGGTAATAACTTATTATTATAATAAGTTTCCGACCTCTGATTACGTATTGATAATCTCGATGCGGGGAAGGGGCAGGGACGGAGGGTTGACCAAATTACATTTTAATTTACATTAAAAGGAAATTAAGGAAATTATTTTTAAGTATTTACCGACTTCGTTAAATGCTATGGTACGCGTAAGTACTTGTGCGAGTAACTTTAGAGTATTTTTTTAATTAAGCGAGTGGACGGGACGACGAAACAAAGACCAATGAGATATTAATGATTATAACTCGATTCGAGCGACTCTTGTAAAAGCCTAATGAAGTTTTATAATAACCGGTTATCAATTATTATTATTATTATTATTATTATTATTATTATTATTATTATTATTATTATTATTATTATTACTGCGCAAAGTGTAAAAAGTTGTAAGCTTTGTAAATACAAGCATTACGATTGATTCGAAAGGGAATCCTTTGTGGAGGAGTTCGTGTACACTACTCGGGCTAATTGCTTATGCCGTAAATTAAAATTTACAATTAATTGTCATTGGTCCTTTTTTTTATTTAGCAAGAGTAAGGCTGTCCATCTTAAGGCTTGGAGAGCAAGCGTTCGTCGATTGAAACTTACGTTAAAAAAAATTGAAATAAATGAAGCTTGGTCTCGGACGTGCGAAAACGGGCGCGTAATTGTAAGTGAAGTCGAGGGCGAGCTTGGAGAAATATTGAGCGCGGTAATACAGAGAAATGAGCGAATTGTCAAGATTGGCAGATCAAGACTTAATGATGAGGAGCTTAATGATGATCATCCTTATCGAAAGCGGCTTAGCGGCAGGTGCTGTCGAGGCAGGGAGGGGCGCGCAGTCTGCGTAATTACTTGGTAACGCGCTGCTACCGCGTGACGTAATACGCGGCGGAAACGCGACTCGTAGCTGCTGGCCAGTTGAGTGCCGTCTGCGGGGATCGCAGCAGTGCTCCAACGTCGGCGTCGCGGACATTTCTCGCCGAATCAATCGAGAGGTAGAAAGATAACGCAGCGAGGCTCGCTTTCGGCCGATCGGGATTATCGCACGGGTGATAAGACGGGCGGAGTGATAACCCCGTAGGGGCAGGGCGTCAGCGACCGAGCCGGACTTCGCCTCGGATTACCACGGGCTTGCAATACCCCGTCGCTTATTATCGATAGGTCGGGCCGTGCAGACTCCAACGGCGCAATAACGTCGATATCGAGAAGTCCCTCTCCGTCCCCGTCCCGTCCCCCTACTCCTCTCGCCAAGCTGCTGGTTGGTGCGCGATCATGCATTCTTCCGCTCTCTCTCTCTCCCCTTCTCGCCAACTACGCTTCTCCGGGGGGGGGGGAGTGATTGGTTTCGTAGTAGTGAGGGGTCGGCGGTAGAAGACGAAGAAAGTGCCAAATGTGCATGGACTCGAACGTACGAATCCTCCGTGGGTCATATCCGAAGAATCGCAGGCAGCGTGCTCAGGAGAGATTCGGGGAGTTAACGATGGAAACGTCGCTTAGAAACCTTCGACGCGAGTTAAGAATACAAAGAGCGTCGGGACATTTGGTGATGAATCTCGACTGGGAGTCGGCCAGGGATTCTGCCCGCGTATCCTTACGCCCGGAGTTCGAAGAAGACCCGACCTCGGCCGCCGCTACGAGTTTCGCCTCGTTAATGCGGGGAAGGGGGGCGGGGCGGGGTGTGGAGTCAGCGGGGCCAGGGGGATCGGGTTATGCAGGTGCGCGCGTGCCCGCGTAGCCAATGAGACGATAAGGCTCATTTACGTTAGTCCCCGAGTTATCGAGTGCTAAGCATCGCCGAGACGGTCGCCGAAAAATAAAAATCCACGTCCCGAGAACCGTACGGATGCTCGGAAATTAACTCGGTGAGTCTCCGTCGCGGAGTGCCGACCTTCGCATTAAATTCATCCGACACTCGGATAAGTAATACGGAGCTTGGAAGTAATTAAGTCCGACGCTACTTTGACATTCTTGTACGATTTGATATTTATAAATCAGCTGTGACGTTACGTTATTTAAAAGCAAACGTGTAATTTCATACGTTTTTAGTTTGCTCGTAACGCCAGTATTTATTTCACAATAAATTTATTTAACATTCGCGCCAGTCGCGTTTGCGCTCCTTTGCTCTCGTTTACTCTAATTTATATAAGAATAATTTCTTACGATATTTATTAGCGATTTATGTAAAGAGTATTATATACATATATATATATATATATATGTATGGTATATGTATGTAGGATTCTCATACGATATCATTCGCTTTGCCCTCCCTATTACGTACGAACTAAACGCTACAGTGCATTACCTAATAATTAAGTCGCTCATCAACTATAATAAAACTAATCTCGTCAAGCTGTATTTATTATTATTACTTTACAGTTAATCTAATTTGTTTAAAACGAACACGAGTCTTCGTTGTGCTACTTCTTCATTGAATGTACGATTGTTTGGATTCATAGGCTAATTTTTAATAATCCATTAAACGAAATCGGCTTGAAAATCCGAGATCCGAGATCTCTTTACTTCCGGTATTCGCGGGTGTGTTCGGCCACGAACCGAACTAATAAATCATTTAAAAATTCCGTCGTTCCGTGCAAATTGAAAAAACGCTCGCGCTAGTCGCTGTTCTCGAGACCAGATTCGTTATCGTTTGGATCTAAGGTGATCAGACTAATCACGTCTCGGATAAAAATATCACTTTCCAAAGGCATTTGCAGCTTGAGCTCTTGTATGAGTCCGAGGAGCAAACGTTTTTTTCGGCTCGTGCTTTACTTTTAAAAGCAGGAGGATATTTATCGTTCGATCGGACATTATCCAAGTCCAGACTTACGTCCTCGAGTATCCGCTACCGCGAGCTTAGCGGGTCGAGCATCCGTAAACGGACGTTAAACTTAATTGACTCGTGACTTGTACCGTTACGTAATGGCCGGGCGTAATACCGGGCGTTCCCGCCGGTTTTCCGCGGCTTTACGAGCCTAAGACTCGCGTGCGAGGAAAATGCTTAGTCCGTCCGTGGCGACCTGAGCCTTTTAACGAAGGGTATAAAGATCCCGTGATGTGTTTCAAAGTCGCAGGAGGCATCGCCACGGAATCACAAGCCGAGTCGACGTGTCGCGTTGCGCCCCGCATAAATATGACCTCGGCAAGCGAGGCGTAAACGCCCACGCATTTGCCGTGTACCCGAGGAAATACATTTTTCGTTCGACGGACAACGGCCTCGACTCTTTTATTTTTAGCTCGAGAACATCGGCAATACATGCCTTTGAAAAGAAAAAAAGATAAATAACCAATCTTCCCTACGGATTTCGATTACAAAATTTACATTCAACATGTTATTCACATAATTATTACGTTACCGCTGCTTTTTCTTCACCCTTTCATTCTCTCTTTTTTTCTTTCTTTTTTTTTCTTTTTTTCTTTTTTTATTTCGTTCTCCTCGAATGCTCGATCCTACGGAGATTTATAACTTTATTCTCAATCTTCTGCAATTTCGATCCAGTAAAATGTCCAGTATTTATTTTCTAATTTACATTGCGCGCCTAATGCATTTACCGCCTAAATATATATTTACTTAAACAGTTAGTTTCTTTTGTCACGTTCTTTTAATAATTTACTTTAGTTTTTCATTATTAATTTATTAGTCAAACCATCCAAAGTCAAAAAGTTCAAAATAAATATTAATTTTGACGGGCAATCAAGTATAATAATCGGCGGATCCTATAATATTTACATGAAAAACATAACATAATGATTTTACAATAAACTATATTGGTTACGACTAAAAGAAGGAATCGCTTGAAATTGCCATTTAAATTACACCGCATTTCACGTAATAACATTTGAAAGCACTCGTATACCCTATTCATCAAACATAAAATTAGCGAGACTATGATATGTGTGCATAAGTATATAATTTAACGGAATTTTAAAGTTTCTTTACTTAACTGAAGCTTGAGAGGTTAGTGCAATTACCTGCTAAGTAAGTAAAATAATAAATTGAATCGAATGAAATCGAATGGTCGCACATTTCTTATGAAAATTATGGTAAACGTAATCTTTTATCTTTTAAATAATATCTAGTTCTCGACATTTCTATGTTTCAAACCAGTATGCAAGTATATGTGTTCGACTTGCTTGTACGTAAAATAAGTATTCGTAGCGATCGAATGAGGAATAAACTGATATTACAATATGAATGGACCAATTGTCTTTAGCCAGGAAGCTTCTTATACTATGCATAATCCATCTTTATCTAATTTCACATAACATACGTAAGCCTGTTTAATGTACTTACAAACTTGAGATGGTGTTGCACATATTTCTACTAATCCTGTATATTTCCTTGGATGTGAATGAGCCTCTTTATGCAAGCGATTCGAAAAAGCTCTTAATTCTGAAAGCGCTTATTGTACACCAATTACATCAAGCTATCAAATCGAGATTGAAATATAATGCAAGTAGATTAATAATCACGCCTGAGACTCGTGTAAAAAATGTCTCATGTTCATAATTATAACAATAAATAATAATAATATTTTAACAAATTATATATTTTACTCTAGTCTTATCGCTGTTAAATTTCCTTTCAATACTGTAAATGCCCACGCGGGGGATTACCAGTGACGTCATTGCGTGGAGTTAATTTAATCGTCGCAAAACTGTTTGCATTTACGTCGAAAGTCTAAAAAAAAGTCGCTAGTGAATAAGTGATCCAATCGTGGAGCATATTAAGCAGTGGACGTAGTACAGTTGTTGTAAACAGTCGGTCATTGAGGTCATTACTCTTAAAAGCGTCGAATACTTTAAGAAAGTACTTTAAGAGTTTCCGCAAGTACTATTAGTCGGAAGTATAAATTTACAACGTTGCACGGCCGCTCTTAAAGTGAAATTGAAATTTATCTTCATTTCGTATAATAAATACGAAGAGCAATTGTTGTAGCAACATTGCGCATTACACATGAGCGATCATTGATCATTGATCATTGATCGTGTACTAGTTGTATCGGTATGTCGGAAAAGTCATTGCTTTAAAAAGCAGAATGTCCTTTCCAAATGTCAGTCTTTCGATTAAAATTAGACAAATGAAATACGGAATTTCATAATAATGATATTATTGAGAGTTGAAAGGTTGAAGAACTGAATCAGAATGATCGATCTGCTGAATAGTCGGAGCATCTCGATGGAACGGAATGTAATAGA
This sequence comes from Ceratosolen fusciceps, assembly GCA_018883505.1. Classification (NCBI taxonomy): domain Eukaryota; kingdom Metazoa; phylum Arthropoda; class Insecta; order Hymenoptera; family Agaonidae; genus Ceratosolen; species Ceratosolen fusciceps. The sequence goes on from RCIC01000005.1 coordinate 8,185,970, forward strand.
AAGCGAAGACGGTGTTGGGAGTTGTCGTTGAGCCGTACAAACGATCGTGACGACGAAGGCAATTGTCGAGAGCCGGTCGAAAGCCAGAAAAAAAAAGTTACTTATCGGAAGCTAAATATAATGGTAGTGATAGCGGATGTAGGGAAGCCGATAACGGAAAGCGAGCCGTCGCGCTCGGTAGTCATTACGCGGTACGGGTTGCTGCGGGGCTTACGCTGAGGGATCCATCCTCCTTTCAGGCACCCGCAGACATGTTTTCAAGGAATCGAGGACCAGGCCGAATCTTCGGCAGGAATAATGGACCCGGGGGTAAGAAGCATCAGTCCCGCACTTGGATGCTCATGAACAAACTTAGAAATCAGCCGAAAGAGCCGAAGAGGACGGACTTCGACGTGGGGTGAATACATTATTACCTCTTATGGCTTTACATTGTGCTTGCAACTACTTCTATCATTGTTTTGTCGTTGGACACCTGGAACCTGGACAGGTGCTTTTATGCACTCGAGAAATTACTTTACCAGATACTTGTGTTCACCGTTTCGCCTACAGTTATTTAAAAATAACTTAGAGCTTAATTGACTCCGCATAGCTCTCCCTCGTCACCCCCCCCCACACACCTCCAAAGCAGAGATTTTCACTCATGGCTTGTTAAACAGTTTTTCAGACAACAATTACACTCAAACGATTTCTAAGTCTGGAAAACGATCTTAGTTTAGATAAGTTTTCTGCCAAATACATAGATGCATTTTTATGCATTTACTTATGCTTTATTGATAATGAATATACGTGAATATTATTTTCGATAATTGCAACTCACTCTTTACGAATCTTAAAAATAGCAATTGTACAAAAATAACATTACGTTAATCGCACACAATACATTTTCTGCACAAAAGTATTATAATTTTTAGTGTAATTTAAACTTGCTTCTTATACGTAATTATAGAGTATTTCACAAGAAATACAAACAAGCAAGTATCAAGGTGATGTGAAAATCTTAAAAATATAATGAATATAATGATATATTCAACTAGTTTTCGACATGTGTAATTATAACATAAACAGAATAAGATTGTAAAAAGTGTATCATCGTTTTTGTAAATAAATTGTATTTATTTGCTTTATATCCAAACTTTTTTCATTTCTTTTTTTTTTTTTTTTTATCGAAAATGAATTAAGTTTTAAAATCTATTGACATTATTAGTTGTAGTTTATATTGCCATTAGAACTAATTAATTAACGGACGGATGACGTTATGCGTCAAAGTGAATTAGTGTGAAAGTATAATATTAATAGAACAAATAGTAGCCTTTGTATTTACGTCCTCTGGCCTTAGTCATAATTTTAATACTCTTTCGATGCCCGTTATCTATGCATAAATATTATACGATTAGTCTCCATTGAATCTATATTTTCAATCGACTCGTCACTTAATTCGACTAAAGCTAAGATAATGCATTAAAAAAGAATTAGAAAAAAAAAAATTTTGTTTATATTATGACTTAATGAGATTTAAATATTAAATAAAATAAATATTAAAATAAAAAAAATTTATTTTACAATGTTACAGTTTCATTTTATTCGAGCTTCATAAATATTATTCGTACTTTTTTTTTTTTTTTGTAAAATTGTTTTTAAGATTAATGAGGATAAAACGCTTTTGAAAGTTGTGCGAGCCGTTAAAGAGAAATACTTGATTACTTGTTTCAGAATACAGTTATAAAAGTAAAAAAAGATTCTTTGTCATCGAATGATTTGAAATTTCGTTATGATATTATTTGGATGGTAAAATAGGTAAATAGGAGGAGCGCACGTGAATTACAGCGGAATCATGACTTGGCCGGACTGCAGCTCGTAAGAGACTCGGCGTCGAATGAAAATGATCGTACGAACGTATGATAGAAGGACAGCGAGAGAAAGACAGAGAGAGAGAGAGAGAGAGAAATGGAGAGAATGGATGGGCGATGGGCAAGCGAGGGGCGGAGTGGTAGATTTCATGGGGCGGGGGGGGCGGGAGCGGAGGAAGGAGCCTTGTACGCCAGCCTTGACCTAGGACTCGAACTCCCCCATACGGGAACACGTGTTGCGTATTAAGCAGGCGCTATAATGATAGAGTAACGAGCGATCATTGGCTCGGTAATGATCCTCGTCCGATCCCGAATTCCTTGTCCGCGCTTAACAGCGTCGCCATAACGACGGGACAGACGGGCCGCTCGTTATTCGGAATCAAGGGCCGCTGCATTTATTATTACTCGCGCAGTCTAACCTTCTGACCAACAGCCCCATCGCTTTCCATACCACCAATGGACTGTAAACTTATTAATTCAGGTATTTTGCGCGGTATAGGCTGCTCTGTAGCGTCGCTGCTCCTGCCAAACTATTTATTTACGGTCTGCGGCATAAGGCCTGAGCTTGTTGTATAACAAGCTTTTTGGACGCGCGACACGTCCGTCCGTTTTACACGTACTCGCTCCTCCTTTAGTTAATTTATCGGACATCATTGATAATTAATGTATCACGGATGCAATGCTCGTTCCACATTTCCAAGACTTTTTACTCTTTTATGCTCGCTCGAAAGTTTCCAGATTCAAATAAACAATATTTCAAAAGATTAGGTCTAAAAATATCTTCAAGACAATATTCTCCTCCAAGTACAATACTTTACACTGGAATTTATGTACAACGCCGAACAATTACCTTTTACAGGGTATTTCGTACATCCAAGACATACGAAAATATTATTAGTAGAGCTTAATAGGCAAAATCTAACCGCGACATTAAAACTTGTATTTTTATAAAATAGGTATTTAATATTACGGTCCTTAATCTTAATCTTTTAGAAAGGATTAAAAAATCTCCTTCTACGATGAACTAAATAAGGTAATTAAGAAAATTACCTTAAGCTTGGGTGATTATTGGCTATCGAAATATCTATTTGAGCGTAAATAAAAGCATCGAAGGCACTGTAGAGAATATATTTAGGGAGGCTATTTAAGGGAGCAAGAAATATTTTTCGGTGGACTAGAAATTTCTAAGTAAAAATCTTTAGTTTTAGGTAATGTTTAGTGACGGGTAAAGAGATGAATTATGAGAAAACGTATTTATTTATCGACCCATCCCATTAAATTTTCAATACCGCACATGTCAAAATCGACAATCCTTAATTACCTCATTGACTAGGCAATGAATACAATGTAAGCGCGCGCACACGTATTTATTATCTATTTATGTTTTACTAGACGCCTTGAAGACAAAACAGGTAGAAGAGAAGAACAGGTAGAAGAGAAGTAAAGGTAGAGAGAGAGAGAGAGAGAGAGAGAGAGAGAGAGAGGGGAGGAAGAAACGGCTTAAAAAGGAAATGCGCCTGCGAGCACAAAAACGTTGGACAAAATAAGCGCACGAGATGAATATTGTTACACGTAACCCGACAAATACGCGCGGAGCAAACATAAAACATTATAGAACCCATATCCCGTACCTCGAAATCAGCTGAATTTTACTTTTTATCGGTAAACTTTCAAGATTAAAAGCTCGATGTGGGCAAGGCGGAAAGAGATTCTGCCTAGCTTGCGCGCCCTAGATCATGAAATACATTAAAAATCGCATTTAACGTTAGCGTGATATTTAGGAAGGCGAGGAAATATTATTGTCGTAAGGAAAATATGTTTTTTTTTTTTTTTTTTGTCACAAATACGTAACGTTCGAAGCTCATCGCGTGACTTTGAAAGGCCGAAGAGTCGCTCTTCAATCCTTTTTTAACAAAAAAAAATGTAATTTGTAGCTGTCGTCGCGATGCATTGCAGCAGCTGCTTTCTAACTTTTCAACGATTCCACCGCAGCTCGCAAGTTGTTGTTGTTGTTGTTGTTGTTGTTGTTGTGTTGCTTTCTTTTAGTCCGTTGCGAATTCCGGTATTTCCGGGCGCCAGACGAATCTGGCGTCTTTATAAAGATTTGTCCCCTTCAGCCTTGGGCTGAGCAATAAATTACCGAGCCGTAAGTAGAAAATCAGACGGCGACGAATCCAGAAATTCGATATGAGTACGTGTGCTGCTTATGTCTGCTGCTTGTATACGCGAATGAATGAGAGAGGAACTCGATACGAGAGAACCGATCGATGTAACAATTATAACATTTCCGCGCTTACGCGTCACGCATAACCCTTTAAATTCCCTTCTCTATCTCCCTCCCCAACTCCTCGTCCTCTTGATGATCCTCTCCTAATGACTGCGGGAGTAGCAGCGGCAGCAGCAGCAGCAATAGCCACCGACGCCGCCACCGCCACCGACGCCGCCACCGCCACCGACGCCGTGGTGAGGCCGGCCGACGAAAGCCGAGCTCGATATTACCGGTTTGTCCCCTCCCGCGCCAATGGCAGCCCTCACCCTCTCGCTTATCCCGGACTCCCTTTCTCGCGTACCGCGCACACGCCGTGCGTCCGTTCCCTCCGGAGAGGCGCTGACGTAGTCCCGGGCGTCTCCGTGTCCTGCGCGTCAGTCGACGCCGCATCCCAGCTCCGGCCGAGGAGACGCCGTTCTCATCTCACCGGCCCCATGACTTCTTACGGGTAAGACCATCATCCTCTCGATCCTTTTAATCCTTTCAACCGAGCTCTTCTGTCCTCCCCTCGCCCGTCTCAAGGCCCACTCTATAATAAGATTCGATTTGTCGCGACGGCAGTACGCCTATCCTCCGGGGACCCTCGAGTGCTTTTGTCCGCTTGCATCCGGGGTGGAAGCGCGAGGCGAGGCAAGGCGAGGCCGGGCGAGCCTCTTTGTTTTCCTCCTTGCGGGACTCGATTCGATGCTCCATCGACCCTTTCTTATTCCATCTCTTGCTTGCGAGAGGCAACTTGGACCGATACTACTTGTCCGTCGATCCCACTCTTTCCATATTCTCCCGACTTCTCCATTACCGATGAGCACATTTTTTTCTTTCCTTCTTTCTTATCTTAAGACTGCTAGCTGCATGATCTATTACCTCTGCTTCTGTGTTGTTCGATCGCTCCAGTGATACTACGGCTTTATATCGTAGAATTCTTTTTTATTTTCTAAGCTATGGAATATTACTCGTCAACAATTTATACTCCACTCTACGTCTTTCAATCATTTTCAAATCAACCGAATTTGCAACAGTGTTATTATTACAAACTTACTTACAATGTTTACGAGAATAGAGAATATCGAGTAGCCAGCCAGACATTTGATCCAAGTAACATTATTGAAATATTGAAATTATTGAAATTATTGAAAATATTGAAAAGTCTTCTTCGATGCTCCTTTAATTGACAGGGTCAAAGCATGTTTTACAAGTTAACTATTTTAATTATTTCCGTTTTTAATTTATATTGTTTCGGACATGTTATGTGAAAAAAGCGAATTTCCATGCATTGCATAAAAAAGGAAAAGAGGTAAACGGAAAGGGGTGTTGGGGGGGGGGAAGCAGAGTGAAGAGCAAAACGGATTTAAGAAAGAGGAAGTACAACTGGAATAAGAACAAAAGACGTCCGAGAGGGTTCCAAAACTGTAAACGGGAACGCATTGGCGACAATAAATAATAGAATTAGAATTAATTTGAGTACGTGATTGCCACCTAACAATTCTAGATCGCGATTATTCAATTTATACATCGCAATTCTTTTATATTGTGTGTTGTTAGTCGTTTATAATATACATGTATTCTACAATATATATATATATATATATAACACCTATAGAATACTATATATGCTTTCTTGTATTAAATTTTTATTTTTAAATAAATTTAACAATGCACCGATTAAAAACAGATTTTGTAAATCAACAGCCAAACTGGAGAAGAGTTTCTAATTATTTCATGAATTTAAATAGTTACATAATTAGAATTATTTACATAAAGCTAAATTCAACTTTATTCCTTAATAATGATGTTGTTTTTTATCACAAAGAGTGCGCGTGCGTGTGCGTGTACGGGCTCATGTTTATGAGCTCAAATAAATTCTATGTATGAAAATCTTTAACGAGGATAGAATTCTATTGACATGGTACAATGTTACGTGTTGGCATCGCTCTAATTTACTTATATTAGTTTAATACTTTCCATTAATTTCAGTTGCACTGAACGGTAGAATTATTTTCGTACTCCATCTGATTTATAGTTTTTAATAATTGAAAATTATTGATAAATATTAAACACAATACGTATACATTATCCAAGTACGTTTTATAAGATATTACGCTAACACCACAGATGTTTTAAATATTAAGTGTTCGAATCTGTTGTATGAAATAAATTCTTAATAAATTCAATTGATATTTTATTTAATATTTTATTTTAATGTTCATTTAATGCCTCGTTTTTATTACCTTCAATTTTAATGCATCGATATATTAGGTTATTGGTATTTCATTTCTATGTATCCGAGAGCCGAAAACAGTGTTCATTAGTATATCGGTGACAGTGTCACTTCCATACGAGTAAGTAAATGGAGTAATCGCTCGGAAGTTAGTTACAAGGTTGTTTGACATTGTCTAGGAAATTGGTGACAGAATAAGA